>CM062525.1:26459962-27669337 GCA_031439595.1 Pterocarpus santalinus
CAACGCCTACGAGAACAGCATAATATATTATTTTCTCTACCTGATAAGTTAAAATACAGAGCTATATTTTTATTTGGGGTGAATTTCTGTGTGCTATGTCTGTTAGCGGCGGAACTTGACCTAAAATTATGAGGGGAGGGAATTTTATGTCGGCGTTTCAATAATATAGAAGTTTAAAAAAAGAAAACACTATAACTTGAATTGATAAAGTTAATGTAAAACTCTACTACCTATAATCGGGCTACTTTTACCAACAGGGAATGAATTTAGAAGAGAGGACTAGTTATTCTTTATTTATGATGAATTATAGTTACTAAAAGAGATACTCATATTTAGTATTGTATCCAGTAGAGGATATTGATGCAAAATAAACAATAATAATATAATAATATGGCTCCTTCTTATTTGTATATATAAGTTAATTATATATTAAATTATTTGTTTCAAGAAAGCATATAAAACTATAACAATATACTTGTATTCAGACGAATAAAAAAATAAAAAAAAAAACCTATAACAATATACTATGTGACCAGTAAAATTAGTTTGGTAATTCAAGTTCAATGTCTAATGAATTCTCTCAACAAGGGAGTGTAAAAAGGACACATTTTGTCGCCCCCCCCCCCTCTTTTCTCTAAATTGTAAAACGGAAAAAAAATCAACGAAATCAGAATTGCTATACCATACAAAAAGATCATCCTCTCCTTTCCGCAACTGATAAAGCACCAAATCATTTTGTAAGGATAAGGTAAGATAGCAAAGAAAAGATGATAATTAAACAAAAACAAACCGTTAAAACTAGTAATATTTATTAAAAGAAGTATATATAATTATATTTGCATGTTACTTTCAGAACATTATTCTTATACAACTTTTTAGATGATAAAACAAGAAAAACATACGTTTTAACATAAATTCTTTTACCCTTTTTTTTCCTGAGCAAGCCAAGTGTGAAAATAGCGAATTTTTCATTTCTTTTCAGAAAGAAGTATACTGAAAACAGTTTAAAGCCAAATTATCTTTGCATCCAATATAATTTGCATAGATAGTGTTGATGAATGAAGTAGGAAGATTTGTTGGTGGGTAGGCAGGGGGTGGGGGGTGGGGTCGGGGGCACCATCTTGGCCCGTTAAAAGATCTGGCAATGATCCTTGTCATGTTATTTTTATCTAGGATTTTAAATTGCAGTTATGGCTACGAATGCGATTGTGGTTACAGTTTTTGTGATTGCAGATATTTGCCGTCGTTGTGATGTGCATTGCAGTGTGAAGTTTTTTTGTGTTTATAACTTGAAATTGAGCCTGTTGAAGTACATTGTGACCCTAATGCAATTACATCAAGGTCAATTTATGTAAATAAGTGTCACACCACAATTGCGGTGTGAACCGCCAGTGCACATGATGCAATCCACATTTTGAAACCATGTTTCCATTTGTTTGAGTAGTTTGGTCAATCCTCGTTCTGTAAACTAAACAATAATTAGGTTGGGATGGATGGATGGAGTGCCAACTAAAACTTCCAACATCATAAGAGAACACATTATAAAAGGAGAAATAATTTTTGTACTACTTGAAGTGATAGACATCCATAAACAATCTTTATTCTTAGAGTTAAAAAAAATGATGTGATAATGATAAGATTATGAGAACCCATTTTCTTGTGTGTGGGCGTTTATAGGTATCTCTAAAATTAGATGTACAAATAATATAACTATTATAAAAGAAGGTTTGCATATTCTTCATAGATAAAGTTATTGCTAAGTTCACCTCTTAAAATACTTACCTAGCACATTAAAAAAAACAAAAGAAGATTTTGAACATTATGAAATAGTACTTCCAACTAATTAAAAAAAATAATAAAAAAAGACAAAAAAGAGTTGATCATCATGTTACCTGTTTCTATGATTTCGTTTTATGTCAATCTTCTTTTTATACTTGGGGGGATGGACAATCATGCAATTCATCTTTTTGGGGGTACTGCTTTCAATGGTACAGTTATATAAATGAAAAGAGGAACCTATCGAAGGAGCATAAGAAGTAATGAAGCAAGACACAGAGCAAATCAAAGGGGCCACATGAGTAGGTAGCTTTAGATGATAGACAAATTATGCGATGAATTGTAGGCAACAGGGCATGCCTAACCAATTTGTCGGTCATTAGTCTTTTGTTGATAGGCCTGTTTTCGTTCTTCTGTTCAGAAATAGAACCACTCGTTCGTTGTGCCCTTAGTTGCATGTTCATCCATTGCCAATTGTTTCCCATCGTTTTCTTCCTAAATCCCCCCAACCATTAAAAATGAATGTCTGACAAATAAAGTTTTGGATTATATATAGTGGCAGAGTCCAGCCCAAAGGTTGGTGAACACTGAAATTTTTATTATATGATAAGAAGATATTTTGAGATTTTAAATCAAAATGTGTTGAAAGACTTTTTAAGTTTGTATCATTTTTTGTTAATTTAATTGAGAGAAAATTTGGCATTTACCTTGAAAACACTTTTCTTTTAAGGACTTTATTGACATAAGCATACTTTATTAGAGATTACAGTTAGCATCATATTACTCCTTCAACTTAGTTTAGAATTTCCTGGCTTGTTGATTTTTTATTCTATTGTTCAAGTTAATTCTTATTGAGCAGGTGTGCCCCCCTGTAAGCACACAAAAATGAGTCAAGTTTTGCGGATTAATAATTGGTCAAGTGTGTGCTCTTTGTTACAACCTCTAGAAAAATTGGCCGCAACTTAAGAATAAGATTAAATTTTCTGAACTGATCCTCTAAATTATCTTCTTAATTATTAAATAAAGAAAATATTGAAAATTTTTTATGTTGCTAAAATATTAAATGCATGAAATTTTATTTAATATTTTCTTCATTAATTCTATTAAAAATGATTACTAAGACAATATTTTAAGAGTATTTATCAAAACTCTTAATTGGGTTAAGAATAATTTTAAATCCCCCTAACTAATCATCTTAATTACTAAATGAAAAACGTATTAAATGTTTTTTATGTTTCTAAATTGCTAAATACGTCCTTTTTTTTTTTTTTGTTTAACAAGGTTTAAATATTAAAAATGTTCTTAAAGGATATAACAATACTGGAGTTAGACACTATAGTATAGAGTAGCACATGGACTTTGTTAATGTCATTATCTAATCACATAACCTGGAAGCCCACAAAATATAGCAGTGTGCAGGGATTCGCAGGTAGGCCAAGGCAAACAACTCCAGGCCAGAAGAGGGGCCTTAACATGTGCATGTGATTTTTCCTTAAGATGCTTCATGAAGAAAACACGTTTCTATCTTTTCTTCCCATCTTCTGTAGCTTCTCTCTTGCTTAGAAATTAGACAGAATCATTACAATGCTGTGTGATTTCACTAAAGCTATCACTACAGCCTTGTGTAATTGCTTAAAACAAATCAGAGGAAACAAGTCAAAAGTTAATTATACATTATTATCCGGTCTATGATGAGATCAGTTTAACTTTTTTTTCCCCTTCCCCATGAGATGAGAAATTGCGAGAGCTTTGAATTTGTTCCCTCACCTTCGAAAGGAAGCAGCAGCTTCACGAAGAAATGTTTCACCGAAGAGCGGCATGGGAATTTTTGAATGCTTGAGCATCATGCTTCAAAGGGGCCACAAGTAAAGTCACCTTCGGATCTGAGATGGATTTCGTGTCGGCAAATCAATCATTGCTTAGAAGAAAGTGGCGTTGTACTATGTAGTGTCCAATTCAATCTGTCTCACTAATAAAATTCAGCAGAAATATTAATTGGAGTCTATTTTACTTCGTTTCTACCCTCCTAAAGAATTAGGTCCTAGTTTTAGTAGGAAAACAATTGATAGCCGGATAAACTGGCCGGACCGACTGAGTTGGTGTTACTTGGTTTATTGTGAGTTTTACAACCACCCACCTATGATCAATTATATTTCCCCTTTATCCAATAAATAACCACTATTATTGATAAGTATAATTCTGGCAGCCCGAATAGCGTGTGTTAGTTTAATTAATATTTTTTTTTACTGTGTTTTATTGATAAAAGACGAAGACCATCTATTATTTATACATTCTTCTTTCCAAAATGGATCTACATTTTTTGCATTTATGATATCATATATATGAATCTTATGGTGAGAAAAATGTAAGGGAAAATTAATATGTGTCGGTTAACAAAGATTAATTAATAAAAATAACTAATTTGATTAAAATTATTAAAAAAAGACCTATTAAATAAATTAAAGAGAAAGATTAAAAAAATTTTACAAGCAAATAATAATATCCTTAAACTATTCTTTTTTAGTCATTCCTATCTTTTTTATGATTACTACTAACCGCTTTTTCAAGCCCCTTGTCTAGCGGGTTTTGAGCGTTCAGCTTCGTTGTTATGCCTTTGTCTATGGATCGTTGTTGGCATGCCTTCCTCTGTGGCTCTTTTTTGGCATCAAAGGTGAAATCAGGATAGGTTCGCTTAAAATGTTGTTAAGTTTTACCTTAAAATGTTGTCAAGTTTTACCATGAGATGGATGAGTTATTTCACTATTATTTCTCTTATTCTCATAATGCTATCTCATGTGAGGAGCTGAGCTCATTAATGCATACAATCTTTTAAGTCTAGGTAATAAGGGCAAATAGTCCATTTTTTAATGAGAAACATCCTTATAATATCTACTTCCCCCTCTCTTGGGCATAAACCTAGGCATTTCACATAATTTGCAATGCATCAAGGTAGCATCATCTTTGTAATAAAGTATACACTATTTCAAACAACAATCGATCTTTTCTTCTTTCAACTTAAGTTTAGAAATTAGCCTTTTAGCTCGGTAAAAGTCCTTAGGGATGGAGTCAAGTTGTGGACTAAGCTCCCTGATCAACTCAGTCCATTGATCAAAGGAGTCCCTAGTTCCCTTATGACTTAATACTCATTATCCTTATTGTCAAAGACAACTTTGAATGCACATACCCTTTCCATAAAGGCTTATTTGTCGCCTTTAACAATGTTAAAATCTCTCAGCCTTTAGATTAGGAATCTTGACGGAAAGTTGGGGACACATTTCAAACTCAAGGCTAGCAGCATCCAGAATTATTTGTCGATAATGACTAAAGTTATCCTTCCAAGTCACATTACCTATATCCTGACCACCTATGCGGACCTCACTTGAACTACAACATAACCTATACTGAATTGATTAACTATTTCAATGACTTGCCCATACTCAATCCAGACCCAATAATCAAGCTTGAACCCATGTTTGTACGGATGATACCTAATGATCTCAATCTCTAAATACTTCCTATATTGATGCTTACCATAGGGACACCTAACCTTCTCTTCACTTATGAAAGGTTATGTTTGACATGCAACACATATAAATTGCTCAATATCCTTATAAGATTGTGGTTTAAACCCCCCATTTGGTTTCATGGGAACATTGTTCTTGAACAAATTTTAACCTTGACAATTACATGAACAAATATCAATAAAAAATTACATAGCACAACCACTTTCAATTTCTACCAAAATTTGGGTAGAGTCTCCTCTTATATTAGGAGTCTCTGCTTGTTAAATTATAACACTTTTTTTTTCATAGAAAACAATTTAATCAACAACAATAATTTGGGCAAAGTCTCCTCTTAGATTAGCAACATCTGATTATTAGATTAAAGCATTTAAAAATAACTTAAACAATAACAAAAATTTCTCAAAGCCTCCTTTTATTACATTCTACCAATTTTAATTCACAACAACTTAATCAGTAACAAATTATTTTAAAAAAATTTCGTAGATTCTCCCCTTAGATTAGAAGACTCCACAAAAATTAATTCAATAATTACTCCCAACATTCAATAACAAACACATGCAATTATGCAACTTAATTAATCCTAAAAATCATTCTATAATGCACCCTCTTACTTCACAACATGCAGACACATAGCACCATTGCATACAATTCAAACAATTAGGAATGAATGCTAAGCCTTCTAACAGTCATGTAATCTAATTCTTCTTCTTCTATCCTACAACTCTATCCTAAAAATCATAAGTATTTAATTTTACCAAAAAAGTAAATGCTAGAATTAGACATTGTACTCACCTACACTCCAATCAATATATTCCAAGCTAAAAGCACCGAATAATGCTCCAAATATGCTCCCTGATTAACAAAAGAAGGAAAACCTTCAGTTAACTAAGGTTCTCAACTAGTAATGTTGAGTAAAGAGGTGGAATGAAAAAAAAGAAAGAAAGAAAGGCCAAATGAAAAAATAAATTGATTAAAATGCTCAAGATTGTACCTGGAACATAATAGTCATCTTTGGCAGTAGTGATAGGGCTCCAACAACAATGGTGTTAGGGTTGGCCATGGGTGCCAATGAGAGAGAATAGACAAAAGGAGAAAAGGAGAAGAGAAAAAAGAGGGGCTCAAGTTTTAACACCACTGCTCGCACTACCAATGGATCATTCGTTGGTGATAAAAAAATGAAACGCATCATTTTATTTAACCCATTACTAATAGATAATCTGTCGATAGCTGTATTAGTGAAATGGAGTGTTTAATTAAAGAAAAAATTCCATCAATATTAAAAAAATTAAGGAATCTAAAATGGTACCCAATTATCAATGGCTATATCCATTGGTAATTTAAAAAAAAATTAAAATAAAAAATTACCAACAACTAATTCTGTTTGTATTTTTTTTCTCAAATTCATAAAAGAAAAATAAATTGATAATTATCTGCTACAATCCCGTCGATACTCATATTATATATATTAATGAATTTAAATGGTTATGGCTATTACTCATTTACAATTGTACTTATGAAGGCATGTCAGCAACAAATCATAGACAAAAGGTGTGTCGGCAAGGGCAAGAATTCAAGAGTTGTAGGACAAAAGGGTTGAGAGAATGAGTATGACACAAAAAATGGTGGGTGTTTCCTTTTTTCAAGGGAAAGAGTCCTTCTAAGGTAAAAAGAATGTGAAAGATAGAAAACAAATGTTGGATATTTTCTTTTCTACCTTGTTACTCTCTTGAAGTTTACATTTATAGTTGTGTGATATACATTTTAGAGCTTTCATCCCCTAAAATTGTGGATCTATAACTAACTAATAACATTGATAACTTTCATTCTCTCTACACATGCTTTTCTTATATACATAACTCTAGAATATTTGTATGCCATCCTTATGACATACACCTTGTCCTCAAGGTATAATTGTGAATCAAAGCTACAGTATGAAAAAATTTTTCCCTTATAGACAATCATTAAGAGGTGTTTGTATACCCAATATACTCTAATGAGCACTGAATCCACTATTTCTATTTCCAACACTTGTGTATAATGCTTCCAAATTAATTAAGATGTTACTAAGCCCTTCAAAAGAGTTAGCTAATCCATTTAAGTGATTAGCATGTGTAGCTCCCGTTTCTTCTTCTCTAGGAGCTCACTTTGGAAGAGTAAAATGCTGCCTGTGATAATAATCCATGAAAAATTAGTTCACATTAAAGTTCTTATAAGGGACAACATGGCAATAACTCTAGCAATGGAGAATTGGCCCCATGGACTTTCCTCTAAGCAAGGTGAAGTAAAGCTTTCAAATGCATTAGTTAGTATGTGGATGAACTTAGTTTTTGTGTAACAAAGCAAAAGGCTACATAACCCAAATGAGGTTGTCATGCTCAATGCATTTACTAATTGCCAAACCAAAACTGATAGATGCATGGTGGCCATTCTAGTGCTTTTTTACTAATTTATCCAAGCACTATTCTATAATATCAAATAAAAAAGAATCCACTATGCGTTGTAGCATTAAAAAAGCTATTGCAATTCATATTTAAGGGGAATTTTCTTAGTCCCCATAATAGCACCCACCATATTAATTGCTATTGTGGCAGACTAAGAACCATACAACAAAAGCATTTCTTGGCATATTTGAGCATTCATACCTAATCCAGATAATATGTTACCCTTGTATTGTATCTATCTATATCTATGCTATTTGAGAATCATAGGCAAACACCTCGTAAACTTCTATCTTTACCAAGGAATCAAATCCAACCAGAACGCAAATCGAGTAAATTATTCCACAAAGAACCATCGTTATAGAAATGAGGAATAAAATGCTCTCCTACCATTGATCCAATAAGAGTCACCCCTTCCTTTAAAATGCAACTAATAGTAGTTGCTTGTGCAACAATGAGCCATAATTAGCTTCATAGCAATTCAGAAATCATTAATAGTTGTTCTGAATGTCTTTTTAGTATGGTTTTGATGAATAATAAATAAGTCTCAAAAAACTTAAAGTTATACTAATGATGCCTTAAGTGATGACCAATAGAATAACTTTTAAAGCTCATTATTCACGTAAGAAATAGAAATCAATCACAACATATATAAAAGTTCATTATTCCTAAAGATGATTTTGAACATTCTTGAAAAATATCTTGGATAGAAGAAGCTTCTAATCACCAAGACAAACATCTTGAACCATGAACCCACATGAT
Organism: Pterocarpus santalinus; assembly: GCA_031439595.1. Taxonomy (NCBI): domain Eukaryota; kingdom Viridiplantae; phylum Streptophyta; class Magnoliopsida; order Fabales; family Fabaceae; genus Pterocarpus; species Pterocarpus santalinus. Next base: position 26,468,463 of record CM062525.1, read on the forward strand.
TCACAGTTCACTTAGTTTGGGAAGATTGAATGAGGATTCAGAAGACAAGCTTATGATGAAAACAGGGTTTAGAAGAATGTACCATTACAAAGAGGCAACCATCGAAAAGGTACATCATCCGAAAGATGGCATCAGAAGTGTTCATAAAAGTGAATAATCTGAGAGAAATTATTTTTGAAATCAAATATTGAGACGTTTGAAATAAATTAGAAGAGACAAGAAAGCTTGAAAATGCGTTGACAATAGTAGCAAGGATTCATAATAGTCAGTTTTCCTAAAATGGCTACCAAATGCTTTGACTAAAAGAAACTTTCCAAACACTGAATAAAGACAAAATAATGACTAGAAGACTCCATATCAAGTCTTTAGAAGAGCTAGCAGTATAATATCAAGAGCTTATAAATTCAACAAAGTTAGCATGTGATCGTTGGGCTTATTGATTAGTTGAAGATGTTATTGTAGGATCAAGTACTTACCACTAGGCCAAAAGTAATAACTGTTAGTAAGGGCACAACACTAATTACTTAAGCTTGTTGGCGATTACCAAATACCATAATTCGATTTGACACTAACCCCACTAGGATCTTTCCAAGGTTGGGTGCTTACCCACAATCAACAATCCCCGCCTCCGAGTGCAAAACACTTGCCTACCGATAGTTTGTGCCTACCTTGGAATCAAACCCGTGACCTTGGCTTTAATGCCAATTATAAGGTTGATCACTTACCATTAGATCAAAAACTATAGTTGTTAGTTAGGATGTAATTCTCATTACTTAAGCCATTACTAAGCACCATAGTTCGATTTGACTTCGACCTAACTGGACCTTGTCAAGGCAGGATGCTTGCTCATTCCAATAGTTATTGCTTTTATTTACTGTCAACTATCTCTAATCCTTCTAATCAAAGTTTCTAAATAATTATCATTCTCTTCTAAGTTTCAATAGAAGGAACAACATCTCTCTACCCCATATAAACAAATGCCATCTTTAAGAGTTTTTAGAGAAATTCACTAGAACTTCATTGTATAACCACACGTTATGTGATTTAGTTGAGAATATGTTAAACATAAACCCCTTATACTCTTATCAATTGCTTGTAACCCGAGGTGGAAGTGGTTAGAAAGTTAGCTTAGAAAAGCTAGGACAATATAATTAGAAACTTGGTGTAAAGAGTAATATCTCGAGCTCTGGAAGTAGATTAGTATAGGAGGAAGCTCAGACCCGATGGATATTGTTCCTTTTACTACAAATAATTATCTGGATATGGAAGAATTTTTCTTATCCCCAATTGTACCCATTGTTCCTAGGTTTTTTAATACCAAAAGAGCTCTTCCTTAGCTAACAGCTTGTTATATTCCCATTGAAACTTCCTATTAAAACCTATTTTCAAGCGTAATAAAGTGTAAAGAATCATGCCTTCTGAGATTCCTTTGATTACCCTTTAGTCTAGCCTCTGACTCCTTTTTCCATTTAAAAATATTTTTGAAGACCACTTTATTAATAAGCAAAGAATCCTATTTGACCTCCTTCAAACTCCAAAAAACATTATGACACCTTTTGTGACAATGATTTTGAAGAACCATGGGGTAATCTTGATTAGTTGTCCAAGCTACTTTGAAACCAAAAGGGCAATCATCGAATCGATCACCAACATTACGAAAACGAAGGAACAATGGGGCATAGTCTAAGTATCACTTGCATAAGTTTTTAATATAAGCTTCTAGGAGAAAGCTATTTACTAGTTGACATCAACTAAAGCTCTGTCAAACCTTTAAGTAATACTTCTTGCCCCCTAGTTCCTCTTAAACTAAGTAAACCTTGCACCTATTGCATTCATATTAACCAAAACATAGTTGAATCATCTTAGCAAAAAGACCCACTAGAACATAAGAGAACTTACTACCCAGCACCTTAGAAGGATAAAACTCTTCATTATAATCACACATCATCATTCAAGGCCCTTGAATACTATGTTAAAATGCCACTAACTCATCCCACTAACTCCTCCCCTTGCACAATATAAAAGAAGTTGCCTGATCGTTCAAATCAATCACCGAGACCAAAAACACCCAAATACTACTATCCAGAAGCTTCAACAATACTAATAGGGTAATAATCCAAATTCTCCTAGATCCTAGAAACCTTAGAAAAATAAGAATGAGTTTTTAGCAAAATGAAAAGAAAAGGACTACTCTCTATGCAAAATCCCTGACATGCCTTCGCTAATTAATATTAAATGCACCACAGATATTCCATACAAGAATAATCATACCCTTGAAGTCCAACATTATAACGATAGGTTAAAGAAGTATTAGATTAGGAGGATTGGGGCATCCCCACTGTCTTGGACAACTTGGACACCTTGCTTCCAAATAGTTCAATATGCACCTCAATTTTAGTTACCACAAACAATGATTCCTCCTTAAGGCTAAATTTCCCTTTTCCTTTACCATAATTTCACCTCATTATAGACCTAACCCCACCTTTCAAAATCATCAAGATATCTACATGGGTTTCCCTGATTGCATAATGTGACTTGGCTTCAACTAGGTAATGATCTTTCATAGTTCATCCATTGTAATGAACATCTCTCTTAGCTTGACCAGCCCTTCTTTATTAAAAAAACAAAAAAAAAAAGACATTTCAAAATTCTCGACTCGATCCCACTTACCACTTTGCATAGGTGTCCTAGAAGACTTCTCTTTCCCTTCACTTTTCAAATAAGCATCCATCAATCTTCCTTTCTTCATCCTTGGCTTCTCTGAGTATGAAAGTTTAGCCTTTTGCCCCAAGACCATAGTTGTGCCCTACCATTGCTTATTCGCATATTTTCAACTTGAAAAAATTAGCGAGGAAACTCACACATTGCATGAGATATGCATAATACCTAATGGATTCTTTTTTGTTTAAAACAAATTCCCTTTCGACCTTAACTCACTTAGGTCCCTTTTGAAAAGGATGTTTTATATTACTCTATGATTTTCATCTATGTGATACCCGCTTATCCATGTTACAAAGTCCCTTGATTTGGGCTTAACTTAGCTCCTAATTTCATGGAGTTATCCTTTGAAGCATTAAATGTAACCAGAGTCAAGCGAGAAGGAATCTTTGCCGTCACATGCATGCCTTCCCTTGGTGCTCGAAGCTCCTGTACCTCCTTCGCCCTACTCACGCATTCCCTTGAAACATGGCCATAACAATTACATGAAGAGTAGATAAGGTGTATGATCTCATACTCCATATTATGCCAATGGTTGTTAATCCACGCCTTTTTCACCATTAGCAATGCTAGTTAGCCTCAACACAAGTGTACCACTTAGCATCCTCTTTCAATGCTCTGTGTCATCATATCCTTCATAATGAGCTGATCCCCTATTGAGGCAATGGCAAGCAAATCACTCTCCTTAAAATAAATCAAATTTTTATTCCTGACAGTTGTGTCCAAACCATTGTTTGCTCAAGGCACTTTTCACGAGGGTTAAATTGTGGCAACCATTACTCACCACCAAATAATGATCATGAGCATCCATGAACCCACACCAATGATCTTATCACCATAAAATACTGGTTCCCCACATCCATAACATCAAACCTTGTTTGAAGTCTCCATAGGCCTCGAAAATTTCCTTCATAGCTGTAACACCCTCCCAAATACAATATTATGCTTAAGTCATAACATCACACTGAGGTGTTGTTACTAATAACTAAACAAAACTTGATTTAGTTTCTAGGAAATAAACACAATATCTCTTACATTCCATAAATAATTGTATTACAATGCAACTTTCAAAGTACATGGGCAGTTCTAATAGGTGTTTCAACTAGTGAAACAATCATTTAATTCTAACATGTATTGATATACTTGTCAATTGTCCTCAGTAACTAGACCAGCTTCAGTCAAATTTCTCTAGATTGGTCGTCATTGAGATTTATTGAGCTGTCTAGAGACAACCCGAGAACACACATAAAGTGAGAATTTTACATTCTTAGTAGGTTTCCTAAGCCTCAACAATTCATGTCATCATTGTCATTCTAGTTGCTTTGGTTTATTAAGAAAATGTGTTCTAATAGATAAGGATAGAAGTTCATTTATTAAGTTTACAAAATGTATCCCTCTAAAGCAGGTTAATTTTTATTCACACATACGTAAATTACAAGAGCAATTTCATAACTGTAATAATGGGTCAACATAAGATTGTACTCTATGCATATGCAGACGCACATCATATAATCATGTAAGTGCACTTGTACTTTGTTTAATTTTCTTTAACTTTCTTTCTTAACACACCTAAGTATTACATATCACCATCCCTATGGTATCTACATGTGTCTGCACTTGAGCTTTACATATCGCTATTCTCAAAGTATAATATTCCTTATCTTTCTTTACTTGGTCCCCTAGAGATAGATGGCCTTTCCCACCTCTGGGTAATAATCTCCTTTTCATGATCAAGCTCATTTCGACAAGTGATTGCTGGGTTTACTTTTCTCGAGTCTCACACCAACTTATTCCCCTTAAATTTGTTTATGAGCTGGCCTAAGTAATATGGAATTAAAATCATATAGAGATCATACTTTCATGTATGAATATGCTGGATGTGCTTATAATTATGCTACATCGTTCATATGCTTCTACTGAAAATTCGGCAACACGACAGCCGAAATAGGAAGGGTCCCAAAATAGACAATATAATCAACAATCAGCCAATCATAGCAATCATGATCATTATACATAATGTGCCAACATAATATCATTTTGGTATGAAAATTTCATAAACATTCAGTGCATTAATTTCTCATGGTTTGTGGAACCTCTAGGTCATGAAACTCTCAAGTTATCCTACTTTTCTTAAATTTGTCATAAAATTCTAAATTGTACTAAAATTCCATTTTAATTCATTTTAATCTCAAACTTTAATAAAGTGTAGCTCTGTTAGTCTACTTTTGAACTTCTTTAGTTTCACTAAATTTTAAAGTGTATAACTTAAGCTATTAAGATTTTACTCAAAGCTTCCCTGTTTTAAGACAAACTTGCATATCTAAACTTAGAAAATTATTAAATATTTACCTTACATTATTTTGATTCGAAATTCTACCAGGTGTACCTATATGGACCCTCTTTAAATCCAAGAAGTTTCACGTTAATTGTATAGGTAGAGCTCACATTATGAGCTCCTTAGTTAGGCTTCCCTATTTCAATACAAACAGAGCATAGGTCAATTCTAAGAATTTACTGGGAATAATCTACTAATGAGGTGATGATGAAATTTTATAATTCTCTATGTATTAGCTTTCTAACAAAAGTGATTGCACTTAAATTGAAGTTATATAGGGCGAGTTATGCACATTTCATCACACTCTATTTAGAACAAGGGGTGTTAAGTAATAGCCTATTTCTAAAAATTATAACTCTTTCATTTCAAGTTCAATGGACCTATAATTTATATGGTTGGATTCATCTTCAAGTCAAGTTTCACATAAAATTAGTTTTACTTCAATTTGAATTTTGTAGTCTAGGATACCTCCCTTGTAGTATGGACTACTCTTAGGTTCCCTTACAACAGTTTTTCTATTTTGTGACTACTTTGATTTTCTAATATGTTCTTCAACACTAATTAAATTTCCCTCATCTTGAATTGTTAAAAAGGGGTCGTATTAACCTCATACAACCTCTATATAATTATTTCAAAAATAACACAAGAAAACCCTAGCTTCTATGAAATCCTAGAAGATAACAAATCTTAGGAATCCTACATCAAATTCAAGGCTTGTAGCTTCTTAACTTGAATATTGTGGTGCCTCTACTTCCCTAAACCTTCAAGATGGTTGTAAATCCCTTCTTACTCCTTACTTAGCTGAGGTTATATAGTCCAAGGGAAGGAGGTTTTTAGTTTGTCTTAGGGTATTTGATGATAAACAAGTTAAAGAGTTGAAGGCTTAAGCAAGAATAAGCAAAGCTTAAGTTTATAAGTGAGTGTGTGTGAGTTGAAGAAGAAAATGGAGCTAGAGAATAAAGAGAGGAGGCTACTGAATTATGCAAGGAGAAGGAGAGAAAAATGTTGTCTTGTTTCTTATTAATTCACTTTGTGGTTGATTAATATCTATTGGTGGATGTAAGAGTAGGGTTAAATTTTCTTTGTTTGTCCACCAAGAAAGATATTGTGACTAATTTCTAACCGCACATCCTAAGGTTTTTAACTGATATTTATGCTATCTTGCAATATAGGTTCTTACCAAATCAGTTCTTATATCACAAGACCCTGCTAACAGGACAATTTGCTCCAAATAGCAAAATATTGGTATTTTTCTACAAAAAAGATTTGATTTCACATTACCTTATAACAAACATTTCCTTGTTATCTTCTAGTATATCTATAATATATCTAAAAGTTTATTATTTAAAAGTGTTGATTATATACACTATTACTCACGATGTTACAGGAGCATATCTATAAATCATTTTCCTAACAATTTCAACATCAATATGTCCTTCCAGTTCATAGGTAAAGTATCAATCACGTTCACATCAAAATTAATATGTGGAAGGAGCCTATCCCATCTTGATGATCAATCGTAACCAGATTTCGTTGGACCAAATCACCCACCACCTTTATTGGAACAAGCATAGACCCCCAAGACTTTGTCCCAAAAGGAAAATGAACCTCTTAGAACATGAGACTACTAACCATACTAGTCTCTTATGCTTTTTCTTCCTTATTCACCCCCAAGACCTTGCCACCATCAACCATACATCCACATTGACTACCGTGCTATTTTTCACACTATTATCTAATCATATGCTACTAAATATGTTCCTTCTAAGATAATAATGGTAAGAGTTAACACTTTTATTAATATGATAATACATGATTAGATGAATGTGCAAAAAAAAATTTACACTGATGGTGTATCAAAATTAATTTCATATCTTATTTGGTACTATGTTATAATTAAGTTCATAGTCTTCTTTTCTTTATTTTGAGAAATATTATAGTTAACAAGAGCTTCAACCTTCAAAATGAACTAAATTAAACAAATTAAACTGAAAGCAATTTTAGTTTTGGATTTTTTAAAATAAGTTTGGCTAAAATAATTAGATAAGTTAGGCTAACTATTAGAGCACACTGATTCAAAAGACATTGTAACCCCGGTTCAAGATAAAGCTAATAACATGAACTTAAGCAAAAAGTTCAATATTCAATTGTCAATACAAACAAAAACATCTAGATCATGATATACTTTTACATGTTGATTGGCTATGAACTAAGCATCACAAAAAGCCAACAAATGTAACATCCATTCATAGTAAAGCTAATGGCATAACTTTAGACAAAAAGTTCAAAGTTAGACATTAATATACATAGATATAGCACAGAATTCAGGGGCAGGGATAAAGTCCTACTCACAATTAGCTAAATTTTTTTAAGCCAGATAATGAAGTTACAATTTATTTAATTACAACTCCATACATTTCTAACAGCTAGAAGAGTCCACATTCCTTTAGGATGCTACTTAACTAATCTGAAACCATCAGAAATAGAGTGAGAATTGAAAAGTCTAAATAGATAATGAAGAGTTCTGAAGTATTTAAACTATGATGGTTCTAGCCATGTCTTATCATGAAAATTCATATGGCTACAGTATTATAATCTCATCACATTACTTATAACCAAATCATACTTTATAATATTATGAGCAGTAAATACTAAAAAAGTATATACTATGCAACACATAATGTGACAACTATTAATATGATTATAATCTTTTTACTTTAATTTTCACTTTCGTTTGTCTGTTTGTCTCACACATATTTGAAAGCCTTCTCTTAGGGAATTTCCATTCTCTAGTGTTATTATTGACATCGTGACAACAAAGTAAGACTTTTACGCCGCACTAACCAAGGCAGGTAACATAAAAGGATTTTACATCTTATCCCTCTATCATCTTAGCAGTTAGTGGCAAATCTTAAATATTGTTCTTTCAAAATACTTACTTGCGATAATGCATAAATTCATGAAAATATACAGGTACATAAACTAAAGCCATAAATATAATTTAAATAAAAGACTCAAGTAGCATAAAATAAATAGTAACTTGAATAATATAAATAAATTTGCCTTATAATAAATTAAATAATAAAACATAGAATTTAGCAATGAACGGAATAAAGTGTAGAAGTTATAGATTAATTCATAAACTTAAACTAAACGAAGTATATAAGAACTGAAATGATATAAACTTGAGTAAAATAAATAGCATAATATCTTAATAAAATTTCTCAAAACATAGAGTTGTTGATACTAAATGTTAATTTCTAAATAGACCGAATCTAAGATTATTTTTATTTAATTCCTTTTAAGCTTTCTCATAACAGTCTATGAGTTTGTCTTTGTTATCATGACGCATTTAGCACACAAAGGTCATCTTCTTGCAAGGGTCACAGTACTATCCATAAGTCAAGAGTCATTATATTATCTATAAGTCAACATATAAAAGTCCAAGCAAAGATGTAAATAAGTTAATAGTTCAGATCTATATGTAATCAATTTTACTCATTTTAAATATTCGATGCAATAATTTATTTTTAATATCGGTCCCCTAAAGAAATTAATATAAAAAGTGACAACTCAAAAAAATATATATTTATATAAATAATATCTTGATAATAATAATAATGAGCAACTGTAAGATAAAAGAATAATTAAGTAACTTGCTAGGTAATGGGCGATAAATAAATTTTAACACTACATAAAGGAGCGACCTTAATGTATAGGAGCAAGAAATAAACTAGAAATAAATAATAGGTAACATAAATATAAATAAATAATAAATGAGATAAATTACAATCAAACTAATACTAAGCAATTTTAATAACAATAATTAAAATAGCTTAGAACAATAAATCAACTGCAATAATAATTAATAACAAGCGACTTTAATATAAAAGGACAATAAAATAACTTGGAACAATAAAATAGATATAACAAGCAATAATATAAAGGAAGTTTAAATAAAATAACTTGGGAGGATAAATAGAATAATTTGCCACAAGAATAATATGGAGCAATTTTAATAAATAACTTAGAACATAAAATAAATGGTGAGAATAGATAATAATAAGTAATAGCATAATCTTGTAATGAGTAAATATAGTTATGGTTTTACTTTGTAAATAATTTTATTATTTACCTCTAATTATTATAGACAAAAAAAAAAAGGATGCCTGTACACTGAGCTTCTTTCCCTTTTCTCTCGCTTTCTTTCTCTCTTATTTTTTTGCCTTCCTTTCTCTTGACCCTCACTCTCTTATGTTATTCTTTTTTCTTTTTTTTTCTTTCAAGATAATGTTAGTTCTTACCTTTTGTTGTTTTCAGCATGCCTTCGTCTCTCCTTTTTATAGAATTTTGCACTAGCGAAGAAACGTCATTGGTGACATTTTCTATTTTTTATTTTATTATTGTTATGGTAAATTTTCTTTGTATGCATTCATTGCTTTGTGTCTTTTTCCAAAGCTAAAGTCTTGAATCTATATATCATGTCATTGACATGAGTTTCTATTGTTTTTTTTTCTTCTATGTTATTATTTATAATCATAATTACTACTGTTGCTATTATTTTAACTATCCTAATGTTAATATTTGATATTATTTCTTCTTTTAATAAAATAAAGTAATATATTTTGAGGTTGTTGTTACTAATTATAGCCTTATTCTAAAAGTTAATGTCTGTGTTTTAATCATTTGACCAAATAATTGTTGTCACAAAATCACATCAACTAAAAATTTCAATCAAGTAGATCAACCAGATCACTTAAATATTTTGTTAAAAAAAGGGATGCTACAATTCTCCATTCATTTTAGGAATTTTGTCCCCAAAATTTACTGACCTGCTTGGTATAACTCTAGATAGGATTTCTCAATTTCGTTTTCTAATTCCCATGTTGTTTCTTCATATGACAATCCCTTCCAAACCGCTTTGACTAAAGAAATTTCTTTTCCTCTTAAGTATTTAACAAATCTATCTATGATTTGTACTAATTTAGTTTCATAAGTCAAATCATCTCTTACTTATATCATTTCATACTCTATGGTGTGTAAAAGGTTAAAACAATATTTTCTAAGCTAGGATATGAAAGACTTTATGGAGCTTTGAAAGATTAGGAAGAAGTGCAACTTGGTATGTAATAGGCCCTTTTCTTTTGAAAATTTGGAATAGACCAATGAATTTTGGATTAGCTTTTTGGATTTGAGGGCTCTGCCAATCCCAGTAGTAGGAGTGACTCTATGGAAAACATAGTCTTCTTCTTCAAATTCTAGAGGTCTCCTTCTATGATCAGCATAACTTTTCTATCTACTATAAGCAATGAGTAATCCTTTCCTAATGAATTTGATCTTTTTTATAGTCTGTTGTACTAAATCAGGTCCTAGCAAACTTTTCTCTTCTACTTCAGACCAACACAAACGTGACTTATATTTTCTACCATATAGCGCTTTAAATGGTGCCGTCCCTATGTTGGAATGGGGACTATTGTTATAGGGAAATCCTGTGAATGGTAGATGAGTATCCTAACTTTCCTGAAGTTCTAACACACAAGCCTTAAACATGTCTTCTAAGGTCTAAATAGTTTTCTCTATTTGACCATCTGTATGAGGGTGGTAAGCTGTACTAAAATGAAGTTTAGTATCTAAGGCTTCTTGCAGAGCTACCAAAAACTTAGAGGTAAATCTAGGTTCTTTGTCTAAAACTCTAAAACTATGCTTCTTGATATTCCATGCAATCTTACAATTTCCTAGATGTAAACGTAAGCCAACTTATACAATGGGCAACTAATTGTTATTGGCAAGATATAGGTTGACTTGGTTAATCTGTCAACTATCATCTATGCTGCATCATAACCTAAGGGAGTCCTAGGTAATCCTACCATAAAATCTATTGATATACTATTCTATTTCCATTCAGGAATATCCAAAGGTTGTAAGAGTCTTGCAGGTTTCTGGGGCTCTATCTTAACCTTCTGACGGTAAGACATCTAGCTACAAAACTAGCTATATCTCGCTTCATCTCATTCCACCAAAATAATTTTCTAAGGTCTTGATACATCTTGGTTGTACTAGGATGCATAATGAACTTACTGCAATATGCCTCAAATAAAATCATATTTCTCAGTTCTTCATTATTGGGCACACATAGTCTTCCCTCATATATCAGTGTCCCCTTTTGATCAACATGGAAATGCTCAAGCTACTCTGTTTGAATCCTATTCTTTAGTGATTTCAGAAATCTATTACTTTCTTGGGCTTGTCTTATTTGGTCTTTCAAATCACACTGTATTCTAAGTTCACTTACATATATATAATGAGGTTGTAATGACACTAAAATATTCAAATCTGTAAATTTCTCCAATAACTTATGCTTCTTTATCATCATTAGAGACATGTGTAGGGATTTTCCACTCAGGACATCGGCTACCATATTAGCCTTAGCAGCATGATACTTCAACTCAAAATCATAATCTTTTAAAAATTCTATTCATCTTCTTTGTCTTATATTTAACTCCTTTTGATTGAAAAGGTACTTCAAACTCTTATGATCACTATATATCTCAAACTTTACTCCATATAAATAATGTCTCCAAATTTTCAAGGCAAATACTACAGCAGCTAGCTATAGGTCATGGGTTGGATAGTTTTCTTTATGAGATCTAAGTTGCCTAGAGGCATAAGCCACAACTTTCCCTTCTTACATCAACACACAACCTAGTCCTTTCTTGGATGCATCAAATACACTGCAAAATCTTTCTTAGGATCAGGAATTATTAAGGTTGGGATAGAGATAAGCTTATTCTTTAACTTTTCAAAACTGGCTTCACAAGTTGAGTTCCACTCTAAAGATTGATTTTTCCTAGTTAACCTAATCAAAGTTAAAACTATTTGAGAGAATCATTGACGTGAATTTCTATTGTTTTTTTTTTTTTTTTTGCCTTCTGTGTTATTATTTGTAGTCATAATTACTACTGTTGCTATTATTTTAACTATCTTAATGTTAATATTTGATATTATTTCTTATTTTAATAAATAGAGTAATATATTTTGAGGTTATTGTTACTAATTATAGTCTTATTCTAAAAGTTAATGTCTATGTTTTAATTATTTGATCAATCAATTATTATCACAAAATCATATCAACTAAAATATTTCAATCAAGTATATTAACCAAATTACTCAAATATTTTATGAAAAAAAGGGATGTTACAGTAAATGGCAACTACAATTTGTTCCAACACTAGTTTGTATGATTCTAATAGTTTGGAGTAGTCTATTTTCCTTTTAATGTTACCTTGTTATGTAAGCGTTTAGGTGAATGAATATTAAAATTTTCCAATAACCATAACCAAGTTTTTCGTCTAATTTGAGATCTGACCAAATAATATCATAATTGTTTATCACAACAACTCTAAGGAAAATAATTATATGAGAACGCTCCTGTTTTGTACAAGAAAAAAAAAATTGGCACTGCATTTCAACAACTCTAGTACCAATATGATGTCATCACAAGCTCATAATCCCACAAGAAATTTTTCTCACTCTCGCTCATGTATAACTCACTTACACGACGTAGCCCATTCATACTACACACAAGATGAAAGAAGTTTTTTAAAAGACCTAAATTATTAATTTTTTTAATAAATCAAACGTTTTATTTTTTACACTTAGTTATTTTTAATTACTTTTATTAATAGAAACCTTAATATAAACCAAAATATCAATCATATAATTATATATTTTTTTTTGTTTCTCTTTTTTATAATTATTTTTTACTTTTAATTTATCACATTAAGAAAAATGTTTTTATTTTTTTCCAGAGTAACAGTAATATCAAATATTTATTGGTGAAATTTTTATAAAATTATATTTAAACAAAATAAAAGGTAGTCTTTTAATATGTTTATATTTTTAATCTTCTTAACTTTATTTTCAAAATTACATCCAATATACTTTTACAAATGAAAATGTACATTTTAAAGTTTACTTTTTGTAATATATAAATCAAATATAAAAAAAATAATCTTCAATACTTTTTGGTAATATATTCTAATTAATAATAAAAAATTGTAACATAAATATAAAATTTGTGAATATATAACCAAAAACATAAAAAATAATTTTAAACAAAATATTTTTTTATAAATTTTTTTTTGTATTTAAAAATTGAGGATAATGAGAGGTTGATAAAAATTTTTAATTAATAAATTAAACATTAGGGATGTAATAAAATTATTTAGGATATATATAATAAATTATTGAAACATCTAACTATACTAAAATAATAATAATAATAATATAAGTAAACCTGGAATGTAATAAGTAATTTTAATTTAAGAGTGCAAATTGTAAAAGTATTTTTTATTATTACTTTAAAGTCTTAAAGAGTACTTTTTATATTTGATTTGTACATTACAAAAAAAATAAATTTTAAAAATATTATTCTATATCTATAAAAGCATTGAATGTAATATTAAAAATAAAATTATTAATATTTAAGATATAAGCATATTAAAAGACTTCTTCTTTTATTTAAAGATAATTTTATGAAAGTGATTTCCTTACAAATATTTTATATTACTATTCTTTGTGAAAAATAAAAAAGAAATAAAACATATCTTTTACTTAAATAAATTAAAGGCAAAAAATAGTTTAAAAATAAAACAAAGGTAAAATGATTATATAACTAATAGTTTGATTTATATTAATCAAAATCAATTGAAAACTGAATAAATATTGGTTTTAAATAATAAATATTAAATCATAAATAATAAAAAAATTTGATTTATTAAAAAGATCAATTAATAAACATCTTTTTAGGAAATCAAAAGTTTTAAATAATTGAGAAGAAATTTAACTGTAAATAGACAAAAAAGTGTCAATGGTCTTATCCTAAAGTAATTAGTATCTACATCTTTTGACTACTATAGGATAAGCTTGATTTATTTCTAAGACGTTCAAATACATACCATTTCTTACTCTTACATACAATGTTCATATTTTTAAATGTTGAAAATGACATCACACAGATGGACAACAAACATTTCATCAAGCAATTGAATATCTCAGCTCCCAATTCCAATTTCCAAATTTAGATGCCCCTCACTGCCACGCACTTCATTGTTCCTTGGACTATCTTGCAATGTGCAGTATGAACCTAATGGACTCATGGAACTTGAAAGTTGAGCACCCCAACATAGCAGAACAAGCAACGCCGCACGTTTCTCTGAAGATCGAAGAAGGAGTCACATGCGCTCTTTGTGTTGTGGTTTGAACTGTGGAGCATACGTCGTTTTCATGTAATGTTTAGGTGCCCCATATGCAGGCACGGTTAACTGCCACTATCAAAATTTCTTATATAAAAATAAACTTAAAAAAAGAAAAAAAAAACAAAACAAAATTTGATGCTTCAACTTTTAACCAAAAAAAAAACTAAAATTCGACATGAGACACCAATTTAGTGTTCGAAAATTTTGTTAACTGCCACTTTCAAAATTTCTTATATGAAAATAAACTCAAAAACAGAAATAAAAAACAAAATTTGCTGCTTAAATTTTTGACAAAATACCTATTTTGGTCCTTGATGAAAATTTTAAGAGATAAATTAACTTTTCAAAATTTAAAAGTCCACAATTAACCTCTTATTATTCAAAAAAGGAGACATATTAGTCCCTCCGTACTGAATTTTTACTGTCAAAAAATCTGTACGGATTTTGTACAGAGGGACTAATATGTCCCTTTTTTGAATAGTGAGGACTAATTATGAACTTTTAGATCTTAAAGAACTAATTTATCTCTCAAAATTTTTATCAAAATATAAAATGGATATTTACTCTAATTTTTTTTAAAAAAAATCTCAAATTTGACATGAGATATCAATCTAGCATTCGAAAAATTTGTGACATCTAATTGATACTCAAGAAATTAAAATTCATTTTAAGTTAGCTAAATTTCTTTTAATTTTTTGAGCTAACTTAAAATAAATTTTAATATTTTAATAATCAAATTGATATTACAACTCTTTTGAATATCAAATTGATGTTATAACTTTTTCGATAACCGAATTAATATTCTACAACTCTTTCGAAAGTTAATTTAAGATTTTATTTTAAAAAAAGTTATTATTTGTTCACATCTAAATAAATAAAGAATTCATTTACATAAGTAAAAATTGACTGTTATTATTATCATTTAACATCGTAATCATTCAATTTTCCAATTATATATATAGAAATTCCTCGTTTATTTATACGTAAATTTCTAATAGTCCGCTGACACTCGAAATGTTATATCCAAATAACAGTAGTCTTAAATTTAACACATTGAATTCTTAGCTCACCTGTTCATGCTATCAATGTCAAAAGATTCAAGGTCAATCTTCCGCCTCAAAATTAGGCGCTTAACAGTAGCAAGCTGTTGTACCCGTGAACAATGAAGTAGAGGGTGTAATGGTCATTGCACAATGTGGCATACTTCGGCTGTACTCTAACCAGTTGCTCACTCCCATCCTAGAAAATCCAACGACGGTCCCCAAAAGCAGCTGAAGACATAAAACCAAATAAAAAAACATATACAAATGGAACAAACTGTGTGGCATGCATGCTCACTGTCCATATTGAGTCCTAGAGAACTGCAAGAGGAAAAACAAGAGAAGGAAAGCAAAGGCAATTAATTGATTGCACTTTTTCGTCTCTTTTACTTTCTCAAAACAATCATCTTTTTCTAAACAGAGGGAAGACAAAGGGTGTAATCCTGGGGGGTCCAAGATGGTGCAAAAACTCTGAGAGACCCACAAGGATTCAAAGAAAATCATCAAAAGTATGGTACTGTCAAGCTGGTAAAGTAAAGGGAAAGAAAAAAAATAAAAAACACAGCCCATGAGCCATCATCATCATCCATTCCCTTCCTGCTTCATTTCCTTTTGCTTTCTTGGGTCTCGTGGTGTTTTTCTACTTTACTAATTAAAACAGGGACTGCTACTACTACACTACACTTAATTATCCCTCTTTCTTCCTCTCTCTGTGTGTGTCTCTGCAACTCTCTGCTTAGTGGTTCCCTTGAAGCTTAACACTGCAGCTCCTGTTCAATCATTTTTTCGCACTCTCTGGGTTGAGCAATCCTACATAAGACATGGGGTTTCTGAGGCTTCTCATGTGACCATTTCTTGGTAAGTTTTATTTATCCTTTTCTTTTTTTTGGCGGTGCGGTGACTAGTGTCTTGTTTCTAGATAAAGGAGCCATTTTTTCTGTGTTCTTTTTACAATTTCACTCTTTGTTCATCCTTTACTTTTTTTTTTTTTCTTTGTTGCTGATCTGTAGTTAACTAGGGGTTAACTATAGAACTATTGAAAACTCTTTGGTTGTACTTCTGAAAATGCTTTAACCACTTTTACTCTCTCTCTCTCTCTCTCTCTCTCTCTCTCTCTCTCTCTCTCTGAAGGGAAAATTAAAAGTAATAAAGTAAATTCCTTCTTTATATCTTCCTGCTATTCTGTTTGGATTCAAATCCTTTTACCCATTTGAGTTAAAATAAAAAAAATTCAAATTTTCAGTGCTGCCATTGGACATTCCTCATGTTCCATGCATTTTGTGTGAAATTGTAGTGATTCCTTTTGCAGCTGTTCATTTTCCTTTGTCCATAGTCATTATGAGGGTAGAACACTATACTCAAGTGAAGAGCTGGGTTACCGTAAAGGAAGGAGCAAATTTTGGTTGTTCGTTACAATAGGAAAGCAAGGACTTGTTTGGTTTGTTTCCACTGCATCATCATTCTTCACTGTGATGCCATATCTTCTTCCAAATTAGCTGTGTGTGTATTGTGTGAAAATACTTGTTACATATGGCGGAAATTAAGCTTACCCGGGTGGAGCAAGGCCAAACAAAGATTAAGAATGTTCCAATAGCTGTCACCCCAGAAGGATTTTGGTGTTGCCCTTCACCTGTTGTGTTTCAGAAAGGCCTTAAAAATCAAAACCCTCTGAATAAACCAAAACCCTCTTCACCACCCCCACCACCAAGAACCACTGTCCAGAAAAAGCCAGTGCCAGTGCCAGTGAGTGAGAGGAGAGGTGCTTCTGCACCTGCCCCATCAAGATTGGTGCTTCCTGATGAACAGCAATGTACTGGTCAAGAGAGGCCTCCACCAGTTAACACATCTGTGGCTGCTGCAGAGAGAGCACTGAGGCCGAAAATTGAAACTTTGCCAAGGAAGGTTGCTATTGAGTTTGGTGAACCTGGAACCTGTGATATGAAGGTGGTCTTGTTGGGAAAGCAGGGGTTTTGTGTCAAGTTGAGTGTGCACAGGGATGTTCTGAAAGAGAAGAGCAGTTTCTTTGCTGAGAAACTTTCCGATCAGACGGGTTTGTCGTGCCTCCAAATTGATGATTGTGAGGATGTTGAAATATATGTTGAAACTGTTGGTCTCATGTACTGCAAGGAAATGAAGCAGCGGCTTATGAAGCAAAGTGTTTCTCGCATTCTTCGAATACTCAAGGTAATTTGCTATCTTTGATTCTGCTATTGCTCTTTTGTTCTACAGGTATTGTAATTTTAGATTTATCTTTAGGGTGTCTGTTTGTTTGTTCCTCTGAAATACAAAGTCTGTGCTTGGAAGCCCTATGTTTATATCTCTGCTGAGGAATATTAATACTCCTCTTGTTAATTCGACACCTTTTGTGGAGTTATTTTGTGCCCCACTATGATAGATGTATTCAGTGTGGTTCCCTGAATATGTGGTTCGTAATATGTTCTTCAATTCAAATAATGCTATTGTCTATACCTAATGATTGAATTTACATGGCATTAGATTCTAAATGCCACTACCAACTGCATATTTATTTGCTATGGAAAAGATACTAGTATAAAACTAGAGAAATCTAAATTATTTTCGGCCAGTTTGCGATACTGTAACAAGTATGGCAACATCATGATTATCTTTTCAATTCAAAACTGGTGTGTTACAGTTGTTTTAAGAGTAATTACTTGCAAGGCAATTTATAGATACATTCCTCTTGGGAGGTCTTGATTGTTTTGATTCTATGATCTCTTCTCCACTCTGGTCTTAAGGAGGAAGTTCTTCCATTACACAAGGAAGTTCATGGATTTGCTTTTTATGACAGATACTCATTCATTTACTGACCACTGATGCCAAAATCAAGAGTTGCACAATTAAAATTGTGCTAGGAATGTCATCTGTAGTGGTGATGATAAAATAATCCTTGTGTTATGTACTCATGAAGATATTTTTTATAATTATCGTTAACTAGTATATACTTGTTACTCTTCGAAAGTATATTCATAACTAGCTTGCACTACATACTTGCATTTGTTTTTACATACATACTACTTGACACAGAAAGATCAACTGTGGCATTGTAAGAACGATGTGTGCCATGAAAGAGAACTACAGTGATGATCGTGATATAATCATGGTGTCACATCAAATGGGGGCAGTTTTCTTTCAGAAATAAGTTAGTAGGATCATTGACATAATCCTTATTCGCATGATATCATAGCATTTTTGTTCGAAATACTCCTAACCTGTTTTTTACAAGGTTTAATTATCTGTTTATATTAAGAATGAACTGTTTTCTGTCGGTCAATGTCTAAAATCCAATGCCTTACTAATGGGATAACACACCAATAGGTTACATCAATTCAAAAGATCCTTCTTTCTATATCTTTTTTCTTTCTTGTTCATTAATGCAACATTGGATTTGAACCCATTTGTGGTATTCGTTTCTGAGAAAGTGGAGGGGGTGCCAGTAGATCCAGAGGTGACCCACAGAATTAATTGGTATCCATTCTTAAGATCATTCTTCTCAGCAAAAGCCAAAAGAGATTTTTCTCGAAGAAAAGAAGGTTGTAATAAGTTGTGAGCATATAAATACTCTATCATGCACTTAAACACAGTTCTTATTAGAAAGCTAGTTTCTGAGGATGAGGTAGCATTGAGATCAAAATGAAATAAGAAAGAATTTAAGTTAATATGATCCTGCTGAATCTGCAGGACACTTTTCCCCACTTCCTCATATGTTTGTTCCTGTTTATATTTATGCAATTATGTATATTCTGCACGTACATAATGGATTCTGGACTACAAGGGCTAGATGCATTCATGCCTTTTTAACTAATAGAGTGGGTGTAACTGGTAATTTTTCTGTGCCCAAGCTAACTGAAGTCTATTTGACTTTCTAAATTTTGTGAATTGATTTTGTTTGAAGTTTCATGAAATAGCAAACAGCGCCTATGAACAAATTTAGTATGCACATTTTACTTAGCTGTAGGGCACTTTGATTGATGTGCGTAGCATATGATATCTGCTTTACATTGTGATTCATAAAAGAACTTGCAATTATTTGATTGGACATTTTATGATCATCATATGCGTAGTTTTTTAACGGTTAATGTTTTCTGGAATTACTTAGTAGTTGGCATTTGTGGAAAGAAATGTTAGAAGTTCTATAGAAAATCTAAAACAAACTATTCCCACAGGTTGCAGAATTCCTTGTCTTCGGCTCATGTATTCGATCATGTTTGGAGTACTTGGAGGCAGTCCCTTGGGTTGGAGAAGAAGAGGAAGAAAAGGTGGTTTCGACTGTACTACAACTGCGAGGGGAAGGAATTGGGGTCAACCCTGTGCTTAAACGAGTTTCTTCCGACATATCTAATGTCCCAAATGATACTCTTTCGCACATTATTGAACTTGTTCTCAAAAGCAATGAAGAAAGAGGTCGCCGAGAAATGAAATCCATAGTTCTAAAGCTCTTTAGGGAGAGCAACAGTCTTCCAAGCCATGCGGGTTCAGCAGACATCTGCAATGACATGATTTATAGATCATGCAGAAGCTGCCTGGATTCATTATTGTCTCTGTTCAAGCAGGCCGCAGAACCATCCTTCGCAGATAAACCAAGTGATAGCAGAGATCCTGTGGTAAAGCATATAACTCTTGAAGCCGATAACCTGTCGTGGTTGCTCGAGATTTTAGTTGACAAACAAGCCGCTGACGAGTTTGCACTGATGTGGGCAAACCAACAGGAATTGGCTGTCCTACACGCAAAGCTCCCTATTTTAGCTCGATATCATGTTAGCTGCATTTCCGGGAGACTATATGTCGGCATCGGAAGAGGGCAGTTATTGCCGTCGAAGGACACCCGCCAATTGTTGTTACAGACATGGCTACAGCCTCTAATGAATGACTACAACTGGTTACAGCATGGATGCAGGTCGTTTGATAGGAAACTTGTGGAAGAAGGAATTGGGAGGACAATTCTCACCTTGCCTCTCGAGGATCAACAAAGCATCTTACTTTCTTGGTTGGGAAGTTTCTTGAAAAGTGGTGATAGCTGTCCCAATCTTCAGAGGGCTTTTGAGGTGTGGTGGCGGAGAACTTTCATTAGGCCATATGTGGAAAGCCAAGGCGATGCCGTGACAGATAGTTCGGTGTTGTCAAAGCAGCATGAATAAAGTAGTGTACCAAACGAGATTCATGAATCTCTTACAATAGTATTGGAATTTCACTTTATATTAACGAGTTTCTTAGGAGTTGTAGAGATATGTTGATTGCAGAATGTGAGTTAACCTTCAGCAGCTAACAAGTACTACGACGTGTGTTATGTCCGTTGCATGAATTGACTGCAGATTCTTTGGGGAAAGATATTTAGCCTCATTTGATTGATAAAATTAAGTAATTGGTTTTTGTATAAGCTCTTCAAAGGAATGGAATGGAATGGAATTGAATTTTTTTAGTTTTCTCCTAATTTGAACGGTATAGGTAGCCTAGGTATTAAAGACGTGAGGAATGGCTTGCATTTAGTCAAACAATGAAAGACTTTTTTTTGCCTTCATCTGACACCACCGAAAGCAATCCACCGAAATATAGTTGGATGGTGGAAGTTGCATTAAATGCACCGTGGCTTTTGGCTTCTATGAATAGAGCCAACCTCCAAACCGAGGAAAGCATAATGTTTGCTTCTCGCAAGTGAGGCCTTGAGAGTAAGAGTAAAATATGGAGTGTGCGAAATTTTAAGAGTGTAGTGTGTGAGTTTATATTGGGTATTTAGATATATTATGTAATATTATAATTAGTGTATTTACATGTGCGATGTACGAATGATTATATGTTCATAAAGATAAATCATTCGATGAATAAAATATATTGAATAAATTGAATTCATTAAAAATATATGTGGTTGCTCAAAATAATTTGTTATAATTTTGCTTAAATATATAGCATATAAAATTAAATACTATCACTACTGATTAAATAATAAACATTAATGCTTTCTGACAAATGATCATGGAAAAAATTTGAGGATCTTATAAAATTTTAATCTATAAATAGGTTTTAAAAAACTTATAAAATTTTTCATTCTGTATTTTTTGAGCTATTAAATCCATGACATCTTTGTTAATTGAAAGATAAAAAATATTATATATTGAAGTTTCATATATTTAGTCTTATAGACATAAATATATGATATAAATTTACCATTTAAGTATTGCAAGATTGGAAAATTTAATTAGTAGATATAATTTTATAGTGTGCTATAAACTTTAGAGTTTAAATATTTAATTTTAAATTTAGCTTTAGCTATTAATAATTATAATATAAATTAATTATTATCCATGCAATTTTATTGTTTGTGTCACCTGTATAATATATATTTAATATCATATGTTTCCATGACCTATGTAATACATGTTAAATATCACCTATTTAAGGTATCAATAATATTTAGAAAACTAATCACTGGCTATTTTTTTTGTATCATTAAAATTCTTTGGATTTTTCGATGATCTTTAAACTTTAAATCTATGAGATAGTTTTAAAAACTTATAAAAAAATTTTATCCTATGCTTTTCAAGTCATTAAGTCTATGGCATTTTTATTACTAAAAAAGTAAATAGTATTGCATATTAAAATTTCAAATATCTAATTTTACATATATAAATATGAGTTTAATTGGTATGCACTGACAGTATAAAAAAAATTTTATACTGTCATCTAATTATATATTGATATTTGTAAAACTTTTAAGGTAAGGGGTGATTATATCAAATACTTTTGCTGATATGACAATACATGATTGGATGTCTATGTAAAAGATTTTTTACACTGATAGTGCATACGAATCAAATCCTATAAATACATGACATAGATTTACTATTTGAGTATTGTAAGATTAGAAAAATTAATTAGCGGTAATTTAAATCACTAATTAGAAAATTAAATTGATATAACTCTAGATTGTACTATAAGCTTTAAAGTTTAAATATTTATATCTCAATTTATTTTTAATTATTAATATTTGTATAATAATTATTATTTGTACAATTTATATGTTTGCATCACCTGTGTAATATATGTTTAGTATAACCACAAAAGTGCAATTTTTATGTTTGTATTACCTTTGTAATACATGTTTAGTATCCTTTATTTGATGTATCAATATTAGCTATATTATGAAAGATATAGTAATAAAAAAAGCTAAAATAAGAAAGTAAAATTAAAATTGTTTAAAAATAATTTATGAAAGCATATTAAGATATAATTTTTTTATAAAAATGAAGAAGAAAACAATACTACGTTTTAAAAACGTGAAAGAGATGACTGGGAAAAAATATGAAAATTTATATTAAGATAATTGGCATATTAGAAAAAGAAACCTAAATAAAAAAAGTTGTTATAATGATTGAAAATTGGGAAATAAGGCATAGAAATCCAAATTTTAAAAGAATACAAAATTAATATTAGTTAGAAATACAATATGAAAAGATATGAAAAGATAATTATGAAATTAGAAAGAGAAATTGAAATGAGATTATTATAAATGCTTAATTTGGAAAAAACTTAAAATGAACATACAAAGAATTATTTATTTGGGAAATGAAAATGTAAGGAAATATTTAATTAATTAATGAAGTATATCTTTCTTTCTTTTTTTTGTTTACAATTAATGGAGTGCATTAATTAGTTGCATTGGGAAAACAAAGCAATTTAAATAAATAATTAAATAATAGAAAAATCTTGATTGGTGGAGTTAGAGGCTAAAATTTTCGAGGGAAAATAGATTAATATAGAAGTTATATATGTGCATTTTCACTATCTCATAAACTCTCTTTTATAATATAGATAGATTGTAGCAAAAAACAATCTCACTGGAAAACATTATATTATAATTATTTTTAAATATAGTGGAATATTGTCATACTTTGTCCCGTGATTTTTCTCTTATTATTTTAAAGGGTTTTTCATGTTAAAACTTGATGTGTAGTTTTTTGATATATTTTGTTGATGTAAACAAGTGGGTTCTATTGTAAAATACTATTCATGTGCTTTTATTTTGTTTGTTATTCTCCACATAAATTTGGGGACGTTTTTGCTCACATTCGTAAAGTGTTTAATACACTTAGGGTGTACCCAACTCAGATATCCCTAACAAGTGGTACTAGAGTCACTTAGTTTCAAATCCAAGATGTCGTAGCCAAAATTTGAAGTGGAGAAGTTTGATGGGTCCAACGACTTAAGTCTATGGAAGTTAAAGCTATAGGCATTGTTGGATAGCAAGGTTTGGCAATGATG
The DNA here is from genome assembly GCA_031439595.1 of Pterocarpus santalinus. NCBI lineage: Eukaryota > Viridiplantae > Streptophyta > Magnoliopsida > Fabales > Fabaceae > Pterocarpus > Pterocarpus santalinus. Next base: position 26,492,087 of record CM062525.1, read on the forward strand.
TTGAGAGGCAAGGAGAAATTGCCAGAATCATTATCAGTTGAAAAAGAGGAACAGATGATGGTCAAAACACAGAGTACAATAGCATTGAGCCTAGCTGACAATGTGCTGTGGAGGTTATGGAAAAGAAAACTATTGATTCACTATGGAAATCTTTGGAGGAAAAATACTTTATAAGGACTCTATCAAACAAACTTTATCAGAGGAAGCGACTGTACACATTCAAATATTTAGGAAAAAAATCAATCTGGGACCACATAGATAATTTCAATCGGATGATCTATAATGTTGGAGTGATTGGAATAAAAGTACAAGATACTGATCAAGCTATGATCCTGTTGACTTTACTACCTCCATCTCATAATAATTTCTATGATACCATACTATATGGTAGGTGCAACATCATAGTCAAAAATGTCAAAGAAGCTTTGATGATAAAGGAGCATCTGAAGTTAGTATCTAAACCCAAATTATAGTGCATCTTTTCACATGACACCTAATAGAAGCTTTTTCACTTCTTATTAAAAATGGGAGGGTAAAGTCAAATTGGGACACGATGGAACAGTTTTGATTGTAGGTGAAGGAGAAGTGTGAGTCAGATTGGATGTTGGTGCTGAAAGGACGTTTCAAGCATGCATGTACTGGAATTGAGTAGGAACCTGATCTCGTTAAGTGCCCTAGACAATTAGGGATACAAGTTCTCTAGAGAGGGTGGTTTCTTGAATGTGATCAAAGGCTCAATGGTGGTGATGAAAGGAAAGCTACAAGGCAAGATCTATCTAATGCTGGGAAGCGTAGTCAATGGAACTGCTACTATTTTATGCTCTAAAACAAGTGATGATGTTCGTACACGATTGTGGCACAAGCGGCTTGGTCATTTAACTAAGAAAAGAATGATCATACTTGTTGGTAGAGGCTTGATAAAATGCTTGAAATGAAACTTGGCTTTTGTGAAAATTGTATCTTTGGAAGATAGAAACAGGTGAAGTTATAATACTGCTAAACACATCAGCAAAGGGATATTGGAGTATGTCCATGTCGATGTTTGGGGTCTAGCCCCTGTTAACTCCTAAGGTGGATCTCGTTATTTTTTTACTTTGATATATGATTATTCCAAAAAAGTCTGGGTTTATTTTTTGAAGCAAAGGATGACGTGTTTGGAAAATTTAAGCAATGGAAGGCCATGGTCAGGAAGCAAATCGAGCGATTAGTTAAGAGACTAAGAATTTGCGTAGTTCTACAATAATGCTAATATAATGAGGCACCATACTGTACCTAGAAAACCACAACAAAATGGAGTTACATTGGAGTGTGCGAGATGCATGCGAATCAACACTGCACTTCCCAAATAATTTTGGGTTGAGGCAGTCTATATAGTTATATACCTAGTAAATAGATCTCCATCAACAACAATTAATCTGAAGATTCGACAAGAGGTATGCTTCGATTGATCTATAAACTATTTTTGATATGAAGATATTTGGTTGCTATGCATATAGCCATGTGAGTGATGATAAACTCAAGGTAAGGGCAAGAAGGTGTACATTTATGGGATATGCACGAAGAAGAAAGGCTATAGGTTGTTGTGTATGGAAAAGGCAAAATTCACCTAAAATCATTGTTAACAGAGATGTTTTGACAAGGTGGCAATGGTAAAATAGAAGCAAGAATTTAAAGTAAATTAGATGCAAAGAGATCACGGTTTTATGAAGCAAGTGGAGCTGGAGATTAACTGTGGGAAGATGAAGTAAGAAGAAGATGAGACAAATCAGCCAAGTACTTCAAGAACTGCTTAACCTAAAGTGGAACAAGAAGATGAAATTGATGATAGGGATGCTGGTGAAGAAGTAGAGCCATAGAGCGTTGCTATAGGCAGAAAGAGGCGACAAATTTAGAAATCGCAAAGATATTTGAATTTTGTTGCCTGTGTAGTTGACTTGTCAAATGCAGATCCTATAGCCTTTGACTTGGCTATGTAGATAGCACAGTTGGATATGAACCATGTACCTACCATGATGCAGTAAATAGCAAAGAGTCGAAGTAGTGGCTGGTAACAATAAGTGAGGAGATTAAATCTTGTCAGAGAAAGCAAACATGAGAGCTTATACAACTTCTAGTAGAGTTGGCAAAATGGGCCCAACCCGCTAAAAATGGCCTACTCACCTAACCCACCCTCGTCTAACCCATAAGTTGGCAGGGTAGGAGGGAGGGTTAGGCCCACAGGTTAAGGGTGTTTTTATTTTTTGGTATATTTCTTTTTTCTAATTTTCATGTTTTTGTTATAGACTATATTGTTTGTTAATTTGTGGACTGTATATTATAGATTTTATGTTATGGATTTATGGTTAATTATTATTTATGAACTTATTCATACATCCTAACTAGTTTATTATGTTTGTATTTGAGTTAAATTTAGATATAAATTATGTAATTTAATTATTTTATTTTATTTTATTTAAATAAATTTTTCATTCAATATTTTTTAATTTTTAAACTTTTTTAAAGTAATTTAATTCATTAAAAATATTAAAATAAGTTTATTTATATTTTTTATTTTTTTATATCGGGCCAACTCGCCAACTGGCCCCACTCGCCCCACTTTTTGCAGCCTTCTGGCAAATTGGCCTACTTTGCCACCTCTAATTTCCAGAGGGAAAAAGAGTAGTTGGATGCAAATGGGTCTTCAAAAGGAAAAAAGGAATCCAAGCATTGAACCTCCTAGGTTTAAGGCAAGGTTGGTAGCAAAATGTTATATTCAAAAGGAATGTATTGATTTTCATAAAGTATTCTCTCCTGTGATGAAGCATAGCTCTATCTAAATCCTATTATCTATTGTGAGTACATTTGACTTGGAGCTAGAGTAGCTTGATGCAAACATGATGTTGTTACATGGTGAGCTAAAAAAGCAGATCTACATGAGTCAACTGGAGGGGTTCAAAATGCCTGATAAGAAGGATCATGTTTGCCTTTTAAACAAGTCATTGTACGACTTGAAGAAGTCCCCAAGGTAGTGATACCAAAGGTTTGATGCGTGTATGATTGGTACTGGATATAGTAGAAATCAACATGATAATTACATCTACTCTAAGGAGCTTCTAGATAGTTGATGGATTTATCTATTGTTGTACATAAATGAAATGCTAATTGCAATTTGAAGCAAAGCTAAAATTAGTATGTTGAAAACTTAGTTGGGGAAAAGAGTTCGAGATGAAAGACTTGGGGTGTGGCAAGGAAGATTCTTGGAATGAAGATTTATGGGGTGGTAGATTATTCTTGACACAACAAAGCTACATTATGAAATTACTACAATGCTACAATATGGATCACTCCAAACCAATTAGTACTTTATTAGCTACACACTTCAAGCTATCTTCGAAAGAATGTCCGAAAACTTAGAAGGAGGTAGAACATATGTCTCATATACCTTACTCTAGTGTGGTTGGTAGTTTAATGTATGCCATTGTGTATACTAGACTAGATCTTTCACATGCAGTAAGTGTAGTGAGTAGATTTATGAGCAAACTAGGAAAGGTACACTAGAAAGCCATGAAATGGATGATGTGGTACTTGAGAGCTTCTACCAATGTATTTTTGGTGTTTGAAGGTCAAAAGAACCGAGGAGTTGTGGGCTATGTAGGCTCTAATTATGCAAGAGATTTGGATAAAAGGAGGTCATTGATAAGCTATATCTTTATAGTCTTTGGATGTACTATTAACTGGAGGTGACATTGCAATCTATAGTGGCATTGTCAACTATTGAAGGTGAGTATATGGCACTGATTGAGGCTGTTAAAGAGAGTAGGTGGGTGTAAGGTCTTTTGGATAGTTTTGGGTTGAATCAATAGATATCAACCATATACTATGATAGTCAAAATACTATTCATTTGGATAAAAACCCACTCTATTATGAAAGGACTAAGCACATTAATATTGGACTTCATTTTGTTAGAGAAAGTGTCAATAATGGCACAGTTGCAATTTAGAAGATAGCCACAGTAGAGAATCTAGCTGATATGATGACAAAATCGTTGTCAATTGATAAGGTTAAGGATTGCTTCGACTTGATCAATATTTGCAAAGGTTGAAGACTCTTGCAAAATGCAAGCCAAGGGAGAGGATTGTCAAGAATGGCTTGCATTTTGTCAAAACATGAAAGACTTTTTGGCCTTCATCTGACGCCATTGAAAACAATCCACCTAAATATAGTTGGATAGTGGAGGGTGCATTAGATGCATCCTGGCTTTTGGCTTTTATAAATAGAGCCAAATTCCAATAAACAAAAGCAAACATTTCTAGGTTTCTTGCAAGTGAGAGTTGCTTGAGAGTGATACTAAAATATAGAGAGTGTGTGATAAATTCCAAGAGTGTTGTGTTTGAATATACAATGGAGATATGAATATATTGTCTAAGTCTTCACAATACTACAAATTGTAGTAAAAAATAGTCTCACTAGGAAATACTATATTGTAATTATCTTTAAATATAGTGAAATATTTTCAGATTTTATTCCATGATTTTTCCCTTATTACTTCAAAGGGTTTTTCATGTTAAAATTTGATATGTATGCAGTTTCTTGATATGGGGGTAAAAATGGAGTTAAATTTTCATGGAATATATCAATGTGTATTTTCGCCTTCCAAATTATTCCCTTTAAAATGACATTAAGGTGAATTTACATTTGGCTAATCAGGCATGACTAGAAAGAATCTACTTTGTTATAGTACGGTTAGGAGGAGGGAAGGAAAGAAAGAATGAAAATAATTTGTGTTCAATGTTTAAAGCTGAAATAGAACATATACAACGACATAACAATAGAAAGTAGGCCAAGGATTCATTAGTCCATCCTTGTTGTGGACTAACATCAATTCACCCTTAAAATTACTAAGTTAACTTCACTTATTTTTTAAGTTTCTATTCTGCCACCATTATTTTCTTTCACCCTACTCTCTCCACTCTACCACTATCACCATTATTGCTGACAGCGACGGCAATGCATCCAACCCTTTGACCACCATCAGCCAAGAACCCCCCACCACCATGGATTTTTTGTTATCATCATTCCACAAGCCACTACTACAACCTCCCTCCTCCTTCTTTCTATATAGCCTCAATGCCCTTGCCTCATGCATTCTCACCCTAGATCAACCTACACAAAATTCCCACTCATAACCCAAGAATCTCTGTCCATAATAAAAAGTCCTCGTTGGGAATGTCACCAACCACCATCATTGTCAACATCGAGAGACAACAAGAAGAACAAAATCAACCATGTTAGATTAGCATACTAATTAATAATAAGGCACATTCATTTTGGTTCTCTCGTTTTCATCCCCTATTTCTTTCTCTTCGAAGCACAACACATACCCCACAACTTAATTACTCATTAACACCCAGCAGATTGGATCCAGAAATCGTGATAGACATGGCAGCGTATTGCGGCCGCTGCGGGATCTATAATACCTGCTGGTGAACAAAATTTGCATTGACTGCTTCTAGAAGAACCCGCAATAGTCCTTCATCTCCTATGGCGTCTTCATGTGCCTCAAGTGCTCTGGTGTTGTAGTCCGCAATTTGGTGGGCGACGAGTAGGAGTAGGGTGGTGATGTGAAGAAATAGTTAATGTTGGTGGAGGATAGATTTGTAACTTTCAAAATGATATATTATATAAAGAATCTATTTAATAATTTACTTGATAAATCTAGACCATTTAAAATTAATCTAACAATGTCGAAAGGGTAGACTAACGTTAGTCCACAAAAAGGGGTGGACTAACAAATTCTTGGCCTAGAAAGTAATACCACTATTGTATATATCTTTTACAGAAACTCTCTTTTACAGAAATTAAGTAATCCCCCCACCCCCTTTTCTCTTCTCCACATGATATATTCCTCTATTAAAACCATAAGATGATACGTTTATAAATCTATTCTGGTAATTGTCTGTTTCTGGGCTATATAATTATAAACAGGTATTGATGGAATTCAAATTTTTTTTATTCCCGTGTTTAATTATATTCTTTTAATGAATACAATCAATTAACTGAGAAATTATATATAATTTAGTATTTTAAAATTTTAATTTTAATATGCTACCAATATAATTTTTTCATATTATTATTTAATTATATATTATATATTATTATATAATTAAAAGTATTTGATTCTTACAATAATTATAAAAAAATCATATATGTAATAATATATAATTGGTTTACAGAATAAATAATTTTAGGTTAATAATATATTAAAATTAAACTCAAAATCTATTAGCGTATCAGATGTTTGTAGATATTGAAACTTGTATAATTTGAGTTTTTCTTTTTTTTTTATTATAATTGGAGACGGTCAAAAGTCTTTTTCTTCTTCCTTTTCTTGTCACAATTTGATTTCATGTTAGCTGATATAATCACCGCTAGGCCTTCTTTTTTTCTTGTCATTAATTGTCGCTGAGCTAGATTTCTTTTTTTTTTCATTTTAGTCAGGACTAAGGTAAAATATCAATATATAAGAGAAATGATAGGGATACTTACCTTTTGTGGAATACCGTATCGACTCACCACTCATTTATCATTGGATGGGTGTGGACCCCACTTAAATTGGATTCACACCCTATCTAATGGTAGATGAGTGCTAAATCGACACAGTATCTCACAAAAATGAGTCTCCTCAATATTTCTCGATATATGCTCCTTACCAAGTGTTGAATAAAAAAAAAACAAAACAAAACAAAAATCCATTCCATGTGGGAAAGACTTTTAAACTAATTTTTCTATTGGGGGTGATGGTTATAGATCCTTGGGCCTTGATCTTGGTGTTAGCATGCTCACGTGTCTTGTGAACTTGACATGGCCAAAAAGAAGCCCAAGCAAGCAGATGCGAAAAGGCGAGCCGATTAGGGTATTTTAAAAAAATTAGACCTCCTCTAATTATACATCCATCGTATCGGGGAAAAAAAACCGTACGTCAATAGTAGAAAATTCCGCGTGGCTCAAAAACTTAGGAGTAACTCCAAAACATACCAAACCTTGTGGAGTAGTGTATATTTTCTTGGCAAGTTGTACTAAGCACCATGTTATTTGAATGTCCTGATATCATAGTCTATGGATATACTAAAAACATTATATACACTATAAGAGTCTCACACTTTCTCTTTCCCCACTCTCCCCCGCAACTTCCTTTCTCCTCCTCATCCACCATTGGCGATATCAAAAAAATTCGCCCCACCAATATTCGCAGTTAATATCTATAATGGGGCGGATATGAGGAAAAATTTTTGTCACCACGGATAATAGGAATGGGAATTTTAAATACCCGCATATTAAACGGGGTGGGGGCGTGAATCACTATCCTTATACTCGCGGGTACTCGATATGAAATTACTATTTTACTCTTAAGTTATTAACTTAATTATACTAATATTATTATTATTTAAATTATTTGGACTAATATTATTGTTATTTAAATTATTTGGACTAATATTTAAATTTAGAAGTTGAATTTATTTGTATTTATTATATGTTAGACTAATAGTTAGATTACTATTATATATTTATTTTTATTTTAATTTGTTGAAATTTAGATTGAAAAATTAGATTGTTGTGCTTATTTTATGTTTATTTTATATATTTATTTTTATTTTAAGTATATTAACTTATTAGAATTCAAATTATAGAATTAAATTAGTATTTGTGCTTATTTTAAATATTTTATAATATTAAAATTTTTATATTTAATTTAAATTTTTTAAATTTTTAACATTCTAACAAATATCCATGAATATTTATAGGTATCGAAAAATTCAAAAGCGAATATCAGTATGGATATGGGGCACAGGACGGTGGCAGGTATTCATCCACCTTGCCCCCGACCCCGCCCCATTTACATCCCTGCCCACCACTTTCTTTGACAACGCATTGATGAACCATCCCCAGAGCTCCGAAAAAGGATTGCCACCACATTCTCGTCGCTTCGGCAAACCATCGCCTTTGCCCGTCATTCTTTTCTTCAACGCAAATCCTAAGAAGTAATCATCACTTTCTAAAGAAAGGAATTTCCTGAAAGTACCTGGCCAAAGGGCTGGGAGAGCAAAATGTGACATGAATTGAGGCGGGTAGTATTAGAGAAACATAAAAGTATGTATAGAAGGTAGAAAATTTTGGAAGTGAATTAGTGATGTAATAATTAATATACAATACGTGAAGGGTGAGGAATTCAGGCTTCTTATGTTCTCCTTTAGACATGTAGACAAAAAAGAACACTTTTACCGGGCATCTTTCTCCAGGAGACACTCCAACACCCTTAACACCGCCTAGGACAAGGTTGGTCTGAACACTTCACTGGCTTACTTTTTTATTTACTTACAAAACTTAACACAGTTAATTGGAACTTGACTTTTAAATTGTGAGATATATGTATTTTAAAGATTAATAAAAATATATAATTTAAATTGTTATGGATAGATGATTCGCCGGAACGACTATGATGAATAAAGTGGTTGGCGAAGAAGGTGGTGGGTGGGGAGGAGAAAGGGAGGTGCGGGAGATAGCTACGGAAGGGAGAGCGAGGGATGGGGAAGGGAAAACGTGAGAGTCTTACAGCGTATAACCTTGCTTTTGATGTATCCATGGACTATTATATTTGGACTTTCAGATAACCTAGTGTTTGGTGCACCCTGCCAAGTCGGGTGCATATGAGATGTCGCCGTATATTTATCCTTTCGTGTACGCATTGGAAACCTCACATGGATGAGTCGATATGCTTGATTTTGGTAAGTTCAAGTATTTTCCTTCAAGAAATTGACTTGTTAAATATTAAACATTTAAACTACATCCGAATTTCCGCAATTGATGTATAGGAAATTGTTTTTAGTGAGCAAACAACTGGTACGAAAGTAATAGAAATGATGTGACATATATCAACATTTAATTGATTTAAGTGATTTGATATTTATTTTCTTTAAATAAAATCTTGAATCCGAGTCTTGTAAAAAAATTTTTTATTAAAAGAGCTTTACTCTTATAATGAGTCGATTTGATTTAAGTCAGATTAGTTGAAATCTAACATATTATAAATACCGGTGATTTATATCAAAAAATAAAAATGATACGCGATGTATTTTTCTATCTACTCTCAGCCTGATCCCCGTAATTCACAAATTGAAAATACAATAACACAAACATATGCATTAATTTTGTCATTACACTAGCATGAAGGAACTAGAAAATAATATCATTTTGAATTTAATTTTAATGTAGTATATATATATATATATATATATATATATATATTGCGTAAACATCAAATTATCTACTGTCATGTCATCAAGATTATTTAATTACATTAATAATTATTTTAAAAGTCATACATATAATAATAAATAAAGTCAATAATATAAAATATTTTATAATAATAATATATTAAAATTAATCTTTATTTTTTCCAACACTCAACTCCTTCAACTTTAACTGAATGGCAATTTTACTTTACGTTACCCCTCATGGTTTATTTCAAACTTGTGGACACCAAACACTTATGCAGCAACTGATACACATAAATTATTAAGAGAGAAGATTTGCTATCACGGATACATAGACTCCTACTATCATTAAATCACTGGTAAAGTACAATATAGTGAATGTTGATGTGTGAACATACAACACATATGCAGTAGCTTTGATGCCTAAACTGATAAGGAGACAAGATATGAATACATTTTCAACGTTATTAAACTACATGGACTAGGAGCCCGGTGAAATAAAATAGTTTCAGGTGGCGAGTGTAGCGATTAAGTAATAAAAAAATTTGAGGGAGGTTAATTGATAAAAGGTGAAAGTATATATAGGGCTTAGTTTGAAATTTAATCAACTTTTTATTGTCCATAGGTATGTCTATCTAAGGTGGCTTAGGGCCTTAAATGTAATTCCAGACTTCAAAAAGAGGTTGGGGCATTGATGGGAATCAAACTTGTCTGACATTTACCGTAGGATATAATAGTATCTACCAGGAGTAATGACATTTACACATAAAGGATAGACACAATATAAACATATATAGAGAGATAATTAAAGAGACAAACACGTTGAGTGTTGAAAGAGAAATGATAATAGATCTATAACTTTTGTTTCTTTCTATATATATATATATATATATATATATATATACATCGTGGCTACTTACTGAATATAAATAACATTCTTCATCTACCAGCTGCCAGTACCAATAAAAAAGGAGAAATCATGCAAAGATGCTCCTAGCTTATTCAGGTACTCCTGCAGCTTTCGTTAATTTAGCTTCTGAATCTGAGGTGCTGTAATTTTATGCTTCAGGTCATGTAACTGATCTTTCAATGAGATACTTACTTGGTGTAATTTCATGCGTTCTACCAGGAGCTGCATCTGTCTCAATTCTCAAATCCCCAAAAATAAACACCAAAAAGCGACAGACATATTCCTTCAGTCTCTTTCATTCATTTCAAGTCCCCATCACACAAGTAGCCATTAGAAAACAAAATTGCTTTTACTTCTTTCTGAAATGACTATCTCATGGGAATTCCAAAAGATACCCTTAGCTTGGCATTAATTCTGGGCCAGGAACAAAGATTTAGGGGAATCTATTCGCGGGTTTTCATCCAGAAATTAAAAGTGTGTCTTCCGCTCTAGCTGTAGACTCATCTCGATCGTACTATTTTGATTTTACAAGCGAAAGTGAAATTGCTGCTTTAGTTTATCCTTCTAGCACAAAAGTGCAACGGTTTCAGAATGAACCTTGGCTAAGAGTGGAAAAACTAAAATCAATAAATATATAATAGATATGAAGAAAGATTCGCGAACCATTCAACCATGGAAAAGAAATAATTTTAAATTTTATGCCCAAATTTTCTAGACTCATTTGGACATATAGGAAATTATGTATCAATAACAAAAAAATTTCAATTGTGTTAACGATGAACGCGATGAATATGATAAAATATTTAATAATAAATATATAATCTTTTTACCAAATCTATAAACTTAAAAACCAATGCTATATGTTGCGAAACATTTTTCGTGAAAAATGCATGAATACTATCATTATATCACGAGTGATTACTTTTATGCTTTAGCAATTTTTTTTTTTTTTGAAAAAAAAAAGATAAAAGGATAAAAGAAAATCAACCATTTTGATTTCGTAATTCAATTTGTACCAAAAAAATTCGTATCATAAAGCATTTTTAGAAGTTAAATCTTTTTGTTAATACATAAATTTTTTATATTTTTCAATAATTATACTGACTGGAATATCTTGTCATTAGTAGTGTTTCAATCAAAAGGGAACAAGCACAATTGTTTTTCCCTTGTGAATATTGTTGGTCAGAGAGCTGCCTCCCTTTCTACGAGCTTTCTCCGGTTGTTTATGTTCCCACTTTCCCCTCAAGACTTTTCTTAGCCTTTTAAATGTTTATTTGCAGGAGTTAAATTTCGATTCCCTCTGCATGCACATTGGCAATACCATCAAACTAGAAAGAAAAATTTATACTAAAATCCTGATTTTACACGGTGAATTCGACCCCGTTTTTTTGCGTAACGATTAACACACCTCTCTCAAACTAGAATAATATAATATAAAATCTAGAAGGAGTTTCCTCAGCCGAGCACTTGAATAAATGTCCAATTGTCCTGGCCTTACTTTAGATGAATGTAAAATTTGTAGGCCCTTCTAACGCCAAACCTTATCCTCCCTCGGCTCCCGCTGGTTTCTCAAAAATTTAATCATGAATCATGATCATTCATTTTTTTTTTTTGGTTTTGAAAAATTACTTTCACCAGAAACAAGGCTTTTTAAGTTTGTTCATTTGAAATTTAAATTTGCAAGTTAGTTTGCAGTTTGTAGTGAGTGAATTGAGGATTAAATTGTCTTTCTCAATACAGGACAGAATGGGTTTAAGAGAAACTTGACCTAATCTCCTCTAATTCGACTTATGCCTAAGAACAAAATAAAATAAATTAATTTTGATACAATATTAGTATAAAAAATTTTATATTAATATCTAATTATATATTATTATATGTATGATTTTTAATATAATGAAAATACAATATACTAAGAGTTGAACGCTTTTGTTAAAATATGGTATAAAAAATATTAAATTTTAAATAAAAATATAAATGTCACATCATTTAAATAAAATTAAATGATATAAGACCCTCCTCATCATACAGTAATTACACTTGCACTTTTACAAGATGAACCCCATATGAGATAATTAAAATCTCAAAAGCAAAATATTAAGTTCATAAGAATTACGAACAACATCTTTCGGCGTATGGATGTATTAGGTGTGCATCTGTAGATCTTTTTGTGATTGGTTTGGACCATGAGCTACTGTTTGCAATCAATTGGGGAAGAAAGTCTGCAGGGAGCAAAGTCAAGATGGGCTAACAAAGGAAAGCAGGGTTTAACTCAACATAATGATTTCAAGATTATGCAGCCAGCATGGAGGAGCAAATGGATACTTCAAATATTCTTAAGTTTGTGTTTTAAATCATTTAATGTTAAACACTTCAGAAATTACATTTAAAATTTAATTAAAATAGGAGACAATAACGACCCACAAACTAAAATATTAAGCATTAAAGCATTGAGCACAATTTTTTTCTTGCACTAGAGCACATAAGGACTTTTCCAAATGCTTACCCGCTCCCTTACCAGAAATGCACAATCCTTGTAACAGTTGGTACCACCAAGTGGGCTATCCGCAGCTCACTTGTACGTTCCCATTTATTCCTTTACCTAAAATTTCTGCAAGCGATGGATGGGCTCACCCAAAAATGAATTGAATAAAAAAAAAAGTGCAACATGTATTTTCAAGATATGTGTTAAATTTTTTTTAAAATATTATATAAAATGAAAATATAAAATTTAATATATTAAAAATTGAAAACATATTTACTTTTCCTTTCTGAATAATTATATAAGCAATAAATGTCAATTTTAATTTTGTAACTTGTACCTTAAGAATAAACATAAACTCTATTAATCTATACAATATTATACCATTATACTACTATATAAATGATATTGTTCCCTTTATCACAATTTATTTTTCTTAAGTTTCATTACAATAATATCTATTGTCATTGTGCATGGTTGCTATATATTATTAACTATCATTTAAATAACTAAATAAAAATAATAAATAATACATATTTTTATTAATTATTAAAAATTCAAATATAAAAATGATGAAATAAAATTTTTTATTGATTAATTAAGTACAGTTTCAAAAATAAATATAATTATTTATATATTTCTTATTATCCAATTCTGATTATATTAAAATATTTTTTATGTTATTCATTTTTATTTTAATAAAATGAAAAAAATAAAAAGAAGTAAATAATAAACATGTAATAATAACATACGTTTCTCATGCTAGTTTTGATCGTAGCTGGGATTCTGCATGCCTTATCACTGCTAACTCTTTGACAGATCCTCATTACCATATTATTCTTCAAAATAAAATTCTGCCTCCTGGTCTATTTTTTCAGTTAACAATATTTTTTGGTATAATAGTTAACAATATTTCTTTGGTACATAAACAATATTTCATGAGAGATAAAATTTACTTGAATTTTTAGTCCCTCTCATCTCATCTTTATTTATAAGAATTTTCATTCGGGGACCAATATACCCGGGGCACCTTCTCCTTTTAGGTTCATTGGGCAAATGGGTCCAGCCCAATTTGTTGTCATGATCCTGTCTGCACAGGTTCATTGGTGCTCAGAAGACTGGGGTCCTTAATTAGGCCCACAAATCAAATTTTCGTCCTATTCTTTCTCCATTGAATGTGCCAAGTTTTATAGCACAGTCAGACAAGACAAACATACCATTCTGGAGTGGGGATTCCCTCCATAATCGATCAGGGTGTGGCCTTATGGTGTGTAGGCCTGTCTTCTCCATCTCGCAATGTTAAATGTTAATGAATTCTGCAATACCGTGTCTCTCTGCAAAGGACCCTACCTTCTCCATCTTGGTGTTAAATGCTAATGCCCTACCATCTCCCTCGCGGTGTCAAATGTTAGTGCATCGTTATTACTATCAATATGTTAAAAAGTTTAACACATGCCCGAATGAAAACCAAAATTACTATTAAAACTTTGTTTAACTATAAGAAATAATATCAAATTCAACTAAGGAGCTAGCCAATAACACTAACCAATTATATTAATAGCCCGTTTAGTTTGCCTTTACTTCATCAATCAACACACACATGCATGTTTGTCAAAAGAAACGACACAAAAACCAAGAAAGGTACTAATTGTGCTATAACTTTTTGGAATACTATCTTTTTTTTTACATATATAAATGTGCACTATAAAGCGTGATTTTTATTTTTGTGATATGAGAAATCTGTACCAAGTAGGGCATATTTACTCAAAGCAAGATTTCAAATTGTGGAACTTATTATGAAATAAGACTGCAATATTATGGTTGCGGCGCCCTAATTGTGATGTGATATCGTTTCAAGTAAATTGTTTACAGCGTAACCGTATTAGGATCGTAATGGACCATAGCAGACTATATCAAGCTGCAATGAGTTCAATTTGAAGTTGCAAACTCAAAAGAAATTCATACCACAACAATTTCAACCGGGATAGTTCATTGATCAGAAATCCTTACTCTCGGTTTCCTTGCGCAGCCAAATATTCCGGTAAACCATTCAATTAAGCACCTCAGGGTCAGGGTGGGGAATATTTTCTGAAACAAAATATTAATGACAGCGACATTACTAAACCTCTTGCCTTTCTTTTACTGCAATTCTTGATAAAAAATTTTAAATCATTGATATCTTCTTTTAACTCAGATTATTGAAGCTGAAATTTAATTATATTTCAATTTTTCTTTCACAGCGTAATGTATATCTAGCTAACTACTGCTACATTTCAATGTTAGTCCCAAAACTTGTATGATTGTTTCATATTCAAAACTAAATTATGTTATAATCAAGTATAGTTGAATATTCAATAAGCAACCCTCGATCGTTACAGCAGAACAACATAGTAAATCAATATAGGAGGGTGATGAGGCTACCTGTCGGTTTGTAACGTGAGATGTTTCTCAAACAACGAGAGATATTAGGTGAGAAGTTCTTGTTGCTTTGCAAGTTATTGTTTTGGTTTTCACGGAAGAAACGTGTGGCCTTTGTTTACGTACACACAAGTTCCTGTTATCGATCAATTCTATACACGCACTAATTACATATAACCAAAACGGAATTGACAAGCTTATAGGTGTAAAAGTGCGATGAAATTATCCCTAAAAAAAAAAAAAAGAAGACTAATCTAGATGCAGTAGGGTTTCAAGTAGTGGGAATTTGATTTCTCTTTATGTATAAAAGCAATAATTCTTAGCTTCGTTTATAGAAATTAATAAGTGGTATGTATATATTCACAATTTGGATTTCTTAACCGTGCTCTTAGCAAGAAATCAATCATATATTCATTTTTGAAGTTTTTTGAATTGAAAATAAATTGTTCACCGAAGAATTATGGTAACAATCCTTTTATGGTAAAAAAAAGATAAAACATTTCGATATTCTAACTTTTTCGGGATTTTTTTAATATAAAAAGTGGACATCAATTGTAATACATACAGAGAATAAAAATTAATTGTAAATCTTATGTCATTGAATTGGACCAACACTATATTGAACTTCACGCTACCTTTAAAAATGAAGTATTTCTTTGATGTTCCAAAATATGGGAGCAAATAATAGATATCTCTTTCAATTTAACAAAGCAATTAGATATTAACTTTGAATTTAGCCAATATATATTTTTTCACCCACCAACCATCACGTCTTGGCGTCTTGAACAACTAGTAGCACGAAGAGTATGCAAGTTCTATTAGCACAATTTTCATGTGCAAGTCAACAATATAGATATTGCATGATGCACTTTTGTTCGCAAGATCAAGTAATAAATCAATAGATGTAAATTGTCCAGCGGCTGCGTTACGGATTGATCAAGACAATGAAAAGAAGATCAATGGCAGGTTTTTTTTTTTTTCTTCAAAATTTTGTACACAATATGAAAAGGAAGTTTGATTTTTGTTTTTGGTTTTTATTTTTCCCCTTTCTTTTAAGATCGTGATACTGATGGAAAAATGAGCGCGTTTGAACAGCAGACTAGGTAACCGTTGTATTTTGCGCAGTCAAACAAGATTAGTTATATGAGTAATTCAAACAAAGAAACAGTTAAAGGCTCGGGCGTTAAACAAGATACTGATGTAAATTGAGTGTTTGAACACTCAAACTTATCACATCATAACCATCAACCTTCTCTTATTTTTTATTTTTATATGCTTTTAGTCAGCTCTTTAATACTTTGGCGATGCTATACAGTCAAAATAATTTGCCAAAAAAAGCATTGCTAGACATGTATAGTACATTTTTTAATAAAAAGATAGAAATTTTGTGTGAAAAAAAATATAAAATGTCCACCTCACATCTTATTACACATTTTGAACATATAGAATTCGGGCAAATTTTTTTGGTCTGCAAGCATTTTCCTTAACATTTTTCAGCCGACTTGTTTTATTTCGTCGGGACATTGAGATCTCACTATCGTTAACTTACACGGTAACTTAAAAAAATAATTGAGAAGTAGTAATTAACATTTTCAGCTGAATATGAAATCCACGCTGTCAAGCGACATATATACACAAAATTGTTTAAAAACTACTTTTTACAAACATCACATCGAATTATGCAAAGAACTTATAAATAAATTCTTCTGTCACTTTTTTTTTGGGGGAATTAAATCCTTCTGTCACTTGCTTCAATTGTAATGCATCTATCTTTTTCACATGATTGCTATTTTTAATTTCTTTATGTCGATATCCTTCTTACGAATAAAAAGTCTAGATTATTCTATAGATTCTTATTCAAGTTTTAAACATGTTTTTATATGGAGTTTAAAATTTTTAAACTAGATTCCTATAGACTTTTAAAAACTTTAAGTAGGCCACAGTTAGTCTTTCTTGGACTATAAGGAACTTATATGAAAATTAAAAAAAAAAATTAAGGACTAATTTAATTGTGTTATTTGATAAATAGGTATCCATATAATTAATTTAATATTTTAAATATATCTCTATATATGGTTTCACAGATATTAACAGAGTCTAATGGTTGTGAAACGATAAGAATTTTTAAAAGTATAAAAACCTCACTAAAATCTTTTGAATTATAATTTTTATTAAAAATTTTGATAAAACAATTTCTGCTTAAAAGTTAAAAAAAATTTCTATAAAAACTACTATCGCTTTTAAAACACACAAAATTTCCGTAAGTTAAGTTTTTCAGGCGATCAATAATTTTATATAGTGATAAACTAATCGACGAAAAAATTCTTAAAATAGGAGGAAAGCTTTTTATGAATTGAAAATGTCGGTTCAATGAAAATTTAAATTCTTCCTGAAAGAAAACGAATGTGGTATAGTCCTCTCTATTCCATCATAGGAAAAAAAAATGCTATTCATATTTATTTTCTAAGCTTATTATAAAGATATAATGAGAGAGAAAAAAAATGAGGTGATAGATGCTAAAAAAAAAAAATAGTGCATCTCCTATCTTATGTCTTTTTCTCTTACTATATATCTATAATGAATTTGAAAAATGAATACAAATTACATTACCTTTATAGAAATAACCGCGAAACACAGCAAACTGTTTCATTCAGTTAAAATTTATGTGTAGTAAGACACTTTTAAGCGGAAATGTGATATTTATGAAGTAGTTATATAATATATAGGTGTATTGTAAAATTAATCTTGTAAAATTAATCAATAACTTTACCTGAGATCACATATATTTTTTATTAACAAAATTTTAGGTTGAGAAAAATACCTACTTAATTTTGGTTTTAGGACATATCTTTCACCTCATCAAATGCTTATAAAAGTATTTATAAATAGCTCACTAAATGAAGAATTCAAGAATTGAATCCAAGTCATGTAAATAAATAAACAAGAGGCGAAACAAATGAGCCAATGTCGCTGACATGAAGTTGTGTATATTCTTCACAACAGGGATAATTAATTCTTAATTAGAAATAGTAGAAGGCATGAACATTTTGATATCCATGATTGTCGCTACATGCTTACGATAATTTGGCGCTTTCATTGCTTTGCATTACAACGAATTATATCCGCAGGCCAGCAATTACGTCTTATAAACTTGTAAAACTATGAACCTGGTTCTATACGATAAATTATGAGCACCCGTTATTCTAGTACTTAGATCAAGTCCTATCAAAGTAAGGTCAAAAACTTAATCAAGTACATATATGGTCCAAAAAAAAGGGAATGCAAAAACAACCTACTATACAGTTATAATCACCACAAAGCTACCTATATAGCTAGCTGATGATCACATAAGGCTGTATACGTTTCTCATATTGTATTCCCTTCACCCTTTCCTTCCATAGAATGCAAACTATGGATGGGGAGGAATATCATACAGAAATTAAAGTTGGGGAAAAATTGTTTCCTTTTGACAATATCATAATATAATAAAGTCGCATCCTATGTGTATTATTATCAATTATCATTATTATTATTATCATCATCATCATCATGTGAAGTAATTAATATAAGGTAAGTTTAAATGCCTCCAAAGTCTCTAACAGAGAAAGGAGTTTTCTCGGGCATGTTCCCAGCGTGGCGTAGCCCTAGTGTGAGCGACACATCACCGGGTGTGGTCCCAAACCTGATGAGAGTGGAAGAAGCTATGTCAGAGGTAGCAGCAGCAGAAGCGGTCCCATAATCTGCACTCACAAAGCTTCCGTGGCGACACGTGTCCTCGGTGGCCATCGATATGTTGTGTAGGGGCAGCTCTGAGTCCAGACACTGTGACACGGGTGGCGCCACCACAGAGGCGGTGGTGATGGGAGCCATAATGGCGGTGTTGTTGGTGGTGGAATTGGCCTGCTTTGCTTGGTTTTCCGAGAAGCCTTGTCTATTAATTGCTGCTAGAGAAGGGTCGCTTTCTATTGGTGCTGATGATGTTGGTGTTTGAGGAGGAGGTGGTGGTGGTGGTGCTGTTGCTGTTGATGTTGTTGCTGGTGTTGTGATTGAAGGAGTTGGAGTACTTTGTGCTTGGTGGCCACTGTTGTTGCTGCTGCTTTGGTTCCTTTCTCCATCTTCTGCTGCGCCATCCTCCGCTTCTTTAAGTTCTTGTTGGTACATGTCTTCCACCATGGGTTTCCACAGACGAACCCTGGCATTAATGAACCAGTTTGACACCTGAAACATAACAGGTTCAATCCATCCAAGACCTCAGTATACATAGATGCCATTTATAATTTGGCAGTGTGATAGTATACATATCAAACACCGCGTGCTATGAGTTTTAAATGGTCTGACAAGAAAAAAAATTAGAGTTAAATATTATTCTGATAAAAGATATATATATATATAATCAATAATTCATTAGTTCACAAGTAAACAGTTGAAGTGCTAAAACGGCTCCTACATAATTCATAGTAGGGTAGTAAATAGAAATTAATATGCATGCACTGCCCAAACTTGGGAAATGAGTGATTGATTGATGTAGATAACATGGACAACACGATCTACGTAATTAATATTGCCCTCCAGTTTGATATTTCAACTAATGTTTGACAGTACATACGTAATTTCCATTTTAGTCTGTCAATAATATTATTAGGAATGAGGAAAAAATGAAACAGAAAATATTGCTCTCTGACTCATCGTCGTTTGTCCCTCCATGTAAATTGTAATTGGTCACCGCAGTGTGTCTTCTTTGCGGTGTGACATTCAGGACAGTGAAATGACAGATTTAAATGATAATGCAATTACACGTATACGCTCTAACAGGCAAAACTATTTATCATCAGTTTCTTGTTAGAAGGGACTATTTATGCTTCGAATGACCTTTTATGCGTCTAGACTCTAGACTGTTTAGTCCTTCCTCCTATCACTGACCACTATAGGGGCTAGGAATACATTCTAGCTGCAGAAAAGTTAATAGGTTGTTTTTTATCAACCTCGAAGTGTTAAGCTGTAGCAGTAGCTTTCGGTTTTGGAAAAATGTTAATATATACTCATTTACGATGCATATGATATATGATAATATATTAATTAATAATTTTTATAATATTTATATATTATAATTATAAATTATATTTTAAAATAATTAAAATTTTATCATATATAAAGTTTATGATAAATTTAAAACTATACTAACATTACTTTTTAAATAATGTTATTTTGATATAAAAAATAGGCATAGGAGTAAAATCTATATATAGAAAAATATAAAATCTTGGTATTACATGTCGCCACAAAAATGTTTTGTACTTTTCTATATTTTTACTCAATCTTGATGACTACTTTCATATTAAAATGACATTACTCTTTGATTTTCAGAAAAAAAGAATAGTAGGTATATTACAGTGCAGAATCTGCAGATGTACAAAAAACCATTGTAATGATACAGGAGAAAGTACTGTTTAATGAAAATAATCGACGACACAAATTTATTGAGTAAAAAAATATATGCCATTTGTGGGTGCAAAGTTTTGTGGTGTCTTGTGTCTCTGACAGTTTTGTACAATACAAATTGAAGACATTAATGATTCAGATAGAACGTGCCAAAATTAAGAATGAAACATATCTTATGTGATATCCTAAACTACATGATTATGTAAAATATGAGGAAAAATATACTAATATAAGGAGTTAGCAGCCGTAGTTGCATGAATACGTAATATGGCATTAATTATCATAGTATGGACGGCATAAACAAGTTAGGAATTTACTCCTATATGTGATCATAATATCCCCAAAAGGACCATTTATTTCCCTTATTAATGGATCCTACTGTGTAGTTGGGTGAAGCCAATTGATATGACAGAGAAAATAAAAAGTGACACGGAGGAGTGAATAAGCGAGATTCGAAAACAGCTGACTCCCAGGTCCCATTGCTCCTGTACTTAAACCTGCTCTTTTAATTTCAGAATTTATTTCAAGAAGGAACATCTTAATTTCAGACTTTATGTCATGAAGGAACATCTCAATTTCAGAATTTATGTCACGAAGGAAAACAACCAGAACCAAATTAAACCTATAGAAAGAAGAAGAAAAAAAGATTTTTTTTTCCAAAAAAGAGAAAAAGGAAATGTACAGAGAGGGAAAGAAACAATTAAAACCCACGTTGCTGTTTGTCTCTCTCTAGAGGGGAAGAGAAGGACAGAAGAAACCAGAGAAACAAGACCCCAAAACCATGTAAGTTGCATCTGAACAACTTACTGCTGGTCCCTTCTCTTCAATCCATGGATATTTTTTTTCTCTTTAATTTCTTCTTTTCGCATGTGGTCCGTGGGTGTAATTAATTAATTTACAGAGGGTAGCCAAAAATTCTCTCTCTCTCTCTCTCTCTCTGTCTCTCTCTCTCTCTATAGTGTATTGTATTGTGTTGTGGTGTGTGGAGGAAAGCTAAGAATAGCGGGAACGAACCTGATTTCTCGATAGCCCAGTCTGTCTTGCCAACAGATGCTTATCTGCGTCGCTTGGGTACCTGAGAAAGAGACCAGAAAATGACATCAGAGTCCTTGCCCTTAACCGTATAAAGAGACACCCAGCTTTCTGCACCCATAGCCGAGTATGAAACCTTTCTTTCTGTCCCTTCATGGGCGTGAGAATCTAAGAGAAACAAAGAAAGATCTACGTCCTTGCTGCTACACAGCAGAAGTAAAGTAGATACCCTCTACACACTCACCACTCTCTCTTCTTTAGGCCACTTAATCAATAAATTGTGAGGAGTGTTATTTGTACCACTTTTTATTGTAGACATTCAGATACCCAGAGATAAGATTAGAAAAAAAATTGTAAAAAAAGAAGAAAAATGAAAAAATAAGAGGAGAGAGGAGAGAGATAGATACAAAATGTCAAAATATATCAATTGGTAGTATATACAAAAAATATTTCTCATAAATTATAGTTAGTGGAAGTGAGAGAGAAGATACCAATATATTGCAGTAAAAAATGGAAAAATGTGAGATACGATTATCAATTATTCCTCTCAAAAATTTAAATTATTAAATAAAAAAATATAAAATTATTTATATCTTAAGAGATATATATCAATTTTAAAGAAATTCCTTTATATATATATATATATATATATATATATATATATATATTTGTGATAAAATTTGAATGTAACCCAACCTAAAATTTGAATGTAACTATATGAAAAAACTAAGGTAAATGAATTATAATTGAATGATAAAAATTATAGAAATGTTAAATGATCCCTCCCTGCATGTACTATCTTTTAACAGCTTTTCGCTGGCGAGCTAACAGCCCAAGGGCTCTGCAGTATTGATGACTGTCCCTCTAAACGATAGTGTACATAAGACACATGAATAGTGGCTTTTAGATTCCCTCTTTCGGTCTTTCCTTCTGCAACTCCTTTTCTCACTTTGGTAAGAACAAATCCCCAAATCTGATAATACTCTTAATGGACGTATCAGTCTATCATAAAAGATAATTGGTTCCTTAGTTTTTAACAACTATAAATATTAGATAATTTAATTTCTAACTTATTTAATTGTAATCGATAAAAAATTTGATGTAAAGACAAAATAATAACAAAAATTTTTCTAATTTGCCCCATCCAGTACTCTATAGCCATTATTTTATATTTACATAAAATTCTTTACTAATTGCAAGTAAAACAAAGATAACAAATGTCCAATTTTTACAATTATTAGAAATCAATGTGTCCACCAAAAGTATTATCAGACATTAATTTGAGCGTTTCCTCCTTTGTTAATTAACAGAAGCCGTGCTCCTTTTTGGTCCCCTGTTACTCATCGCGGTATAAGTCATCTTTGTGTTATCTTTTTCGCATTTTTGCAAACTGACTATCATTATGTCATGTTACCCCTCTCACTCACAATCATGCAATCATTAACTACCTTTTTGTCACAAATCTGTAATAGACTCCGCTAATCGTCAGGGTTTAATTAAAAGGAGAATTTCATCACACCCTTATTACAATTTATCTTACGTACGCGTTAACTAGATGTCTAGAGAATTCAAGGCGGCAATTCTAGTCATATCATATATTTGGGAATCTCCTTACTGTCCAAAATTTTAAAAGTGTTTTACTATTTTTACATCAAAATTTTACATCAAATACAAAACCTTTTTATATCATCATATAATATATTTATTTTACAAAAGTACAAAGGTTATACAATTTTTCCATAAGAATGTGCTTGATAAAGACATAAAAAAGGGCTGAAAATTTTATTGATGAGTTTTATGTATAAAATGACACTTAAGATCCATCTATAAAATTTTTATGGCTATTTTTACTCTCACATCAAATGTACCTTAAGAGTTTTTTTTTAATATTTAAACTTAGATCCTCCTAAAGAATTAAGGTTACTTATCATCCCAACCAACTATTTGTGGGTAATATGCATCTATATTTACATTAACATAGATTGTCTCATATTATGTCTACACCACCGTTTAAAAAACAATTTTTTGAAAAAATAATTCACGTATTTTCCCACCATGAAATTTACTTGGGGTACCGTAAACTAAGAGGTTAAAAAGAGGAATCTCATCATAGTCAATTCCAAGTATGACTTTGTGTTGTATGTAACTAATAATGTGTGTGTGTGTGTGTGTGTGTGTGTGTGTGTGTGTGTGAGAGAGAGAGAGAGAGAGAGAGAGAGAGAACGTACGGATGAAGAAAATGCTCGAAAAGCCAGGCTCTCAAAATGTTGACAGATCGTTCAGGCAAGCCTCTCTGGGGTCTCCAAGCCTCCTGCTCCATCATCCCCATCTGGTGGAACGCTCTCTGCTGCCTCAGGCTTTGCTCAAGCATCTTCAGCCTCGGTGTCTCTCCCTTCGTCAGACCCGAGCTCCCACCCCCGTCTTTCTCCCCAAGCGACTCGCAACTGTGCTTCACCTGCGCCGTTATCGCATCCTTCAGGCACCGGAAGTGCCGAGACATCGCTTTCTGCGCCAACGCCGTGTACGGAACCGCCGCACCAAAACCCATCACGAGGTCAAATGAGTTCACCACCATGTGCATTTGCTCGCAGTAGTGGCTGTATCTACGGTCCACCTGTGTTAAAATGCCCCCAAGAAATTAAATTAACCTTCATTTCACAACGTCGACAAGTATATTGACTACTTGGCAACGGCATGTGTTAATGAATCATAATGTGTACGACTATTAATTAATAGTTGTTACAATGCAATGCTTGGAAGAGTCACTTTTATAGTAGATATTGAAGACAGATAGATACTTAGAAACAGTACGTTCATGCATGTTCTCATTTATTCATCCATTTCACGATTGTGAAAAGCTGGATATCACCAACCAAGTATTGATTAAGGATAGAAATAACATATATGGGAATTAATTAACCCATGCAAATAGTGAAACAAAAAACACACGTGTGTATGTATATAGATGTTCTCAACTTCTTCTCATTTAAGTGTTTGAATTTGGTGAGACATTAATATTAAAGAAAAGAACCCATCTAGGGAGGAGTATAAACGTGTGAATATAAAGAATATTGGGGATATTTGCAGCAAAATTTTTAACTGTTAACGCGAAAGAAGAATGTCCCTGTGTAATTCTTTCCCCTCACTCATCCCCCAACAGACCCAATTGATTGAGAAATTTGTATGTAATCAAAATGGTTATAAGAAGGATTGCATTAAAAGAAAAAGTAAAAGGAACGAAACTCCCGATCCCCTTCCCCGGTCAACTAAGATATGATAACAATGGCAATATTACTATGATGGGTATGGATCTGAGCATTGGCACTCCTAACAACTTGTTACGTAATATATATGATTGGTGAGTGCCTTCCTTCAGTTGGGGTCTGTCTTAATAATTAGAAGAAACGTCGCTTCTTGATTGACGTATTCTCCTATAATGGTAGTGTTCTTTCTTTCTGGTTTCACACTTCCACCAAACAAAGGCGAAAAAAATAAGATAAAATAAAATACTCACAATACTACAAAATCCTCCTACCAATCAAATCGGAGGATTAGAAAATGAGTTTTGATTAAAATAAGGAACAAATCCCCACCAACTGATCATAAGAAGTGGAACCCTACTATACCTGCCGGCTTTTTCCTTTCTGAGTTCGCAAAGAAAATTTCAAGATACTTGCCGGAAACCTGTGTTTTATTAATTGGACCAAACAAATAAGAAGAAAAATATATTGGGGGGGACCTTGACTCTTTGATGATGAGAGAGGGTGAGAAGAAGAGAAGAGAGAGAAAGAGAGAGAAAGAGAGAGAGAGAGAGAGAGAGATTACATGCCTCGTCAAGCATGGTTAGAAGTTTGACCTTCCTCCTCTGATGCTCAATCCTATCAGCTGCAGACAAAGGAGGAAGGTCCTTTGATGAAGATGAAGAAGCACCACCAGTGTTGTTAGCACCTCCTCCTTGATTGGAACTAGGGTTTGAGAGCTGCCTACTGAACTTGTTCTTCTTGAACTGGCCCCTCCCAACACTGCAGAATTCTTCAAGCAACTCCTGTGCGGCCTTCACATACTTGGAATTCCTCAGCACATTCACTACACCTAAAGATGATGATGACCCGAACCCAACGTGTCCCTGGTGGTTCTGCCCCAACGGTCCTTGCATATGCAGTGTTTGATGGTGATGATGATGGCCACCAAGATTCTTATTGTAAGGATAAGAAGAAGGGCCTCCACCTCCTTGATTGTAATACAGAAACCCACCTTCCCCCATCCTCAATTCCTCAGCTTTTGCAGCTTCCAAGTGTTGCAAGGAAGAGGACAAGGACAAAGAGAGGCCCTGGCCTTCTACAACTCCGCCAATTTCACCAGGGTGGTTGTTGTTGTTGTGGGTGTTGTTGTTGTTGGGACCTCCTTGAGCACTGTCAGGGACCCATGTGAAGTGGCCAAAAGTGCCTCCTGCTCCTGAACCAGCAGGGAATCCTTGCAGGGAATTAGTATTGGGAAGAAGCATGTGAAGAGTGGAAGAAGAAGGAGGAGGAGGAGGAGGAGGAGGAGTGGGTGTTGTGGTGTGATGAGAAGGAGGAGGGGAAGGAGATCTGGTTTGTGGGTTCATGAGAAAAAGCTGCATGGCTACAGCTGAGTCCGCATTAATGCTTGACATCTGATGATGATGGTGTGGTTGTTGTTGTTGGTTATGGTCATGATGATGATGAACTATGACACTGCTATCACGGCTATTCACACTGCTCTGATGATGATGATGATTATGTTGATTCTTTGAGTCCCCTCCCAACGGTCCCAACCCAGTTAACACCCCTTGTCTGTTCCCATACCAATCGCCGCCCACAGTACTGGCCACTGGCCTCGTTGTGGAGGGACGAAACGTGGCCGTCATTGGTTGCTCCAGCAATTCGGCGCCGGCGGTGGTGGTGCCTCCCGCTGGAGGGAAATTGAACATCTCCGATAGCATCCCGGCGGTTTCATAAACCGGGATGCCTCCGGATTCTTCTTCTTCTTCTATGCCAACCAGTGGTGGTTGCGGTTGCGGTTGCAGTTGCGGTTGCGGTTGTTGTGGATCGAAGCCTTGCACCCTCACTTTGTCCCTCCGAATCTGCTGAGCCAAGTGGTGGTGTTGTTGCTGCTGTTGTTGTTGTTGTTGGTGGTGGTGGTGGTGTTCTTGGTGAGTTACCGCGGTGGATCTCTCGAACCCATGCGAGAAGGCGAAGATTCCTTGGTGGTAATCTTGGGACATAGAATTGGAACTGTCCTCTGGCTTGTCGAAGATGGAGAAGGAATGGTGTTGGTTTGTTCTTGAATGAGAGAGAATGGAAGGAAACGGTGGCGGTGTTGCTATTCCCATGTTGAGATATTATTGCTCATCATCATCTTCGGTTCCTTTGGTTGCAACCACTTTTACCCCTTCACCTTGTTAATTACCACTGTCGAATAATTGAATTGATCAGCTATGAGGATCAGTGCCTGAATAAGCGAATCTGACAAACACCCACATCACGAAACTGAAGTCAATTATACATGGCGCAACTAGTTGAAGCTGTAGAAACAAATCGAAAGAGAAATAGAGAGAAAAAAAAAAAAGGAATTTTGAGACTTGAGAGTGAGTACTGATCGAGAGAGGGAAAGATTAAGAGAGAATGAATAAACAAAAGGTAATTCTAGCTAGCTAAGCTCTTCTCTCCTTTCATCTAAATGTTAATTTTCCTTTTATCATTTTCAGCTATGTTCATCATCTCATGTATATATATAACACACACACACATATGTACCTCTTAGAGTTGCAGAGTATGAAAGGATATAAAGCTCTCAGACATCGTTTTCCCTTCTGCGGTATTGAAAGCTTCTTCAATTCTTTCTCTCTCTACCAAGGCACACTTGCATATACATATGCTCTCTTCTCTCTCTCTCTCTCTCTCTCTATGTGTTGTCACTCTGTCGCCTGTCGTCTCTTTCTTTCTCTTTCTCTCCCTTTCTTTCTCTTTGTTGCTCTTTGCAGTAAGTGTTTTTGCAATCACCTTATGGAAAAAGAAAGATGGAAGTTGCACACAATATGAAAAAGAATTAAAAATAGAGGCTTTTGGGGGTACTCATATATCTGTCTCAAATTAACGCAGTGTGTGAGAGAAGAGAGAGGAAAGAGAAGCAGTCGCTGTTCTCCCTCTTCTTCGGTCTACTATCTTCACCTCCTACTTTAGGTTTTTTATTTACCCCACCAATAATGTCTTTTTATATTTTCATTTCTTAATATTCCTGAGTATCACACATAATTACAGATATATACAAATTGCAAGCGGAAAAAATAATTTATGGTGTGGAATGACGATAATGACCTTTTCTAGATTAGAGAACAAATATCGGAGGAACATATATATATTTTTATATAAAATAAATAGTTCGAATTACAAGTCAGAACCAAGGAATTCAAACTAAGCTGGTGAGGGAAAAATACTCAACTAGGAGAGAATGAAGGGATGTAATTTGCTTTTTTTTTTTTTTTAAACTAACAGTATTTTATTAAAGTGACATGGTTGAGAATATGGAGAATATTTGCCAAAGATTATAATTCATCTTGGTGAGATGTTTTCAGAAGATATTATTAGGGTTTGGTTTGCTGGTTTGCTCCTATGAAATGACCATAATGCCACCACCAAGTTTTGGATTTTATTGTCATTTGCATACGTCCTATGGAAACCAACGCAAACTACGGAATAAAATAAAGATAAGGTCAGTACAAGGTCATCTCAATGATCCAAACTACCACCATCTTTTTGATACGTTGGAATGGCCATATTGCCCTAGATAATCATTGCTTGATACGGCTCATGAGCCACTGTAACAGGTGAGGTCGATGGGGTCATTTCACTTGCTACAAATTCATTAATCAATAGCCCAATTGAACTGAAGTAAGATAGGAGAAGAGAAGTAGAGAAGGAGAAGAGAGAGATTTTGATAAATAAGGAAGGCTATAGGAAGTGGATGGATGGCACGTGCCATTGGATGGGCAAAACAGACAAGTTAGGTTAAATTTTGTGGGAGACATAGGCTCTGAAAAGCACCCATAACCGCTTTAAGGTTTGGCGCTGTCACTGATGGCCAAGTTCATTTTCCCTTTTGGTGTAACCTTTGATTTTTACAGGAGTTTTTAATGTTTCGCCTTCTTTTACCTGCATTTAATTATCATCCTGGAATGGCGTTAAGTGTCAACTTTAACTTCTAATCATTCATCACCATGGATAATGAATGATATGCTAGTTACTGATCGAATAGAGGAAGGAAGCATTTAATTATATTGGGTATTAAATGATATATTAGCAATTGCGCATGTTTGCATTTTGATCTTTATATTACAAGCTTGCCCTAATATAGGAACACCGGCCGGTTTGTAAATTGTTATCATATGTCTATATTTTAAAATTTTTTTGATAACCCCATTAGTTAGAAGAATAGTTTTCTTTCAAAATATTTTCCTAGGTAAAGAAAAGCTAACGTATAATATATCAATATATCAACAACAATTGTGGCGATGGTTTAATTTCTCTGAAATCATAAATTGAAATGAATTGTACCAATCAATAAATGAAGGCCTATAAATTTTGTGCTTATAGCTACATTACATATATACACATGCACATATGATCCAAGTGACTTTCTTCTTTCCAATTTATTGCAGCCTAGCCAGCTCTTCTTCTTCTTAGCATGTATCAGAGTACGTAAAAGCTTGAGTTTGACTTTTGCAAACACTATTACATTCCTTTTATTACTTTAGCTGCCCCTTCCAAAAACATAGAACAAGGGGAAAAAAAAAAAAACATCGCTTTAACGCATCCAAATTTCGTCAAAGAAACGTCTCCAACTATTTCGAAAAACAAGTAAAAGTTACCTACTTTGTCAACTCAAAAAATAAAAAAAAATTGGCTAATCATATCAAACAAGAGCAACAAATTGTATTCAATCAATTTTTTTTCTATTAATCCGAAAATATTAATTCCCGTCTTTCTGTCTCAAAAAATTAATATGTTAATGTTTTCGTATCAAATTATCGCAGAAGTAATTGTTTGAAAAATATCTTTCCAACGTGATGCTTGATGACTATGTTAATACATTATTGAAACACATGTTTGATGTTTCCATATTGGTGCCAAAGGAAAGGACTTATCTATTTCCTTTTAATAGTAACCAGTTTGGGTGGCAAACGCATGTGCTATTTCCCCATGTGAACTATGGTGTTCAATTGATTGATGTTGCCATTGATCGTAAAATTCGTATAAGCTCATACATTAGATCGCCAATTGGTTGCTAATCAGACCTCCATTTCCTATTTTCCCACAAAATTGGGAGCACCGTTCATATGTGAGCCTTATATGTCAGGCTATCTCTCTTAGCTTAAAGTTGTAGAGACATAATAAGTTTAAGCAAACAGATCTACGCCTTGAAATAAATATACTACTATGTAGTAGAGAGAGGCATGAATTAGCACTTTGCTATATTTAGAGTGATATTATGCTAAACCAAAAATTAAATACATATTTTAAGTAGCTATACCGCTCTGGTTAGCGCATTTGGGCACGACAAAATCCGTTTACTTGACTTATTGTGTTTCGGAAATAAACTATTAAGCTGTTAGTAAAATTTATAGAGTATAATTTTGATAATTTTCATGTATTATTAATATAAAATTATTTTATATTATTAACTAATTATATATTATTACAAGTGCTTGTGTCCATATTATAATAATTGTATCTTGCATCTCTTATTTGAGCATAGGATTTCATATATTCGACTTTCACCCCCTTTCTTCATTAAAAAAATCCCTTAAGAATAATTTTTATTTTTATTGCTTTCGGTAAAAAAGAATATATTATTACAAATGTGATTTTTAAGGTATGTTTATTTTAATTTTTAAATATAGGGAGAATTGTGAAATTAAAATTTTTTATATAGTTAAAAAAATGATGTTCTAATTATTTTTAAATATTTGAGAAGTAAGTTTTTAATTAAAAAATAATTTTTTATCAAAAAAATCTTAAATAAATACACTCTTAAGATAGTTATTATGATAGTAATTAAATATTTTTAGTAATATGATAATGAACAATTCAATACAATATGCTCACAATACATTAAAACTAAATTTAAATTAATGTGTTGTTGATATTGATATCAAAATATATTAATATAAATCTAACTTTTTACACGTCACTATACGACTTGTTGCTTACAAGAAGATTTTATAGACATAATTCAATATAATACGGTGGAAAATGTCATATGAGACAAGGCAACAATTAATATAGAATAATTGACACTATTCTTGATTTATAGATAAATAAGCGGGTCATGCCAATTTTTTTTAATCTAATAACCACCACATATATAATTCTATCAAAAGTTATGATTATATTTTTTTGGTTGTGCAGTATTTTATATATATAAGGATGAAAAAACTTGTACGGTTTGAATATTTAACTAACCTATATAAATTAATTACAGCCATTGACGTCCACAAACAACCTTGAATATAGGTGTAGACTTCCGCAAGAATACATAACTAGCGTAGCTTACTTGTACCATAGACAATATTAATATGTAAGAATCTTCAATTCTCGACCATTTGGTGTGTTAACTACAGGTAGCGTTAATCACCTAGTTATATAATTAGGAAAAAAAATTCACTACTGGAGGGGTTCCATTGAAGGGTTCAATTATAAATAAATACCAATAATAAATGACATATGGTTGGTTCCTTGGAATGCAAGTAGGACTATAGAATACGAAAATGGGAGAAAGTAGGAATTGTCTTTCTTTGAATGCAACTAGCTATACCTAGCCCTGCAATCTTAAGACTCCAATTTGCTACTCATTACTCAAACACTCAATTGAGAGAGGGAAACGAAGCACATTGCTTTTCTTTTTCTAAGTACAAACCTGATGGACAAAATTGACAGCCCAACCTTCTTCCCCCTTCGCTCCCTTTGCACTGCTATGCTCTTGTCCCAGTGACAGTGTGATGTCTTCTTTCTGGTGATGTCACGTGAATCCCACCCTCCCCTCTCACACGTACGCAAAGGGTCCCACTTCATCATTGCCTTAACCTAATTCTCCCCAAGTATGCTCTAGTCACGTGCCAAAGTCGGCTACGCACGTGTCATTAATTTATGAATGTTTGTAAGCTAAACAATATTTATTTTGTCCTCTCCCTCCACTTATTTATTTATTTAATTAAAATATATTTTTAATCTTTATAAATATAGATTATTTTAATTATATTTCTTATAATTTTTTTTTAATTTTTGGTCTCTTTTTTTTAGTAGTTTATTTTAGTTTATATTATTCTAAATTTTAGTCCAAAAAATTATTTAAAGCATATGTTTGACTTTTATAAATATTAAAAATTTTATTTTATCTTTATAAATATTTTAATAATTTTCTTTTAGCCTTTATAAATATCATTACTTAACAGTATTGACGGTTAATTAACGATAAAGATCAAATACATAATATTAAAAAAAAGGACTAAAAGCCAAAAAAGTTTTTTTAGAACGACTAAAAATAAAACAATCTATATTCATGTGACTAAAAGAATATTTATACCTTTTATTATTATTATTATTTTTTGAGTTTGATTTCTTTAATAAGTACTAGCGAGTATTTTTAAAGTTCACGATCTAGATGCAAGTGCCGCACTGCTTTGGGAAAGTTAGAAGCAACAGGAGCCACCCCTTTGTTTTTTCGGTGGTTAAACTTTTTAAAGTGTAAAGGCCATATCGCATTGGCTCTACCCATTGCCTTTTTGGCAGCACTATGTGATTTTGGTTTCAAGCAGGAACCAAATCTCACCATCTCATCACCTTTTAGGCATGTAACACACGCACACCCCTAAAGTGCATCGAAGCATAACATCAAACACCTAAGTTGGTTTTTATTTATTTATTTATTTTGATATAAGCCAGCATCAATCAATAAACATGCATATATCTATCATGCAATGCGTACAGCGCCGGTACCATATCTTGTTCTCTTATTTAAATATTCATCTACTTAGATTTGGGACCAAAGGCTGATGTTTGCTCAATTTCATGCACATTCTGAAGGCGCTGTCTTTCAATTTCACAGCACCATTTCGGTTGCCTTGTTTATGTGTCCATGCTTCCCAACTCCAATAACATTCCCGTCGTAAAATATTAATATAAAAAAACATATATTTTAATTGAAATGTGGAATGTTGTAGATGAAGGGGATGATGGGGTTGTTGTGAATGATAGTAAAAAGAGCACAGACGAGCATCATGCACACATCACTATTACTATAATGTGATAAATTGATAATTATTGGGGAAGCTTGATGGCGGCTTATATTTATATGATTTGTGAAATATCTAGTGAAGTATATCTTTCCAAGCCCACGTTTTCTTTGAGTCTCTGTGATGTGAATCACGTTAACTGGGTGTCCTTCCTAGAACGGCTGCATGTGTTCATCTAACTTATAATATGTTGACAAATTTGCTGATTGTTGTTGTTACACGTAGTGCCTAGTTTTGCCGCATCAATTTGCAATAAAACTTTTTTCATTTCATTTTATTTTCGTTGGCCCAGAAATATATACTTTTTTAAGTAATAGATCGTACTTACCAAGTAGATGATAATTAAGATAGCTCGCTAATTGAGGCCAAGAGGAAACAGAAAACTGCACCTGTAATTACTTGGTAATGAGGATAATTCGTTCGAAGCATCGATCTGTGCTGGATTCTTATTTTTATGGCTTTAGGGTAAGAGTCATTTAGCCTTGTAAAATAATCGTCAGCATAGCATTTTGATGCGTTTTTTCCTTTGAAAAACCTAATAACTAATAAGAACGTCTCAATAAGCACATCGGTTTAATCAACGTACATGTATATTTTTCGTATATTAATATATACATCGAAGGAGAGCCATTACGCAACGGTTAGAGTTGTCGCCATGTAACATGAAGGTGATAGCAGGAAGCTCTATAATACTAAGATTTTTTTCCCAATATTAATGTGGGAAAAATTTATTAAATAGCCAGCATTTTATTATCAAAAGTTTTGTTATTAGGGTTATATAACATTATTTTTAATAGTTAAATTATAATAATTAATAATTATAATGAATAATCCTGATTATCTAATATTACTTACTTGTATAAATCATAATTTATCAGCTAACGATCTTCAATGTTTACAAGCCTGTTTCTTCTTTTATTTAAGACGTAATATTAAACGAAAGGTAAAAGGTCTAGAATCTGTAGCCATCATGTTTACTTATATGATCCTATTATATGAGTTTCCTTCATTACAGTGGGTCCTAATCCCTTGCATATATGGGAGGTTGTACCGTCGTCGTACGTTAAAATCGTGTCACTAATTTACTGGCACGACTTAACTATTACGCGGACATACCCTAGACAGGTCCCAATCCTCAGCCACAAGATTGAACACTCAACAATATATGCATGTGCATGGAGGATATTCTAGTTGCAACCAATTAATGAATGAAGCTAGTGAAATATCTTTATAAACTGTAACTATAATTTTAAATTACGATTTATAATTATAATTGCAGCCACAATATTATTGTTATGATATTTTTTGCAGCAGTATCACTGTAGCAATTACAGTCATATTAGGCGCATTTTCTCACAATCACAGTAATTACAACACAGCTTCAATCAATCGCACCATGATTGTAACCGTAGAGTAGATGCGGAGTCTTTCATATATCATATATCACTGCCTATACATACACATTTTACCTTTCATATGCACAGGGTGTCAACCAACTGATGCTAAGTACTTTTCCCAGTCGTGTTCAGTTAATTTACAGTTTAGCTTAACCTTTTCTGAGTACATTGTCCACTGTAGTAATCAGTACCACCAGCGATTTCCCACCACGTGAAAATGGCGAGGGAGAAGTGGGGTTTTTGTGGGGTTAGGGGTTGTGGTTTCTGGGAGCAGCAAAATTGTGGGTAGCGACGAATCAGCACAAAATTGAGAAGCAAGATACACATTGAGAGGGGGTTCATGCATTTAAGTAACAGTGAAAGTGACTTGGTTAGGACTTACGAGCTAGCTAGCTAGCTAGCTAGTGTGCTACCTGTCGTGCCACTGTGCTACAATGGGTTGGCGTGTACATGTTCGGATCGCTTGAGATGTTGACGGTAGCTGCTAGGTAATACATTTTGCGAGTGACAAGAGTTTCCACTTTAGCTGCTCACTGAAATCTTACTTTGGAATCTATTGTGACTCTTTTGCATGTTTGCAAGTCACGTTGACAAATTCATATACACCCAGAACAACTTAACTATGGCTGATGATTCTTATTCAGTACACATATGTTGTGTTGCATTGTTTCTGCCACCAGGATTGATTAGAAGTTTTGTCCTCGAAGTTGAAGGCCACAAGCATGATTGAGTATAGTACAAGCATGATTGAGAGTAGTACTAGTATCGCATATGCTAGCTATTTAATGCAATGTATAGCTCGGTGTCAACTTCGCAGTCCTATACCCAAGTCAACGCAGTAAACAATTCGAGTAAGGACAAGGATGCAAGTTAATTTGAGGGAAGTAATCTTTTTTAGAAAATTATAATAAAAATTAATTTCATAAACAATTCTAATAAACTAATATGTAAGGATTCTTGGTAAAATAAAAATAAAAAGACTTATCAAGCCTCGCAATGTTATGCCAATTTTTTCGGCATGCATGCAGTATTTTGGTAAATATTCTTTTCAAATTTTCTTACCTTTTCCCGTATAAACTTCAGCCTAGATGAGGTTTTGAGTCCCTGGCCTTGTTTGTTAAGTTTATACGACTTGTCTCTATGCATGCTCATAACGGACATGTGTCATTTTTTTGTTGGAAAAAAAAATTTGTCTGTCGCTTTTTTGTCGCAGCAAATTGCAAGTATAGACAGCGACTTTAGGGCCCATCCAAGTTGTCTTCAGATCTGGAATCACAACTAACTATCACACAATAAATGTGTTGAGGTTATCTCATGCAAGTTTTAAGCTAGCCAGTAGTTTTTTATTTTTTATTTTTGGGGGGGGGGGGGGGGAGGGTGTGTGTCGCAAATTGCTCATATTTGTTACCTTATATATTAGCAATTGGTAGATCTAATGATACATTATTACATTTTGTGACTTGATACTTCCAAATTATATACTGTGAAACGGTACAATTTCATTGTCTCATGACAATTTGAAGAGTAAATTAGTTTTAGCAAGCAGCAAAATTTCCTATACATCGTTTAAATTTGTAGATCGACACTCAAATTTCCAGTGAACTAGATTTGCCGAACTTGTAAAGTATCAGACTAAGAGATCAAGAGAGAAGATGAAGCTGAGAGAGAGTTCTTGAGAGAAAAAAATTATTGATTGAACGAATTTTTGAATGAATAATACAAAACATATGACCTAAACCTTAAACTCTAAATCTAGGATCAAGAGACTAACTATTATTCTTTGAGACCCTTTGATAGCCGGCACACAACTAATCTAACCAATTATTCTAATTGATCTTGAGTAGAATTGCCTCTAATGGGAGGCTATCTATGATTTTGACAAAAAAATGCTCTAATCGATCTAATCTGAGTGTAATTAATTAATTCTTTTGCAATTAACTAATTCCTGTCTTCCCTATCACCACCTCTCAAACTTGAGGGTAAGGAACATGAAACTTGGAGTTTGGACCTAAACTTATGAAACAAAAGGAAGCTAAGAGTTGCTTGGTGAGTGTGTCAGCATCTTGTTCAGAGGCAGGGATATGTGGTTGACATAAACCTGCTTTTGCGCCACTTTACCCTGACAAAATCCAGGTCGAGCTCAAAATGTTTGGTGCTGCCATGGAGTATGAGATTGGTTGCTAACAATACTGCACTTAAGTTGTCACAAAAAATGATGAGGGAAGAGAACAAGAGACGTGTAGCTCAAATAGGAAATTTCAACCAAGACATTGCTAACATGCTTCGAAATTTAGGCTTAGTGCTGGATCTTGAAACGTGCTACTTTTGTTGGACAAAGAAATTAGTTTTGATCCTAAGTTAACACAAAAAACCACTTATTGACTTTCCATCATCAACTTTAGACCCCAATCAGAGTCACAAAACCCGATCAATCTAAAAGTGTTGTCCTTGTCGAAATTGAGGCCATTACTCAAGGATCTTGCAAGGTATAAGTTTTTGACCACTGACCATTGCAGTAGGCATGGCTTTTGCTAACTCCATGCCTTCCTTTCTAATCAAGTCTCTAATGTAAAACTTCACCTACAGATCTAGCGTTGGCCTCAATGCCTAAAAAAAAAAAAATGCATTTCACCAGGATCCTTTAAAGCAAAAATGTTATTGAACTATTTGATTAAACTTGAAATTTCTACAGTATTATCATAAGTTTGTCATCTACATACACCAAGACATGCACAACGGAAGTAAGGTAGAATTTGGTGAACAAAAATGAATCTAACTTTGTATTATTGAAGTCAAATTTGTGAAGAGCAGCACTTTGCAAACCAAGCCCTCGATCGAAGCCTATTTTAGGCCATATAAGGCTTTTTGGAGCTTGCAAACCTAATGAGGATTATTGGCGGTGAATGCTTCAAGTCACAACCTGAAAATAACTCCAACTAAGTCCCTATTGAGAAAAGCATTATTAAAGTCAAATAGCTTTATTTACGATTCTTTTGAAAGAGTTATAAATAACATAATTCTAATAGTGTAGGTTCAACAACAATACTAAAGATTTCATCATAGGATAAGCCTTTTTTTTTTTTTATGAAAACCCTTGGCTAGCTACAAGCCTTGCTATACTTTTGAATTGTCCAATCAAGATGTCGCTTGATCTTAAAAACCCATTTGCACCCTATTGCCTTAGTATTTAATGGAGGAGAGACTAATGACTAGGTGTTATTCTTCATTAAGGCCTCATATTATTCTGTCATATCCTCTTCCAATGAGGAGAACTTAAACCTTGAGCCGCAATAAGAGGTTATGTGTTAATTAGATTAATAGACGAACCAGTAACAGTAGTTGCATGTGAATTTAAGCTTGGTGATTCTTGATTTACCTCGAGTTTGTACGGGATGAGTATTCATAAGACTAGATTGAGATTCAATGGTGTTAGCAACAATACATGGGAGTCTAATCTCAATGGCGGTAGTAGGTTGATCTGAATTGGTTGCACTAACAACACTAGGTAGAGAATGAGAGTTTTCAGTAGGCACATTAGGATTAATTAATGGAGTAGAATATGGAGCAATATTTGTGTGTAATATATTTATGAAAGGAGAAACCGATGGTATAAGGACTGAGTTTGTGGTAGGTGGTGAGGTGGGGATTTTCTGATAGAATAGCTGTAAGCTTCAACACCCTTCAAAAGCTGATAAGTGGTTTGAGATATACCAAGCTAAGGATTTTGATGGATAATAAATCAATCCTTAATAAAATCTTTCGTGAGGACTAATGGTTTGTTCAAGTGTTTGTTTTTATTAGCAGAAGATCACGCTAAACACTCGCTGAAGAGAATTAGATCATACAATATTTCATTTTTAAACAAATTCTTTAAAGATTTTTATATATTTCGTATATAATCCTAAAGAAAGAACTTTTTTTATAAGAAAATCTAAGGTTCAAAAAATATATTCTCTCACAAAAAGTGTATTAGAAGCATCATAAGGATATTCCTAAAGCATCAAAAGGATATCAAGTTATCAACAGGATCACAAGCACATCAGAAGAGTGATCTATCCAAAAGACTTGACCAGAAGGGTTATCTTCAGAAAGTTAATCTATGTGAAGAAGACCTCACTCTCAGAACTTGTTTTGCATGATTCATAGATCTTTTCTAAAGGTCAAAGTTGACAAGACAGAAATCTAAAAGGAGCACTGACACTTTGAAAACCTAGTGAACTAAAACGGCTAGTTTTCCTCTTTGATAATATACTTACTTGCTGAGGAAAAAGGTAACATACTTCTCTCTCTAGTCTAAGACCAGTGGATTTAAAAAGCTTTAGGCTTAAGATTTGAAGTCTCAATGGCTAAATTTTGAAGTCTATATAAATCTTGAAGATAAAGAAGAAGTAGTTGGAATTTTGCTGATTGAAAAATCCAAAAAGAGACTTCATCTTTTTCAACCTTTTGAACAACCAAAAAGTCACTTTTTGAAGCTTCTTAAGAGAAAATCTTCTCATTTATTTGTAATAGTAAATACTCTCAATTAGATTTGTGAGAAGTCACTCCACACTGTATTTAAAGAAGAGCTCCAAAAAGAAGGCACTTAAGAAGAAGGCCATGATGGCAATGTGGGAGGATCTGGATAAAGAACAAGAGGGTGTTGATTCTCAAGAAGAAGAGGAAATAGTTGCAAATTTCTACTTCATGGCAGATATAGTTTTTGAAGTAAAAGCTAAGGTAACTCTTCTTGAAATGGAACCTTCATATGATGAACTTTAGAAAGCTTATTATGAACTTCTGCATGACTCTCAAATGCTTTCTTCTCATTATGCTTCTTTAAAGAAAATTTTTCAAAAATTGTCCATGGAATTTAAAAACCTTGAGTAAAAATGAGAAGCTAAAGCATGAAAAAGATATGCTTTCAAAAGAAAACACCTTTCTCTAGAAGGACGTTGATGCCTTAAAAGCTAAAGTTTCTGAATCTGCTCAGCAAACTTCTTTCGATATTTCTAAACTTTAAAAAATTGTTAAGCTTCTCAAATCTAATCTCAAATATGATCTTGAAAAGATGGTGAATGGTTCCAAGAATCTTCACTTGATGCTTGGCACTCAAAGACCATATTTTTAAAAATTGGGACTTGGGTATGACAAGGAAGAGATTGAGAAACTATCCAAGAGCTCTTTAGGCAGAGTTCTTACTTGTATTTATTATTTTAAGAAGGAACACTCTTCTAAGAAGTGCTTTTCAAGAAGAAAAGCAAAAAAAAAAAAAAGAGTGAAAAACCCTAAAAAGGTAACTAACTCAAAAGGACCTAAGAAGATGTGGGTACCTAAGTTAAAGGTTGTTTTTTATGCACATGTGTCTAAAATCATCTCATCAAAAGGAGATGAAATGGTATTTGGACAGTGGTTATTCTAGACACATGACTGAAAACATATCTTGATTTAGAAACCTCAAACCTAATGATGGAGAAGTTGTGAAATTTGCTGATGGAATCAAGTCAAAGATCATTGGCATAGGTAATATTGGTAAGAACAACTCTAACTTGATTACTCATGTTATGTTGGTTGAAGGATTAACTCACAACCCTCTAAGCGTTAGTCAATTCCATGACTAAGGCTATAAGGTTGTGTTTGAACCCTCTAGATGCATCATAAATGACTCCACATCAGATAAGATCATTCTTACTGTTAAAAGGCGTGATAATACTTATGTATTATATCTAGATAACCTTTTAGATCAGAATGTAAAATACTTAGCATCCTTTGTGGATGAAAAGTGGATGTGGCACAAGAAACTTGATCATGTTTATATTAGATTAATCTCCGAGATTTCTCAAAAAGGGCTTGTTGTGGGTTTACCCAAGATTAGCTTTGACAATGACTCAACCTGTGAGTTCTACCAAAAGGATAAATAGACCAAGATTAGCCTTGACAATGACTCAACCTGTGAGTTCTTTCAACTATATGATCACTTAATCTTTTACATCTTGATCTTTTTGGACTAACTAGAATTACCAATTTGGGTGATAAGAAATATGATCTGGTTATAGTGGATGACTTTTCTAAATTCACATGGGTTATATTCCTTGTCCATAAGGATAAAGCTTGTAAGGCATTTAAAGTGTTTTAAAAAAGAGTTCAAAATGAAAAAGGTTTCT
Source organism: Pterocarpus santalinus (assembly GCA_031439595.1). Taxonomy (NCBI): domain Eukaryota; kingdom Viridiplantae; phylum Streptophyta; class Magnoliopsida; order Fabales; family Fabaceae; genus Pterocarpus; species Pterocarpus santalinus. The sequence continues at coordinate 26,532,471 of CM062525.1, forward strand.
GTATCTCATCCATCAGATTAAATTATGGTAGTGAGTTTGAAAACTATGTTTTTGAAAGCTTTTGTAACAAAAATGGCATTTCTCACTATTTCTCTTCTCCTAGAACTCCCCAACAAAATGGGGTTATTGAAAGGAAGAACAGATCTTTGCAAAAAATGGCTAGAACCATACTTTTGGAAAGTCGTTTATCAAAAGATTTTTGGGCAGAAGCAGTTAACACTGCCTACTATATTCAAAATCGTATTTTCTTAAGGCTAATAATAAAAAAGACCACCTATGAATTACGGAAAGGAAGGAAACCTAACATATCTTATTTCCATATATTTGGTTTTGAATGTTTTATACTTAACACAAAGGACAAGTTGTCAAAGTTTGATCCTAAATATGATCCTAGTGTATTCCTAAGATATTCTTCTGCATCTAAAGCTTACAGGGTATAAATAAGAGAACTCAAGTTGTGGAAGAAATAATTCATATCACTTTCAAAGAAAAGAAAAACGATACAAATCAAAATAGCCATGATCTGGAAGAGGACATAGAGAATCTGTCTCTAAACAATGATTTTTAGAATCAATAATCTCTTTAGATAGCTGCAAGAGAAAATAATGAAGATATGACTACCGATTCTAAACCTCCCCACCCTCAGCATGTTTCTGATATATTCCAGAAGATTTAGAAGGATCCCTTATAACGAGAAGATACAGTGGTACAAGAGATTTAAGAGTTGTCTCTCAAAATCAAATCATTGATAAACCTTCTCAAGAAATTAGAATTAGATCTTCTTTCCAAATATAATCAAACATGGCTTTGATTTATGAAATATAACCTAAATGTATTGATGAAGCTTTTCAAGATTAAAGTTGGATAGAAGCCATGCAAGAGGAGTTCAACCAATTTGAAAAGAGCAAGGTCTAGACTCTGGTTCTATTGCTTAAAGGACATTTTGTCATTGGCACAAGATGGGTGTTCAAAAACAAGCTGGGTGAAAATGGAAAGGTAGTCAGAGACAAGGCAAGACTAGTTTCTCAAGGATATAATCACCAAGAAGGAATTGATTATGATGAGACATTTGCTCCTGTTACAAGACTACAAGCCATCAGAATGCTGCTTGCTTTTGCAGCATGCAAAAGTTTTGTTCTCTATCAGATGGATGTTAAACATGCTTTTTGTAACACCCTTTATTATATAAGCCATGCTCGAGTTATGAAGTTATATTAAATGGGTGTTACTGTGGTAAGAAAGCTTTAAAATATGGAAAATATAATACATGGCCCTTTAACTACACACTTTCTTACTAACTAATAGTTCATAAACTTCGTCGTATTTGATACATAGAGGATAAAATAATTATAATTTTAAAAGAAATTATGACTAACATAATACATAAAACTTGCTTTCTACTAATCGCTAGCTAGTTCTAATAGTCGCTTGGTCTGGTTTTCACCCGAGTCTTGCTCAGAAAATGTCCTAGTACTCTGTCTCGCACTTGATTTCCAACTCAGGTGATGAAATGTTTACAGAAAAGAAAAACATATAAGCAGGCAGTGAGAACCTAAGGTTCTCAGTAGGTAAACATGAATTATTCTCATACAGTGCCATCATAAATATTCTAGCCGCTTCGGTTTATTATGAAAATATGAGCACATATATGCAAACAATGGTTCAATTTTAAGTGGAAAATATCTTTTTCGAAGTGCGTTATGTTTTAACAACCACTTGCCATATTATATGACAAACATAGAAATATGTATGGTGCAATATGCTTCAACAAGAATCATAATAACATTATGACTTAATGGGATAATTGAAGATGCACATAAAGATGCTTATACTTGTTTGTATGCAAGTTCACTTGACTTAATTCATATCTTTCTTTAACTTGCAAATTGATCTTGCTCTTTTCTATACTTGGTCCCTCAGAGGTGAATGGTCTCTCTCATCCCTGGGTAATAGCTTGCTTTTCAGGTCCGAGCTCGTACCTATACATGAGTGACGGGTTTACTTTTCCCGACCCTCACACCGGTCTATTCCCTTTAAAGCTGGTCGAGAGCTAGCCCAAGTCTTAGATAGTATCGCTCTGGCCCATGCTAGTTGGGTCTATGCCATGCCTCACGTGGTAACTTGGTACGTCCCGCTTGCAAATTCTTATTATCTTTTCCTTTCCATATCTTATCATGCATACGGATACTTTGTGCATTCATAGATATGTCTCATACCTTATTTCTCATATCATATTCTAATTATGCTTGCATGCATGATGTACATGAATATGACATGTAAATGTAAATATATTCAAAGCATAATCACCCATAGCATAAGTTCTCATAAATTCCTGCTGAAAATTTGGCAGTATAACGAATCGAGTCCGCTTTCCCATGAATAGTGCCAGACAACCAGTACAATCTTTCAAACTTGCAATTTAATATGGATCAGTAATTGTATAGATATTCATAGCATCATTCATCATGTTCAATTCAAGCATATATAGGGTTTTCGGTTTACTCCCTCCTATTCTGCCCAATTTTGGTATAATCCACCTTTTTCCCAATTCAACTCATCTAAGTCTAAATTTTGATATGTCATAGCCTTATGTGTATAGTTTCCAACCCTTTTGGTCCCATCTCATTTTGATTTGTATAACTCAAGTTATAAGTATTTTTCCTCAGGCTGTCCTATTCTTAACTAGAATTGTGCTCTTATAAGTGAAAATTCACTAAAAATATAAATCTAGCTCAAATCATATAAAATTTATATCAAATGAAAGCTAACAGAACAAGATTTTAAATGAATTAAGTTTCATGTCATTTCAAGAGTATATTTTGAGTTATGATTCCCAAAACTTGACCCTATTGGACTACCCTATTTTAGCCCAGTTTAAACTTAAGTCAATTTCATTGGTGTGCTGGGAACATATGGCAATAGATCTGGTTCTAAAATTTTTATGGGATGTTCCCTTACATGTTACCTTTCAAATAACCTTGGGTTCACTCAATTTGGAGTTGTGTAGGGTGAGTTATACCCTTCTCAACTCATACTACCTGGATAAGAATTCAGATTTCTAGGTTAAACTTCAAAAATTCATAACTAATTCTATACTAACCAATGGCCTTATATTTTATAGCCCTGAATATCTAGTTTCATATAAAAATAGATTCATCAACTTCAAACAACTATAGGCGGAGCCGTACACTCTGCCGTACGGACCGTTGAGGGGAAAATCCTAATAGCTTTTTGAATTCTTCTTGAATTCATGTTTTCCTTAAATCAATCTATCCAATCTTCAATTCAAACTCACATACACAACTTAAACCAGCCTTAATTCATCATCATCACTCAAGATAACATCAAAATCATACAAGAAAGAGGGAAGAAAGTGGAGTTCCAATCAGCCTAATTCAAAGAAAACAAGAAAAGAAGTTGGAATTCTTACCTTGTCCAGTTGAAATTTTGTTGGTTTGATATCCTAGATTGAAGAAACTCTTGATGAGACTTGAAGAGGGGTTGAAGATGGAGTAAAAATGAGTGTGAATAGAAGGAAAAGGATGAGAGCTCAACAGCTTATATGGACGAAAATTGAAGGGGAGGAGAAGGGAATTATTTCAAGACTTTTGAAGGAAGTTAGATTGTGATTGGTGGATTTCATTTCATATTCAAACTCAACTTGGCTGCCCTCTTTCATGGCTGATTGAGGCGCCACTTGTAGGGATGTTTTGGCTAAATCTTGGCCATTCATCCTAAGGTTTTCATAGTATAATTTCTATTGGTCTGATTTCGACAGTTCAAAATACCGAAATCTTACCGATTTCCTTTAAATCAGTAAATTGGTTTTAGAAAAATCCTATGAAGTTTCCTATGATTTTAATCTAATTCCATTATACCTAATCATTCTAAACCACACTTACTTGGCTTTAAGTGACTTCTTAATTGAATCTTAATTAATCACAATTATCCGATAAAAATCGAAAACTCAGTTAATAACGATAAAATTTTTCGGACGTTACACTCTCCACTCACTTGGCAGTCAATTGGCGCCATTCATTAGGGTAGAAGTGGCTCAATTTTCAGCCACTCAAACTAGTGGTATTAGTGTGAAATTCTACTGATTCGGTTCTGATAGTTTAAAATACCGAATCTTCGCCGATTTTCTTTAAATCGGCAAAACTTTACTAAATGATACTGAGAGAATTTCTATATCTCTATTCTAATTGTTCCTAAGCCTCATCCCTCTAATTAACATCTAATTAACTCTTAACTAACCTTACTTAGTCAATAAGATTGAAAAATTGCTTGTTAATGTGAAATAATCGTTTTTGCAAATTCGGAGCTTTTCTATTTTCTATTTTTCATAGTTAATGGCATTTCCATAATTTTGAGCAAGTCCAGGGGCTCCCCATATCATTTCACACCAAATTGCCTCCATGGCCTAATCGGCAGAGATTTAAACTTCTACGGTTTCACCATGTGATTCTGTTTTGCTTAAAATCCCATTTTACTAATCTCATAGATGTGGGGACATAAAGGTCATTTCATGAAAAATTCTACGGTTATTGTGAAAATATTTACTTGGGGTTAAAGTACAATTTCTAAAACTTTTGGGCAAGATTGAAATTAATAAAAGTTGATAGGGCCATTTTTGTCATTTTTCTAATTCTTAGCATATGACAGCGCCATATTTTTAATGATAGTGTTATGTTATCATATATTTCTAACTGTAAGGATTGTCAGGATATACCACTATCTAAGAAATTCTCACACTAACTAAGAGAAGTAATTTAAAGTTTCATTATACTTCACTTAAGAAAGTAGGGGATGTTACACTTTTCTTAATGGTTTTATTTTTGAAGAAGTATATGTTAAACAACCCCTTAGTTTTGAAAATAAAACATTTCCTCATCATGTTTTTAAGCTGCCAAAAGCTTTATATGGTCTGAAACAAGCTCCAAGAGCTTGGTATGAAAGACTTAGCTCTTTTCTGCTTAAAAATGGTTTTGAGAAAGGAAAAGTTGATAAACCTTATTTATCATGCATGAGAAAACTGATTTCCTTATTGTTCAGATTTATGTAGATGGTATTATTTGTGGTGCTACTAATCAATATCTGTGCAAGAGTTTTTCTCAGCTTATGCAAGGAGAATTTGAGATGAGCATGATGGAAGAGCTCAAATACTTTCTGGGTTTGCAAATTAAGCAATGGAAAGATAAGATCCTCATTCATTAAGGAAAATATGCTAAGGATCTATTCAAGAGGTTTGATATGGACAAAGCTAAGAGTATTAGCACTCCCATGCATCCTTCTCAAGTTCTGGAACATGACGAGGAAGAAGATAAAGTTTCTGATAAACTTTACCAAAGTATGATTGCTTCACTACTCCATCTCATAGCTAGTAAACCTGACATACAATTAAGTGTAGGTATTTGTGCTAGATTTCAATCTAACCCAAAGCAATCACACTTAAATGTTGTCAAGAGAATTCTGAGATATTTACTAAGTAATACTAATCTTGGTCTCTGGTATGAGAAAGATACTTTCTGTGATGTTACTAGTTATTGTGATGCTAATTTTGCTAGAGACAAAATTAAGAGAAAAAGTACAAGTGGTTGCTGCTATTTTTTGGAAAATTTTGGATAACATGATCAAGCAAGAAGCAAAACACAATTGCTTTCTCAACTATTGAAGCTGAATATGTTTCTATAGCAAATTGCTATGCACAAATTTTGTGGATTAAGCATCAATTGGAAGATTTTAACTTGCGGTATACCAAAATTCCTATTTTATGTGATAACAACCTTGCCAAAAATCTCATTCAGCATTGCATATCAAAGCATATAGATATTAAGCATCATTTTACAAGAGATCACGTTTAAAAAGGAGATATTGAACAAAGTTTTGTAAATACAAAAGATCCAATAGCGCTGATATATTTACCAAAACTCTAGTTGAAAATCGTTTCTACTATATTAAGAACCTTCTAAATATAATTAGTTTCTGGTCGTGCATTCATAACACATGGATCATATCCCCCTAAGCCTCTAAGAAAGCTTAAGGATAAGATTACAATAGCCAAGTATGTTTCCCTTCTGAAGAAGACATCCTAAGAGTTGTTTAGAAAGTTCAATTCAGAATGGTCTTTAGAATGTGTTCAGAAAGTTGTGTTCAAAGTGATGATTCAGAAAAGGTAATTAGCAAGGTGCTAAAGAAGTCTTTAGGTTTCAAGTTTAGAAAGATGTTTTCCTTTAGAAAGTTGACTTAAGCTTTTGAAAAGAAAGATGAATGTGAAGAGTCAAGGTAGTTTTGAAATGTGGGTGACTCAAGTAACTTCCTACATTGCCACCTTTCAATGAAACGGGAAAGCCAAAATCTATTCCTACACAAAATGCCATTGTTTTAGCCTCAAAACCTTTCATATTTCCATGGCTCTTGGTTATTTCTTTTAACCAATGAATTCATTTACTTACTCTGAAACCCCTTTTCTCTCAAGTTACTGAAACCCTTTACACACTGTTCAAACACTGCTCATCTTCCCTTAAAGGTTCAAATTTTAAACACTTCTCTACCTTTGCCTTCTACTTACCTAAACACATTCCTTTTTCCATTCAAGCTTCAACATTTTGTATCCTCTCAATGGTTGACGAAGGTCATCAAAGTGTTCCCTACATGTTTGAGGATGATGAAATGAAAGCCAACTTTCAGAACAACTTCTTTAGGAGACCTACTGCTAGAGGAAGAAGTTTACTCTTAGAGAATTTCACCTCTCTTCCAGAAGTCTTCAATGTCTTCGAGTGTTAGGGTTGCAGAGATTTCTGAGGATCTCATAGGATATATTTATATAGGAGTTGTCCCTACCTTCTACGGTACCTTGGATGCCCTGAATGAGGACAACACTTCACTTAGAAGAAAAGTGAAGAGTTTTGAACTTCAAGTTTTGCCTTTTAATATCATAGAAATCACCAACACACCTAACAATGGTAATCTATGTTGTTGTGGAGAAAATTGGTGGGAGTAACTTGGTGTTACCAAGGAAGATGTAGCATAAACTCTGACAAGAAAAAGAAGTATGAGAGTTAGAGATATTCGAACATCTCATTTACTCACTCTTGTTATGGATGTTTATTTTGTCGTTCAATACACTATGTTACCAAAGAATGACAACACAGATATAATGAGTGAGGTAGATCAAATGGTTATGTTCTATCTTATGACTAGTAGAAGGATTAATCTGGTAAGATTGATTCTTGATTTTATCATTTCTGTTGTTGGTGTTGAAAGGAGAAGACATGCTATTTTGTCCTACGGCATGTTTTTGACAAAGGTCTTCATCAAGGCATGACTTCACTTGGATAGTGAAAGGTGTGACCAGAAGAGATCAACCACCATAATGAAGGCCTTCTCTGCTCTGGGATTGAAACCTTAAGTTTAGGAAAAGTAGAAGGAGAAAGAGAACAAAAAGAAGAAAGTTGCTGCTACTGAGGTGCTTAGTACCAAGATGGCAAAGTCCAAGCCTTTTGAGGAAGGTAAGAAGAGAAAAAAAAGCCTCTCTCCTATTCCAGAGGAGAGAAAAAGAAGCAAGAGAAGCTTGCTGAGGAATCTTCTTCTTCAAAGGTTGGTGATGAGGTTTCTGTCATTGCTGCAGAACCCATCAATATGGCTGACACTATCACAACTCTTGCTGCCCCTCATGCTCCTCGTGCTGCCAAACCTACTAGAAGAGGGATTATTATAAGGGAACTTGCACCAGAAGAACCAACACCCAAAGAGGTTCCAATGGGCAAAAGAAAAAACAAGCTAAAAGAAGCTCCTATTGCTCCCTCAAGAAATTCAACTCCCTTACCAATCAGAAGAACTAGAAGGGAAGTAGAAGAAAATAAGTTAAGAGAAGAAGCTTGGCTTTAGAAACAAAGAAATAGAGCAACTGGAATTGGAGCATCTGAGCAAAGGAGTTCCTCTATCTCTCAAGAGGTAGAACACCATTTTTTTGTGGTTATTGAAGATCAAAACCCTCTTGTTGAGATGCGAAAGGTTGTGCTAACTTCTGAATAACAAGCTGCACAAAATGAGTCTTGTCATCCAATTTTTCCCTTGATTCTTATCAATTAAGAAATAACCCTTATTAGGGTTGAAGAGATTAATTATAGAGGAAGAGGTTGAGGAACGAGCAGAGCTTGCTAGTGTAGAAAAATCAATAGAACCACGGACTACTCCTACTCAAGAAATTGCACCTTTCTCTTACCTTGCTCAGACCACCCTGCCTCTTTCTCAGCATGATCTTGCTACTCCTACCATTGCCAACACTCTCCTACTATATTTCAAATTTTTGCATCTTAATTATTCTCATTCCATAATTTTATTCTCTCTATTTTTGCATCGCCACACTTACCACTAGCCTCATTCAAAAAAAGACAACCCTGCGACCTCACAACTTAGTTGCCATGATGATATTGCCTCCTCACCCTCCTACCCCTGTTCCTTCTCCATGTTGCCCTTGCAACAGTTGCCGCAAAATATTCCTATTCCCAGCGCGACCCCCCCTTCTCGACCAACTTTCACTAAGGGCTAAGATTGTATTCCAAGTTTTTGCAGTTTGATTTAATTTTTCCCGCTCATTAATTTCATTTTCCCTCTTTTTGCACTGCCACCAGCTTCTTTGCACCTTCTTAACCACCTTTAGTCCATTTTTTTTTTTAAATTGTCAAATTACATGCTTGATAGAGGGATGGATGGCTTATCATGGTGGGATTATGAAGTAAAGATATATGGTCTTACATAGGATGATAGTGTCATAACACTAAGCATTAAGCAACCTTTAGCTGATCAATATTTCACACAAAACTCCTATAGGAACAATACCTCCCTCAAATTTTCACACTCTTTTATAAAGCAAACAAAAACCTTTTTTCCTCATAATATTTAACTCCAGAAATAAAAAATGAGAAAGAAACTTTGAGTTGAAAAAAGTAAATGAGTAAATAAGTAATTATCATATTCTCATAGAAGGGAATGCTTGAATTGTGGCTTCTTCCTCTTCAATGGTGGCTTCGTCAATTGATTTGAACCATAATCATTGTTCTTTGTCATACTTGTTTAGCCTTTATTGAAAGGTGGCCAAGAAGGTGGGGTCATAATGATGGGAGAAGGAATATTTGGTGGTGACTAAGTTGTGAGCCAGCAGGGTTGTGTTGTTGCAAACAAGACTGGTGGTGCACTAGTGGTGCATGTAGCAGTTCAAAAATAAGGAGAATGAAATTATGGAATGAAAATAATTGAGATGCAAAAAGTTGAAATATAATCTGAACTACTGATATATGAAGCTTAAGAGCTAATAATGAATGGGTCCATCATGAGCCTGAACATTGTGTCCCAATATTAAAAGTAACTTGCTTGAGGTGGAGTGCAATATTTATATAAATTTGGGATAAAGTGCAATATTTACACAAGTTTGGGGTTTAGTGATATATCTTGAAATCTCAAGGGTTGTAATTGTTAACTACCCTAAAAAAATTAAGTAAAATTGTAAATTTTCTTTTTCTTATTTTCATTTTTTTTGGTTGTTGTTGCATTCGTTCTCTACTGCAAATTAGTGGAGGATTGCATTCATTGCAAATTATTCACTGCTAATTCGCATTTTTCTTGTAGTCTTAAATTAACATCGTATCGGAGTTAAGCTCATATATATAATTAAAATTTAAAATCCTTTTATCTAATTAAATGTCTAAATGCTATAATAGATAATATACTATATATATATATATATATATGTATATCTCTCTTGAGTTTTGATTATAAAATATTCATTTTATTTTACATATTGTGACCTTAATTTAATTTTTCAAAAAAGAATAAAAATTAAAAGAAAAGAATAAAAATTAAAATATATATATTATTTTTTCATAATGTTAACTATTAAATATTGACTCCTCCTAGCAAAAAGGTCTAGCTCGGCCCTGTACTCAATACTTGCAATCTAAGTAGAAGTGAAGGAACATTTACTTCGAAAGTTCATTTTTCATCATATGCTACCCTTAGGTTTGACGTCTATTGTTCACTTTTCATTAATTAAATAAAATATTAAAATTTAACTATTAAGAAATAATATTATAAATGTAAATTGTTAAACGAATTGAATATTTAAAAATAATTCCTTAATCAGTTACTTTTATTCAGATAATTCTATGATTAAAAATAAAAAAATATGAATGATGTGCCTATTATTATTCTAATTATGAGTAAAGGCCCTGCTAGATGCACGAAATAATATAAGGTTTAATAACATAAAGCATGATAGTATTATATAAGCTATATATTCTATAACACTTATAATAGACCTTCAAATTGGTGTCTGACGAAAATATCATCAGACAAAATAGTTCTTGAGAAATGAAAACTCCCAGCATATAGTCAGTCTTTGAGAATTAAAAATATCAGACTTATGGATACTGTTTAGAGATAAATTAGTTCTTGAAATGTTTTCTACCAAATACATTTGTACCTACAAAGGACTAATTTGACTAATATTTTTAATTCTCAAGAATTATTATGAAATTTTATTTCTTGGAAATGAATTTGTCTGATAACATCTTCATCAAGAACAATGTGTTGGGGGGGGGGGGGGTTTATATCTCCTCTAGAAAATTCATAAGTAGTTACGAGATTATATCATCGCTAAATAAAGTAGTGACGGAATATGAGACATAATGAAAGTTGTTGCTAAATAATTAGCAACGAAATTGTCGCTAAATAAGGACTGAATTGTCTACCAGTAAATGTAAGCAAATTTTCTCTCTCAAAATTTTTTGTTTCCAGTCCTATATTTATTTTAGAAGTAAAATTAATTTTTCGAGAAAATGTAAATTTTAGTCGGAAAAAAATTGTATATCTTATTTATTGCTGTGAATTTTTTTCATTGTAAACTAAAAGAATAATTTTTCGATATGAGTTCTAGATGTTTTCATAACATGCAAACATATAAACTTCTACATTATCAATAATAACTCAAACAACCGCAGAATACTGATTAAACAAAAGCTCACAAATGATTCAAATAGCACAATATCCCAACATTGTTCATCTAAATTTAATTAGTTTGACATAAATAAAAACGTTCTCATTTAATGGTATTCAAGTCAAAGGATAAAACTAAAATAAAATGTCTACATCTAGTTAATATCTACGGTTGCCTTCAGAAAATGGTAGTGGACGTTGTGAAGATAAAATAGTCCTCAACTCCAACTTTTGCATAAAGTTGCGCATCATCATCTCCTCAGAATCGCGAAACCTGCCATTAAATTGGTTCAAATTCTGCCCTGGCTCTGCAATTTTCTTGCTCTTTTCTTGCAACTCAACATTCAAAGCTACAACAAAGCTAGTAAGGGCTTCATACTAAGGAGCTGAAGTACACTTGTGAAAACCAGGAGAAAGAAGGAAATAGTACTTGTTTCAAAATCCAAACCATATACACGTCTGTTTTTGTTTAACTCCACCGACACGATAACTTCTAAGTACATGGTATTATCAGATCCTAAAGACCGGAGACCCAGTCTCACTTGACTATATATAATGATTTTATCTTATCCAAAATTTGTTCTGCAATCATATAAGTTTATATTATTATTATTGTTGTTGATTTTGAAGCAGGCAATTAATTTTTATCCAGTTTAAGATAAAAATCTCATAAAATTTTATCGGGCTTCATGAGATAATATTATATACTCATTAAATAAAAATAAATATATCAAATAATTTCATTTTGTCATATATTACACTGACTATAAAATAAAATATATTATATAATATAAACTTATACTTTCAAATCTTATACTCCCTTTGGTTTAAAATAACCATCATCTTTGTCATTTGCATGGATATTACGAAATTAAAACTAAGGATTGATTACAAAAGTATTTATTAAAATATTTTTATTTGATAATTAATTTATTGTATTAATATTTATTATTTATTATACTTAGAATTGTGTGGAGAGTAAAATAAAAAAATTTATTAAAAATATTTTATTAAAATATAAGAATGACAAATAATATGAACTTCAAATTTTTAATCAAAGTGACAGTTATTTTATATTAGAGAGAATATAATACAGTGAATAAAGCCAAAAATGGTCTAAGTTCGGTTTGTCTCCCTTGTGGTTTGAATTTAAAATCACTGTCCCACCTTTTAAGTTTGACTTTATTACTTATGCTTCTTTAGTCCTTTTCTTGGGGCCAATTGCCCTTGGCGAGTTTTGTAATTAAGCACAAGAACGAAAAAAAGAAAAACAACGTTAGGTTGGCATGAAGCCCGCGCGGCTAATTCCGTTAGTACAAAACCTCCTTATGATATCTTCAAGTTAAATTAATCTTGATAATGTTTGCACTTTGCAATGAAATACATGGATGATTATGTGTGGTTACACTTGTCTCTCAATTTGAACTTGACTCGTGCATGAAGTTTTCATCTAAACTTAATTTAAATTTGGAAAAAAAAAAAGTACAATTACACAATGGAAAATTATTGCATTTGCAATTATTACTTAAACTCAGTAATGATGTGCTGAGAAATGTTGTTCCACCAACTCAAAAGAACTCTTATTTTTGTTAAATTCAATTCGACTCTCTTTGGGTTAATTTTGTCAATAAAAAATACATCAATATTCAACTTGTTAAAATTTTTTGAATTTGGACTTCTATTCATTGATAGACTTTTTGGTTTGATAAAAAAGGATTGAATGAATTGTAAGAATTTTCTCCTGTCTCTTAGAACTCTAGGACATAGAGGTATAAGTCTATAGGACAGCCTCATAACTATACATCGAGACTCAAATTCCATTGAAAATCAAAGATATTGATTCAATTCAACAAGAACATCCAAACAACAAAAGTCCCACGCCGGACATCTCATTCAGAGAAGTTTTCAAATCAAAGAAAAATTCATTTGATCCAATCAAGATACATTCAAGATTGAAAATAACAATTTTTCAAAGCCTAATTCCTATTCCAAATCAATTTAGAAAATTTTCCAAATTAATTCAAGAGAAATCCTCACTTTAAACCAATTTCAAAATTTTCTCAAATTGAATTCTAATCCTAATATAACCCACTCTGATACCACATGTAAGATTTTACCGGATTTATACTAGGAATTTAGAACACCAATATAATAGGAATATAAGTCAATAACAATGCATACCTATCAGATCCATATTACTGAGGAACATCGTTTGTAAATCCTGTTATAAAGAGAAAACATATACATATGCATATGTCAGGTACAAAAGAACTCACTCTATTTCCTTCTCTTTCAGAGAGTCACATCGATGGAGTAGTAGTCGTCAAGAGTGTCAAGATTAGAGTGGGGATTCTGCCCATAATATGGATATATATATTATCCTAGTTCCATCCATCAAACACCTAGGTTACTTTGGGTCTCTCACCCTCCAGCATACTCATCATTGAGCCCAAGTCCACTAATACATAGTGGATCATAAACTCATAATAGATCACTTAATAATTACATAGGTTTAAAGTTAATAATCAGGCTATCAATTCAACCCATTTTTATTAAATTAAAATGTCCACTAATCAATTGAAGCCCAAATTCAGAAAATTCTAACATTCTCCCACTTGGGCAATATTGATTGGGTTTTATTTAGCTTTCTAAAATGATTCGAAAATGACTCGTAGGTTAAACAATTGTGGTCACAAACTATAGCTTGAAAAACAATTCACCATAAGTCAGATCACTTTAGTCAACAAGGCTACCAACTAAGAACCATCGACGAATGATAGACTATAAAGTGTCTAGTTCCCCCACGACCTCATAACCAATAACCTCATCAACGATGATCAACAACTATGAGTGTGCAAGGTGTAGATATACACATCATAGCATTACAATAACACGAGCGCTCAAAGTGATCCTTAATGCTACTGTGTATAGATTTTTATTGTGTCTTCCCAAAAAAACACAATCAATCTCCCCAAAAGGAGATCACATATTTTTCACGAAACACCAATGTCTTCCTAAGAAAACATCATATCTCGAGACATACAACTGGTATCAAAACCAATTTTATAATATGCGCATATATTCATCAAGAGATTACATAAGCCCAATGTAATCAAATGCACAATACAACTTTCACTACCTAAGTACATCCAAAGACCTTACAAGACCTATATTCTTTATATGTTTTATAAACACTATAGGCTTAAGTCCTTTAGTTAGGGGTTCAACAAGCACCTCCTCAATGCTAATATACTTATGAGGGCCCCTTACACAATTCTAGTGCAATCACAATTTCATCAGCTTTCACTGACCAATCACATTAAAACACATAAACTACCAGGGTTTAAAAATGTGATTTCAATAAAGCTATCATACCTCCACTATTAAATAACATTAACAGCAACAAAACATAGCCATCATGACTTAGACTGTCAAGGATTTTCAGAATTATATATATAGCATGGAAACAAAACAAAACAATTGGCTCCCATCAACCTTATGCAATTACAAGAATATGATTAATTTTGGGCAGAATCATATTTTTCATGGAAAGTGAGGCATATGATTGTACAATCACCTGTGGGCAGAATGCACAACATAGACCATAGTTCCCAGTTATTGAAACAATCAACATTTTCTTCAAGAAAAAAATCCACTTAAATACGAATTCAAGTATAATTTTATGGATAAATTTACATATTCATCATGTCCAAAGACCATTGCTATATACAACTTCTATGCTTTCAAGAAACTAGCCAAGTTTGCAATATTATAGTCTAATTACTTTATTAAGGGAAAACATGACATGAAGTTGAAAATAAATATAATCAACCTTTAGTTGATCCAATGGACAACAATCAATGACAACTGTCACCACAATAGTGATTTAAAACATGAATATAAACTTGTCTGTGGGCGGAGAATATATCATATACAATAGTCTTAGAAAATTCAATATCCATGGGCGGAAGAATTTTCACCATTAAATAATCCCAAATTTTTATGCTATTTGAACCAACTCATACATAACCACCTGTGGGTAGGTAAATGTACTAATTGGTCTAAACAACAAAACCATCCTTAAAGTAACAAGTAGCTTCACTAACTTCATAAATGAGTCACTGTGGTGATAAACAACCAAATCAATAATGGCTACAAAACAAGGATGACAATTTAGTCCATTAAACCATTTTCAACTTTCATGGATGAATTTCCCTAAAATATGTTTTTCATAGAAACACACTATGAAATACTCTTTATAAAGTCGCATCACTCAAATAGTGAATACTAATTTGCACAAAACTAAACTTTAACATATATACCATGCAAATCAAAATATTGAGCATTGGACTATAATTTAATTAATATAGAGAGCAAACAGGTCAATTAGACCAAGATTGAGAGCACTTGGCAATTTCCATGAATTATTCTATTAGCTTAATAAACAAACTACCTTGCAATCCATCATTTAGTATGCTAACTAATTCACCCATACCATTTATTTATTCATGCTCTCCAAAATTACATTATGAAAATAAGACAACTTTCCTTCTCTATACACTTAATAAACAATCAAGTGCCACAAAAATAATAATAATTAATAATTAAAAGAATTTTATCAAGAGGAATAGAACATTATACTGTACAGCGCAAATTGTGGTATAAATTAAATTTCATTCAACTAAGTCAAATATCAAGAACAATTGCCCCTTAATTCATGCATAAATTAATACAAATTAACGATGACTATTACAACTCTCCCCTTCAAGTATGAATTCCAACATTAGTACATTCCCCTTTTAAGAAAGCTTTTTGTGTATTCATGGGGAACCTTGGTAAATGTTCCATGGGTTAGCATCAAACCCAAACACCAACCAACTACCATATTAGAATACTCAAGCCAACTAAAACATTGATTCTAATATCACTCATTAAAGCAATTAGGAGAAACTCAAAATCTTGGAAGATTTGTAGCATTGGCCTAAGCGAGAAACCATAATAGCAAGTTTAACATCACATCTCAACTCAAAATCTTTAGCAAATGAATGTATGGACCTTTCCTCTTGTATAGTGTTTTTGCTTAGTCCATAAATTCCTAACTAATGTGGGACTTCATCATCACACTCAAAAATCTAACACTGTCCCCCTCGACTGTTACATAGTTGCACATAATTATAGTCATGCCCTTTTTCAAGGAAACTTTCAGCCACAACACCCATTTTAAACCACTCCACACTTTCATTAGAGTCTTCCTTTTAAACACCCATTTGCATCAATAGGTTTATAACCATCAAGAGCTTCCATAAGCCTCCATACCCCATTGTAACTCAAGCAAATTGTCTTTGCCTTCAATCATTACCAAACAAAGATGTCAAAGCTACCCATGTCCTTCTCAAGAACAACAAACTTATGTATGCCCATCTTTACTCCATGATTATGACCACAAAGTTTGTAACCTTCAATATTCATGAGGTAACAGATGGCTTTAGAGCTCTTTTTAATATAGTAGGATCACAAGTTTTCATCTTAGTGACTTGACCCCATATACAAAGTGTGGTGGAGGCTAAATTTCTAACCCTTAGATAGTTTAAATAGTAATTTGAGAGAGTATTTTATTTAATATACAAATAATTATTTTAAGATTTCTTTTCAATGGGATTCAGCTAAGTTAATATGACTTAACACAAGATAAAAGTTTTTACTCAACCATCCCATTTTATTTAGAGTCCTTAACATGCCTATTTTAGAGAAAATTTACCATACCAACTCTACAATTTTGATTTTCCACAACCTATTAACCTTTTACCTTTGTCTTAAAATTTTAAAATTCTTCCAAAAATAGAAACATAGACAAATCATAGCTTACAAAATCAAAATCAAAATCAATAACAAGAAAATTGTTTAATTTTCTCATAAGGTTGGTTCCACAAAACAATATCAACAATTACCAAAAGGTAATAAGATATTTGTCTTGGTAAATTTCCTTTTATAATAATTCCAGTTAAAAGCTCACTTTGGTTATCAGTGCTATTTATGGAAAAATTCACATAAGTTGAAAAATACTAATAATTTGATTATTTACATGGGCAATCAATAGTCATATTTATTACCATAAATAGAGACTCAAAATATAATATAAATTCACTTGTGGGTAGAGAATATACTATATAAAACAATAGTTACAAAAATCCAACACCTGCGGGCAAAAGAATTTTACTGTCAAAGTCATCCCAAATACCATGCCATGCCTAATTAATCAATGAACTAAGTACCTATGGGTGAGTCAATCAACAACTAACTAGGTGACAAAACATGCTATATTAGGGTTAATTAATAAGATAACTACTTGTGGGTGAGCCAATGCATAATCAACCCAAGTGACAAAGTATCCCAAGCAAATAAACAAGTAACTCCGTCAGTTTTACAAGTAACCCACCGTGGTATAGAAACTTATTCGACCAACAAAGTTCTCAATAGGGATAAATAATTGCCCAAATAATCAATTTTTAACTCAATTCAAATTTTTCAAACACTTTTGACAATATAACAGTGAGACCCAATAACCAAAAGTAGGCATTTTTTAATTTTATAATTTTCATAGAATTCAAATTAAATTGAATAATCATAAAATATCTCAAATCCTATAATTTTATAGAATTTTAAATTGGTATTTTATGATTATAAATTTTATCAAAAGAAAGAATTAAAAATTTCATTAATTACTCTCTTTCCTTTCTATTCTTCAGATTTTTTTTTAATAAAATATTTGGACCAAATGAGCTAAAACGGGTCATTTGACCCATGCCCACTAGGCTTACACAAGGGGCTGCAGCCGCTTCTTCTTCCTTCCTCAACTCACAAAGCACGCACCCAGATGACACTAGAGACAATGCCTTTCTTCTTTGCAAGGACACAAGTGCAACCGCTCCTCAACCTTACGTGTGCCCTAGATCCATTGCAGCCATGAAGCCCAAACTAGCGACCAGCGATCGTCAACCAGTTTCCCTCCTTCTCCACTATGTGCGACAGCTACATGGGAGAGTTCTAGTGACAATGGACTTACGGCCATCAATGATGAAATCAACACCAAACTAGCGGTGACGCAAATGTTGGGACCACGATGAAACAACGGCCTGAGTCGCGAACCAAACAATGCAGACTAAGAGCTAGCCTTGGCCATCAAGTCTCGCAATAGTGGCGGTGTAGACAACGGCAACAGTAGGGGCCAACACGTTTTCCTCCAATTGGTGGTTATCCACATCGGCGAGTGACACTAGTGGCCATGAAGAGACGTGGCAGTGGCACAAGCCTCCTTCTGCATCACAGCCTGAGATAGCAACCGTAGCTCTCCTGTGCTCTGTGGCAGTAGTGGGTGACTGTCTTCAGTGGGAGCAAGCATGAAAGATGAGACACAGGCCCCCGTCTCTTTCTTGAGAGATTCAATATTATAATAAAGGAAAAAAAAAGGATTTTTTCCAAACCCTAATAATTTAATCTTTTATTGTCGGAAAACATGATATAAAAAAAAAATCAATGCTAGATTTCAATTATGAGCCCAAAATAATTTGGTTCAATATAAAAGATTAGTATTTAGGAATTTTATAATAGTGCAGCCTCATAACTATAAACTGAGACTTAGATTCCATTGAAAATAAAAGATATTGATTCAATTCAACAAGAACTTCCAAACAACAAAAGTCCCACACCCGACATCTTACTCAAAGAAGTTTTCAAATCAAAGAAAAAGTCATTCGATCCAATCGAGATACATTCAAGATCGAAAATAACAATTTTGCAAAGCCTAATTCCTATTCCAAATCAATTTGGAAATTTTTCCAAATTAATTTAAGAGAAATCCTCAATTTAAACTAATTTTAGAATTTTCTCAAATTGGATTCTAATTCCAATATAATCCGCTCTGATATCATGTGTAAGATTTTATCGGATCTATACTAGGAATTTAGGATACCAATATAATAGAAATATAAGTCAATAACAATACGTACTTGTTTGATCCATATTATCGAGGAACATCGTTTGTAAATCCTGTTATAAAGAGAAAATGTATATACATGCATACATTAGGTATAGAAGAACCCACTCTATTTCCTTCTTTTTTAGAGTGCCATATCGATAGAGTAGTAGCCATCAAGAGTGTCAAGACTAGAGGGGGAATCTTGCCCATAATATGAATATATATAATACCTGGGTTCCATCCATCAAAGGCCTAAGTTACCTTGGGCCTCTACACTCTTCAACATACTCATTATTGAGCCCAAGCCCAATAATGCATGCTGAATCACAAATCTATAATGGATCACTTAATAATTATATGGGTTTTTCAGTTAATAATTAGGCTATCTATGTTAGAATTTTTTCGATTTGGGCTTCCATTAATTGATAAACTTTTTGGTTTAATAAAAATGGGTTGAATGGATAGTCTGATTATTAACTGGAACCTATGTAATTATTAAGAGATCCATTATGGGTTTGTGATTCACCATGTATTATTAGGCTTGGGTTCAATGATGAATATGCTGGAGGGTGTAGAGGTCCAAGGTAACTTAGGTCTTTGATGGATAGAATTAGGATACTATATATATTCATATTATGAGCATGATCCTCACTCTAGTCTTGACACTCTTGATGGCTACTGCTCTATCGATGTGGCCCTCTGAAAGAGAGGGAAATAGAGTGGGTTTTCTGCACCTGGCATATGCATGTGTATACGTTTTCTCTTTATAACAGGATCTATGGACAATATTCCTTGGTAATATGGATCTGACAGGTACGTATGGTTATTGACTTATATTCCTATTATATTGGTGTTCTTAATTCTAAGTATAGATCCCATAGAATCTTACACTACTTGCATTTATACTTACCATAAAGACACAGTAGAAAGAATGCGTTGGAATGTGTATCTTACTTGTTTTACTAAAAAAAGAATTAGCATAAAAAATATAGTAAAAATAGAAATGGATTATGTTATATACAAATTTTATATGACCTGATTATGTGTTAATTTTTATGATTAATTAAATTTTCTTGTAGGATTGATGTTAATGTTCACCTTACTAGTTAATGAAAAAAATTAATAAATAGTTAGATTATGTAAATTTTTCACTAGAAAATATCCATTGCCAATAAAAATATATAAAGAAATATATATAAACATTAATATCCGGTTAGATATTACACAGAACTCTAAGGTTGGCCAAGTTTTAGTTGGAATATAAATTGAATTTGACTCTTTTTAATACAAATCATTTTTTTTTGTTACAAATTACCCACACAATTTTGGAATGGGGGTGATTGATAAATAAAACTCTTCAAAATGAGGTATCTAAGATTCGAACCCTTAATATTATAGGTAAAGTTTATTTGAAGATATAGTCTATTTTTATTGCGATAAACCACTTTTGATTTAATTCCACTTGATTAAAACATTATAAAAAATGTATATAAGTATTACAAAAAGACTTTGGATTTTTTTTGGGGGTAAAAACAACTTTGGATTAATTACTACAACAATTTGTCACTTGTTATATATTAAAAATTTAAACTAAAAATTAATGAAATTTAAACTGATAATTAATTAGATTGCTTCTTCTTGTAGAGAGAGGAGGACAGAGTGGGAGTCGGGGAGAGAGAGAGAGAGAGAGAGGTAGAGGTAGAATGGAAAGGAAAGCGACCAGTTAGTCATCGTTTTAGCGGACCACTCGAAGTATCGAATGGAACATAACAGCAATTAAGAGATTAATACAACTGACGGGGACAACATCTTTTTCTACAATTCTTAAATACTTCAAAATAAAAAAGGGTATATCATCTGTTTTTGTCTAATCTTTATCAGTTTCAAGCTTTCATTTTTTTAATTTAATGTTTTCCTTCCTTCAAAATCTTAAAAAATTTAAAAAGAAAAACATTGCGTGAGTGCCTATGCCAATTTTCTTTTAGCATTATTGATAGCCTTATCTTTTAATTAATCACATTTTTCATGCTGGATTCGTTAAGTAAACAGTTATTGTTCTTTCTACTTTCGACTTATTTAAATTGTCATTAGATCAGTATTGCCATTAACTGAAAAAAAAAAGAATAAAGTAACTGATGACGAGTAAAAAATGATAGGAAAAAAAAAAAAAGAAAAAACCAATCAAATAATTCCTACAACATTCATGAATTATTTTTTGTAACAATTAGCTTTTTTTTTCTATTTAAAAATATAGATTCCACAATTTTCATCATCTAAAAAAATCTAAAGTGTGGACAAAGTAACTATCAATCAATTTTTTTATTCTATTCTTATATTAAGTAATAGGATATGAATAACTTACAAAATGAAAATTTTGAGTGCATCATGTCTCAAGGTCATATAATAATCAATTATATAAATTAATTTCTGTCAAATTGACTTGTTTAAATAAATAATGCAGCCTTCACTTAGCACTTAGCGGTTGGGTGACCAAGATGGAAAACTGCAGTCTGGAGATTGGCCAGAGTATAGAGGCTATAGCAAGCATCCTTCCATGGCCAAGTAAAACCGAGAAATTCTTATTTGGTCCGGGAGTACTACATCACTATATTCCTAGACCAATTATATAAGTTTATTTTACATGGGACTCACCACTAACATACAATTCCATGAAAATATACTTATATGATTAACTAGGAGTATAGTCATATGGTGCTCCCAGATCATATAAGTATTTCTCGGTAAAACCTATAGTGAGAAATTTTCAACTTCCAAAAATGACTCTCTCTCTCTCTCTCTCTGATTGTTTAAAATGGGAATTTCGGTGTTTTTCGTGTCGGAGATATTGTGGTCCTTCACTTACTCCCAAAACTTATGATCAATTGTAATTTGCAAGGCATTCATTGAGGCTTTATTTATAGCAAAATATTGTCGACCGGGGGAAGCTTGAGTTGATATGAGAATGCCTTAACGATTGTTCGAGCGTGACTAACCGGTTCAGTGTTAATTAGATTTTTCCATCTGATGAGTGTACTTTGTGAAGTACTATCATATAACCAGCCAATTAGCCCTGTGATTTGTTGAGGCCGTGAGGGCAAGCAATCGGAGCTGGAACATACGCATTGTTAATCTTTCTTGCATTGAACTCGTGTAAGATAGGCTTCATTGGCCAAATTAATTAAGTAATTTTTCATATGTTGACTTCGTCCTTGCTGGATGGCTTGGTAAGGTATTGGTATCAATACTCCTAAAAACTAAATATAATAGACAGTTTTTGACATCCCTAGTCTCTACCCATTTTAATTCCATTTGTTTGGATTACTACAGGAAGTTAACACACACAGAAAAGAAAAGGCAAAGAGAAGATAAGAAAAAGAGAAAGCTAGCTGGGAGAGTAATAATTAAGAAAGAAAAATTGCAAAAGGGCAAAAAAAAAAAAAAAAAAGGGGAAAAGAGTGGTGAGAAAAGTGCAAAAACAAATTGATGTACGAGGAAGCGTCAACGCCAAATTGTGACTGTCTCTTTTTTCCCAATGGAAATGGAAAAGGAAATTATGCAAAGAAAAAGGCAGAGCACGACAAAAGAAAACTCATCACTAGTCACCGCCATCCCTCTCTATTACATCACACTTCACAGCCTCATAAATCATATCACAGCCCCTTTTTCTCTTTGTATCTAATCTCTTTGCATCCAATAAAACCGATGACTTTGAAAAGGAAAAAAAAGCCACCCACGCTGTTTGAAAATGGGCGCATGGTCCCTTCTCCCTCTGCTTCTTTCCTTTTCTATATGCTTCCCCTTTTTCTCCTTGCTTTTGAGCACACTAACGTTGGCACAAGCTTGTTTTGGGTTGTGACTTGTGACCACAACCTCACTTCACTTGCAGCTTTGTTTACTAGTTTTTCGAGTTTTGACCTAATAATGTGTAGCAGTACTAATGCCAACTTTTGCGCCTGGCCTGACCATACGTACTTGCCCTTTTTCTCTGTCTAGGACCCTTTCTTTCATTTTTGGTCTCTTGCATGAATTATAATAATACTAATCAATCAATTAGCTTGGAAGAAGTAGAATTGAATCAGTATCCGCCATCAAAAGGAGTATTGTACATCCGTAAGTTTGGAAGGAGTCCAATATTACTGCAAGCTAATTAGCTACAAGCTAATTAGCTAGGTCTTGGGAAACCAACAAGATCCTAGACAAAGAACAATCTGATCCAATGATATTGTTGATGGATGTGGTCCTAGTTAATTATATTCCTTAAGTCTGTCAAGACACACGAATAGATAACCAAACTTAAACTTTTATAGGACTGTTCGGGTAAAATTCGAAGTAACACTCCGATAGTGTCGGAAGGATCGAAGTCTGTGTACCAAGTGTGGTCTACATTCAGAAGATGAGGAATTGGTGCCACTGAACTATGAGCCAAAAGGAAACAAAAGTAAGACATGGGCCTGGTCAAATATCAAGAGTGTCAGATTGAACTATTGAGTACTAAGCTGAAACAGTTCAAAGCAAGGTTTTGAGCAGCAACAGGCCTAATCAAATACCAAGGGTGTCGAGTCAAATTATGGAAACAATAAGCTGAGCAGTTCAAGACAGCTCAACTTTGGGAATAGAAGAGGTTCTAGAAGGATGCAAAACGCGGAGTAGCAGAGGGACCCATCCACGATAGTCAAACATGGATTTGAGGGATGTGGGTTTTGCCTAGATAAGGGTGAACATGGGCTTTGAGGATGCAGCCGGAGAACGCGGGATGAATTGGGCCTAGTTTTAAGGAAACTTTTGTCTATAAGTAAGAAAACTAGACCGTAGATTAGGGCAAACATTTTTTGCACACTTGAAACACCTCAACACTCTGCTAAAATGTTCACTCTAATATTGACGAGTACGCAAGAATTCAAGTAATTGGCCTCTTCATCTTTGTTTTCTTTAATCATTTGATCTTGTTTTTACATTCGACATTAACAATTCCTTGTTTTTTGAGTCTTCTATTTCTTATTGCCATTGTGTCATTTTCATTTTGCTTTATTTGAATTCTGTTAATTTTCCATAATTTGACACTTCTAAATTCTGAGAATCTATCAGAGTAATTGCTTCCATTCTCCGAATTGAGATTTGTGAATCAAATTAACGATAGTCGACTTATCTGTTTTATCGACTAAAAATCTAGTAAATAAATTGACATGCCTTGTGGGACAAGAAAAAAATCAAGTGTAAGAAAAATAAACAAAATATCAATTTAATTAGTATATGATCTTGAGGAGTGGCACTATGGTGTCCAGTATGGCAAGATCAAAAACAACATCATCTAGGAACTCTTCCTCAAGTGATGAGGTGAATAATAAGGGAGAACAATTCCCAATTGCTAGTTAGCCATTGGAACCAGTTTTGGCCTTAGTAGCTACTGTTAGGCAAACAACAACTACTCAAGCACCAAGTAATGTAAGTACAATGGCCATAAGCACAAAATCAACCAGGATTGGGGGCAATTACAACGACATTTCAAAATTTGTTGTATAGAAACACTATTATGACCAATTTACCCCCTATTGGATCGCTGCCAATGCCTTCAGTAGGCCCAGGAAAAAACATGGGGAACACATCAACAGGCCCCATATACCCAAATATGCCTAGGTCAATGCCATTAGCAACACCCTCATATACTAATGAATCCTTGGGTACTTTTCGACAATAGCTCGAGGAGAATTACCATGAGTTAGTGAATATACTGACTCAATAGATGGTCCCTATTATAATACCCTTGTCGAAATCGAATAATGCTAGGTATGAACAACTTGCTCGACAAGTCCATCGGATAGCCTCAATAGTTGATGTGGTAGATGAACTTATTGACCAGCCTAGAGCAAGACCAGGTGGGAATGTAAAAAATATCGACCAAGCAAATGTTCTTCCACCTCCACCAGAGAATCAAATACTCAATAATGACATAAATCTTGTTAATCGAGGACAAAACGTTGACCAAGTACTTCCAAGATTTAAGATAAAACAATGCTGAGGTTCATCAAAACCTAACTAGGGCAATCGAACAAGTCTTAAATCAATTTGGTTTCGATGTGGGTTATGGAAACCAACCCCATTTTGTCTCCGCATTCCCTAACTATGTACAATAGGCAAAGCTTTCTTGAGGGTGGAAAGCTCCTAAGTCATTAACTAAATTTTTAGGGGAAAATGGGAAATCTATAGTCATCACGTCGGCCAATATATCGTAGAAATTGGAGAACTTGGTAATATAGAATATTTAAAAATGAGATTTTACCCTTCTTCCTGAACAAAAAAAATGCTTTCACTTGGTCCACAAACCTGCAAGCAAATTTGACTCTCACGTGGAATTAGTTGGAAAAAAGTTTTCATGAACAATTTTTTATAAGAGAGACGAGAGTAACTTTGACCGATTTGATCACCATAAAAAGAGGACAGGGGGAATCGATTGATGACTACCTAGCCAGATTTAGAACAATGAAAAATCGATGCTTTACTCCTATTCCAAAATCCAAAATGGTGAAAATGGCTGCTAATGGCTTGACTACAACATTAGAAAAAAGCTTGCTAACTTGCAATTTCTGGACTTGGCTCAACCAGCAAAAAAGGTTCGGCAAATTGAACAATTAAAAGTAGAAAAAGATAGGATCAAAAGAACAAGACTTAGGAAAACCTTTAGGAAAGAACAAGTAAATTTTGTGGAAATTAAGTCAGATGAAGAGGAAGATGATATTGACTCTAATGAAGCAAACTTGGCCAAAGTTAGGGTTACTGAGCTACAAGCTAGCCCTCCTTATGTGTTCGCTTCTCTTAAACTAGTAAAAGGAAAGGAATAGGCCAATTCCAGTAATAAGTCTTATTCTTTCGATATAGCCAAAGTAGATCAAATTTTCGGTGTATTGTTAAAAGATAAGCAAATCATTCTGCCAAAAGGAAATAAAATGCCTTCAACAAAAGAAATAAAGAATAAATAAATTTGTAAATATCATTAGATTGTTGGATATTCGATTAGCAATTGTGTCTATTTCAAGGACTTGATTCAAAAGGTGATCAAGGAGGGATGACTCAAGTTTGAGGAAAAGCCTTAATCAACCATGATAGTCGATGTCAACCTATTCAAGATGAATTCTGCTTTTATCGAGCCTATATTCATGTCAATCAATGTTGTAAGTTTTGATGAAAATGCAAAGGCAAAGAGAAGAAGACATGGAGCTCAATGCATTTGAGAACATGGAAAAGCCAATATACGCCAAAGTTGGGGAAGATCTGCTTCATTTCATGCTGAAGTAAAGGGATGCTGATGCTAATGTTGCTATTTGCCCAAGGTGCAATGCAATGTTCAACAAGAAACGATGCGCTGTATATAGTAAACGTGGATAGCATTGTAGAACGTAATAAAGTTTAATAAAACACGACAGAAAAGATAAGAATAAGTGATATATCATCAACTGTATACATACATATATAGGTCGGAAGTTGACGCTTAAGTCTATATATATATATATGCTTCAAAAATAGAGTGAAATAAGGAATAGCAAAATTTCTATTGCTAAAAAGTAGAGACAGAAATGGCAGGATCCAGCTTTGTACAACGAGCCCAACTCGGGGTCATGGTGGAGCTGCAGGCCTAGAATCTCAATGAAAAAAGTGGCCGTCGAGTCCATCACCAATGTCTGAGAATGATGTAGAAATGCAAAACGAGGTGAGAATTTAAAGAAATTCTCAGTAGGGTTCGTGTATGGTATTTAACTGACGTTGCATTCACTCTTAGTTGCCTCAGTTTTTATTTAGTTATAAAAACATGGGTTCAAACTGAACTATCCATATTTAATAAGTTTAAGAAAATGTCTAGTCCGAGGCAAGGTTCAGTTTTACTTAAGACAACATTAGAAAATAGAATAAACTATTAAGTAGTAATACTCAGAATAATGAATAGAATAAATGAACATACAGCAGTAAGTAAATATGACAGACAAACTGTAAACAACTTATAATCATGCATTTAATGTAATCATGCAAAACTCATTCTTGAACCTTTCTTCATAAACTTTTCCATTACTTGGTCCCCTGGGAATTCTTGGCCACTTTAGACTCCTGGATAATAGTCTGCTTTTCAGGATCGAGCTCGTTCCTATACAAGAATGCCAGGTTTACTTTCCCCGACCTCCCTACCGATCTATTCCCTTTAACTTTAATCTGGGGCTGGCCCAAGTTTCATGGAACTTTCATCATAACATAGTCTTTAGGTTCATCATAATATAACTTTCATGACTTTCTTGAAAATGCACATGTGTCTAAATGTATATCATCATTCATGCATATGTATCTTATAACTCATGCATAGGTCTTACAGAAATTTCAGCGGCATAACGGAGCATGTCTGCTTGCCCATGAATAGTGCTTGTACTCAGAACGCCAATTTCTCATAGAAGTCATAACATTGCATTCATAATTCAACATTGAACTCATAGGAGCATTAGTTACATTAAGACAGGGTTACTATCTCAGCACAATCATTCAACCCGATTTTTGTAATTTAGGCCATAATTTCTATTTAACTCATTTTGATCTCAATTTTTGATATGTTAAAGTGTTATTGTCTATTTTCTAACCTCCTTGGTTCCATTTAATTTTGATAAATATAGCTCAAGTTATATAGGTTTTATCCCGGCTTGCGCTGTAGCTAGCTAGAATCATACACTGAAAAGTAAAAATCCACTAAAAATCGAAAACTGATTTAAATTATACGAAATTGGTCTCATATTAAAGTAACAGGAAAACTTTCATTTTCGAAAAGATCCATTCCATTTGACTTAATATGGCTCAAGTTATAAGCCCCAAAATTTGACCTTCCTGAACTGCCCTATTTTGGCCTAGTTTGGATATAGGGCAAATTTCTTGGATCACTGGGAGCAAACAGGATCTTATCTAACTCTGAAATTTTTATGGGACATTCTTCTATGTGTAAGCTTTCTAAGAAAGTTAGTTTCATTTAATTCCAAGTAGTATAGGGCGAGATTTACCCCAAAGAACCCAGTCTGCCCAGAATCAAACTCAAAAACCTAAGTCAAACTTCAAAAATTCATATCTCTCTCAATACTAATCCAATGGCCTCATATGATATATGTATCGAAAGGCCTGAAAGTCTAGTTTCATATAAAAATGATCGCATCAAATTTAATTGGCTGTAGGCAGAGCCGTACACTCTGTCGTATGGATTGCCAAGGGTTTTTGGTTTTCCAACTCCTCACCTCTTCCTACTCTCATCCTTTCTTGCTTCCTATTTGATTTCAACATCACAAATAGCCAACAAATCAACCAAATATCCTCATATTCATTCAATCATCACATCAAAAATTGAGAAAATGAACCACCACCAGCCACCCACAATCAGAAAATCAAAACAAGAATTAAACCTCTATCTCTTGTTATGTGATTTGGCTTGATTTTGGAGCTTGGATGAATAAAACTTGGTTGAGCTTGATAGTTTGATGGAGCTGGGTGAGTGGAGAAGAGAAGAAGAGAGCTGAAGTGAGGGAGAAGGCAGCACAGAAATGGAGCTGAATGAAAAGAGAGGAATGTGTTATAAAAGCCTTGGAGTGATAGGTGAATTGAAGGCTTTTGATTGGTCTAAAACCCAAGGCTGAATTTCAGCCAACTTTCCCCAATTTTTGTGGCCTTTCTTGCACCACTTTCATAGGTTAAGTGGTTGAGTTCTCAGCCACTTAAAGTTGGGCTAATGAGTTGAAATCCTATTGGTTCGATTCCGACAGTTTAAAATACCGTAATCTTACCGATTTCCTTTAAATCGATAAATTGGTTTAAGAAAATTTTTATGAAATCTTCTATACTTCTAACCTAATTCCCTCATATCTAAACTCAATTAATTGCTAGTCAATTGATCTGAAATAATTATTTAGTCGAATTTTAATTAATCTCAATTATTTGATAAAAACCAAACAATTGGATGAAAAACGATAAGAAAATTCTGGTGGATGTTACAGGACCCGATTTCTCCCGTCGAATGTGGTGAACAACAAATGGATTCACAACATATGGAAGACTCCTGGACCTTATATTCAAATACCACAAAAGAAAAATGCAAAATAGGTAAAGCCCTATTATCATAATGTCCCATTAGCTAATCATGTATGGCAGAGAAAGGAGCATATCCGGCCACAGGTTAATCCAAATGGGTCAATCTATTGCCCCTTAGCGACAGTATAAAGGGTCCATGTATTAACCAAAGGCATAGGAGGGGGTGAGTTGACAAATTGTTGAGAAATATCTAGAATGTATCCCTCTAGATGATTTCCAAGCCTAATCTCGAAGGGTTTCTATCTAGCAACCTAACCTGATGATGGCCCCAACAACTCTCTTCTCTTCTGAACCTAATGAAGGAAAATAAGCTCATCGATCAAAGATGATTAAAGAATTCAAATTTGATGATGAAGATGATCTCTTGACATAGAAATTTGAGATAGGGTTTGATGATGATTTAGAGGCCATTTTGGGAATTGATTTTATCGAAATGGTAACAATACTGCCAACTGAATTTGGAGAGGTGGCAAAATCAGAAGACTAAGAGGGTGATTGCTTCAATGTGTTCCCAAGACAAGAATATCTCTTCTTGGATGAAGACTCTAATGACAATGTGCTATTTGAAAGACCTAATGAGGTCATGAAGTCACACCTAAAACCACTGCACATCAAAGTTAACATAGCAGAAAATATGGTCAATCGAGTTTTGGTAGATGGAGGGGCTGCTATAAATCTTCTGCTTGAATCCATGTTGGTCAAGTTTGGCAAAATTGTTGATCAACTTATCAAGATGAACATAGTGGTTACTGATTTCATAGAGAAGACATCAATCTCCAAAGGAATGATTATGTTGAATGTGAGGGTTAGAACTATTGATAGAATCACACCATTTGTTGTAGCGACCTCAAAAGCTAGTTACAATGCCTTGTTGGGAAAAGAATGGATTCATGGAGTTAGAGCAGTCCCTTCAACACTCTACCAAAAACTGATCATTTGGAACAAAGAGGGCGATGTTGAAGAGGTGTATGCCGATGATAGTCCCTATTACCTCTAACAAGGTCATGCTGATTTCAAAGTCTATAATCCCAAGGTGAATCCTTTTCTTGTAGATACTGGCACCTTTGACCTTGATCTTATCGATGGATCCTATTTTGGGCCCAATGGTTTATATTTTATAGCCAAGGCCAAGGTAGGATCAGCCAAAAAAGAAACTTAGATCATGGATCTAATGAGCTTCTTGGCTCAATTGTTAGGCTATATGGTCAAAAAATAGTTGTGTATAGAAGAGATAGGTTTAGATTGCACTTATGATTTTAGTCCCTTAGGATTTGAGCAACCTTTAGAAGAAAAAAAAAAAAAGTCAAAATACAAGATCTACTTGAGGAGGTTGATTTAGGGGAAAGTGGTGAATATCAACCTACATATGCGAGCACCTTGATTGCTCCAAATTTCAAGAATCTTTTGATTAAAGTTCTTAAAGAATATAAGGATTGTTTTTTATGGAAGTATGAAGAAATGTCAGAGCTAAGTCAAACTCTAGTTGAACACTAGCTTCTGACAAAAACAAATGTTCGACTGGTAAAACAAGTGCCTAGGAGGTTTTCCCTAGAGATAGTATTGAAAATGAAAGAAGAAATCCAAAGATTATTAAAGGCCAAGTTCATTTAAACTGCCAAGTATGCTAACTAGATCTCTAACATAGTTCCTATTGTAAGATCCCTAACATAGTTCCTATATAAAAAAAGAATGGTAAGTTTAGGATTTGCATCAATCTTAGAAATTTAAATAATGCCACGCCAAAAGATGATCATCCTATGCCTATTGTAGATATGTTAATAGATTCGACTTCTGGCCATGAAATCTTAAGGTTTCTTGATGGGTATTTGTGATATAATCAGATTTATATCATGGAAGAAGATGTGTCAAGAACAGCATTTTGATGCCTAGGTGCCATTAGCACATATAAGTGGGTAGTCATGTCTTTTGGGCTCAAAAATGTTGGGGCCACATGTCAAAGAGCAATGAGCATGATATTCCATGAATACATTGGCAAGTTCATGGAAGCATATATTGATAATGTGGTCATTAAATCCGACATTGAGAATATCCATCTCGATAACTTAAGATTAGCTTTTGAAAAAATGCATAGGCACAATTTAATAATGAATCCACTAAAATGTTCATTTGGTGTGTCTTTGGGAAATTTTCTTAGATTTCTTATTCATAAAAAAGGGATTGAGGTTGACAAGAACAAAGTAAAAGTCATACTAGAAACAAGACTTTCGTCGAATAAAAAAGAAATATAGGTTTTCCTTGGCAAAGTCAACTTTTTGAAGAGATTCATTTTGAACTTGTCAGGAAGAATGAATGTATTTGCTCTATTAATCAAGCTTAAGAAAGAAGAGGACTTCTCTTGGACATAAGAGCATCAAGAAGCTTTCGATTAAATCAAGGCCTATTTAGCCAGAACCCCAATCACAGCTCCTCCAAGGCATGGAAAACCAACTAGCCTATACATTTCAGCATCGGAAGCAACAATAGGCAATATGCTAGCATAGGACGATGAGAATGGGGTCCAAAGATTTGTGTACTACTTTAGTCAAACATTAGTTAATGCTAAAACTAGATATAGCCCGATTGAAAAATTGTGTTTAGCCTTATATTTCTCTTGTACAAAAATCAAGTATTATTTAATTCCATGTGAGGTTTTCGATATTTCTCAAGTTAATGTTATTAAGTATATGTTTTCTTCTCTTATATTGCATAATCGAGTTGGAAAATAGATGTTAGCTCTTACATAGTTCTCACTTCATTTTGTCCTTGCTAAAGCAGTGTAGGGACAAGTATTGGTTGATTTCTTAGTCAACCATCTAGGGCATGAAATCGAAGAAGTTAATCTAATTGAAACAAAACCCTGGAGGTTGTACTTCGACAGCTCAAGACACTAAAGAGGTGTTGGCATTGGAATTTTACTTGCATCCCTGATAAGAGAACCTAATATATTCCTTTTTGAAATCGACAAAGATTGTCCTAATAATGAAGCTGAATATGAAGCCTTAATATTGTGACTTGAAATGTTAATTGAAAAAGGAATTAAAACTGTTGAGATCATAGGAGATTCTCAATTAGTTATCAATCAGGTGTCGGAAAGAATATAAATGCGTGAACAAAAATCTAATTAAATATTTATCACTTGCCCTAAGGTTACTAGACTAATTTGATGGTGTTACCATTTGACACGTATCTAGGGAAGAGAATTTCAAAGCTAACAAACTTGCTTAATTAGCTTCAAGGTACAAAATCAACACTTCAATGTTAAAGAAGTTGATTGAGTTGAAAGGACAATGTGCCCTTATTGAAGAAAAAGAAGTATATTTGCTTAGCTAACTAAGTTGCTTAGATTGGAAAAGACCTATTATCGAATTCTTGAGAGACCGTGATGCAACCGTTGATAAAAAAACTAAAAACAGGCTTTAAACTATGTAATTTTAAGAGACTCTTTGTTTAGAAAGCTTGTTGATGGAAATTTATTAACTTACCTAAGAAATCAGAAGCCTATATCACCTTAGCAGAGGTCCACGAAAGGATATGTGGGGCTAATCAAGGAGGGGAAAAGATGAAATGGGTTTTACAGATAGAGAATATATTGGCCATTAATGGTTAAAGACTATTTTAAAGTGACAAAGTCTTATGAAGAATGCCAAAAGCATAGTCACATTTAACATGTGCTAGTTGTAGATTTGCATACGATCGTGAAACCATGGCCTTTTCGAGGATGGGTTCTCGACTTAGTTAGGCAAATCAATCCCTCTTCATCAAAAGGACACAAGTATACGTTGCTGGCTGTAGACTACTTTACAAAGTGGGTCAGAGCAATACCACTGAAAGAAGTAACCCAAATTGAGATCATTATCTTCATCAAGGAACATATTATACATAGGTTTGGGATCCTACAAATGTTAACAACTGACCAAGGAATAATGTTTACTGGACGAAGGGTGTTAGAGTATGCTGAAGTAGACAAATAAAAATGATTACCTCTTTACCCTATTTTGCCCAAGCAAATGGTCAGGTTGAAACAGTTAATAAATCGATAATTGCTTTGATTAAGAGGAATGTCAATTGACATCCTAGAAATTAGCATAATTTGTTATGCCAAGTGCTATGGGCATATCGAAATTCACCCAAAGATATGACAAGCACTATGCCCATCAAACTTGTTTACGGGCACGATGTAGTCTTGCTTATTGAAGACTACTGGAACACATTGTTTGACGAATTAAATAAGCTTGAAGAAGAAAGATTTAATGTGTTAGAAAGTTTAATTCGACAAAAAGAATCGATTGCTAAAAGTTATTATTGTCGAGTTAAGTCAAGAGTATTTAGTGTGGGTGATTTGGTTTGGAAAATTGTTTTACCAATAGATAAAAAATATAGAACATTTGGGAAGTGGTCTCCACATTAGGAAGGACCTTTTAAAATTGAAAAGGCATTTTCAAGAAACGCATATGCACTAGTCAATGTTAATAGCGGCTTTAAAATCGTACCAACAAATGGAAAATATCTAAAGCAATATAAGCCAACAGTATATGAAATAATAATTTGATAGTAAAAAAGTGCTTACAAGGTTTCAAAAGCCACGCTGGGCTAAAAAATGATGCCATTAATGGCATAAGGTTTGTAGATAATTGCCACAAGAAGGAAAAAAATTTTATAAAGAAATTATGCTAAAAAGGCCCTAACAGCTTATTTTAGCTCTTCTTATTCCCAAGCTACATTTTCCTTTCTAGATCAAGCCTCTTCCAAAGCTTTCTGTGCCCCTTCGACAATTGTCGCTTTTTCTTTGCACTAGGATTGTTTCTTGTAAAGCTTGCTCTATACTTTAATAATGTCCACCTGAAGCTTGCCAACAACCTTGTCAAGATTTTCCTTTTTCCTTTTAAATCCCTCAACCTTAATTCAGTAACGGCTATCTCAGAAGCCATGTCTTGAGCCTTAGATGAGGTTTGATGAGGCCACATTTTTTTGCCTTCATAGAACCCTCAAGCTTTGTCGAAGGGCTTAAGCTATTAAGAGACTTAGGCAAAAGAAGCTTTGATAGCACCAGCCTTTAGTACTTGCTCTAAGATGTCCTCTATGAATTGACACTAGGATTGGTACAAGGGTGGAATAGAAGAAGGTAGCACAAACTTTCTAAGTGAATAAATGCTATCGATTGAAGATTGCTTTGCTTCACCATTAGTAGCCAAAGAATCCAAGGAATTGTTAAAAAGGATAAAAATGGAACCAAGAGATTAACGGGTAGCTTGATTGGTGTTGGTTGAGTTGAAGGAGGAGGAGTAGGGTTTGTTAAAGTCGAGGAAGATGGATTCCCGGCAAAGAATCTCATCGAAGGCACTTAGGCCACCAAAGTCAACATCATCATCATTATTAGCTTCTTGAGTCCTATCCTAAGTAAGCTCTAAGGGGATAGCATTTAAGTTGGTCGAGCCAGAAATGATGATGGTTGGAATTTGAGTAGGACCTTTTTGTGGCTAGTCAATAGCCTCCTTCTCTCCACTGTCAACAATAATGGCATCCTTGTCCAAGGTAGGGGATACCACACTGTCATCCTCATCAAGATTTTTTCTCTTTCTTCTTAAATACCTTCTCCATGGTTCTTGGCATCATTCTAAAACCAAGGATTAAAGAGTTAAGAGAGAGTGAAAGATTAAAGGATCGGAAAAATACCTTTATTCCAAAAGACTCCTTATCATCCTGAATTTCTACAGGATTCATGGAGGTAGAGTTGCTCAAGATCTTGCTTGGGCTAGACTGAAAAAAAAGTGATGAATGATGATGGTCGAATAGGTAAAAGAAAGATCAAAAGATTACCTTAGTGGAACGAGCCTTCCTCAAGAATTGACTTGAAAGGAAATGGCATTTCTTGGTAGGATGTTCTTTTTTAGAAGGTTCTTTTTCTTTTTCCTTTCTCTTCTTAAAGGCAGGAGCCTTTCTCTATCTTGGTTAGGGCTTGATCATTATCCTTTGGATTGTTCTAGTTCATCATAGTCTTGACAAGAGCAACATCAGAAATTTTAATGGCTTCGGTAGTTGCAAAAGGAATAATTTGGGATAACACAATTCAAAATAATATAACAAATATAAGGAATGCAAGCTACTTAGTGGAGGATATTCTAGAACCTTGATTGGGATTGAGCTAGGTGTTCAGTCATTTTCGACAAACAAAGACTAGTGAAGGTCACAGCTTTGTGTTGAGGGTGTAAATAAAGGGTCCCAATGAGACCTTGGGGTAGATTCAGATAGCAGTTAGGAATGCCAAATGGAGCATTCGGTAATGGAGGATATAAAAAGGGAGTCATGTAGGATTGATGTCGACCAAAAAGGTTAAAAGACTTACCTTTTTCAAAAGCGCTTACATTGAGCCTCATGTTGCTCTTTCTTTTGTTTAAAAATGTCCATGGCATCCCGAACCACTCTCAAGACTGCTTGTGGATTATATTTAACTTGAAAGTAGTTTTTGAATTGAAGGATTTCTCGAACATGTGTACCTTTGGTCTTGTTCAAAGTCCTTTCTACAAGGAAGCATAAGGAAAGTTAGCAATCAAAATATCTTTACAAACTGAAATCTTTTGATGTTGGGACTTGTAATATTCAATTCACTAGTTAATGAAGGATGGGGTAGGAAGAAAGCTATTCTCAGAATCAAGAGGAGAGTACAAATTTTGCTTCTCCCCATTCTCACTCAAAAAATATTCGAGGTCTAAAAATGATCCAGCTGATGAGCCACAAAGTTGGACCTTCGAGTCGAGGGAATATGGTGCAGAAATTGCTTGAGAAAACCAAAATTATTGGCCAACAAAAGAAGGGTTATGGAGCTCGACATTCCTATTGTTACAATCTGGAAGGCCTGTAAGGAAAACTTGTTAGCAATGTAGCACAAAAAATTGGACCAAATTTCATTGTGTTCTTGCTAGACGATGTGGTTCGAATCAACTCTCAAGCAAATAAACTATAAAGGACCTACACTTCGACTATTGTAAGGAGAAAGATTCAAGCCCCTTGCATTCAAAAAAGAAAGTTGATAAAGGTGTTTGAAAAAGAAATAAAATTCATCAATTACTGGAATGGTTTTTGGAACATTCCGATGCAAGCAGCAGAGTTGAGGCCCGTCTATTCCTTGGTAGAGACCTGCTGGTGCAGAGGAATGAAGAAAAGGCTCAATGATAGCATTGGTCCATAGCTGTAGGAACCAAATAGGTCCCCTAGGGTTGGTCAACTCATTGTTTCGAAGCTTGGTCACAACTGAGCATGTTTCTTCATAAAGTTGGGCAATGATCAACTTTGCCAAACAAAGTCGATGACCTTCATGTAGTATGACAGCCAAATGATAATATCGTTATTGTATTTGGAGACTTAGACTATAGAAAACCACTGCATTTAGCCAATATGAGAGGAAGGCTACATGTTCATCATTTGAAACAGGTGTTGAAGGAGAACCCATGTTGCTGCGGAGAAAGGCCAAATATGACGATTGAGAATCATCAAAGTTGTAGGCCTTCACATAATCGAGTACTAGGTTGAAGTGGACAATTTTCACTATAGGTCGAAGGCCAATAATGGCAGCTAGTTCGAAAAAAGTGGGAGAAATCATGCCATAGGGAAGTTGTAGAGTGTTGGTGGTTTTGTTCCAAAAATAAAAGATTGGTCCAAGCATTGGAGCGTTAAAGGGAATTTGGTGTCAAAAAGTTGTATAAAATTGAAAATCTCTATTTCTTTCCAAAATTGACCCTTGGCCGACTATACCCTATCAAGCCAATTGATAAATTCTAGAGTATTTTTAGGTGCATTCCTAAAGGGACGCTTGGCAAGAACGAACTGTTTGATAAAGATTTCTTTTTGGCTGGCTAAAATACATTGGTCAGGGGCACATGAAAAGAAATATTAAAGCTTTTGGGCTTTTGGAGGAGTGAGGAGAGGACTAACGAAGGCATGCATCATTAAACCAAGGGAAAGGGGGAGAATTACCTGACTTTGCAGTAACTCAGTAGCCTCAGGGTCCGATAACTTGCTGCAGTTGCCGCCAATAATGGGATTAGTAAACTATGAGCCAAAAGGAAACAAAATTAAGGGATTATTCAAATATCAAGGGTGTCGGATTGAAGTATTGAGTACTAAACTGAAGCAGTTCAAAGTAAGGTTTTGAATAATGGGCCTAAGGGTGTCAAGTCGAATTATGGAGCAATAATTTGCAGTAGTTCAAGACAGGCCAAGTTTGGGAATAAAAGAGGTTCTAGAAGGATGCAGAACCTAGAGCAGCAGAGGGACCCACATACTATAGTCAAACATGGATTTGAGGGACATGGATCATCATGGATAAGGGTGAACATGGGCTTTGAGGATGACGCTGGAGAATATGGGGTGAATTGGGCCTAGTTTCTAGGAAATTTTTGTCTATAAATAGGAAAACTAGACCGTAAATTAGGACAAACATTTTTCACACACTTGAAACACCCCAACACTTTGGCAAAATGTTCTCTTTATTGAAGAGTACACAAGAATTAAAGTAATTGTCCTCTTCATCTTTATTTGCTTTAATCATTTGATCTTGTTTTTATATTTGATGTTAACATTTTCTTGTTTTTTGAGTCTTCTATCTCTTATTGCCATTATGTCATTTTCATTTTTGCTTTATTTGAATTCTATTCATTTTCCATGATCTGACACTTATAAATTCTAAGAATCCATCAGAGGAACAATTTCCCTAAATTGAGATTCGTAAAGCAAATTGACGATAGTCGACTTATTTGTTTTATCAACTAGAGATCAAGTAAACAAGGACAAAATGATGTTTTACTGAAATACCATGGACATAATGGGAAACTTCATTAAACTGGTATGCGTAAGTGCCTGTGGATATTCTTCTCTCTGAATGTAAGAGTATGATGAGTTCGGCGAAAAAATGGATGAGTTGGGTTGATTTTGGATTGGAAAAAAATGAATGTGTCAAAAATAAACTATTAATCTATTTATAATATGATAAAAAGTGTTACAATAATTCAACTCATCTATAATTTATTTAATGATTATATAACTATGCAAGTTATCCATTAGTTATTTTTTATTGAGTATGAAATTTATTTATTTAAAAATCTACTATTCATTTTATTTCTTTAAGAGTTGTGAATCTTTTTTAGGTGAAGTCCATCGGTTCACTGGGCTCTATTACTAAAAACCCAATTAATTCAGCTCAAATAGTAGAGGTTCTAAAGGGGGCTTTAAGCCTTCCAACGAGAATTTTTTTTCTATTCCCAAGACTCAAAGCCTCAAACCCGAAATATCTAGTTAGGGGACGAAACATTTAGCCACTTTAACCAACCCCATGATTGAATCTTAATGGCTCACAAGTGATCGATTATTCATCAAATACATTTATTGGATTTAGTAAATGAGTAATGTTATATAGTCACAATAAATTTTTAGAATTTTTGACAAAAATTAAGAGTAATTGTTGAATAGAATAAAATTGTATGACATACTTACTTATACAATGGTTAATATATATATATCATTATGATAAATAAATTCGACTAAAAAATTATCTGCCTAGTATTTTTTTATAATAAATCTAGTTCATTTAAAAACCAGTATCCTAATAGATGAATTTGATTAGTTCATATGTCCGGTTGGATTTGACGGTAATAAATTCATTAATCATTTTGCTACCTCTAAATGTGACGATTGTTATGAATTTGGCTCCAATATTTTTTTTCTTCTTTTTTACAGGCAGGCTTCATTTTTTTTTTTTAAGACTTAGGTCATGATTTGTGGGTTTGCTAGACGGTCCTTTTAAATGAGATCCATAAAAAGTTCCTAAATAGAATATAGGAGAAACGGTGATAATAAGAAAAGAAACATTGGAACGGAAAGCATTTACAAGGATTAAACCTGCCACTAACGCGGGACAAATTTCGCTTTTAATACATCCAATTCTGTCTTATTTCTAATATAGAAGGTTTTGGAGAAGATATTATGACAGATTTTACGCATCCCATCTATCCTGTCGGACAGTGTAATTTATTAGCCAATAACCAGTAGAGATGGCAAAGCGGGTCAGCCCGCCCCAACCTGCCAAAAGCGAGGTGAGACGGGGAGAGCCGAATTAAAAAGGTGAGCTCAATATTCTAGCTCGCTCCGTTTAAAGGTGGACCAAAATAAATATAAATAAATTTATTTTAATATTTTTTATAAATTAAATTATTTTAAAAATTAGAAAAATATATTGAATAAAAAATCTACTTAAATAAAATAGAATAAAATAATTAAATTGCATAATTTGTATCCAAATTTAACTCAAATATAAATGTAATAAACTAATTAGGATATATAAATAAGTTTATAAATAATAATTAACTATAAATTTATAATATAAAATCTATAGTATAAAGTTCATAAATTAATAAAAGTATAATAACAACATAATTTATAATAAAAATCTAAATTTTTTTAAAAATACTCTTGAATCTAAAAAAAATGAAAAAGAGAGACAAGCTTGGCCCGCACGGGCCAACCCGCCCCAGCCCACCAAAGCCGCGGGTTAGGTTGGCGGAAGATTTTTGGCGGGCTAAATATGTTAACCCAACCCGTTATTTTTGGCAGGTTTAACGGGCCAACTCGACGAGTTGAGCCCGTGAGCAAAGTGCAAAGCACGGAAGGAGTTTCGGCTAACAACCTAGGCTACGTTCAATTTTCTCGCACCAAAATGATAATTAGGCCTGTTCTTTTTTTCTGCTTTAGGGGTGTTTGGCAAATTAGAAAAATCAGACAATTAGGTATATTAATAAATATTATTTGATAACTACCTAAATATTTTAAAATTAATTTTTATTTGAATCAATTTGGATATAAAACCAGTTCTTAAAAAAAATCAATTTTAAATTAATTTTATTTCATCCAAAATTTTTCTCCTTTTATTTAGGGTGTGTTTGTTTCAAATTTTGAAAAAAGTGATTTTGAATCTTAAACTTTATATATAATTGAAAATACTGAAAATTGATTTTTTTTCAGAAGTTACTTTTTTTAGTTTTTTCAAAAAAGTTGAAAACAGATTTTTTTGAGAATCTGATTATTTTTAAAAATTTATCTAAATATATGAAAACTGATTTTTTTCAGTGGAAAAAGTGATTTTTGCCCCTAAAAAAATACAAACAAATGCACTCTTAATATGCTCTTATTACTTGTCAACTATCCTCCATTGCTCTCCACCACCGTTCACCGCCACAGTCTACCATCATCCGCCACTGATTGCCGTCAGCTTTGTCCGCCACCATTTGCTACCACTGGTTGTCGCCATTTGCCACCATCCGTCTTTGTTGGTCGCCAATGTCCGTCACCGCTGATTGCTAGCCGCCATCGTCCATTATCGCCAATCACCACCATTCATCGTCAGCAACAGTTCTCATTTTTCGTCCTTGTCACTGCCGGCTGCCACCATCCCACTGCAACCGCTATTGTCTGTTGCCGACGGCCATCACTACCTGCCACGGTCTGCCACCAACCACCGCCATTGGCTGCCACTGTTTGCCACTGTCTACCACTGTCATCCACCACCGTCTGCTACCATCTGCTCGATTAGTCTTTTTGACAAAATAGTAAAAAAAAAAGGTACAAAAGAAGAAGAAAAGGAAAAATA
The DNA here is from genome assembly GCA_031439595.1 of Pterocarpus santalinus. Taxonomy (NCBI): domain Eukaryota; kingdom Viridiplantae; phylum Streptophyta; class Magnoliopsida; order Fabales; family Fabaceae; genus Pterocarpus; species Pterocarpus santalinus. Next base: position 26,573,174 of record CM062525.1, read on the forward strand.
TATGTTAAAACTAATTTTTAATTTATAAAATCCAAAAAATATTTAATTAAAAATTAGTTAATTTTTATATTAGTTAATATAATTAATTCTATTTTGTACCATGTTTATTTGATTTTTAAGATTGTCAAACAACCTTTTAGTTTTGTTATCTGAACAAGTTCTGAAGATGACCTTGTGTTAGTTAGGGTGTGACAAAAGGATCATTTTGTAACTTGAATACGCTTACCAAGCTAGTTAGAACAACTTTTTTTGTTTTTTTCCTAAGTAAGCTACATTATCTGATCAAAGTTTATTTCTATACAACAAGGATTAATAAAAACACCGTTGCTTTAAATTCATATCAAGTGAAGTCATGTGCCTTACATAATTAGATACCTACAATATAATACTGAAGATTGACATTTATGTTGTGTTTGTGTGTGTGTGCATGTGTTTTTTTAAGATAATCTACAATTATTGTCTTTAAATAATATGAGAAAACCTAACTACTGATGCTAAGGCCTAACAAACTATTTCTCTCAAATGAGGTATCTCTGGATACTTTATGACGTTAAGCAACCATGACCTGACCTTTCTATTTAAAATTAAGCCTCGTGGCTCTCTCGTACCACCAAACCTTAGTTTCTTCTTTAAAAACTTGGTTCTCACTCCCCATTGATGTAAAACGTTGAAACTTATCTAAGTTAATACGTGTTTTATGAGAATATCATTAAATAATGGTCAAAACGTTGTCAATATGTAAAAAGTACGCAGGTGCAGTTCATGTCACAAAAAGTAGTTCAAGTCTTTTGTCCATTTTAAACAAAGGAATAAGCTATGATATTTGAAGAAACAAGCAAATACTAAGGTGCTTCTCCACAAGTAATGGTTTGAGATATCATCGTCGACTTTTGTAGTCAAAGACATTAAAACTATATCGTACTATATTTCATATTAGGTTATTTTACATTAAACAAATACATAAAATTTACTAATAAGTGGACCAAGTAAAACAGTTTGATTAAAATATAGATTATAATATAGTGCAGAAGAAGACATTAATAGAAGGTCACTTTTACACGTTCTGTGGCTCGTCACTGGATTATTATCTGTCTTACTGTATACACGTAGAGACAAACCAATTAAATTGGTAAATTTTGAGGGGCTTTTGTATATTTAATCAATAACTAATTAATCAAGCCTTCCCTTAATTACAAGAGAATACCCTTAAATCCCTTCGTGCTAGCCTGCTAGTTAGCTGCACATAATTAACAAATATATATAAGGTATGGAACTGTACATATAGCTATCTTGCATCTCTACCAATTACCAAAAGATACGGGATAGATAAGCCCAGCAGAAATGCCAAAAGTTCATTTTGAAGCATTTGACAATAATTTCTCTTAGAGCGATGTAGGGCACTCTAAGATTATACCTTATATATTTAATTAGACAGTTAGAGCCACCATATAGATACCGTGCCTCTATCATAGTCTGATAGGGGTTGTTGCTCTTGGGACAAGAGAAGCAAACATGCATGTCCTTCTCGTAGTGTCACTTTCTATTAGATGATAACTCCGAGGGTCCAACATTCTCATTTCATGGCTCCACCCTTCTCGAGATATACAAATAATTTCACCTCATATCCTTCTTCTTTCTTCCACCCTCCTCAACACGTTTTCAATCCTTTAGTAATTTACCTTTTCCTTATCTTGTTCATCGTAAATTTCTAATATGCTGGTATGGGGATATTAAGTTGGTTAGCAAAAAAGCTAGAAAATTAAATGAATTATAAGGAAAAAAGAGAAAGGGAAAGGAAGAAAAGCATTTAAAATTATGGGTGTGGTGAGTGTTGAGCTTGGGAGGCCTTTTTAGCATGGCCCCCTAAGGAAAACGACATGAAATTATTGAAAGCATAGCACTTCCGAGAACAAAATGGGTGTGCTAATTCATGAAAGGGTAATGGCTATAAGTTGGTCCTGTACTCGATCGTATTATGGGGTCCACGTGGCATAGCCGTCGGCAGGGTTGCCCCCACAGCCACGTGCATGGGAACTGTGGTCCAAAGCGGTTGCAAGTGTACACGTGTCACGAGAAGAGAGGTGACAGGCTGTTGTGTAAGAAGCATGGGTGAGAGAATGAGATGATTTTTTTTGATAGAGCGAAAGTTTCAAGTGTGTTATGCTGCTTTGCAAGGTGGGTCTCATCTCAATATACTTGAATTTTGAATTTAATAGGAGCACTTCTTCTTGTTTATTGATGGAGACACATGGAGATATCGAGTCCGAATGGGTACCACAGCCCTTCAGAGTGCTTATGTAAACTCTTCTTGCCAACTCTTGCATTGCATGAGATAAATTAACCTGGAATTAACTAAACGAAGTAGTGTGCTTATTGAACAGTTTGATCCCAAAATGGACACCCGTGGACTTTTAATGCTAAATGTTTCCTATACCTGCAGTACAAACTTATTTTTGCAAAATTAAAAAAGCATACGAACAGTGATAGTCGGTCCAGGTTACAATTTATATTAATAAGAGTAAAATACCCGTAAAAAAAAAAAGAAAGTAAAAAACACTCTACCTCTCCAGGTTTTATGAAATGACGTTTTATCCCATTACTGTCCAAAATCTACACTCCTCAACATCCTAACCCCTCCATTGCCCAACCTTATCATATTAACTTTGATTTAACCCTTCGCAAAACATGAAAGAGAATTTTAACCAAGCCTCACCTACTTGGGTTAACTTATCTTATGCATGGAAAAGAGAAAGGTTGAATGTCATCAACATCAAACCACCACACCTATGAAGTGAAATGCAGCACCATAGTCATGGAAAAGATTTTGTTTGTGTTTCAAGGTTAGGGTTTTACCATTCCTGCAATTTCATCACTGGGACTAAGAAAAGAATCGACTTGGAGGTGAAAGGAACTAGCTTTAGACAACTGAAAAGTTAGGAGCTTAAGGTATGATATTAAACTTCAAGGTTGATTACCAAAATGGTGGCATATGTGTGTTTAATTTAGCAAAAATGGAGGTCTGTGGTCACATGAAGGAAGATTTCTTCATGATAAACAAATTTGGCCCTAATTATCTCTGTTTCATGGACCTTAAGGCATGTATTTATGGTGTATTAAGGGTTGATTATGAGAAGAGGGTTTGAATGGAAGGAGAGTTGCCAAGGGAAAGGCGCATGAGGTTGGCAAATGATACTGAATTAATGAGGTGGATTGAAGCTAACACAAATTCAGGTAATGACAAGCTTTATTTCCTCCCTCCCCCCTTTTTTTGGCCTAAGATGGTTTACCATGGTTTAGAGGAATATTATGTTAGAATATTCCAATGGATTCTAAGGAGGGGTTGGGATAATGGCGTGGATTGTAGATTTTGGATACTAATGGAGTGAAGGGTATTTTCTCTATTAATAATTTATTATCATAAAAACACCATAGAGATGAAGAACTTTTTGCTTTGTCTTGTCTTACATTTTGTAAGGTTCACTTGATGTATATTGTAGTGGTACAAGTTTAAATAATAAGGTGTAGAACTCCTACTAACCCCAAAAAATTGCAAATAGCTAAGAATAAATAGTTGATAGACAGTTGAAGAATGAGTATAGCCGACAGCTGAGAGAATGGGCCTCTTATTAGGTCTCGGGCCTTATGATGATCAACAACTCATGAAAAAGTACTGGGCATTGATATGGAAAAGAAACCTATTTTAGAAGCAAAAGAGAAATATTTAACTAAGTCCAATAACCACTTCCCTAAAAAATATGGTAGTTGAGAGAAGTAGTTTCTAATTCATGGAAATAGAATATGATTGAGGCAAAGTAGTGAAACAGCTATAGAATCAGTGAAGTGTCTTCCCATAAAAATTGAATGAATGGTTTATGTTAGGAGGGAAGCCCAAAACCCAAAGAAATTTAAATCAATGGATTAAGTGAGAAACCATAATAAAGGGCCAGATGTCATATCTTGACCCAAAATCTTAAGGCAATGAGTCTGCAGGTTCTCTATGTTATATACTCCTCACTTAGTCCATTATTAATCAATGTAAGACTTTACTTACACTTGAAATTCCAACAATCTCCCCCCTCAAGTGTGAGGCCCAACACGGTATACTTGCCTCTCAACGGAAGCCCTTCTTACTACTCAATGGTGAATTAACGAGCCAGACCTGCTCTTTTCATAGAACATGCTATTTGACCTCTACACTGCTATGAAGACTTTTGACAAAAGGGATTCCATACCTAGATCCAACAACCACCATTCCTCTAATACCCGATCAAATTGATCCAAACCAACAACTTTGATACTACTTGTTGAGATGGGAGCCAAAACTTGGGGAAATCTAAACTAATGGATTAAGGCGAAAATCATAGTAGCATACCAGACGCTATATCTTGACCCTAAAACCTTAAGACAATGAGTTTATGGCTCTTCATATTACATACTCTTTACTTAGTCTATTCATAATTAATGTGAAACTTTACCACTTATACTTAAAACACCAACAGTTAAGCCATTGGCCAATAGATACATTGAACTTGGACAAAATATGAACCAATTTAGTTGAGATAATGTTAATCAGTGGTAGATTCTATTGGCCACTAAGCTAAGTGTATACATGAATATAAAAACATAGCTAGTGGGATTAATGCTAAGTAGCTATGATTTGTAGTTATATATAGTCTTGTACATTGGATATAAAAAACAACAGCCCAACATATCACTCCAATACAAGTCTATTCCACTTATCTTTAAATTTTAAACTTTATCTTTTAGCTTTTACTTTTAATTTTTACCTTTACTTTTTAGCAATATATCATATTTACTTTATCTCATTTCATTTACTTGCAACCATTATGTTCTTATGATCTTAAACATGTCCCTATTAATTGTGAATCTATTTTTGGTGACTTGCTTACTATGTACTATATATAGTATTTAGGGAACCTATTGATGAGGAAAATATTTTCTTAGTTTAATCATTTGACTCTTTGGGATAAGCCATTTTATGAAAATAGCCAATTTATTTAGCTAATATCAATTCAACTAATAAGTAGAACTATTTTTTGTCACACCTGTACTCAGCTAAAGTTTTGCTAGCCAAAAAACAAAACATAATTTTAGCATAGCTAGTAGGAATATTGGTAGATTAGTCAACAAGGTATTCGTCACCTAGTCAAGCATTGGCATATTGATGATGGACTGACAATTGTATCAAATTATGCAAATAATAAAACGATGAGAGAATATTGTTCTCACAAAGATTGAGTGCTAATTATTAGTAATTCCTTAATCCAATTACTATTTAGGTGATGAATTGAGATGAATAAAATGAATTGCAAATTAAATAAAAAGTAGCAAAACACAAAAACAAAATAGTAGATGTCAAGTGAGAATTAATCAAGCAACGAAGGCACTATGGATTCAATTTCACTTACATATTGTTTGGTGTTTGGAATTGGAGCTTGAAATTGGAATTGGACTTCTTGATTCCAATTTTATGTTTGTCGTCATATATAGAATTGAAAGTATAATTCCACAAACCAATTATGTAGGATTGAAAGACAACTAAGGTGAGTTCTTCCTAATTTCTACCATATACCCTAAGATATTATAAGTTCCTCTAAACTTATTAGATGTCTCTCTCCTCATTAAAGACTATATGATAATTTCTCTTTCTCATTTATTTGCTAATAATCATATTTATTGAAATTTAGTATTTTTATAGAAATTATAATATGAAGAACTCCTTAATTCTAACTTACTATTTTATATAAAAATGATTTTCACAAGAAATTTATAACAAAAAATATTAGTATAATACAAAAATGGTTATTGTATTAATATTTTTATTAATTTAAATTTGAAATCACACATTCAAATAATAAAATTAAATTTAAATTTAAAAGTAGAATTTGTGCTTAATTCTTTGGCAAATCCAAACATAAAATTTAATATTCTAAGTTAAATTTAATTTTATAAGAATTGGAATTAAAATTAAAATTATATGATTCGATTCCGACTCAGTTCTAATGTCCAAACGGACCCTTAGTTATTTTGATTAATAGTCAAGACTCTAACCTAATGATGATTTAACTATTCAATAAATGGAGAGATTCTCTAATTTAATTAATACCTAATTCCTCGGCATATGAATTCTCATTAGTTCTTAAAACCAAGCTAATTCTTTAACTTGAATTCTAAGGTCAAAGGTGTTACCTATTTATGAAATCCCTTTCCAATACACATACACACACACACACACTCTAATCTCCATCCCTAGATAGCTAATAATTGTGATTTTATTATATGGTATAAGTCATGCATAAATTGTTCAATCTTGACAACTGGCTAGATTAGTAAAAAAATGTGGCCTCAATCAATTTCATGTTTGAATGTATTAACTGAGAAGTTATCTTAAAGTAGTGTGTTTTGCTAGGATTGTTTGATAAAAATTGTTTATGTATAATAATTACTAAAAGGTTATGAAATGAGTTGTTGATTTTATATAATATTTGATATTTAGGATTAATTTGGCAAAAATATCACAGGTTCAAAATAGCTGGCTTCTACTTATAATCAAAATATTAGAAAATAAGCTTTTTGAAAAAGCTTGTTCCTAGTATAAATAAAATAAGCTAAAGATCGTAACCAATTTTATTTGTCTTTACCAAACATATTATGTTATACTGGTAGTCTAACTTTCCAACATGCATCAAATATCCCCAAGCTTCGACTATTGCTTGTCTTCAGACAATAAAAGAGTATAGAAATAGAAATTTAAGACAAGGGTAGTTCGTTTCTATTAAAGATAAGCATCCTATTGCAGAACTTTGAAGGAAGCCTCAAAAACCATTTTTATTAATTGTTAAGATGTGGGAGTTTCATTCAATTATACTCATTCAACAAAGTGCAAAGAATTAAACTCAAACATTTTTCCACAACAAAATTATGAACCTATATGCATATAGATGAGACTATACACAAAATTCAATATCAAATAATTGTGATTTTCCATGTATGTGTCCCAATTCCCATAGACAAAACCATTATTCCAATCTCTAGTATTATAATGCAAACCTTCAAAGGACCAAAAAAAGTGCCAAGGATGCTTATCTCTTTACTCTGTGGCTTGAGGAAATTGTAATTGAAGCAATAGCATATATATATATATACAAACAATAATGATGACAATGATTATTTACAATAAATGACAATGATTATTTTCTATGAGTATCTGGTTGCTATGTACATGCATTAGTTCCTATGTACCTTGGTTATTGAATTGCACAATTTTGAATCGCGAATCATGTGATCCAAGCTGACTCACACATCTCGATTCAAATTACCTAGGAGAATTAGAACATTGTTTGAATCTGTTTTGTATCTTTAGAATCATGCGATATGTAACACCCTAATAATACCATACTATACTTAAGTTATTTTATGGCATTACTAGCTATTACCCTTAACTAATGGAAGTTCTTATAATTAAAATTAGTGTAATATATGAAAATAACATGTGATTTTTTTTTTTATTGCAAAACCTTTATGCTTGAAAATTGAGTTCTTAAGCGTTTACTTACTTGTGTACATATGGATATTGTTCCTCATTGTAACATCCACCATGAGTTCCGACTTCACCTTCAAGTTTCCATAATTTCCGACTTTTGACTTCATCTTCGAATTTCATATAAAATGGACATTATTTCCGATTTTCGACTTCATTTTCGAGTTTCAAATAAAATGAGCATAATTTCCGACCTTCGAAATTGATTTCCAAGTTATACACGAGTTTCGACCTTCGAGTTTATTCTAAGAGCTTTCCATTTCTATTTGTGTTCCCGAGTTTGGCCTATTACCGACTTCCGAGATTGAATTGGGACTTTTGAGATTATATATGTTCCGATTTTTCGACACATAAGGTTGATATTTTGATTCCCGATTTCTGGTGTTATGCTTAGAATCAATCTCCGAGTTTGATCATGGACCGAGTTTTAGAATTACGTGTAATGAGAGTTATCAAGCATCTTAGTTCTCGACTTCTGAGATGCGGGTATAAGGTGATTTGTTTGCTGTGTGATTGCCGATCTTCGATCTTAAGCCACGACGAGTCTTCCAAAACTTTTATGTATTTCCTGAGTTCCGAGTTCCGACTTCAAGCAGAATAGAGACAAGTTCCGATTTAAGATACAATGGAAGCGAGTTCCACTTTTGGATGACATGGAGAATAATATAGCCACAAAAGAGGGAGACATGGCTAAACTTTACCTACAAAGATTTCAACCACTCAAAACTCATAAAGCCAACTACCTCTTCAATGCTTAAATAAGATTTTTCTCTCTTATTTGCGCCACTCTCTCCCTTGATTTTAGCCTTCTTTTCTCTCCTTCTCTCAATCAACTCTATCAAACCTTCAAGCTTTACAAGGTTCTATCAATTCAAACTTCAACATCTAGCAAAATCACACTCCAAAGAAGTAGAGGTTCAATTTGGTTCTTATTATTTTGATTATGGATGATTGATTTTGGCTATATCTCCCCACTTATTGATGTGATTAGTGAATTAATATGATGATCTTTGGCTGTTTTTATGCTTAAATATGATTAAGAAGTAGGAAAGAATGAGAATAGGAAGATATAAGGGGCTGGGAGGCCAAATTCTCTCAGTAATCCGTACGGCAAAGTATACGACTTTGCATATAGCCATACAAATTCAATGAAACTATTTTTATTTGAAACTAGACATTCAGAGCTTTCCATACATATATCATATAAGGTCATTGGATTAATATTGAAAGAGATATGAATTTTTGAAGTTGGACCTAGGAATTAGGACTTTCATCCGGGCAATGTGACTTGAGAAGGGTGTAACTCACCCTACATAACTCTAAATTAAGTGAAACTAACTTTTTTGGAAAGCTTACACGTAGCGGAAAATTTATAATAAAATTCAGAGTTTGGTACGATCTCATTAGCTCTCAGTGGTTCAAAGAATTTGCCTTATGTACAAATTGGACCAAGATAGAATAGTTCTGGAAGGTCAAATTTCAGGACTTATAACTCGAGCTCTGCTAAAGCAAATGAAATGAAACTTACTGCAAATGAAAGCTTGTCCTGTTAGCTTTAATATGATCCAATTTCGTATGATTTGAGCTAGTTTTCAATTTTTAGTGAATTTTTACTTTTAAGTGTGTAATTCTGGTCAGTCTCAGGGCAGGCCAGGATAAAACTTAAATAACTTCAACTATACTTATCAAAATTAGATGGGACCAAAGAGGTTAGAAAATAGACACATAACATTCTAACATATCCGAATTTGAGGTCCAGATGAGTTAAATAGAAAATTTACAAAAATCAGGTTGAATGCAAATGCTGAGACAGCAAATATATTTTACATTCAACATTTATTCCTATGAGATTGAGAATTGAAGTACAAATGAAATGTTATGATTTCTCTACAATTAACTGTCTGAATGTACTAGTACTATTCATGGGGAAGCGGACACGTTCCGTTATGCTGCCGAATTTTCGGTAGAATAGTAAGGAAGTTATGAGCATTTATATGTTGTGAATATATATGTAGAAATTCCTTATGCAAAAATATATGAAAGCAAATGACGAGGCATATATAAGAGTGCATTCAGCATGTCTATGTATGATTATGTATGAGAATAAAAGAATATGAATTTATTAAATGTGAATCCCTTCACCTAGAGGTAGTTATGAGATCCCTCCTTGTGAAGGCAGTTAAATAAGACAAGATTGGGTCCCTTCATTTGGAAGCAGTTGCACATTAAATCCCTCCCTGTGAAGGCAGTATAAAACTATGAGATCCCTCTACCTTAGAGGCATGTGGTCAGATGAGATCCCTCTACATTGAAGGTAAGTGGTCAGCTGAGATCCCTCTATTCCTGAGGCACGTGACCAGAAGAGATCCCTTCAATTTAGAGGCACGTGACCAAAATGAGATCCCTCCAAGACTAGAGGCACGTGGGTCCCCTTATGGGTTAGTCTGTATGACGATGGTCATGAGTTGAGCTGACGAGCTCACTCCTAAATTAGACTAACCAAGGGTAGTAAAGGATAAAGATTAAAACATATGCAAGCACCCTAGGGACGGTGATATGTAACGCCTAGGTGTGCCAAGAAAAGAAAGCAAAGGAAGTAAACTAAGGGTGTGATCCTTCAAAAGGAAAGGTGACCTAAAGTAAGCTCCTCTCACTCACAACTCACATGAGGCATGGCATGACCCAGCTAGTGTGAGTATAGGGGATAGGGCTTACATGAGGCATGGCATGACCTAACTAGTGTAAGTACCGAGAAGTTATGGTGGCGACAAGTAAAGAGAAGATTATAGCACAGCTATATATGTTTTATGTAATTATAATTGTACCTATGCTCATTATAATATAAATGATCAGAGGATATGTTAAAATTGAATCCGCTTCGGATAATTATGTTTTCAAAAACCTAAGAAATTGAACCTCATGAATGCTCACTATTATTATATCTCATGTTTTATTGATGCTGTACTTACGCGGTGATTATTATTCTAATGAAATATTGCCAATATAACTTAAGTGCATGAGATAAAATGAATTCTGCTTCGGACTATGTGTTTTCAAACTATAAAACAGAACAATTCGTATAATGTATTCACTTTTTGTAATAAACCGAAGCAGCTAGAAATAATAACGATGACACGGTATGAAGTTTGTTAATGAATCCTACTAAGAATTTATAATTCTCACTCCTATGTTTATTTCTGTGTTATCTCCAAATAGTTCAAAAGTTTTGAAGAAGGCCCTCTGAGGCGAAGGTGGCCGAAGGTTGCTGCCAGGTAAGGTCTGATTAAGTTACAGTAACAACTCCTAGGTGAGGTATTATGACTTAAGCATAGTATTGTACTTGGGAGGGTGTTACATTAATGGTATCAGAGCAGTTCGATCCTTTCCGGACCTAAGGATTTGGACTGACTACGTTTCCAGTGCACTCTGGAATCTTTAGAAAATGTCATGCTACAAATCTTATCTGCTCGGATAAGATATAGGAAATTAGATATGCATAACCGTTTAACTGTGAATGTTATTAGTTGCTATCACACTTAACTTATTATTGAGCCTGATCAAATCAATGTTTTGTTGTGTGTGATTAGGAACTAATGGCTTCCAGGGGGCATGGTAGGCCACGAACTATACCCATTCTAGAAGATCATGGTAATTTTATGGATCGATGAGTGAAATGGCTCATGAAATACGGGAACAGGCCATTGCAGCTCATCAAATGATGAACCAATTGGGTAAGCGGCCCGAGGCCGATCATGGGGGAAATCTGCATGGCCTAGGAGCAGACCTAGACTATATTAAGTTTGCTAAGTTCAGAAGGGCGAATCCGTCTAGCTTCCGAGGAGCTTTCAACCCTGACAAGGCTGACGAATGGATTAAGGCGATGGAAAAGGTTTTCTCTGTTTTGGATTGTTCGGGTCACCAGAAAGTAGCCTTTGCTACCTATATGCTGGAAGCAGACACGAAATTCTGGTGGAATGGTGTGAAGTGGCTATTAGAAGAGTTCCAGATGGAGATCATCTGGGTTCTGTTCAAAGATGCTTTTTATCAGAAATACTTTCCTCCATCAGTTCGGAATGCCAAGGAGTTGGAATTTATGCAACTCTGCCAGGGAAGTAGCAGCATGTCAGAGTACATCGCTAAGTTTGAGGAGCTATGCAAGTTTTCCACAATCTATCAGTAGAATCCAAATAAAGCGTGGAAATGTGTCAAATTTGAAGGCAGATTGAAGGAAGATATCCTCACAGCAATAGGCCTTATAGAGATAAGGGATTTTCCTACTTTGGTAAATAAGTGCAGACTTGTGGAACACTATAATAAGAAGTTGGAGATTGCCCAGTCTGATGTTTATGGAAAGAGGCTGGCACTTGAAAACCAGGAACTCAAATATGCCTTACCACCAAAGAAGCTGCGTCAATTTAATGGACGTGGGGATAAACAATTTCAAGGGCTAAGCATAAGGCAGGTATGCCCTAAGTGTGGAAAGGCTCATGGAGGTAGACCTTGTTTAGTTGGACAAAACGTATGTTTCAGGTGTGGGAAGCTGGGCCACATGATCAGAGACTGCTTACATATACATCAGCCATCTATCCCAAAATCGCAATGACCAGGATGGGTCTTCACCTTGAATGTTGAAGAGGCTATTTTCCCAAAGGAACTTAAGTGAAATTAGGAACACCCTAGGATAGGATTCACTTTTTGCTAACTATGTTATGTTGAATTATATAACTAGGTTTACTGTATTTTCTTTAACTATGTTTTTACAACTTCAGTGTGTTTATGTGTGAACTTTTTTCACAACTCTTACAATTATAAATAGTTAGTTTTGTGACTAAATTTTGTGGACAAATTTTTTTTAAGGAAGGTAGTAACGTAACATCCACCACGAGTTCCGACTTCACCTTCAAGTTTCCATGATTTCTGACTTCCAACTTCATCTTCGAATTTCACATAAAATGGACATTATTTCCGATTTGACTTCATCTTCGAGTTTCAAATAAAACGGGCATAATTTCTGACCTCTGAAATTGATTTCCAAGTTATACACAAGCTCCGACCTCTGAGTTTATTCTAAGAGCTTTCCATTTCTATTAATGTTCCTGAGTTTGGCCTAGTACTGACTTCCAACATTGAATTGGGACTTCCGAGATTATATATGTTTTGATTTCTCGGCACATAAGGTTAATGTTTTGATACCCAATTTCTGGTGTTATGCCTAGAATAAATCTCCGAGTTTGATCATGGACTGAGTTTTAGAATTACATGTAATGAGAGTTATCAAGCATCCTAGTTCTCAACTTCCGAGATGCGGGTATAAGGTGATTTGTTCGCTGCGTGATTTCCGATCTCCGACCTTAAGCCACAACGAGTCTTCCAAAACTTTTATGTATTTCCTGAGTTTCGAGTTCCGACTTCAAGCAGAATGGATACGAGTTCCGATTTAAGATACAATAGAAGCAAGTTCCACTTTTAGGCTACGTGGATAATAATATAGCCACAAAAGAGGGAGACATGGCTGAACTTTACCCACAAAGATTTCAACCAATCAAAACTCACAAAGCTAACTACTTTTTCAATACTTAAATCAAAATTTTCTCTCTTATTTACGCCACTCTCTCCCCTGATTTCAGCCTTCTTTTCTCTTCTTCTCTCAACCAACTCCATCAAATCTTCAAGCTTTACAAGGTTCTATCAATTCAAACTTCAACATCTAGCAAAATCACACTCCAAAGAGGTAGAGGTTCAATTTGGTTCTTATTATTTTGATTATGGGTAATTGATTTTGGCTTTATCTCCTCACTTATTGATGTGATTAGTGAATTAATATGATGATCGTTGGCTGTTTTTATGCTTAAATTTGATTAAGAAGTAGGAAAGAATGAGAATAGGAAGATGTGAGGGGCTGGGAGGCCAAATTCTCTCGATAGTCTGTACGGCAAAGTGTATAGCTCCACCTATAGTTGTTCAAATTCGATGGAACTATTTTTATTTGAAACTAAACATTTAGGGCTTTTCATACATATATCATATAAGGTCATTGGATTAATATTGAAAGAGATATGAATTTTTGAAGTTTCACCTAGGAATCAGGACATTCACCCGGGCAGTGTAACTTGAGAAAGGTGTAACTTACCCTACACAACTCCAAATTAAGTGAAACTAACTTTTTTGGAAAGCTTACATGTACGGGAACATTCATAATAAAATTTCGAGTCTAGTACTATCCCATTAGCTTTCAGTGATTCAAAGAAGTTGCCCTATGTATAAACTAGGTCAAGAGAGGATAATTCCGGAAAGACAAATTTCGAGACTTATAACTCGAGGTTTGCTAAAGCAAATGAAATGAGACTTCTTGCAAATGAAAGCTTGTCTTGTTAACTTTAATATGATACCAATTTCATATGATTTGAGTTAGTTTTTGATTTTTAGTGAATTTTTACTTTTAAGTGTGTAATTCTAGCCAGTCTCAGGGTAGGCTGGGATAAAACTTAAATAACTTGAACTATACTTATCAAAATTAGATGGGACCAAAGAGGTTAGAAAATAGACACATAACACTCTAAAAAATTTGAATTTGAGGTCTAGATGAGTTAAATCAAAATTGTAGCCCGATTTACAAAAATCGGGTTGAATGTAAATGCTGAGACAACAAATATATTTTACATGCAACATTTATTCCTATGAGATTGAGGATTAAAGTACAAATGAAATGTTATGATTTCTCTATAATTGACTGTTTGAATGTACTGGTACTATTCATGGGAAAACGGACATGTTCCGTTATGCTGCCGAATTTTCGGTAGAATAGTAAGGAAGTTATAAGCATTTATATGTTTTGAATATATATGTAGAAATTCCTTATGCAAGGATATATGAAAGCAAATGACGAAGCATATGTAAGAGTGCATTCAGCATGTCTATGCATGATTTTGTATGAGAATGAAAGAATATAAATATATTAAATGTGAATTCCTTCACCTGGAGGCAGTTATGAGATCCCTCCTTAAGAAAGCGGTTAAATAAGACAAGATTGGGTCCCTTCACTTGGAGGCAGTTGCACATTGAATCCCTCCTTGTGAAGGCAGTATAAAACTATGAGATCCTTCTACCTTGGAGGCACGTGGTTAGATGAGATCCCTCTACATTAAAGGCAAGTGGTCAGCTGAGATCCCTCTATTCCTGAGGCACGTGACCAGAAGAGATCCCTTCAATTTAGAGGCACGTGGCCAAAATGAGATCCCTCCAAGACTAGAGGCATGTGGGTCTCCTTATGGGTTAGTCTGTGTAACGATGATCACGAGTTGAGCTGACGAGCTCACTCCTAGATCAGACTACCCAAGGGTAGTAAAGGTTAAAGATTAAAACATATGCAAGCACCCTAGGGACGGCGATATGTAACGCTTAGGTGTGCTAAGAAAAGAAAGTAAAGAAAGTAAACTAAAGGTGTAATCCTTCAAAAGGGAAGGTTGCCCAAAGTAAGCTCCCCTCACCCACAACTCACATGAGGCATGGCATGACCCAGCTAGTGTGAGTATAGGAGATAGGGCTTACATGAGGCATGGCATGACCCAGCTAGTGTAAGTACCTAGAAGTTATGGTGGCAACGAGTTAAGAGAAACTTATAGCACAGCCATAATGTTTTATGTAATTATAATTGTACCTATGCTCATTATAATATAAATGATCAGAGGATATGTTAAAATTGAATCTGCTTCGGGTAATCATGTTTTTGAAAACCTAAGAAACTGAACCTTATGAATGCTCATTATTATTATATCTCATGTTTTATCGATGCTATACTTATGCGATGATTATTATTCTAATGAAATATTGCCAATGTAACTTAAGTTCATGAGATAAAATGAATTCTACTTCGAACTATATGTTTTCAAACTATAAAATAGAATAGTTCGTATAATGTATTCACTTTTTGTAATAAACCGAAGCAGCTGGAGATAATAATGATGACATAGTATGAAGTTTCTTAATGAATCCTACTAAGAATTTATAATTCTCACTCCTATGTTTATTTCCGTGTTATCTCCAAATAGTTCAAAAGTTCCAAAGAAGGCCCTCCAAGGTGAAGATGGCCCAAAGGTTGCTGCCAGACAAGGTCCGATTAAGTGATAGTAACAACTCCTAGGTGAGGTATTATGACTTAAGTATAGTATTGTACTTGGGAGGATGTTACACTCATAATGCTGAGTTACTAAAAAGATATATGACGAAGTTGAAATAACATAACATGATACTTTTAGACAATAATGAAATTGTAGAAAAATCAAGAATCACAATCACACTTAATAATTATCATATATGTAATAAGTCAAATTAAGTAGCAAGACTTCCAACATGCTCCTAATTAGACATAAATTGCCTAACTAGGGCTCTTAAAAAAATAAAAACTCTATACTACCATCCTGATCCTCCTTAGCTAGGTGTCATAATACAATAATCCCCCAATCACATCCCGTCAGGTATCACCGGAAGCGTTGCCATAGATGCCATTACCTCCATCTAAAGACAACATGAAAATATAGGAGTGAGTAATACAAGATTTCTCAGTAGGATTCTGATTAGACCATAAATCATGTCATTGTCATCATCCCTGTTGCTTCGTGTTTAATTATAAAAAATTGAACATTCATGTATTCAATTTTAAGGGTTTTGAAAATATAAGTTCCCGAAGTGGGTTTTTTTGTATTCTTAATATAAAAACATGCAAATGAAAGCATGGAATAAACATTCATATTCATGATTATAATTGAATAAAGATGCATGTACTTTCATGTAACTTATTGACTTTGACTTTCCTTAACTTTTATATTTAGCATGTATTTAACATTCTTTCTTTACATCCCCTTGGATAGATTGCTATTGGACACGAACTCAATTCGTGATCATTGTCACATAGTTCCTATCTAAAATCAGACTAAGCTGACAAGGGTTTCTTTGAATTGGAAAGATCTAGGTTTCTTACTTCCAAAGTAGAAAAGTCTCTTAATAGGTCATCTTTCTTTTTGAAGGATCACACTCGCTTATCTTGTCTTCGTGGATCACTTTTCCTTTTGAAGGATCACTTCCAATTATTTCATTTCTTATATTACATCTTACATTTTCATATGCATTATGCTCAAAAACAAGACACAAGCAGGCATGCAATGGATATGTCTAAGTCCACAATTTTGACGAAAATTTGGCAGTATAACAGCTAAATCGAAGCTTCCCAAAAATTGCCAAGCATGAGAATTCAACCAACAATCTATCATATTCATTACATAACATCATATCAAGTACTAATAATCATTCATTCATAAACCAATAACCAAATAATCATACTACACAACATGCATAAGAACATCATCACATCTACACCCCATATGGTATCTAGGGCTTTCTTGTACTTTGTGAAATATCTTATGAATCATGGTAGGAATCCTCATTTCTACTCATGAGTGAATCACATAACCTAAAGTGAATGTGTGCTATAAGCTTTTGGCTACTTACATTTCAAATGAGGTCATACTTTCTTAGGGGATTTCATTTTCACAAATAACATACTAGATATCTTATGCTCACATGTTAGCGGACATATTGTACAAGTTAAAAAGTTTAGCACTTATTCTTCCTTTTTCCTTTTTATCATGGCCGAAACTTATAATGGGGTTTTGGCCAACGTTTTGCATTCAAGATTTTTAGTTTCCTTGAGATAGTGCACAATTGATTCTAGGTTCATGGTATGGTCATTAGCCTAATCATACTTCTATTCCAAAGGGATTTCGAGATCTCTTTCATCCCTTGGGTCATGACAATGCATGCTTACACTAATGAACCCAACAACACCATGTGCTTGCCGCCATCAAGAAGTGAGTTTTGTTTTAAATCAAGTTGCAAGTTTCAACCTTTATTAATTAAAGTTGCAAGATTTCATCTTTATGACTCGAAAGTTTTATTCGTTACTAAAGTTTAAACCTTTAACCAATATTTTGTCTTTGAGACTCATCCATAAGTTTAAACCTTTAAACTTGATTAAGCTAATTATGAGTGATTAGTATTTAATTAAGCCCTTAAGAGTTTGACTTGCTTAAATTAGAGATTCTATAATCTTAATTAAGTGTTCTATCATCTTTTCTCTTTATAATTACCCTTTTGTCCTTTAATTAAGCCTTTATCCTTTAATTTCTCATTAAGTGCCTAATTACTCAAGGTCACTAAGGTAATTTAGTATAAGAAAAAATTGAGGATGTTATATTATTTACCACTTTATAAAGAGTTTTGCACTGTAAACAGGTCAAGAAACTCTTTCTTTATCTCAGACTCTAATTCCCACATATACTCTTCTATATTTCCTCTACCCCAAGCCACCTTGATGAAGGGTATGGTCTTGTTCCTCAATTTTTCTTCATGCTAAATTATCTCAGTGGTAATTAGGCACTTAATGAGGAATTAAAAGATTAAGGCTTATTTAAGGGATTTATGAGATAAGAGAATGCTTAACTAATATTAGAGAATTTGTAATTAAGCGAGTCAAACTCTTAATAGCTTAATTAAGTACTAATCACCCATAATTAGCTTAATCGAGTTTAATTAAGGATAATTAAGTTTAATCAAAAGTTTAATTTTTGTTAATCATAGTCAGATGAGTTAATCACTAATCCTAGCTTAATCAAGTTAATTAAGTTGCAAGAGCACTTAATCTCATCATTAAAATTCAAATTTAGTTAACTCGACAATAAAGCATTTGATGATGTCATTAAAGCATAAAGCATGAGATAAAGTTGCTTTTTGTAAGAGTTGACCATGCTTTATTTTCTCCATCATCTAATTTATCCTCCTAAACCTTAATTAACTCAAAACTAAGCAAAAATATCTCCCTCCCCCTTGCCTATATGCTACGGCCAACAACAACCCACACACACACACACACCCATTCACTTCATTTTTCAACTTCTCATTCTCTCTCTAGTTCTCAAACTCTCTAAATTCTCTCTAAATTTCTTCTTCTTCATCTACTTCATTATTCTCCACCACCATAACCCAACCTTACTCACTAAGTCCTTCAAAGATCATATCTTTTGGTCTTTGAAGACAAGAATCAAACACTGCAAACTCCATTTCTTCAAGAACTCAAGAGTTCTCATCTTTTCTCTTCCAAAAATGCCACCTTCCTTACTTGGAAGAGTCATTACCTTCTTTACTTTATCCTTCAAGAAGATGCCATTCATCATGCTAGGTAGTGATCTTTCATTTCTTCTTTTTGTTACTCAAGAAAGCTTGAAACTTGGCTCTCACCATGGCCAAGAACTTCAAGTGACAACTTCAGAAAAACTATATTTTCTTCATGAGCAAAGTTTCCATTTTTAGTAAAATTTGGTTCATGAAGACATGAATATAATCTAAAGGTTCACACTTTCATAAAGAATGAAACTTTATAATCATAAAGGTGAAATCTTAATATTCTATTTAATAAAGCTTGAACCTTGTAACTTAGTTGTAATAAAAATCACCTCTTGATGATGGTGAGTACATTTGTTGTTGGGTTCATCAGTGTGGTTATGCATTGTCGTGACCCAAGGGACTAGAGGGATGTCGAAATCCTTTAGAAACAAAAGTATGATTAGGCCCTCTGAGCATACTATGAACCCAAGAATCACTATGCACTACCTCAAGGGAAACTAAAAAACTTGAATGAGAAGCATTGGCTAAAACTTCTGTAATAGGCTTCGGCCATGATGAACCAAGTCAAGATACAAATATGTACTAAAACTTTTAACTCGAAGAATGAGTTATTTAATATGTTACCATAGAGAATCTATTAAGCTATGTGGTGAAAATGAATTCCTAATGTAAAGTAAGGTCTTATTTGGGGAGTTATAGATTAAAAGTTTATACACATAATTTACTTTAAGTGATATGATTCCCCCATGAGAAACAGGAAGAGTCTTATAGCAATTCATAAGATGTTACACAAAGTGTAAGGAAATCCTAGATACCAAATTGGGTATGAAAGTATATCACTTTCATATATGATTGTTGATTAGCGTGATTGATTCGAATATGGATTCATGGATATGATGGATCATTGATGCTTGATGAGATATCCTATAATGGTATGAGATGGATATTATTGGTTGTTGGTTGAAATTTCCATGTTTGGCAAATTTTGGGGAACTTCGGTCTGGCCGTTATGCTACCGAATTTCCCTTAAAATTATGGATTTAGTCATATCATTACATGTCCACATGTGTCTTGCTAGTAATTTCAAGGTATGAAAGATGTAACTATAACAAAAGAAAAGAAATAATCGGATATGATCCTTCAGCAACTTCGGTAAGGGAAGCAAGGGAAGGTGACCCACTAAGAGTTAAAGACCCTCTATTAAGGAGGCAAGGGTGAAAAGGAGGACCCTCCAACTTAGAGGCATGAAAAGCCTTTGTCAACTTTGTCTGATTTGGTTTTGTAATGCATGACGATGGTCACAGAATGAGCTCATTTCCGATAGTAGTCTATTCTAAGGGAAGAAGTAAAGAATGTTAAGCATGTGCTAAATATGAAAGTAAAGTTAAAGAAAGATTTTGGTCAAGTCCATGAAGTTACATGAATGCGCATGCATCTTTATTCTCACATATATATGGTCATGAATCTTCATACTATGTTCTCATATAAATGTTCCTATCTTATGGCCTTGCATTTCTTCATATTATGTTTATATGATGAAGATTAAAAGAAACCTGCTTCCGGAATCTATGTTTTCAAACCCTTTAAAAATGGAATCTATGCATGCTCACTATTTTCATAATTAAACCTGAAGTGGCTGGGATGATGACGATGACACATTAATGGTCTAGTCAGGATTCTACTGAGAAATCTTGTATTTCTCACTCTTATTTTTCTGCATCGTCTTTAGACAAAGTTGTTGGCAATCATGGCAACACTTCTGGTGGTACCTGATTGGATAAGATGCGTAGTTGTCATGTTACAACACATAGCTAAGGAGAATCGAGATAGTAGCATAGTGTTTTTGCTTTCTCAAGGGCCCTAGTTGGGTAGTTTATGTGCAATTAAGAGCATGTGGGAAGTCATGCTACTTAATTTGACCTATTACATATGTGATAATTATTAAGTATGATTATGACTCTTGATCATCTATGATTATATTATTGTCTTAAGATATTGTGTTATGTTATTTCAACTTCAACATATGTCTTATTAATAACTTAGCAACACGAGGAATAACATCCATATGTACACTAGTAAGTAACTGCTTGGTTTTACAAAAAAAAAAATAAAAATTATATGCTATTTTCGTATATTACACTAATTTCAATTATAAGAACTTTTGTTAGTTATGAGTAACAACTAGAAATGCCATAAAATGACTTAAGCATAGTGTGATATTATTAGAGTGTTACAATCCACGATCTGTGATGGCGGTAGATTGAAGGTTAAGTCCTACCTTAACTGTACACTTTCAGGTTCAAGTAGATGACTAGGATTAGAAGTGTACTTTTTCAACTAAGATATATGAAAGACATCATGGAGATTTGACAACTTAGGAGGTAGGCCATTTGGTAAACAACTGACCCTACATGCTTTAGGATTTGGAAAAGACCAAGAAAATGGGAGTTCAACTTTTTAATTTTCATGGCTCTACCTATACTCATTCTAAGAGTGATTTTTAGGAATACATGTTCTCGTTATTGAAACTCTAAAGGTTTCCTCCTCTTATCTGCATAACTCTTTTAGCAGCTTTGAGCTGTAAGAATCTTATCTTTAATCCTCCTCATTTGCTCTGTGGTCTATCTCACAAGATCAGGTTCTAACAAACTTTATTCACCAAGTTTGAACCAACTTAGGGGAGATTAGCACTTCTTTTCATACAAAGATTCATAGGGTGCCATATCAATACTCACATGGTGACTATTATAAGCAAACTCAATCAGAGGTAGGTACTTATCTAGCTCTTAACATATCCACCTCCGGCCCCTATATGAGATTGTGGTTAAAGGTACATCATACAGCCATACTATCTCTTGGACATCTAGCTCGGCTAACTTTTCTAAAGGATAAATAGCTATAATGGGCAAAAAGTGAGTAGATTTAGTTAACCTATCAACAATCACCTATATCGCATCAAAACTAGCTTACATTTTAGATAAACCCATTACAAAGTCCATGAGATACTCTCCTATTTCTATTCTGGGATCTCCAATAGTTGCAACATGCTAAAGGGCTTTTGGTGTTCAATCTTTACCATTTGGCAGACTAAACACTTACCCACCAACTTAGGCATGTTCTTCTTCATTCTCAGCCACCAAAACATTTTCTTAACGTCTTGGCACATTTTCGTCATACCAGGGTGTATGGTGAATTTGGTTCTTGAAATTGCTCACCACCCTAATCTAATTCAATCTTAAACTATAAGGGGTCAGGATAAATCCAAGGTTCAAGTCTCTAAAACTTTCCACCAGCTCAACATCCTCAACCATCATTTGGGACGTGTAGTGACTTTCAACTTAGTGCATCTATCACCACGGCCTTTTCGAGGTGATAGTTCAACCCAAATTCGTAATCCTTCAAAAACTCTGTCAATCTTCTTTGCCTCATATTCAGCTCTTTTTGATCAAAGAGATACTTCAAACTTTTATGATCAGAAAATACCTGAAGTCTCACTCTATACAGATAATGCCTCCATATCTTTAGGACAAATACTATGGCTACTAACTCCAGGCTATGGGTGTAACATCTCCACTTTCGTAAACAGAACGTAAGGGAAACTTTGAAATTATTTCCCTTATGCAGTATAAAAATTTCTCAGGTAGCGTTATGTCATAATGATCTTCGCACTGAGAATTATAGGATAGTGTAACACTGCCGTTGAAAATATGGCACTACCATATGTTAAAAATTAGGAAATGATAAAAGTGCCCCTGTAAATTTTTGTTAATCACAGTGATACCCAGAATTTTTAAAAATTATATTTTGACCCCAAAAACTTATTTCCACAATAATCCTAGAACTTTTCATAAAATGACTTTTATGTCCCCACATCTGTAGAATTAGCAGAATGAGGTTTTAAACAAAGCAAAATCACGTGGTGAAACCGTAGAAATTTAAATCTCTGCCGATTAGGCCATGAAGTTAGTCTGGTGTGAAATGATGTGGGATGCCTCTAGACTTGCTCAAAATTATGGAAATGCCACTAGTTACAAACAACAGAAAACAAAAAGGCTCCGAATTTGCGAAAATGTCCAATTTATGCCATTAATCAAATTATTCGATTTTTATTGACTAAGTAAGATTAATTAGAAAGTAATTAAAAGATAATTAAGAGTTAATTAGAGAGTTAAGACTTAAGAAAAATTGAATAAACATGTAGAAAATTTTATAGAGTTATTTAGTAACATTTTACCGGTTTGGAGGAAATTGGTAAAAATTCGGTATTTTAAACTGCCGAAGTCGAATCAGTAGAATCACACACCAAAAACCCTAATATGAGTGGCCAAGATTTAGCCACTCCTCCCCCCATGTAAGGCGCCACTTTGCTGCCCACTTTATGAAAGAAAGTGGCTAAGTCTCCACCACCCAAGCCACTAACCACACCATGACTTAAACACCACAAAATTCACCTGACTTCCGCTTTCCTCCCTTGATATTTTTGACCCCAATCAACAGCTGCCTCTTCTCTATTCTTTCTTCATTCTTCTCCTTCCTCACTTCACTTTGCTACTACCTTCAAGCTCCATTCCTCTTCCACACCAAGAACTTGCATCTAGCTAACATCTACAACAATCTAAAGGTAGGATTTAATTTCTGTTCTTAATTTCTCTGAATGGTAACTGCATGAAATTTCACTCTTCTTCATTTATTTGATGATATATTAGATGTATTTGATGGTTTATGGTTGGATTAATATGAAATTTTGAGTTGGAATTAAAGTTAGAAGGAGAAAACTAGAAGAAGTGGAGAATTAGGATGCTGTCTAGATAAAAAACCCATGGCAGTCTCTATGGCAGAGTGTATGGCTCTGCCTACAGCCATTTAAATTTGATAAATCCATTTTTATATGAAACTAGACATTCAGGGCTTTCCATACATATAAAATATGAGGCCATTGGATTAGTATAGAATTAGTTATGAATTTTTGAATTTTGACCTAGGAATATGGATTCTCATCTGGGTAGTAGGAGTTGAGAAGGGTGTAACTCACCCTACATAACTCTAAATCGAGTGAAACCAATGTTTTTAAAAGCTAACATATAAAGGAATATTGCATAAAAATTTCAGAGCCAAATTCATTGTTAATTGTTCCCAGCACATCAATGAAGTTGACTTAAGTTCAAACTAGGCTGGAATTGGGTAGTCTAGTAGGGTCAAGTTATGGGGCTTGTATCTTGAGTTATTCAAATGATATGCAACTTGTTTCATTTGCAATCTTGTTCTGTTAGCTATATATTGATATAAAATTAGCATGATTTCACCTAGATTTCTATTTTTGGTGAATTTTCTCTTACAAGAGTGCAACTCTGGCTAGAAATAGGGCAGTCTGGAATAGAACACAAATAACTTGCATTAATATCGGAACTCGGAACTCGAAACTTGGCAAACAATGAACTAGATCGGGTATACTTAATGTTGAACTCGGAACTTAGAGAATAGAAAATTAGATCGGGTATAGTTACTATCAGAAACTTGAAACTTCAGAAAAACATTCATAAAAGTCTCGGAAGAACAATTATGGATCAACGTCAGAAGTCGAGAATTTTTTCAACATAAACTCGGAAGTTGGTACCATGAAACCTTATACTCGAATCCTGGAAGTCGAGAACACTAGGATGCTTTAAAACTCTTATAGACGTAGTTTCAGAATTTGATCCAGAATCAATCTCGGAGATCGAACATGACCCCGGAAGTCGAAACTTATTTAATCTCGGAACTTGGGCACAATTCAATCTTGGAAATCGAACTCGAGAATATCAATAGAAGTTAAAAGTTTGCAAGATAGATTAAGACTTAAGATTTTAAAACTTGCACCTAACTTCCTAAGCTTTGCTCATAAGACTTTGTTGTGTGTGACAACTAATGGAGATATGATGTTCTAGATTGGATTTGCTGTTTGATTAAAATTTTACTGGTAGTCTGGCACTATCCATGGGGAAGCGGACTCGATCCATTATGCTGCCGAAATTCCGACAAGAATATGTGAATCATATGAATGTTATAAATATTTATATGTTATGCTCATAAGGTTCATATATGCAAGAATGATTTTAAGTATGATATAAAGTCATGAGAACTTATACTATAGGTTATTATACTTTGAATATATTTACATTTACATGTCATGTTCATGTACGTCATGCATGCAAGCATAATTAGAATCTGATATGGGAAGTAAGATGTGAGACATATCCATGAATGCACAAAGCATCCGCATGCATGATAAGATATGGAAAGGAAAAGATAATAAGAACTTGCAAGAGGGACGTACTAAGCAACCACATGAGGCATGGCGTAGACCTAGTTACGTGGGCCAGAGCAATACTGTCTAAGACTTGGGCTAGCCCTCGATCAGATTTAATGGGACTAGACCGGTGTGAGGGTCGGGGAAAGTAAACCCATCACTCATGTATAGGTACGAGCTCGAACCTGAAAAGCAGGCTATTATCCAGGGGTGAGAGAGGCTATTCACCTCCGGGGGATCAAGTACAGAAAAGTAAGATCAAGTTGCATGTTAAAGAAAGAGATGAATTAAGTTAAGTGCACTTGCATTTAGTCAAGCACAAGAATCTATATGTGCATCTCTACTATCTCTTTATGTCATGATATTATTATGATTCTTATTAAAGTATACTACATTATTCGTGTTTCTATGTCCGTCACATAATATGCCAAGTGGTTGTTAAAATATAACCCGCTTTGAGAAAGATGTTTTCAACTTAAAATTAAATCACTGGTTGCGTATATGTACTTATATTTTCCTAAGAAATCGAAGCGGCTGAAACGTTTATGATGACAATGTATGGTTTGAGTTTACCTACTGAGAACCATAGGTTCTCATTGCCTGCTTGTATGTTTTCTTTTTTGTAAATATTCTAGCACTTAAGTTGGAAATCAAGTGTGAAGTGGAGTACACTCACTGAGCGAGACTCAGAAGCAAACTAAATCAAGAGACTACTAAAGCTAATTGATGCGCAGCAAAAGCAAGTTCTATGTGTTATGTTAGTCACAATTTCTTTTAAATTGAAATTATTTTATTCACTATGTATCAGAGACGATGAAATTTATGAACTATATTTCAGTAATAAAGTGTACAGTTGAAGGGCCATGTATTATATTTTTCATATTTTAAAGATTCTTTTAACTCAGTGCAACCTCTTAATATAACTCCATGACTCGAGCATGGCTTATATAATAGAGGGTGTTAAAAGGGGTTAGGTAGTTCACTTTGTGAGGCTTCAACTGCCTAGAGGCAAAAGTCACCACCTTCCGATTTTGCATCAAGACACAATCTAAGCTTCTCCCAGAGGCATCACAATAAACCACAAAGGGTCCACCTGGGTCAAGCAACACTAACACTGGGGTTAAGGTCAACCTTTCCTTTAACTCTTGAAAGCTTCTCTCACAATTAGCGGTCCATACAATAGGGGCATTGTTCTTTGTTAACTTGGTTAAAGGTAGAGATATCTAGGAAAATCTCTTTATAAACCTGCAGTAATAACCAACTAAACCCAAGAAACTCCTTATCTCTGGTATCGAGGTCTGTCTTTCCTAATTCATCACACCCTCTTTGTGACATTACATGCCCTAGGAACTTCACTCCTTCCATCCAAAATTCACAATTCGATAGCTTGGCATAAAGCTTCCTTTCTCTTAAGATTCCTAACACAACCTTCAAATGCTCTTTATGCTTCTCATTTATTCTCAAAAAAATGAGAACATCATCTATGAAAATAAATACAAACTTGTCTAGGCTATAATACCTTACTAAACAAAATACTATGCTTAAGTCATAATATATTACTTGATAAGTTATTATGTGTAGTTACCTAATTAAAGTTTCACATAAATCCAATGTTATATGCTCATAACAGAGTTAACTATTAATTTGTGTATTTATCTTTGGTCGTAGTGTAAATAAATGGGTTAACATCATAACAGAAAAGAAATCTGTGGAATAAACAGAACTACTGCACTACATGATATATATATATATATATGTACATAGATGCCTGTTTTTAGAGTTTACAAAAGAAACCATAAACAGTACAGGGTATGGAAAATGAAGCCGCTGAAACAAAACAAATTGGCCTATCTTTACAAAATAACACTCTAACCAGTCCCCACAGGACATTTTATATGCTAAACATTTAGACGCACCGCCCACTAAGCTACGGCCTATGGCCCAGAATTTCAAAAGAGGCTCACCCTATACATCTCCTCCTACTATGCTACATAAGAACCTTAGATGGATTCCGAGGAAAGGAATCCATTCGCCATGCCGGCATTTGCCGAGGCATGGCCACCATCGGGTACCTAAGATAAAGAGGATGAGCTCGCTGCCTCCGATAGGTCCTCTTCCTCGGAAAATGAAATGGAAGGGGTCTGCTAAGGTGGTGAAGTAGAAGGTACAGCTGGAGCTACTGTTGCTGCTGCTACTGTTGAAGGTGGGAATGGGTGTGCCATGTAGAGTAGGATGGCTATATAAGTTGCGGAAGGGTCAAATAGTGGGCACATAAGTAGGACGACAAAATCTCTACAGAAAAAGAAATAAAAGCAAACCTGCAACTACTATATATATGGATTCTAGAAATGGATCAAGGTCGATGTGGAGGCCGGCGAACTCAATGAAGAGGATGCCTATCACTGCATTCTCCATGATTTAAGAATGACATGGAAATATATAGTATGGTGAGAATTTAAAGAATTTCTCAGTAGGAATTCTAATTCTGTGCACATCTACCATCGCCGTCATTCCCAGTTGCTTCGATTTTTCTTATGTTTAAATGATACAATTAACAATAATATTCAACTTAAATTAATTTGTGGAAAATATAACCCGAAATAAAACTTAATTTTTAAATTAGAGCAATATAAGTATATTTAAACAGGCACGCTAACATAGCGAAAATAGTAACCATAGGTAACCAGTAATATAACACGAGGAATATACAGTTAACTTTGACATTAACTTATAAATTAACAAACAGAGCATATATATGTGAAATGGAAAATGCATGTAGTCTTTGGGACCTTTCGATTCATGTAACTTATAATTTTCACTCTTGATCCCTAGGAGTGTTTGGCCGTATACTCCTGGGTAATAGTCTGCTTTTTAGGACTGAGCTCGTTCTGATACAGGATTGCCGGGTTTACTTTTCCCAACTATCCCACTGATCTATTCCCCTTAACATTATTCAGGGGCTAGCCCAAGCAATATAGAATCATAATTCTTCATAAATTGCATGTACATCTAGTATTATTTTTCTTAAGTATCACATGTGCACAAACATTTCACATAGTTTATGAAGTCTTTGCCGAAATTTCGGTAGCATAACGAATTGAGTCCGCTTCCCCATGAATGGTGCTAGGCTACCAGAAAGATCAATCAAGCATCCAAACCAACATAGAACAGCAAGTTTATAGCAATATTGTCAATCATATAGTGTGCCAATATCAATAAGGTTTCTGCTCAATCTACTCAATTCTGCCCGATTTTTGCAAAATTCACCATAATTTTTATTCTATTAATTTAGACACATTTTGGATATATTATAGTGCTATGTGTCTAATTTTCAACCCTTTTAGTCCCATCTCATTTTGATTTGTGTGGCTCAAGTTGTTTGAATTTTACCTCAGTTTATCCTATAATTAGCTAGAATTGCACCCTTAGAAGTAAAAATTCACCAAAAATAGAAATCTAGGTGAAATCATACAAAATTTATACCAAATTAAAGCTAACAGAACAAAATTTTATTTGGAATAAGTTTCATCTCATTTGCATAATTATAGCTTGAGATATAGGCCCTGTAAGTTGACTCTTCTAGACTACCCTATTCTAGCCCATTTTGGACTTAAGGCAATTTCAATGAATTACTGGAAATAAATAGGGATGAACATAACTCTGAAATTTTTATGGGATGTTTTCCTACATGTTTCAAATAGAGTTGGTAGCACTCAATTTAGAGTTTTGTAGGGTGAGTTACACCCTTCTCAACTCATACTATCTAGAAGAGGACTCGGAAATCCAGGTTAAACTTCAAAAATTCATAGCTTACTCAATACTAATCCAATGGCCTTATATTTTATATGCTTGGAAAGCCCTATTCTAATAAAAATAGATTCACTAAGTTTTGATGGTTAGATTCTTGCCTGTACAAAACAAATATACGGATGCCGTAGGGTTTTCACCCAAACAGCTTTTTGCTTATTCTATTTTCAAATTCTTCCTCTCCAACTTCAATTCCAATTCAATCATACATATTAAACTAACTTAATTCATCATCTCCACCCCATATAGCTTTAGAATAATGAAAGAAAAAGGAACCCTAAACAGCCCCAATCCATAGAAAATAAGAACAAAATTTAGAATTCCTACCTTTGCTATGTCTTAAGCTTGCTAGATTCAAGTCTTGGAGCAAGGAAAGTTGTTAGAACTTGTTGGAACTTAGAAGCTTCATGAAGAGGGAGTGAATATGAGATGAGAAGGAAAGGAAATGAAGGGGTATCAGCTAAATATGAGGCCGAAAATCTGCAAGGAGTAGGAAGGAATTATTTGGAAACTTTTGGAAGAAGTTGCATGTGATTGGCGGATTCTTCTCTTCATTCCAATTTGATGTGGCCGCCTGTTTTTAAGGCTGATGTTGTGCCATTCAAGAGGGGCTGGTGGCTGAATCTTGGCCATTCAATCTAGGGTTCTCACAGCATAATTTCTATTGATTCGGATCTGACAGTTTAAAATATCGAAATCTTACCGATTTCCTTTAGATCGGTAAAACGGTTTTGGAAAAATCCTATGAGGTTTCTTATGTTTCTAATCTAATTTCCTCAAATCTAATCTCTCCAAATGATACTTAATTAGCTTTAACTAAATACTTAATCGAATTCTAATTAATCTCAATTATTCGATAAAAACCATACAACTTGGTTAAAAACGGTGAAATCTTTTGGACGTTACATAGGTAGGGTCCAAAGATCTTATTCATGTAATCTAGAAAAATTGTAATGGCATTTGTTAACCCGAAAGACATCATCGTGAACTTATAATGCCCATATCTGGTCCTATAGGCTATCTTAGGTATATCCTTCTCTTTCATCCTTATCTAATGATACCCAGATCTTATATCAATCTTTGAGAACATAGTCGATCCTCGCAATTGGTCTATGGGGTCATCTATCCTAGGCAAGGGATACTTGTTTTTAATCGTCACTTTGTTCAACTGCCTATAGTCCACATACAACCTCATGCTTCCATCCTTTTTCTTCGCAAACAACACTGGAGCTCCCCATGGTGAGGTACTAGGTCTCATGACTTCTTTTCCAACAACTTTTCTAACTAACTTTTTAACTCCGCTAACTCTATTGGGGGCACCCTATAGGATACTATAAAGATTGGCCCTATTTCCGATACCAATTCTATAGAAAACTCGATTTCTCTTTCCAAAGGAAATCAGGTATATCAACAAGACGCATGTAGTTATTCCCTAATTACAGGAATCTCATCCAACACCTGTTCAAGTTCCACATCATTTACCATAAGGAGAACATATCCCTGATTATCAATCTCATAACTTCCTACTCTAATAGAGTTTAAGAATAAACAAATAGATTCAATAGCTTTAATAAGCATAGAGGGAAGCACAATAGACTTTTTAGACCAGTTATCATAGCATGGTTGGTCAAAAGCCAATCCATGCCTAGAATCAAATCCAAACTAGACAAAAGCAAACAAATCAAATTTGCTACAAAAGAGTTATCCTTGATTTGAAAATGACACTTCAAACAACAATGACAAGTCTTCACTATTTTTCTAGTGGGATTAGACACTATCAACATGTAAGATAGCTCAGACATAGGCAATCCAAATCTATCTACATAATCATGAGAAATAAAGGAGTATGTAGCACTCAAGTCATATAGCACAATTAAAGTCCTACCATTAACTTTGCACTTACATTGGATTAGGTTATTAAACTGAGTAACCTCTTCAGCATTAAAGGCGAAGACCCTCCCTTAACGTTGGGGCTTATTGGCAGGGGGTGGCAACTTGACAATACAGTCCTTGATCATATGTCTAGGTTGTTCATAATGAAAATAAATGTTTTGTCCTACTAAGCAAGGCTAACCTCCATGATTCTTGTTGCACCCGGGGCACCCAAGATTCACCACTTACTTTGGTAATTGATCAGCCGTGCCCTTACCAAACTATGATTGTCTCTTGTGGTATGGGACGTACCTAGCCCCTTAGTATTGGGAAACCACCCTTTTCGCAGAAGCATCTTCCTTTGGATTAGTACATTTATCGTAGAGTGTAGCCTTAAACACCTCCCAAGTGATGAAGATCTGGGAGTCCTCAATCATCTTTTTATCATTGGCTCATTAGGCCTCCGTATCATCCTCCAGCATGTAAGTAGCCAATGTTACTTTTTGTAGCCCAGTGCAAAATAGGGAGAATGTCCCTTTCTAGTGCCTCGGTCCATCCTTCACTTTCCTTTGGGTTAAAGTCTCCTCAGAAAGCTGGTGGATTAGTTTTCATAAATTTAGTGAACTTTAGATATTCTAGGTCAGCCTCAATTCTTCTTTCTCCTTCTAGTGCCTGTTTAGTTATAGTAACTTGTCTTCTCGCGACGGAAACCATTGTGGGGAAAACATTTGTCACATGTACCATGCTAAAGTGGCACATTTGCATCGAAATCTATTCTGCCCGTCAAAAGCCATCAGTTTTTGGACACACAAATAAAGATATTAAGTTGATCAGACTTAATACTAAGCTAAGTGTGGCAGAAGCTAATGACATTCACAACTAGGCAGTCATGCCTACTTGACTACTATATCTTACCCTAATGGATATGGTCGATGGCATGACTTTTATCGCATAACATAGTATGCTGAGAAGCATAGTCAAACCATCCTAAGGCTCTACAAGAATGACCTGCCCTGATATGAAAAGGTAACATCTTAGCGGAAGTTCTTATAATTGAAATTAGCGTAATATATGAAAATAACGTGTATTTTTTTTTTTTTTTGTAAAACCTTTATGCTTGAAGATTTGAGTTTTTAAGCACTTACTTACTCGTTTACATATGGATGTTGTTCCTTATAGTGCTGAGTTACTAAAAAGACATATGATGAAGTTGAAATAACATAACACGAAACTTTTAGACAATAATATAATTGTAGATAAATCAAGAATCACAATCACACTTACAATTATCATGCATATAATAGGTCAAATTATGTAGCAAAACTTCCAACGTGCTCTTAATTAGGCATAAACTGGCCAACTAGGGCTCTTAAGAAAGTAAAAATACTATGCTACCATTTTGATCCTTCGTAGCTAGTTGTCATAGCACAACAATCCCCTCATCACATCCTGTTAGATACCACCGGAAGCATTGTCATGGATGCCATTAACTCTGTCTAAAGATGACATGGAAACATGAGAGTGAGCAATATAAGATTTCTCAATAGAAGTCTGCCTAGCTGATAAATCATGTCATTGTTGTCATCCCTGCCACTTCGGGTTTAATTATAAAAAAGTGAACATTCATGGATTCAATATTAAGGGTTTTGAAAATATAAGTTCCCAAAGCGGGTTTCTTTTACTCTTAATCTTACAAACAGAACATCGCTGACACAAGGCCATAATATAGAAACATGCAAATGAAAGCATGGAAAAAGCATGCATATTCATGATTATAAGTCAATAAAGATGCATGTACTTTCATGTAACATATTGACTTTGACTTTCCTTAACTTTCATATTTAGCACGTGTTTAACATTCTTTCTTTACATCCCCTTGGATAAACTGCTATTTGACATGATCTCAATTCGTGACCGTTTTCACATAGTTTCGATCTAAAATCAAACTAAGCTGACAAGGGTTTCTTTAAATTGGAGAGATCTGGGTTCTGTACTTCCAAAGTAGAAATGTCTCTTAATAGGTCACTTTTCTTTTTAAAGGATCACACTCGCTTATCTTGTCTTCATGGATCACTTTTTCTTCTGAGGGATCACATCCAATTATTTCATTTTTTATATTACATCTTACATTTTCATATGCATCATGCTCAAATACAAGACACAAGTAGGCATACAATGGATATGTCTAAGTCCACAATTTTAACGAAAATCCGGTAGTATAACGGCTAGATTGAAGCTTCCCCAAAATTGCCAAGCATGAGAATTCAACCAACAATCTATCATATTCATTACATAACATCATATCAAGTACCAATATTCATTCATTCATAAACCACTAACCAAACAATCATACTACACAACATGCATAAGAACATCATCACATCTACACTCTGTATGGTATCTAGGGCTTTCTTGTACTTTGTGAAAATCTTATGAATCATGGTAGGAATCCTCATATCTACTCATGAGAGAATCATATAACTAAAGTGAATGTGTGTTATAAGCTTTTAGCCACTTACATTTCAAGTGAGGTCATACTTTACTTAGGGGATTTCATTTTCACAAATAACATAATAGATTTCTTATGCTCACATCTTAAGGGACATATGTTCAAGTTAAAAAGTTTAGCACTTACTCTTCAATTTTCCTTTTTATCATGGCCAAAACTTATAATGGGGTTTTGGCCAATATTTTGCATTCAAGGTTTTTAGTTTCCTTGAGATAGTGTACAATTGATTCTTAGGTTCATGATATAGTCATTAGCCCTAATCATACTTCTGTTCCAAAGGGATTTCTAGATCCCTTTCATCCCTTGGGTCATGACAATGCATGCCCACACTAATGAACCCAACAAAAGTGAGTTTTATTTTAAATCAAGTTGCAGGTTTCAACCTTTATTAATTAAAGTTGCAAGATTTCATCTTTATGAATAGAAAGTTTTATTCTTTAGGCAAGTTTAAACCTTTAACCAATATTTTGTCTTTGAGACTCATCCATTATAAAATAGAGTTGTAAGATCTTACCTTTATGACTAAAAAGTCTTATTTTTGAAGAAAGTCTAAACCTTTAATCATTATTATGTCTTTAATATCAACCTTTATAAAACAAAGTTGCAAGATTCTATCTTTCTAACCAAAAAGTCTTATTCTCCAAGAAAGTTTAAATCTTTAACCATTATTTTGTATTCAAGATTCAACCTTTATTAGATAAAGTTTCAACATTTCATTTTTATGACTAAAAAGTTTTGTTTTTTACAAAAGTTGAAGCTTTTACTCAAGATTTTGTCTTTAAGAAGAACAAAATAAACCTTTAAGAGAGTATATTTTTAGGCACCATTGTGAGGCTACAAGAAGGAAATTTTTTAAACTTTTGTGCTAGAGAATGCTCTTAGTCACATCAAAAATCATGTTGTAGGCATAAAAGGTGAAACTTTTAGTCATAGACACATCATTTTAAAGAAGAATAAAAACTTAAATAAGACAACTTCAAGAAAGCACATTTGTTCTCACCAAATCAAAAGATCATCAAGAACACGTAGATCATAAAAAAAGTGTAAGTTTTTAGAGCATCAAGAAAGGAACTTTTAGCAAACAACACAAATGCTCTCATAAGCAAGATCCAAGAGACAAACTTTTCTCAACAAGAAAAGAGACTTGTCTCAAGATGTTACTTGAAACTCTTGGCCATGGTGAGACCAAAGCTTCAAGTTTTCTTGAACAACAAAAGAAGAAAGTAAGGAATCACTACCGAAGTTGTGTGTAGTGCCTTCTTAAAGAAGAGAAGAAGAAGAAAATGGCCTCCTCCAAAGGGTGTTAAGTTCCCAGCTTCTTGAAGGAAAAGATGAGAACTTTGTGCTCTCCATGAAAAAATGGAGGTATTAGTGTTTAGGATCTTGTCTTCAAATACCAAGGAGTGTGATCTTTGAAGAGCTAATGACAAGGTTTGGCTATGGTGTTTGTAGAGAAATGAAGAAAAAGAAGAAGAAGAAAGTCTTCTCTTTCTTAGGGTTGAGAGAATATGAAAGTGTGTTAGAGAATAAAAAGTGAATGAAATAGAATGTGAGTATGTGTATGTGGTGGGGTGGCTGTAGCTTTCATTCTAGGGGGAAGATATTTTTCCTTTTATTGTAATTAAGGGGACAGAATGGTTAATTAAGGGGTTTACTTTAGACAAACCCTAGTACTTTTCTTATATAAAGCAACCTTATCTCTTACTTTTTCACTTTAATGATGTCATCATTGCTCTATTGTCTAGTTGATTAAATTTAAATTCTAATGATGTGATTAAGAGCTCTTGCCACTTAATTAACTCAATGAAGCAAGGATTATTGATTAACTCATATTGTCATGTTTAACAAAAGTTAAATTTTTAATTAAGCTTTATTGTCCTTAATTAAACTCGATTAAGCTAATTTTGAGTGATTAGTGTTTCATTAAGCCCTTAAGAGTTTGACTTACTTAAATTAGAGATTTTCTAATCTTAACTAAGTGTTCTCTTTATAATTATGCTTTGGTCCTTTAATTAAGCCTTTATCATTTAATTTCTTATTGAGTTCCTAATTATTCAAAATTATTGAGGTAATTTAGTATAAGGAAAAATTGAGGATGTTATACGATACGACTCAAAATCGTGAGTCACAGCAAAGATGGTGATTTGGTGGGCACTACTCATGGCTGCACAATGAGTCACGAAGTCAGGTCCAACGTGGCCTAAAGAGACAGACGCCTTGTTTTTCATCTTATTTTGTTTTATTTTTTTTTTAAAAAAAAAAGAGGCCAAGCACATCTTTTTTGCCGTTGACTACTATTTGATCTTTTCTATTATTAAAAAGTTAGAAACAGTGTTAAGAAACAAAAACGTCTCTCTTATTATATTTTAGAAAAACACACACAGGCCAAATGCACCATTTGTTTTCCTTCTATGATTGTGACCACCTTTTGACCTATTCAATTATTAAAAGGTTAGAAACATTATCGCTTCTGCCTATTATTTTTGTTCATAGATCACACTTGGACTTTTCTTTATGTTCTTCTCTCTAAATCTATGTGAGTAGTTCTTCTATGACTTGGTTGGTGATTTTGTGACATTAATTTTGTGAATTCTTAGTCAAAAAATATCATTTTGTTTATGGCATGCCATATATAAAATATTTTTTATTGTGATTTTGAATCTTACTATTTGATACAATTTACAATTCACAATCCAAAATTTACCCTCGACAATTCATGTTGTGAATTGCAATTAAATAACCATGCTATGTGCATGTATTTTTCAGATTAATAGTAATTTCTAGCTTCCTCAAGTTATAATCACCAACTAAGATCGTAGGATCCATGATGATTTTTGGAAAGGATTAGATTTATGAAAATATCATATATCAAATCATGTAACAATAGACTTATATTAATATACTTGCAAAGAGAACCAAATCTCTTCCATTTTTCAACACTATATGTCACGACCCAACCCGGGCCATGATTGGTGCATAGGGGACTACCGTCTCTTACAAGCCTATCCAGACCATACATCACACACATGAATCATTTGGGATCTAGGCACCCAACAACATACAAGCTACATTCATATGATCATAAACTTATTCTTCTTCCATAAAGATGCAACACTTTTCCTTAATAGATACATATTACAAATCCTCACATAAACAATAGACTAAAACTACAGAAGCAAGACCTTGCTTGTAAGTAATGGAGCACTTATAACCGAAAGGTCAACAAATGATCCAAAAATGACATGCCAACTTGCAATTGAAATGAAGGTGAGGGGTGAGTCGAACTAGCTTAGTGAGGTATAATAGTTCTATATCAAGCAATGGACAAGCTCATAAGAATAAATAGTAGAACTTAAATAAACAACATAATTATTTAAGTCTAGATAATCAATTTACATTTTCAAATGAAAGGGTATCCATGGAAAATGCAAATTTGCTAAGCTGTAAAACTTTTAGTTCTTTTTCGGAATATCGCTACTTTTAACAAAACTAGAATAGGGTTCAAATTACAAACAGAGCTTTAGCCATAAAACTTAACTTCTCAATTCTTCTTTCCAACACAAAAGAAAGTATATAGAGTCAGGAAATCCATAAGTTCAAATAATCAATTATCTCAAAATATATACTTTGCAAATACGCTAAGTACTTATCAAAATGAGCGGGCAGTTATCTAATCCAAGATAAATAGATAGGAATTACGCTTAGATGGCCTTTCCTTTGTGTGACCCTGAAACAGGCATGATCCACTTCTTGAGTGGCCATGAAAACAAGCATGAACCACCCCATGAGTGGCCACGAAATCAATCTAGTCAAGGTGTACCCAGGCAAACGCCTACCACTGTTAGTTGCAGTTCTTATCATAAACTTTCTCAAAACCCTTTATATTCAGATATAGATAAACGTATGTAGTTTTAATAAATATAGTTCAAGCTTCAAAATATTATGTAAATTGGAACCTAGTTTCTATCATTCAAATCCTTTGAAAGGCCAAGCATAATTCACATCCAAGTGTGATAATAGAAACCACCTGGTTTTAAGACCTTATACTTTCCAAAACCTTTGGTAATAATCCAAACACTTTCATTTCAACAAAGAGATTAATTCATAAATATGATACTTTAAGAGCTTGACTCATGGGTTTTCAAGAATGAAAACATACATATATAGACTTTACTATCTGTTCCGGACTAGGTCCAAAGGCCTACATATCATTGATAACTCATGAAGGCCCAATCTACATAAGGACCAAAAGCTCAAACTAGAAACCATTGGAACCAATATAATGGAGACCGTTTCGATTACAAAAGCATTAAATTTAGATTCTGTAATGTTTGAACTCAGATTCTATAATGCATGTAAATCATCACAAATCCGAGGTCATTATCAAGAATCTCGAAAATACATTAGATACCATTATTGCCAGATTCTCTTTATAAATAAGAGGGCACACCCTCAAATTAGGTTTGCATAAACTTCCCCAAAACTTATACCTCTTGCACTTACTGACTTGATTGTTGGTGTCCTTGTAGGTGCCCCCTCTCTTTTGCCATGGAATTCAACTTATTCATTAGTCACCACCGTATATAGCGGCCTTAGAAGTTTCATTTCTGGTTCGGAGTGCCTCTTTTCTAGAAATCGGTATCCCATCTTCAAACATTGGTGCTGTCTATGGAGACCCTCTAGATCGTTGCTTCTTCTTCACTAATCATGTCCACTCATCGCTAACAAGAATTTGCAGCAACCCATGGCCCAAGGAATGAAACAGGTAGATGGTCGAACTACCTCAAAATTAGCATCTAACATTAGAAACCAGCAAAATGCTATTGCACACTATTTGGAGCCACCACCAAGGAACATTTTAGCATCTAAAGTACAATGAGTTCCCAGGGACCAAATCCCGTACGAGGAGATTATTTCTATGATGCATGAACAGGCTGAATGCTTGCAAAAAGTAGAAAAAAATTAGCAACAAAAGAGAAAAGTTACTAATGAACGAGGTTACCAGGATGAGCATTACCGCGATCACGGTCATAATGAGCCATGTCAGTATCGACCCCAACGTTATGTGGATGAGCAAAACTCCTGAGGCAATGATAAGGAGAGGGAGCACATGCATTCCAGGGAACCTCGGACTAAACATTCACGATGAGTTGATTATGCGAAGTTGCGTCTTTCTCAGGTAGGGAGCTCAAACCACCACTACAGGCCTCACCCAAATTGATATGACAATTCGCATAAAGATGATGAAATGCCTTTCATGGAGCACATATTAAGTGTCAAATTCATCAGGGCGTTTAAACCTCTAACTGATATGGAGCCTTCTAATAGAAGTACCAACCCTCAAGAACATATGGATGCTTTCAAGTCTAGAATGACATTGGCAGAAGCTTCGAATCCCATAAGGTGCAGAGCCTTGTTGATTACATTAAAGAAGGCGGCTTTGAATTGTTTTAACTTCCTACCCCTGAGGTCCATCAACAAATTCTTGAACCTCAAATCTTATTTTTTGGCCTATTTCATGACCTGAAGGTTTAAACCAAAGCCGGTCACTAGCCTTTAAAGATTATCTCAATGAAAAGAAGAACCTCTCCAAGATTTCCTCGAGCGATTTAATGGAAAAATATTGTTGCTAGAAGAATTTGAAACTCAAATGGTGGTACTCACATTACTGAATGGCCTCCAACCTGGGGCATTTAAAGATTCACTTTCCAAATGACCAATGTAATATCCCAATTTTGTTCAAGCTAATTAGCTCAATGACCCTGGCTAATTAAATAGGTTAACGATTAACTAAGAACTAATTGGTTAATCTCGAAGAGCAAGAGCTTAGCATATTTAGTCAAATCAATATTTGAATTATAATGCACTAAACATTTTAATTAAAGTCTAATCATTAGAGCCTCATTAATCCGTAATTAGAAAGATAATTAAGCTAATATAATCTTATCAATCAAGTACATGATAATTGTTTTACCTTAATCAATTGAGATGAATAAATTCCTAAACCCTAAACACATAATTCAAAAGAGCAATTCATTTAGAGGAAAAACATCTTAAAAGTGTAATTAACCGAAATTGATTAGAGAGAAATTAAACTAATCAAATTAATTAACAACTTAGATAATTCCAATAGCTTTGAAAATTCAAAAATTCCTTCGAATTGTTGCATAAAATTTCGGCCAAGACAAGAGTAAGATCCAACAATCCATTGCTTCCTAATCTTGCACCCTTAGATTAAGCCTATTTTGGCATCATTCTCTAGTCAAGCCTAACCTAAGGAAGAGCTAATCTTCATTAGAGTCTTGTCTCAAGAGTAAGTAGACCTTGCCTTTGCCCATTTGAGAAAACACAAAATGGTCTATAGCATGCACCAAAACTCAAAGAAAATACAACCAACCTTTTTATCCTAAGGTTCCTAGCCTTTTTGCTTGTAAAAAAGGCAAAACTCACCTAATCTCTCTTGCTTGTTGGAGAAGCAAAGCAACCAGCCCTTTTAGCCAAAAGTGGCGTCCCCCTTTGCCTCATTTGGCACCAATTGCAAGCTTTCATCCTCCCACTTCAAAGTAAAATCTCTTACCTCTCTCCACCCTTCTTTGTTCTTCCTAATCTCCTTCTTATTCTTCTCATTTTCCATTATCATCAACCTCATCTTCTATCACCACCCTCACAAACTCATCAAGGACCACCCTCTTTGGTCCTTGAAGAAGCAAAACCAAACACTTACTTAGCCCTCTTAGCAAGCTCAAGGAGAAGGAGGCCATCTCCACTATCTTTCTTTCCCTTCAAGCTTTTAAGAAAATCTTTATGGTAGTGACTTTAACATTTTCTTCTTCTACATTTTCAAGCTCTAGAACTCCTAAGCTCTCCATAGCTAAGTGGTTTTCGAACTTGCTCTAAAGGCCTTATGGCCATACTCTCATTATAAGAAGCTTGTGATTGTTGCTCTTCTCTTGGAAGAATGATTTTGGTTGTGTCTTTATCTTATTTTCGAACCCAAATTTTTAGTACTCAAAATATTGATTTACTATCAAGATCTCAAAATATAAAAGTGGTTTGGAAGAGAAAAGTGATCACTTGAAGAAAAGGCTTAATGTTTTTACAAGAAAACTAATTGAAACAAAACTGTTGAAGTTGGAAATTCTGGCAGTCTATTTTATGTGATCAATAACTCATTCAATACAGCTCCAAATGCAATGAAACTAATTTTAAATGAAAATAGACTTGTATATATTTTTATACATTAAAATACGTGAAATTTAGCCTTAAAATAAAGGAGATATGAATTTTCAAATTGGGCTATCCCCAAATGTGTTTCTATTTGGGCAGTCTGTACAAAAATCTTAATAACTCAAGTTATACAAAACATTTTTTAGTTAGACCAATTTTTTTAGAAAGCTAAGACATAAAGGAAAACTCCCATAAAACGGTTTTGATAGATTCCTTGTGAGGAGCTCCCAGTAAAGTTTACAAGTCACTATTTTGGAATGAATCTAAAAGACTAAACAGTCAGAATAAAACATGCATATCTCAAGTTATAAAATTAATTTTTAAGTGGGGCTTATTTTGTTTAAAAATAGACTCAGATAAGTATATTCATACCAAAATTCAAGTCAAAATTGTAAAAGATAAAATTATGACAAATTTTTGAATTTACTGCCCCACTATAAAAGTAAAACTAGTTATGGTTAAGTTTAAAGGTTAATGAGAAATAAGCTTGAAGACATTAAGACCCTTAATTTAAGATATGGGAAAAACTTTATAATTCAAGTTAAAAAGTTTCAAAAAGGAAAATAGATGAAATTGGCCCTATTCCTACTGAATGAATTAACACAAGAAGAAAATTTAATTAAAAACTTGCATCAAGTTTACTAATTTAAGCTCATAAGACTTTGTGTGTTATGTATGCCTCTATATGCCAACATGAGGATGATGATGATGATGATATGATAATGATAATGTTGATATGATGATGATAATGATGCTTAATGATATGTGATATTGGGTTCTTCGTTTGGCAAAATTTTGGGAAGCTCTGGTTTAGCTGTTATGCTGCCGGAATTCCACAAAATTTTATGGACTTAGAATAATTTTTCTATCATAAGTTTTAATAAGAAGAGACTAAACTAGGGTGTGTTCTTTCAAAAGGAAAGGTGACCCATATTAACTTCCCCTTCCACCCATGACTTACATGAGGCATGGTATAGACCCAGCTAGTGTAAGTATAGGGGATAGGGCATACACGAGGTATGGCTTTGACCTAGCTAGTCTAAGTACCGAAAATTTACGGTGGCGATAGGCCACAGTATGAGCTCATTACTACCTATGTTTAGTGGATGAAAAAGACTTAAGATAAAGTCAAGTTAAGAAAAGAAAAGGGACTTCAGTCAAAATCCTTTGAAGGGAAGGTGTTAAGAGAAGTCTAATGTGCATCCATGTATGTCATATTTAATTGTACTTGTTTCCATGCATGTTATGATATAATTCCCATGAATTAGAGTGTGTGTTAACAATTGAATCCGCTTCGGATATTCATGTTTCGAAAATTTAATAATTGGACCTTATGAATGCTCACTACTTTCATTAATAAAACCGAAATGGCTGGGATGATGACGATGACAATCTGTGTCGGTTTCAAGTCCTACTGAGAAATCTTATTTCTCACCCTAATTATTTTTCGTATCATCACCAGATCTCGATGGCACACCCAGTGGAGTGGAGCATGGATCTGCCCCATTTTGAGTAGACTTACGATGAGGACGCTTAAGTCATCGTGGCAACGACCACCATGGTGGTGCGCACCTATTTCCATCCTGGTGGCGCCCAACATCCCTGCAGCCTACCCTGGATAGTCGTTGGGTCCTTGGGACTTCCCGCCTAAGCTATTGCTAGACATCGAGATGGAATCGATGTCTCCGGAGCTGCCTATAGCCGAGCCCCTACCATAGCCGGCAATTCTTGTGATTGATCTGAGCTCCATGGCCACTTCTAGAGCTACAATCGTCTCGCCACCATATCCAGAGTATCATCCAAACACTTCAGAGGAGGATCCTTCCAAGGAGCAATCCTCAATAGCCAGCTGTGACCCGAACCAGGCTGGGCCTAGTCATTGTGTTCGTCACATTGAGGTGATCAGTAGGCACCCTTCATCATCCGTACGCCTCATATCCCCCGAGGTCGAGGAGTGAGGAGAACTAGACACTCGAGGACTTGACTCCACTTGATCGAGATGTGTGGCCGAAGCACAAATGTCAGAAGATGTCTGTTAGGCTTGTCATTATTGTTGCTCCATATCTCATGTATTTTATTTTGTGACGAACTCTATCATTACAGCTTGTATTTGATATTTTGGGGCAATGGCACGACCATGAGTTTCCTTTTATGTACTTCTGAATGTTATGAACCTATATATGACGAGCTATGTAATGTGATGTATTTGTGATTTTCTAGTGATTTATCTTTTGCATGTTTTATAATATTGTGGTATGATTTGTTATGGCATGTTCCCTTTATATCTATATTCTCGCTCAAGGCTTTGCATTCCAGAACATTGCAAAGCGATGATGTATTTCAAAAAATATTTTACCATATTTTCCACATAACTTAATTTATAAATGAAGTTCAGTTTTCGCGAGCATAAGTAACAACTAATAAAATGCCATAATACGACTTAAGCATAGTATGGATTTATTAGGGTAATCTAGTTGAGGGCAAAGATGTATATATACTTTGAGGAAACACAAAGGGCAATGGCAAATTCAGTGAAACATGTGAAATCGGCGTACTCTTTTTCCTGCCTCAGGTTTTTTCCCATTGCATTTTTCTTGAGGAGATTTTAACGAGGTAAGACTTCCATAGGTCAAGTAGAATACTTATACACTGCTACTTGGTTTTCATCATTTCAATAAAAGAAAATGGCTTCATTTCTATTTTTTATCGTGCTCAATATTTTTTGTTGTGTAATCCTAAGGAATTGATCAGCCCTTAATCGAAAAACACACAAGGTCCAGGTCTAACATCTCTAGCACTATATGAATTCAGAGAATTCAAAATCTCAAATCTAGGTTTAATATTACCTCAAAAAAAGTTCAGGTTAAAACCTCGAGCCCACTTAAACCCTTGAGTTTAACTTAAGCGAAAATTCCTTTTGTTTCAAACTTTGGCGAAATTAAAACCAGGTTATTAAAAGATCCATCTTGGTTATAACCAATTCAAAAAACCTAGGTTCAATTTATAAAGGTTGGATAATTCTTTTAATGAATTAGCAAAGACAATTAGAATGCCGCTATTATTTCCTTCGAGTTATTTAACCTAAGCAAAAAGAAAAGGCACATAGAGTTGGAAAAGTTAATTTCATTAACCCGAAAATTGGAACAAGTCAAATACATCAAGCCCATAAAAAGGGCACAAAGTACTAAAATATTAAAAAAGGAAAACAAATTCAAGTTTTGGCGGCATGGTGGTCAACTTTTCAGGGTTTCCTTCCTCCTTTTCAAGAAGGGCAACTTCAATGCATCAATCAATGACATGCTTGTTGAGTCAAACCTCGCCAAAGTCGGTCTTTGGACAAATAACTTGACATTGCACCAAGATATTCTCTTTAATTTCAAAAGCTGACCTTTTCTATTGCTATTCTATAAATTCAACGTCACCTTCAGCTTGGAGATCACTCTAGAAGAGTCAGCATTGGCTTTCTCAAGCTCGGATACCCGGATATTAGACTCTTCCAATGGTTAACCCGTCTCTTCAAGCTGTTGTTCCTTCAACCGAACTGCCTCCGTCAATTCGTCTATCTCGAAGGTCAGTTTTTGCTTTACCTTTTCCTAAGCAAAGTTTTTCATTTTGGAGGAGAGTTATTTTCTCCTCTGAACTCTTCATCTCTTTGGTAGCTCAGACATTGGAAGAAATGGCAAGCTCCAAACACTTGAGTATGGTTATAGACTTCAAAAGCATATGACCAATCTATTGAAACCTATCCACTACACCGTCATCATCACCTTTGAGTTGCTCAAGGACTGCGGGGGTCACCAATTCCTTATCCATAAACTCTGGATAAGGGAAATTTTTGGCCAAGACGTTGGCATCTAACTTATTCTCCAAAGCCAGAGTATCCTTAGAATCGACCTGAATGATCTTATTCTCCTTAGCCACTTTTTTCCCTTTCTACCTCTTCGAAGGCTGGACTTTGAGAGTAGAAGACTCTGAGGCCGGTGTAAGTTTTAAGTAATCGGAACTACCAGACTTGGGGTTATTGCCTCCTTTTCCCTCATGAGGTCTCTTGAGAATGCGATTTCGAGAGACGACAAAGGTAGACTTTGGAGGAGCCATTTTTTCTGCAAAAGAAAAGTAAAAATAGAAGTTTGTCATGTATACCAAGTGCATTGCAAAAGAATAATTTGGCATAATAGTATTAACCTAGATAACTTCTAGCA
The DNA here is from genome assembly GCA_031439595.1 of Pterocarpus santalinus. Classification (NCBI taxonomy): domain Eukaryota; kingdom Viridiplantae; phylum Streptophyta; class Magnoliopsida; order Fabales; family Fabaceae; genus Pterocarpus; species Pterocarpus santalinus. The sequence goes on from CM062525.1 coordinate 26,617,813, forward strand.
ACCTTGGCATGCATACCAACTAGATACTTCAAATTCAGATGCTCCTTCCAAAATTTGTCAAGAAGAAGTCCACTAGAGCCCAATCTTCTAAAAAAAGCAGTAAATCTCAAAATGCTTAGTCCAAAAGCAATTAATTCTCAATTTCCCTTCTAAGGCTTCCTAAAATGGATGCTTAGTCCAAAATGCTTAGTCCAAAAGCAATTAATTGAAATACTTTTCGATTTGGTTAAGCTTGAAAAGATAGCTAACCCATTGTTAAGCCTCCACTATTGGGTTGGGTAAGAGTGAAAAAGTAAGAGAATGTGTTCGGTGAAGGCAGAATCTTGAGCTACTCACAAATAATCTCAAAACCTCGGATCATTGCCCCACTATTTAGATGAAGCTAAGAAGGAGCGGCTGCAGTTTTCTTAATATGGTGAATTGAAAATGGGTAAAGGGAATGCGAACACCAAACTTTGACATTAGGATGTCGTACATCACATCCAATTTGGCCCTTTTCCCGTGATTGAGGTAACAAACCATTTTATTAATGTGAGGAGCCTCGAGCACATACTCTTCTTCATACTCACCTTTAGGGCCGATTAAGTGCTCCTCCCTTAATGACTCTAGAAACTTGGAACTACCCATTGAAAGTATTCCCAAAACTTTGAGATCTACCCACTTGTATAACCAGTGGATTGAAGGCGAAAAGATGAGTGACTATTTCTTCATCATTGGAGCAAACCTACATAGGAAGCAAAACAAAGAAAAGGCATATGGTGGTTTTCTCGTTGAGGAAAGAAGCCACTGGTGAACGGCGAAGGAGTAAAATGAATGGTCGAGGTGGTAACCACCCCCAAATGGCAAGAAAACACAAAAACAAGGTGGTAGGAAAAAGCACAGAACCAGATTTCACTGCAAAACATACTCTGAATGTGAAAGCAAAAGCAAAAAATGGAGACATACCTTTAGGAGTAAAGGAAATACGAAGACTTGAAGGCTTGAAGAATTCTGGAAGTTATCCCTTGACTCTTTCATAACTCTCTCTTTTGAACGATCGTAGTAATTTTGTAAAGAATAGAAAACTGAGGAAGAATGAAGAGAAAAGGTATTTAAAGGGAAGTGCGCATCCCTTACCGCTTAACTCAAAGGTCACGAAGGCCAAAAGTTGTCTTTTCATACCTCAAATGAGGGGCAAAAAAGAGAACATACCTACAATTCAATTTATGAGGGCGTACGAAATAAGGCCCCAAAATGGCACGCGTGAACTCAGGAAAACAAGATGTGATTTTTGATGTGACCCTATGATAGAAAGCAAACGACACGTAATCATTCATCTCTCGTCAAATTTGCAACTACAAAATCGAAGAAACTTGGCATCCGATATTGTCACATTATAAATAGATTGGAGGCACTATTCCAAACTAGGTCCGAAGGCTTAAATATCATGGATAACTCATCAAGGCCCAAAAGCTCAAATCGGAAACCGTTGGAACCAACACAATGGAGACCGTTTCAGTTACAAAATCATTAAATCCATATTCTATAACATCTTGAATTCCACAACACATGCAAATCTTTCTGAATCTGACGCCATTACCAAGAATCTCGGAAATATATTAGGTACCATTATTGCCAAATTCTCTCTATAAATAAGAGGGCACAACCTCAAATCAAGTTTGCATACATTCCCCTAAAACTTATACCTCTTGCACTCACTGACTTGATCATCGAAGTCCTTCCAGGTACCCCCCTCTTTCGCCATGGAATTCAACTTATTCATCAATCACCACTGTGGACAGTGGCCTTAGAAGTTCCACCTATGGTTCGAAGTAACTCTCTTCCAAAAATCGATATCCCATCTCCGAACACTATCATACCAAATATCTCAATCAAAGGTTCATGTGCAACATATGCACACACACACACACACACACACACACACACACACACACACACACACAGATATGACAAATTAAGCTTAAATTAGACTCTAGAGCAAGTGATTAGCACAAATCACCATCCACACAAAACTTATAACTCTATGGGTTCCAAAACTCACAACAACAACCCATAACCATGATGGAATCAAACATATCTTAAGAAATGAAGAGAAATATAGATCAGAGAGTTACCCTTGGAAAAAAAAAGAATGAAGAAGGAATGGGCTCCTTGCTACCACCTCTTCTAAGCTCCAATCTCAATAGTGGAAGTGTTGGTGAGTGTAACATCCCCAACTTTAAGGGTAAATTAGTATAGAAGGAAGCTCGGGCTTGAAACAAGGGCAAAATCATAAATAGGTAAATTGTAGTAAAAGAAGGGGCGAAATTGTAATTATTATATCATAATGGCAAAGCTGTAAATGGTTTACAGCTGTCAAGAAGGGTATTAGCAGAAAAATTCTAATTCGTAGAATATGTAGGCCAAACGACACTAGTAGACAACTAAAATACATGTAATGATTTTATAACTAATATTTATCTATACTTGGTTTCAAATAAAAGTGTGGGATTACTCACACAATATATAATATCTTAGGTAACTTAGAGTATACAATTTAATGGCCGAATACCTTGCATTAATCCTCAAGGGTCCCATATTATCTTTGGGCATAACAAATCCAGCGAAATGATCCTACAAGAATTAGATAAACCTATCAGGAGAGTAACCAAAGTATGTGGCCAGGAATGAACCATATTGGCACCAATTAGTGGATTTATCACCACCATTCATTCAATAAAATATCTTAACTCTTTTATCCTCTCCTCCTTTCCTTCTTAAAGATGCCAACCATACTCCTACCACCACCATCATCTTCTTCTTCATCTTCTTCCTCACCACCATCACCATAGCCATGAGTTTTAAGCTCATGGTTGATGGCCTTCTTGGACTCAAAACACTTTGCTCCTTTTATAAAAATTAATCCTAATCTTTTCTTCTTCAAAACCCCTCAAAGAATTAAAGGATTCAAGTCACTTATGGAGCTCCTCTAGCCCCTTGATGGTGGCAGCCATTAGAGGAGGAGAAAGGCAAGAGTTGCTTTTGGGTTCTGCTTCCATAGTTCCAAGAAACTTGAGGTAGGTAGCTCAAATCCTAGGCCTTGTTTGTATTTTAGGGTTTTCTTGAATCATTTTGATCTATTCACTTAGATATTGGTATGATGTTAATAAGATCTTTTCTAGTGATTTAAGGATAAGGATACTTGATTGGTGTTGAAGATTAGATTAGAAAATCAAAATAATTACAAAATAGAAAACTACTGTAAGGGAATCCAAAGATAGAATGTACTACAAGGGACATATTTCAAGCTACAAAATTCAATTTGAAGTGAAACTAATTTTAGAATAAACTTGACTTAGACCAACCATATAAAATATATGCCTATTGGACTTAGCATGAAAGAGTTATGATTTTCAGAAGTAGGCTACTGGTTAACACCCTCTATCCTGACCAATGTGTGATGCAGTGGGCATAACTTGCCCTATATAACTTAAATTTGAATGCAACCACTTTTGTTAGAAAGCTAATATATAGAGAATAATGTTTATAAAATTTCAAAATTAGATCCTTAGTGAATTATTCCCAATAAATCTTTGAAGTTGCTTTATGCTCAATTCATGTTGAAACAAAGCAGCCCTAATGAGGAGCTTATAACTCGAGCTCTACCTGCTAAAATAGAGTAAGACTTTTGAATTTGAAAGAATGTTTATATAGGTATATCTTGGTTAGAATTTTGGAGCAAAATAATGTAAGATGAATTTTTAGTCATTTTCTAATTTTAGGTGTGTAAGTCTGTCCTAAAATAGGGCAACCTTGAGTAAAATTTTAATAACTTAAACCATACACCTTGAAATTTAATGAAATTAATGAGATTTAAAAGTAGACTAATAAAACTACATCTTATTGCAATTTGAGATTAAAATGAGATTTTAGTGAAATTTAGAAGTTCTGAATAAATTTTAAGAAAAGTAAGACAACTTTTGAATTTCAATGCTTAAAGGTTCCAAAATTATGTAGAACCAAATGGACTGAACATTTATGTAACTATATACCTAAATGATGCCATATTGGCATATTATTTATGATGATCATACTTGAAGTCCTATTGGTATCATGTTGAGATTGTAATTTCTATGATCGGCTGGCTATTATTTTATTGCCTATTTTGGAAACCTTTATATTTTAGCTGTCATGCTACCAAATTGTTGGCACAAGTACATGAATTATGTAGCATAATCATGAGCATATTCAGCATTTTCATGTATGGATAAAAATGATAATACATGCTAAGAATAGAAGAAAATGGATCCCTTCATTTGGAGGCAATTACAAGATCCCTTCACTTGAAGATAGTTATATTAAAACTATGATATCTCTTTACTTTGGAGGTAGATAGCCAAAATGAGATCCATCTTAATTTGGAGGAACATGATCAAAATAAGATCCCTCCAATTTAGAGGCATATGGATCCCCTTGTTGGTTAGTACTGTGTAATAACGGTCACGAAATCAGCTCATTTCCCAAATCAATCCATCCAAGGGCAATAAAGATTAAAGACACATGCTAAGTAAGAAAGTAAATAAGAAAGTGCATCAATGCATGCATTCATGAGCATGTGACGTATTTGCCTTTATTTGATAGTTTAATCTATCAGGATAATGCATCTCTATTAGTGTATGATCATTGCCATGCCAGAAATAAGTGTATGAGTTAAAATTAACCTACTTCAAAAAGATACATTTTTTGAACTTAATAAATGAACCTTTACCCCTATGTATGACATCATATTTTTCTTAATAAACCAAAGCAGCTGAGACGACGATTATGACATTAATTGTCTGGTAGCTTAGGAAGCCCATTGAGAATGAAACATTATCACTCCTATGTGTGCTCCCATATTGTCTCCAGATATCTTAGGAGATCTTAATGAGGAACAACCGAGAAGAATTTGATGGAAACTAGACTAGTTACTAAAGGCAGATAATGAGCACATCTACACATGTTAGCGTTAGATGATTATTTAATAAGTTGAAACTTCTAGTAGGACTCCTCATGTACGTTGAAAGGCTACATTGTGACACAAATATTTGTGAATTGTAAGAGATGTTGTGTTTATTTCTCAGAAACTAAAGTAAACAATAAGTCAAGATCCATTCAATTATTAGTAGCAATTCCTAAGTGTGATGTTATAACTTAAGTATAATATTGTACTTAGAAGGGTGTTACAATGAGAGTGGAAGTGAAGATTAGAGAAAAGATTGAGGTTGAGGATGTGAGGAGGAGTGGGAAGAGTTAAGGTAGAGGAGGAAAATGATGAGATGGCAAAGTTTAAAGAGAGGGGGAGGGTTTTTTGGGATTAGAGAGAGATGAGGGAAGAAAAAAATGAGAAAGAAGGGCCAAGAGAGAGTGTGTTTGAGGGAGAATTGGAAAGAAAGGTCGCGGACCTCATTTTATGCTCACGCAATAACAGCCTTGGCGATCAATTTCTACTGCCTAGGCAGTGAGGTGGCAGAATAGCACCCCATAGAACGTAGCTAGTGCCTAGGCAACCACAAGCCAATGCCTAGGAGCTGGTTCTAGGATCCAAATTCAACATTTTTCTCTTTGTTTCAAGTACTCGGAACCCAAATATCAGAACCCACCTCAACCCCCCGCTATCCTATCTATACTACCACGCCTCCAGTATGCAACCTTGATGCTGAACCATCTACCCTGGACTCTGGAACCCGAATCCTCAATCCTGAACCTTCGATCTCGAACCTTGGACCCAATCACTATAGATAAAAGTGAATGACCATTCAATATTCACTTTTTCCAAGTGAGCATCTAAAAGTCACCAATATTCAAATACTTCATTATGTGAATCCAAAAGTTACTCAAAGGACCAAGATTCGAGGAAATTTAAAACTTATACTATGCAAAACTTTGGGGCATTACATTCTCCCCCCTAAATAAATTCGATCGCGAATTTCAAAACAAAGTTACCAAAATGCCCTTCAAAATTAAATGAATTCCCTCAAGTCTCAAAACATCAGTGTTTGGATAGCTATATTAATTTTAAGTCCAGAAGTGCAAGATAGGTTTCAAAACTTAAGGTTCACTAATGAAAATGCTAAGCTAAGGTTTCACCCCATGGATCTTGACATGGAAATTCAAATGTTCAAGATATGCAATCTATATAAAACTTGATAGTCATGCTCAAAAGAATAAACTTAAAACAGACTACTAATCCTCCTTTAAGCAGCATCCTTAAAATCAATTGAAATCATTCATTTTTAGGGTGAGACCAAAACCCATCATGCAAGTACATGGAGCATAAAGCACACTCCAAATCAGACCATACATCCGAGGTCAATGTAATCATTAGTAAAACACATAACTTAGGTCCAAACATAGTTTTGTCTTTCAAATGTGCATGCAAAATCTCTTTTCATACTTTCTAGACATGCTAACATTTTCTCTAGGCTCAGGATCTAACCATGGCAAACTTAACCCCCTTTGGCTAAAACTTCAAATAGCATTACAAGGGATTTTTACTCTCACTAAGCATGCATCAGGTTACTTTTTCAAGTATCATATACCATATCAAAGAGTACATTGAACAACTCAAGTCCAAATTCTAGCCACAAGGCAACATATATTAAGACATGCGTTCACAAGCTTAAAACCATACTTCAACTAAACATACATTTTCATCAAAGAATCTTTCAAAACATATTTAACATCTTTAAGCACAAACATCAAGATGATCAAGGAAACATTTTCAAGGAAAAAGGGCCCTTGGTCGAGGATCATGTTAAGGGGAAGCAAACTTATGAATCAATTCTTTTAAGTATTTCATGATCAAAACATAAAAACATACAAGATAATCTCAATCACATCAATCAAGTTATCATAACATCATCAATTCATAATTGAAAACATATACAAGCCAAATGAGATGAAATTATAAATGCAGGCTTAAACCTTTAAAAGAATAACTCAAAACTTTATTCTTTCCAATAGCAAGATGATATTTCAATAACTCCATTATGATGGAAACAAGAGGAGAACAAATTCCATACGCTTACTATACCCAAACCACACCTTAGCAGTTTCAAAAGAAGACTCCTATAGATTCTTTAAGTTCACACTCATTTGTATTTTCTTTAGTCATGGTCTACATTGACCCTAACACCCGATATGTAACATCCTCAATTTCATGATGTGCTAAATTACCTCAATAACCCTGAGTAATTAGGCACTTAATGAGAAATTATAAGATTAAGGCTTAATTAAGGGGTTAACGAAGAGTTTATGAGTTAACTCGGATGAGAAAATTCAAAAGAATGCTTAATCACGATTAGATAATCTCTAATTAAGCAAGTCAGAGCCCTTATACCTTAATTAAACACTAATCGCCCTTTAATTAGCTTAATCGAGTTTAATTAAAGTTAATTAAGCTTAATCGCAAGATTAATTTTTGTTAATCATGTTCTTGTGTATTAATCAGTAATACTTGCTTAATCATCTTAATTAAGTTGCATGAGTACTTAATCACATGATTAAATTCAAATTTAGTCAACTAGATAATAAAGTAAAAAGTGATGTCATTAAAGAATAGAGTATAAGACAAGAGTACTTTATGTAAGAGTTAGTACATGCTTTGTTCCCCTATCATCCAATTTGTCCCCCTAAACCTTAATCAACACAAAATTAAAAAAATATCTCCCTCCTTCCCTTTATGGTGAGGACGCCACTTTCTTCCTCTTCCACCATCATCCATTTTCATTTTCATTCATCTCATTCTCTCTCTTCAAACCAAATCCTCCCACTTCTCTCTAAACTCTCTCATCTTCTTCTTCCTTTCTTCACCACCACCACCCAAAACCTCTCACTTAGCCCTTCAAGGACCTCATCTTTGGGACTTTGGAGATAAGATCAAAACACTACAACCTCCATTTTCACAAGATCTCAAGAGCTTCTCCTTCCACCAAGCTAAACCGCCACCATCTTCAAGGAAAGGAACCACCATCATCTTCTTCTTCTTCTCTAGTTTTTGCGCCATTTCTAAGAAAGGTGGTGATCTTCATCTTTTTATTTTGTTTGGTCAAGAAAGCTTCAAGCTTGGTTCTTTTCATGACCAAGATCTTTAAGTGAAAACTTGAGAAGATCCTTCATGCTCTTCATGAGTAAAAGTTGCCATTTTTGGCAAAATATGTTCTTGTTATTCTTCAAGTGTTCTTGATGTTCCTACTTTTGGAAAAATACATTCTTGTTGTTCTTTAAGTGTTCTTGATATTTGGAAAAATATGTTCTTATTATTCTTCAAGTGTTCCTGATATTTCTACCTTTGGAAAAATACGTTCATGTTCTTATTCTTCAATGTTCTTGATGTTTTTAGTGGTATCTTGCTTAAAGTTATTCTTTTTCTTATGATGAGTTTATAATTAGAAAAGTTTCATCTGTACATGCTTTTCATGATTTGATAAGACTATGAACATCCTAAAAGCTTAAAACTTTAAAAAGTTTGCTTCTTGAAGCATAAAAAGTGGCGCAAGTTTAGTGCCTTCATAAAAGTCTTATTTTGTTTTGTTTTGAAGACAAGACTACATATAAAAATCTAAGCTTTGGGGATAATAAGCCTTTTTGAGTTAGAAAAATGACGTCTTGTCACCTTATGTTTCAAAGATTGATCCTTGGAAGCAAATCCTTTCATAAAGTTTGAAACTTGAAATCAAAAAGGTCACTTTTGGATCATAGAAATGCTAACTTTTATAAAGGTAAAGACTTTATAACTTTAGAGCTAATGTCTTGTATCACTACTTGATAAAGTAGGAACCTTTTTAATGTAGAGACAACTTTAAATCATAAAGTTAAGACCTTGATGGTCTTAGAATAATTAAAAGAGTCAACTTTCATAAAGAACAAAACTTTTTAGTTAAAAAGTTAGTAACTTATATCATTATTTCATGAAGATCTAATCTTTAAGATAAGAGCTTAATTTTAAAGACACTTACTTTCATAAAGAATAAAACTTTATAACTACTTTATAAAGAATGATAACTTTTATAATACTTAAGGTAAGATCTTGTTATGTTAGTAATAAAAGTTTGAAACTTTGCAACTTGGTTAAGTTAAAAATCACCCTTGCTGTTTAGTGAACATGGTGTTGTTGGGTTCATGATGTAGTTATACATTGTCATGACCCAAGGATTAAATAGATCTCGAACTCCTTAGGAACAGAAGTATGATTAAGGCCTCTGAGCATACCCTGAACTTAGGAATCACTAAATGCACTATATAGCATGAACCTAGGAATCACTAAGTGCACTATCTTAAAGAAAGGAAACAATTATAACTTAATTAAATTGAACAAGTGTTCCATGAGATGTGAACTCAAGTAAAGGATAATTTCTTTTGAGAACTAAGTAACTAAAGGACCACATACATACATCTTAACTATGCACTTCTGTCATGGGTAACCATGAGAAATCATGTGATGATTCATAATATTCTTCACAAAGAATAACACAACTATAAACCCCTTTTAGGGTATGAATGTATGATGCCATTCAGCATGATGAATGATGAGTTTGAGTGAGCTTTGTCTCATGATTGATTGATTATTGTGATATGATAAACTGTTGGTTGAAAGCTTATGATTGGCATTTTGAGGGAAGCTCCAGTCTAGCCGTCATGCTATTTGATGTCCATCAAAATTATGGACTTAGTCATATCATTGTATATGTCTAGTCAAAGAAGTACTATGCATGTAAAGTATAATGCTAAGAAAAGAAATTATGGGATATGACCCCTCGATCACTTCTGGGAAGTGAAAGACGGTGATCCACAAGGAACCTCTATGAGGGAGGCAAAGGTGACATGGAGGACCCTCCAACTTAGGGGGAACCAATATCGGCTTAGTCTAATTTGGTTTAGTACTGCATGACAATGGTCAAGGAATGAGCTCATGTCCAAAAGCAGTCTATTTCAAAGGAAAAGTAAAAAATGTTAAGCACGTGCTAAAAATGAAAGTAAAGTCAAAGTATAACCATGGTTAAGTCTATGATGATGCATGCCTTTGCATGTAATTATATTGCTATTTGCATTATGAATGTTTATTCTATGTTTCAGTATGTATGTTAGTAATAATGATGTGGTTATGATGTTAAGTTTAAAAGCAACCCGCTTCAGGGTTTAAGTTTTCAAAACCATTAAAATTGAACTTATATCTGTCCACTATTTTTATAATTAAACCTAAAGTGGCTAGGACGATAACGATGACATAATGTTCGTCTAGTCACGATCATACTGAGAAATCTTGTATTTCTTACTCCTACGTTTCTATGTCGTCTTTAGATGGAGCTGATGGCATCCATGGTAGCACTTCTAATAGTACCTAACTGGATAAGATGAGGAGCTGCCATGTTTCGTCACCTAGCTAAGGAGGATCAAGATAGTAGCATAGTATTTTCATTTTCTTAAGAGCCCTAATTGGGCTGTTTATGTGTAATTAAGAGCATGTAAGAAGTCATGCTGCTTAATTTGACCTATTACATATATGATACTTATTAAGTGTAATGATGACCTTGATTATCTATGATTACATTCTTGGCTTAATGTATTGTGTTATGTTGCTTCCATTTTGTCACATGTCTTATTAGTAACTCAGCAATATGAAAACAACGTCCATACGTATGTGAGTGAGCAAGCGTTTAAAGGCTTAGTTTTCAAGCATAAAGGTTTTACGAAAAAAAATTTCATACTATTTTAATATTTTACGCTAATTTTAACGATAAGAACTTCCTCTAGTTAAGAGTAATAGCTAGTAATGCTATAAAATGACTTAAGCATAGTATGGTATTATTAGGATGTTACATGATAAATTTAATCCTTTTCATTAACACCTTTAAGTTCCATTAACTTATCCATTCCTAGCATCGAGATTATTACTTCACTTAGGTTCAAGGCTCAAGCAAATCAAAGCTAGCATACCTCAATTTATTTTCCATGCATCATAGTCTACACAGAAAACCTACTTTAAGAATCCAACTCTTAAAACAAGATGCAAGACATATTAGGTTCAAACAGGTTTTCCTTGAGATAAAAAACAATACTTCACCTAGCATGGATCTTGCATCACAAATGCATTCCATTATATTCTATCCTAGAACCATATTCGTTAAAAGGCCATATCTAAGAATCTTATCATGATCGAGTCACATACAAAAGAAAAACAAGCGGCTTCCATTAACTAAGGATCAAGAATCCATTTCTTTATAGTAACCACTTAATCCACGTGAATTAATTCTAATTTATTAATGTTTATTTTCTACTCATTGGCAAGTACTTTAGCTCTTAGAATGCATTAGAAACTCATTACAGCCCAATCAAATAGGTTCTTCCAATAAAAATCTCCTCAGCCAACTTATTCGCACACATGCATCCATGTAAGGTTGTTTTAAGCTTTCAAGCCTATAATTCATCGATACAAAATCAATCAATATATCATAGATCACAAGTGACATTCAATTCTCATCTGGCAACTGGTGACAAGCAATCAATTTATTCTACATGCATACCACATCTATATCATGCAAAACCTCATTTTCAAACATAAATCATAAAAGAATATAGAGGGGTCACACATATCATAAAAAGGAAGCAAGATTTAATTTTTTTCTTTTTTTGACAGATCGGAATAGAGAATAGCTTGAAGTCGAGGTGTAAAGAAAAAAAAATGAAGCGATGACTTCCGAAATGTGACATACACAAGGTGCATGGCACAAAGGCTCACACAAAATAATTGAGACAGGAAGGACCAAAAAAAAAATTCCTATAGGCCTTTGGTAGTACCACAATTTGGGGAAATGGGTGTACTTCTATTTATGTAGTTGTGACCCTACTAAAGAACACTTACTTCATTATCCATAGGAAAACCTAATGCTCTATACCACTTTGTCACGACCCAACCCATATAACACCCTAATAACTCCATACTACACTTAAGTCGCATCATGGGAGTTACTAGTTGTTACCTTTGCTGGCGGAAACTAACTTGCTTGTTAAAATTATTTTATATCAAAAATAAGGGTAAATTTTTTTTAAAAAAAAAAAACAATGATGGAGTAAATCCATTTGAAAAGCAAGAGCATCAAGCGCATCGTAAGCATATAATAATAAGTGTCATTACATACATATTTGCAGTGCATAAAATAAATAAAGGCAATATAAAAGACAATCATATTAATTAGTCATAATATTCATTCCATAGCCATCATAGTTAGATACAGCTATAAATAGCATAACTTGTTGTACATAAATAGCCATAGGATCGATATCTATTGTCGACCCGACAAAACAGCCCTAACAAGATACAACACAAAAGAAATACATCATAAATCTTTGCCACCATACACGCCATAAGAATGATGACCCTAGAAATTGTAAACAAAAAAAGGTCACATCCAAACTCAGCAGGAACTATCCAAACCATCCTCACCCTTAAAATGAAACAAATCCGCTCTCGAAACCACCAGGGTGCATCATCTCCATGTCCTCTTCCTTAGGCTCACCTACGCCTACAAGGCATGGCTCGAGTACGAATGAATCCTCAGCCACAACCCGGGGGTAGTGCTTGGCTGGTAGCAAAAGAAGAATCTAAGGTCAAGCAATTCATAGAAAGGTACGACATATCTGAAGGATTGAACTCCATAGAATCTGTCGGTGTCAAGCGGCTGTCGAAGTCGAACTCTTTATTAGTGGGGTACATCAGAGAGTGAATAAGTGGACGTCCATTATCTAGGTTAATGTCATCTTACGATTCATGTAGGAGGAAGAACAGGCTCATGATAGGTGCACAAAATTGATGGCCATGGATCATGTAGACCTTCATGGCTGCCCGAGCAATCATCGCAAATGCATTCAACACTAGATTGAAGTGCCAATGTAGGACCAGGAACTCGACAAAGATCACCACGGTGCTTGACAATATCCTTTGAAGATGACACAGAAACATGAGAGTGAGAAATACAAGATTTCTCAGTAGGATTCTGCTTAGACAATTAATGTGTCATCGTCCTCGTCTAAGTACTTCGAGTTTAATTATGAAAAGGTGAACATGCATAGATTCAATTTTAAGGGTTTTGAAAATATAAGTTCTCGAAGCGAGTTTCTTTTAATATTAATCTCATAAGCATAAAATAAAGTAACATAGGGCGATAAAATAAAAATATACATACTAAAGCATAGTATAAACATTCATAACCATGCATACGAGGAAATAAGGATGCATGTACTTTCAAGTATTTCCATTGACTTTGACTTCCTTAACTTTCATAAATTAGTACGTGCTTAACATTCTTTCATTACGTCCCCTTGGATAGACTGCTATTGGATATGAGCTTATTCCCTGACCATTGCCACATAATTCCTATCTAAAATCAGACTAAGCTAATAAGAGTTCCTCTAAATTGGAGAGATCTAAGCCCCATATCTTAAAAGTAAAAAGGTCTCTTAATGGGTCACATTCTTTTTTGAAGGATCACACCTGCTTTTGTTGTCTTTATGGATCACCTTCCCTTTTGAAGGATCACCTCTAATTGTTTCATTTCTTATATTACATCTTACATTTTCATATGCATTATGCTCAAAGACAAGGCACAAGTAGCCATGTAATGGATATGTCTAACTCCATAATTTTGACAAAATCTGGCAGCATAATGGCTAGACCAGAGCTTCCCAAAAATTTGCTAAGCATAGAAAATTTAACCAATAGTCAGTCATATTCATTTCATATCATCATATCAAGCATCAACAATCATTCAATCATGAGTCAATACTTAACCACCTTGCCAACATCATGCTTAAAAGCATCATACGCTTATACCTTAAAGGATATCTATAGTTACATTATTCTTTGTGAGATATCTTAGGAGTCATCATATGAATCACCATGTTTACTTATTAGAAAATTGCATAGTTTAAAATAAATATGCATTATAGGTTTTTAGTCACTTCTTGAATGGAGTCACACTTTATTTAAGGGTTTAAAGCTTTTTCCCATATCTTTAACTTAAGAAAAATGTCTATTCATTCAATCATGCATTTTTAAACTTTAGTTATTTCAAATTTAGGTATTAGGCACTTTCTTTCCTATTCTCTTTTGTTATGGTTGAAACTTATATAGGGTTTTTAGCCAAAATTTTGTCTTCGAATCTTTTAATCCCCTTGAGATGGTGCACTAATGATTCCTAGGTATATGGTATGATTAGAGGCCCTAATAGTACTTCTATTTCCAAAAGATTTCGAGATCTTTCTAATCCCTTAGGTCATGATAATGCATAACCACACTCATAAACTCAATACACCATGTGTTCACTATCATCACGAAGTGATTTTTTATTCCAAACAAGGTTGCATGATCGGGCCTTTATTAGATAAAGTTGCAAGACTTCACCTTTATGATTTTAAAGTCTTAATATTGAAGAAATTTTGAACCTTTATCCATTATTTGCCCTCAAATTTCATCTTTATAAATTAAAGTTGCAAGGTTTTATTTTTATAACTAAAAAGTTTCATTTTTTATGAAAGTTTAAAACTTTATGCAATATCTTGTCTTTAAGATTCAATCTTTATGAAATAAAGTGACAAGTTCTTACTTTTATGAGTAAAAAGCTTCATACCTTAAGAAAGTTTAAACTTTTACTAATTATCTTATCTTCAAGAAAAACAAAATGAATCTTTTAGCGGGTATATACTTTAGCGCTACTGTTTAGACTTCAAGGAGCAAACTTTCAAAGTTTTATGCTTTAGAATATTCTTTGGTCACATAAAATCCATGTTGGAGGTGTAAAAAGAGAATTTTTTCAATCATGAACATATTACATCAAGAGAACAACTTTGAACAACAATGTCTTCAAGAAAGCATATTTATTTCCAATAACTTCAAAGAACACATAGATCATAAAAGATAATGAAAACTTTTAGAGCATTCAAGAAAAGGAACTTCCAACATAGAAATCTCATAAACAAGGTTCAAGAAGAAACTTTTCCAAAATAGGGAAACTTTCTCAAGAAGAAAATAGAGCATTTCTCAAGTCGTTACTTGAAACTGTTAGCCATGGTGGAAACCAAAGCTTTAAGCTTTCTTGATCAACAAAAAGAAAAAGTAGCAGATCACTACTAGGTGTGTTTTTGCACCTTCTTGAAGGAGAAAAAGAAGATGAAGATGGCCTCTCCAAAGTAGCGGTGGTGGCAGCTTCTAATAGAGAAGATGAGAGCTTTTGTGTTCTTGAGAAATTGGAGGTTGAAGTGTTTAAATCTTGTCTTCAAAGACCAAAAAATATGATCTTTGAAGGCTAGTCAGAAGGTTTGATTATGATGTTGGTGGAGAAAGGAAGAAGAAGATGAAGAAAAAGAAGAAGAAGTAAAAAGAAGTTGAAGTTAGAGGATTAAAAAGAGAATGAGAAGTTACAAAATAATATGGATATGTGTATGGGGGGAGTGGCCGTGGCACATACAAGGGTGTGTAGGTCAATATTTTCTTAATTTTGTATTAATTAAGGTTTAGGGAGACAAAATAAATAATAAGGGAAACCAATTATGTACTACTCTTACATAAAGCAACTTTGTCTCTTGCTTTTTGCTTTTATGACAACATCAATGCTTTATTGTCTAGTTAACTTAATTTGAATTCTAATTATGTGATTAAGTGCTCTTGCAACTTAATTAGCTTAATTAAGTAAAGATTAGTGATTAACTTATGCTATCATGATTAACAAAATTAAATTTTTAATTTAGCTTAATTAAGCCCTTAAGAGTTTGACTTGCTTAAATAAAAAATTCTCTAATCTTAACTAATCATTCTCTTGACTTTTCTCTTCATAATTATCCTTTTTGCCCTTTAATAAAGCCTTTATTCTTTAATTCCTTATTAAGTGCCTAATTACTTGGGATCATTGAGGTAAATTTAGTACAAGGAAAAATTAAGGATGTTATAACCCAGGCCATGGTTAGCACATACGAGACTACCACCCCTAGCAAGCCTAGCCAGACTGCACATCACATACACGAAATATTTGGGATCTAGGCACCCAATAACATACAAGCTACATTCATATGATCATAAACTTATACTTCTTCCATAAAGATACAACACTTTTCCTTAATAGATACATATTACAAATCCTCATGTAAACAATAGATTAAAACTACAGAAGCAAGACCCTGCCTATGAGTAATGCAGCACTAATAATCGAAGGGTCAATAGAAGATCCAAAAATGACATGCCAACCTACAACTGAAATGAAGGTGAGCGATGTGTCCAACTGACTCAATGAGGGATAATATGTCTATATCAAGCATGGGACAAGCTGATAAGAATAAATAGTAGAGCTTAAATAAACAATATAATTATATAAGTCCAGGTAATCAATTTATTTTTTCAAATGAGAGGGAATCCACAAAAAATGCAAATTTGATAGGCTACAAAACCTTTTGTTCTTTTTTGGAATATCACCATTTTTAACAAAACCAGCATTGGGTTCAAATTCCAAATAGAGCTCTAGCCATAAAACTTAACTCTCAATTCTTTTTTCCATCACAAAAGAAAGTATACGAAGTCAGGAAATCCATAAGTTCAAATAAACAGTTATCTCAAAATATATACTTAGAAAATATGCTAAGTAGTTATCAAAATGAGTGGGAGGTTATCTAATCCAAGATAAACAAGCAGGAATCACACTTAGACGATTTTTGCTTCATGTGACCTTGAAACAAGCATGATCCACTTCTTGAGTGGCCATGAAAATAGGCGTGAACAAACTCATGAGCGGCCATGAAATCAATCTAGTCAAGGTGCATCCAGGCTAACATCTACTACCATTAGCTACAAATTTTATCAGACTTTTCCAAAACCATTTGTATTCAGATATAGATATACGTATGTATTTTTAATAAATCTAGTTCAAGCTTCAAAATATTATGTTAGTTGAAACTTAGTTCCCATCATTCAAATTCTTCGAAAGGCCAAGCAAAATTCCCATCCAGGTGTGATAACAAAAACCAACTAGTCTTAAGACCTTCAATCCTTTTATACTTCCAAAATCTTTGGTAATATTCCAAACACTTTCATTTAAATAGAGAGATTAATTCATGAATATCACACTTTAAGAGCTTGACCCATGGGTTTTCAAGAATAAAAACGTATGTACATAGACTTTACTATCATACCAAATATCTCAATCAAAGGTTCATTTGCAACATACATACATATACATAAATTAAAATACTAGTTATAGACAAATAATCCACTTATAAACTTAGCCCAAGAGTTGAAGATTCTACCCCTTCAGGGCCACGAACCAAAAGGGATAATCCTTGAGTTACTCTACCATCACAAATATGACAAATTAAGCTTAAATTAGACTCTAGAATAAGTAATTAGCACAAATCACCATTTCAACACAAAACCCCCAAACTCATAACTCTATGGGTTCCAAAACTCATAACAACAACCCATAACCATGAAGGAATCAAACAAACCTTAAGAAAGAAAGAGAAATAGAGTTTCGAGAGTTACCTTTGGAAGAAAAAGAAGAAGGAAAGAGTAGGTTCCTTGCTTTCACCTCCTCCAAGTTCCAATCTCAATAGTGAAGGTGTTGGTGAGAATGGAGGTGAAGATTGGAGAAGAGGATTGAGGTTGAGGGTGTGAAGAGCAATAGGATTTGTGGGAACAATTAAGGTAGGGGAAGAAGATGATGAAAGGGAAAAGTTTAGAGAGAGGGGAGAGGGCATTTTGGTTTTAGAGAAAGTAGGGGAAGGGAAAAACCGGAAAGAGAGAGCCAAGAGAGAGTGGTCGCAAAACTCGTTTTATGCTTACCTAGGGATCGCCTAAGCTATGGGGGTTAGTAGAACAGCACCCCTCAGAACGTAGCACTGCTTAGGCAGCCAAAAGCCAACGCTTAGGCACTAGTTCCAAGATCCAAATGCAACATTTTTCTCTTTGTTTCAAGCACTTGGAACCTAGATCTTGGAGCTCACCTCAACCCTTCACCATCCTATCTATACTATTGCAACTCCAGTGCATAACCTTGACCCTAGACTATCTACCACGGACCCGGGAACCCGGACCCTTGATCTTGAACCTTCAATCCTAGACCTTGGACCCGGTCATGATAGATCAAAGTGAGTGAATATTCAACATTCACTTTCTAGGTTGAGCACAGAGAAAATTTTCTCCTTAGCTTTAATATATTCTTCAATTTATCCTAATCAAAGATCCCCCAAAAGTTCAGTGGATCCACTTTCTGAAATTTAGCAAACTTTTGATAGTCTTGATCTGCTTCTTCCCCTTCAGGATTCTCACCAGGATTTCCTCCGGCATGTTTCTCAACTCTTTCCATCAAACTATTTGCAATAGCAGTTTGATCTCTTATGGCATAAGTCATCGTACAAAAGGTGTCCATAATGTTCTCCATGTTTTTATAAGTAAATTCATGGGCTGGCCTATCGCATCCACGGGAAGTCATCAGTTCCTGGTCACACAAGGCAAAGATGTTGAGTTGATCAGGCTTGATACTAAGCTAAGTATGATAGCAATTGATTACTTTCACAATCAGATAATCATGCATATTTAATTCTATACAAAGTCTAATGCATAGCATTAACTAAGGAGTTTCAGAGCGTGTTAGAAGCCTAGTCAGTCCAATTCTCAGGCTCTACTAGAATGAACTGCTTTAATACCAAAATTTAACACCCTTCTAATCACAATAGCATGCCTAAGTCATTATATTATAATTAGAAGTTGCTACTCATGAGGTATTGAGCAAATGTATTACAGTTGAACATGCACTATTATTTGTGATCACATTATTGATCGGTGTACATAGCGTAAATTTATAAAGTAACGTCAAAAAAGTATCATGTTGTAAGACTAAGGTACCAACGATATTTCCATATTAAATATATATATAATAATGTGCTCGTGTCTCAACTAGGATACTAAGTACATTCCATATTAGCTACACATTCCATATTAGCTACACATCCAAAGACTCTCAACTATATCTATGGCCCCAAAAATACTATTCTAAGACAAGCCACTGAATGTGCATGAATGATGAATGAGTTGTCGTGTCGCTCTATAGCTAAGTATAGGTCCGTTAGCAAAAAGTGTCCCTAAGCCATCTACTATATATCTTCACATAGTGTAAAACCCATTCTCTATGGCAGTTAACCCTTATAGTGCTAGTTTGGGCACCACGTGGTCTCTTCCAGAGGATGAAGAGGAAGAACTATCTTTCCAAGGGTTTCTTTCACTAGATGGGGAAGATAGAGATAATGGTGAGGGATAAGGTGGATGTGCCATGTGTAATGGGACACCATTAAAGGAAAACTCGAGGTCAAACTGAGGGTTGAGCATTGTGATCATAATGGGCAACTGGAAAACATCTACATCGTGTACCATCGCCACTTTAGTAAACAAAACATAATGGAAACTTTGAATTAATTCCCTTAGGCAGTGTGAAAATTTCTTAGGCAGCGCTATGCCATGACGATCCTCACACTTGGAATTATAGGGTAGTGTAACACTGCCATTGAAAATATGGCACTGCCATATGTTAAAAATTACAAAAATGACAAAAGTGCCCCATCAACTTTTGTTAATTTCACTCTTGCCCAAAAGTTTTAGAATTTGTACTTTAACCCCAAGTGGATATTTCCAAAATAACCCTAGAACTTTTCATGAAATGACATTTATATCCCTACACCTATAAGATTAGCATAATAGGATTTTAAGCAGAGCAGAATCACGTAGTGAAACCGTAGAAGTTTAAATCTCTGCCAATTGGGCCATGGACGCAGTCTGGTGTGAAATGACATGGGGTGCCCCTGGACTTGTTTAAAATTACGAAAATGCCATTAGTTACAGAAAATTGGAAATAGAAAGGCACCGGATTTACAAAAATGTCTAATTTACTCCGTTAATTCACTTATTCAGTTTCAATAGTTATGTAAGAGCAATTAGAGGTTAATTAAATATTAATCAAGAGTTAACTAGATATTAGTTAGAGAGATTAGGCTTAAGATAAATTACAATGAACACGTAGACATCTTACAAAACTATTAAGTAACGTTTGACCGGTTTGGAGAAAATCGGCGAAGATTCGGTATTTTAAACCACCAGAACTGAACCAGTAGAATTTTCTACTAGAATCCATCACTTAAGTGGCTGAAATTCAGCCACTCCTACAACCTATGAGTGGCGCCAAGTGTTGCTCAAGCTAGTGGAAAAACTTGGCTTTTCCTTCATCAAATTTTTATCGTTTTCGCCTAGTTATTCGGTTTTATCAACTACATAAGATTAATTAGCTTTCGATTAAAATTTTACTTAGAGCGAATTAAGCATCATTTAGAGAAATTAGATATGAGAGAATTAGATTGAAAGCATAGGAAACTTCATAGGATTTTTGCAAAACTGATTTACCGATTTAAAGGAAATCGGTAAGATTTCGGTACTTTGAATTGTCGGAACCGAACTAATAGAAATTATACTATGAAAACCTTAGGATGAATGGCTAAGATTTAGCCAAGCAACCCCCTCAAGTGGCGCCTTGATCAGCCCTTGATGATGGGAAGCCAAGCTAAATTGGAGAAGGGAATGAAATCCACCAATCACATGCATCTAGCTTCCAAATATCTCTGTCTTTTCCTTCCTTCCCTTATCATCATTTTCATCCTCCCTATCTAGCTACTGAAGGTCATCTCTTTCTCTTCTCTTTACTTTCATTTCCACTCCATTCTCATCCATTTTCAAGTCTCATCACAAGTTACTTTCATCAAAGACACAAAATCCACCCAAACTCAACTAGACAAGGTAGGAAATCCTATTTCACTTCATGTTTTCTCTGATTTGGGGCTGCATGGTGAGCATGTATAATCTGAAATATTGATGTTATATAGAGTGATGATGATGGTTTATGACTAGTTTTGCATGTACATTGTGATTAAAATTGGAATTGAAAGCAAATAGCTTGAAGGAGGGAGACAAATCTAGAAGCTGTTAGGGTTTTCCTCGTGATCAAATGCGGCGAGTGTGCAGCTCTGCCTACCATCATTTAAATTGGATGAAACCATTTTTATATGAAATCAGACATCTAGGGATTTCCATATATATATATATATATATATATATATATATATATATATATATATATATATATATATATATATATATATATTTATATCACATAAGGCCATTGGATTAGTTATGAATTTTTTAAGTTTAACCTAGAAATCTGGATTCTTATCCAGGCAGTATGAGTTGAGAAAGGTATAACTCACCTTACATAACTCCAAATTGAGTGAACCCAAGATTTTTTGAAAGATAACATGTAAGGGAACACCCCATAAAAATTTTAGAACCAGATTCATTGCCGTTTGTTCCCAGCACACCAATGAATTTGACTTAAGTTCAAACCAGGTTGAAGTAGGGTAGTCCAGTAGGGTCAAGTTTCGAGACTCATAACTCAAAATATACTCATGCAAATGGTATGAAATTATTTCATTTGAAAGCTTGTTCTGTTAGCTTTAATTTGATATAAATTTTGTAGGATTTCACTTAGATTTCTATTTTTAGTAAATTTTCACTTATAAGAGCACAATTCTGGCTAAGAACAGGACAACCTGAGGAAAAATACTTATAACTTGAATTATACAAATCAAAATGAGTTGGGACTAAAACGGTTGGAAACTAGACACATAAGGCTATGACATATCCAAAATTTAGACTTAGATGAGTTTAATTGAGCAAAGAGTGGATTATAACAAAATTGGGAAAAATAGGAGAGAGTAAACTAAAAACCCCATAGATGCTTGAATTGAACTTGATGAATGATGCTATGAATATCTATATAATTGTTGATCCATATTGAATTACAAGTTTGAAATATTGTACTGGTTGTCTGGCACTATTCGTGGGAAAGCGGACTCGATATGTTATGCTGCCGAATTTTCGGCAGGAACATATGAGAACTTATGCTATGGGTGATTATGCTTTGAATATATTTACATTTACATGTCATACTCATGTACATCATGCATGCAAGCATAATTAGAATGTGTTATGAGAAATAAGGTATGAGACATATTCATGAATGCACCAAGCGTCCGCATGTATGACAAGATATGAAAAGGAAAAGATAATAAGAACTTACAAGAAAGATGTACCAAGCTACCACGTGAGGCATGGCATAGACCCAACTAGCGTAGGCCAGAGCGGTACTGTCTAAGATTTAGGCCAGCCCTCGACCAGATTTAAGGAGAATAGACCGATGTGAGGGTCGGGGAAAGTAAACCTGTCACTCATGTATAAGTACGAGCTCAGACCTGAAAAGTAGGCTATTACCCAGGGGTGAGAGAGGCCATTCACCTCCGGGGGACCAAGTACAGAAAAGAGCAAGATCAAGTTGCAAGTTAAAGAAAGAGATAAATTAAGTGCACTTGCATACAATCAAGTACAAGCATCTACATGTGCATTTCTAATTATCTCATTATGTCATGATATTATTATGATTCTTATTGAAGTATATTACTCTGTTCATGTTCCTATGTCTATCATATGAAATGGCAAGTGTAACACCCTCCTAAGCACAGTACTATGCTTAAGTCACAGTACCATACCCTGGAGTCACATCATTACTGAGCGGACCTCGTCTGACAGCAACTTCAGCCGTCCTTGGAAACTTCTAAAATCATCTGGAGACAACATGGAAATAGGAGTGAGAATTATAAAATTCTCAGTAGGATTCTCTAATCTTCATACATAATGTCATCATGGTCGTCTTCAGTTTGCTTGGCTTTATTTTGAAGATAGATGAACATGCAGCACAAATTGTTTAATTTTACATTTCGAAAAATGTCTTATCCGAAGCAAAGTTCATTTTAATCATACACTTAGCATTTGGGAGAACCCATAAAATCCATTCAAGTATAATACCATGAATAATATCTGTAGCATAGTAAAACGCACACAACATCACTATGCTAGGAACATAACATCTACACATAACTTTACTCATACTTAAATTTATGTTTATACATAAAACTTGCTTTTCTTTCTGCATCTTTCTTTTCTTTTGTCATCATGAAATCTTTACGTGCCACATTCCAGAGTATGATCGCCATGTCATACCCCATCAGAGCGTGATCGCCATGTCACGTTCCTTAGGAATATGGGATCTTCCTTTGGTACTTACATTAACTGCGTCAAGGCATGCCTCATGTAAGTTCTGCCCCTATCTTCACACTAGCCGGGTCGATGCCATGCCTCATGTGAGTGGGGTACCTGCATGAGCTTTAATCTTTAATCTTTATTCTTTAGCTTTTACTTGGCACACCTAGCCGTTACGTATCGCCGTCCCTAGGGTGCATTTATTGCCCTAGGGTAGCCTGGCCTTGGAGTGAGCCCGTCAGCCCCACCCGTGACTATCGACACACCGACCCACCCACAAGGGGATCCACTGCCTCTAGGTTGGAGGGAACCAAAGTGCAACTGCCTCCAACATAGAGGGACCCAAGTCTTTAGCTGCCTTCACAAGGAGGGACCCATGTGCAACCGCCTCCAGGTGAAGGGACCCATGTCTTTATCATTTAATCGCCTTCACAGGAGGGACCTCAATTAATCGCCTCGAGTGAAGGGACCCACATTTTATCTTATTTAGTCAGCCTTCACAAGGAGGGACCTCGAATAATCAGCCTCGAGTGAAGGGACCCATATTCAATATATTTACCTTCTTTCATTCTCATGCATATTCAAGCATAATTATAAAGAATGTACTCATGCATGTACTTCATTTATTTTCATGTATCATTGCACACATGATCTTCACGTACATATTCGGAACGTATAAAGGCTCGTAGCCTCTTTACCATTCTACCGACACTCATACATATGCTTCGTTCTTTACTTTCATATATCTCATCTCATACTTATATTATTGAATATAGGGTTCCTATATACCCATTCATACTCTAATTCATCATTACCTGTAAACATTCCTAGTTTTATAGACTTCTGCCGTAAATCCGGCAGCATGACGGATCAGGTCCGTTTCCCCATGAATAGTGCCAGCATTTCACGGACAAATTAGTCAAAGCAACATAATCAACTTAACACACATATAACAATGTCAAGCTGGCAATCCTTAATTCAAACCTTATATGTTCCACTAACACTTGTAAAATTATCATTTTGGCCATTCTGCCAATTCTATTCGGTTCTGCCCGAATCTTGTATATTCCACCTTTATTTCTATTAAACTCATTTAGATCTGAAATTTGGATATGTCATAGCTCTATATGTCTACTTTCTAACCTCTTTGGTCCCATGTCATTCTGATTTACATACTTCAAGATATTCAAATCTTACCTCAACTCGCTCAGTCACTAGCCCGAGTTACACTCCTGGAAGTATAAATTCACTAAAAATAGAAACTAAGCTCAAATCATGCGAAATCGGTCTCATATTAAAGCTAACAGGACAACCTTTCATTTGCCACAAGTTTCTCTCCATTTTCTTAAGTACATCTCGAGATATAAGTCCTGAAAGTTTACTTTTCTGAACTACCCTGTTTTGGCCTAGATTGGACATGGGATAACTTCCTCGAATCACTGGGAACAATTGGGGCCATAACAAACTCGGAATCTTATATTGGGGTGTTCCTCTGTGTGTAAGCTTTCTAACAAAATTGGTTTCACCCGATTTGGAGTTGTATAGGGTGAGTTATACCCTCCTCATGTCACCTTGCTCGGATGAAGATCCTGAACCCTAGGTCAAACTTCAAAAATTCGTATCTCTCTCAATACTAATCCAATAACCTTATATGATATATCTATGGAAAGCCCTGAATGTCTACTTTCATCTAAAAATGGTTTCATCGGATTTGACCGATTGTAGGCGACGCCGTACACTCCGCCGTACGGACTGCCGTGGACTTCCTCACCAAGACAGCATCTCACTTCTCCACTCCTTCTAATCTTCTCCTTCTAATCATAATTCTGACTCAAAGTCTTCTATTAATTCAATCATAAATTCATCCAATACATCCAATAGTTCATTAAATACGTAAAGAATAGCACAATCTCATACAATCATAGTGTAAGAAATTCAAGAATAGAGCAGAATCCTACCTCTTTGGAGCAAGATTTGGCTAAGTGCTGAAACTTGGAGTTTGGATGAACAAGGCTGGAACTTAGCTTGAGTCTTGGATGTGTGAGCAAGAGAAAAGAGAGCTGATGGAGAAGAGGAAAAGCAACGTGAATAATGGTCTGATTCAAAGGAGGATGGTGTGTTATATAGGCATGAGTGGGAGTTAACTTGGAAGGTTGTGATTGGTTGCCCTCTTTGTATGGTAGAATCACTGTCCACGACGCCTAAGTGGTAGCGCTTCTAGCATATTCTGAAACGAAATCGGAACTCGCATCCATCCTACTTCAAGCCGAACTCGTCCATATTACGCTTTAAGGTCGAACTCGTGTCGCTCTTACTTGAGCTTGGAACTGAATCCTAACGTCGGGACTCAGACGCCTTGTTTGTGTCTTGAGGAAATCTTGCATCAATGTCGGATTCTAAGTCGAAAGATTACAATCACATAATTTCGAATTCCCAATTCAAACTCGGAAACCACGCATAATCGCTTTGAACCTTGTTATCTTAGGTCGGAGGTCTAACTCATGTAACCGCAATCCTATAATCTCGGAATAAACTCTGAATGTCAATGCTCGATATAAAATCTGAACTTCGTGTGATCAAGGTTTACTCAAGGGTCCGAACTCGTGTCCACTAAAATTGAGCTCAACACTAAGGTCTGAACTCTGAACGCGAGTCGCATTTCCAAACACAAGACCTTAAAGCTCGGAAGTCGTAATTTATATCTTGTATGGTGTTGGTCACTTGAAACCGGATATACTTGTCTTGAGGCACGAAGTCGGATCTCATGGAATTACGTTCATGTGTTTGGACTTGAAGGTTAAACTCGAAATAGTTGGAAATAATCCATACGAGGTCGGAAATCGTGAAAGGTATGAAGTCGAGAATTGGGCAAACATGAACTCTAACTCGGAAAAATACTCTTATCTGTGTTTCAAAGACTAAGTCGAATCGGAATGAATCGATCCCTGAGGGCAAAGCCGAACTCGGAAATCGGGATGTTACAATACTACCCCCCTTTTAAAAATTTTGTCCTCAAAATTTGATTACAAAACTAACTATGAGTTTGAAGAAAACTTCACACCTAAGTACTGAAGTTGAACAAACATAGTCAAAGAAAATACAAGAAATGCTAGCTTAAAAGTGAATCTTTGTTCTGGTTCATCCCATATATTCGCGATGACTCCTCTGAGGAAGTAATTCTTTCAGCTTTCGACCCTGGGATATTACCACTTAGGAATAGGTAGATGATGACCGGGGCATTTTCTAATCAGGTGTCCTGGCTTTCCACACTTAAAGCAAACCTTTGTCCAGCCAAACAAGGCCTTCCTCCATGATACCTTCCGCACTTGAACATTCTCGATTAGTGATTAGCCTTTGCACCGCTTTTCTTTATTTCGTTAGATTGAAATGGCTTCTTCTGGGGATTATCTTTGAAACTCCTGATCTTCAGGTGCCAATCTCTTTCCACAAACATCCATCCTGGCATCAGTGAGCTTCTTGTTATATCCCTCAGCTAACCGACTCTTGTTTGCCAATGCAGCAAAATCCCTTATCTCCATTGGCCCTACCGAGGCTAAAATGTCCGCATTTAATCCTCCTTCAAATTTGATGCATTTCCAATTCTCGTGAGTTGCGCTGATAGATGGTGGAGAATTTGCAGAGTTCTTCAAACTTAGCAATATATTACGAAACACTCATGTTTCCTTGTTGAAGCTTCATAAACTCCAATTCCTTAGCATTCCGCATCGATGCAGGGAAGTATTTCTGATAAAATGCCTCCTTGAACATGTACCAAGTGATATCAACTTGGGGTTCCCCCAACAGTCTCTTCGCCATCCCACCAAAATTGGCGTCCGCTTCTAACATATAAGTGGCAAAGGCCACTTTGATCATTACAGGCCAAGACGAGAAAGATCTTCTCCATTGCTTTGACCCATTCCTCGGCTTTATCTGGATCGAAAGTTCCGCGGAAACTAGGCGGATTCGCTTTTCTAAACTCGGCAAATTTAAGATAATCCAAGTCCGCTTCCTAGGCCATGTGGATTACCTCCATGTCTAGCCTCGCCGCCTACCCCATCGTTCATCATCGATGAGCAGGCTGCTTGCTCCGCATTGCTTGAGCCATTTCACGCATCGTGTCCATAAAATTAGCAGGATCTTCCTGAGTGGATCTATTTCGTGGCCTACCACGCCCTCGAAGCCATTAGTTCCTAGTCACACACAACAAAGCATTGAGTTGATCGGGCTCAACAAGAAGTTAAGTGTGACAAAGAACTAATAACAATCACGATTAGGCGGTCATGCTCCTAACTTAATTTCCTATCCCATATCTTATCTAAGCGAGATAAGATTAGTCGCATGACATTTCCTTATTTCCTAAAGATTCCAGAGTACACTTGAAACGTGGTCACCCAAATCCTCAGGTCCCAGAGGATAGAACTGCCTCGATACCATTAATGTAACACCTCCTAAGCACAAGATTATGCTTAAGTCACGCATTACCATACCCTGGAGTCATTCGTTATCGCACACTGGCGGACCTCGTCGGCGACAACTTCAGTAGATCATGGAAACTTCTAAAATCATCTGGAGACAACATGGAAATAGGAGTGAGAATTATAAAATTCTCAGGAGGATTCTCTAATTTTCATACATACTGTCATCTTGGTCGTCTCAGCTTGTTTTGGTTTATTTTGAAGATAGATGAACATGCAAAGACAAATTGTTTAATTTTACATTTCGAAAAATGTCTTATCCGAAGCAAAGTTCATTTTAATCATACACTTAGCATTTGGGAGAACCCATAAAATCCATTCAAGTATAATACCATGAATAATATCTCAGTAGCATAGTAAAACGCACACAACATCACTATGCTAGGAACATAACATCTACACATAACTTTACTCATACTTAAATTTATGTTTATACATAAAACTTGCTTTTCTTTTCTGCATCTTTCTTTTCTTTTGTCATCATGAAATCTTTACGTGCCACATTCCAGAGTATGATCGCCATGTCATACCCCATCAGAGCGTGATCGCCATGTCACGTTCCTTAGGAATATGGGATCTTCCTTTGGTACTTACATTAATCGGGTCAAGCCATGCCTCATGTAAGTTCTGTCCCTATATTCACACTAGTGGGTCGATGCCATGCCTCATGTGAGTGGGGTACCGCATGAGCTTTAATCTTTAATCTTTATTCTTTAGCTTTTACTTGGCACACCTAGGCGTTACGTATCGCCCCTAGGGTGCATTTATCGCCTTGGGTAGCTTTGGCCTTGGAGTGAGCTCGTCGGCCTCACCCGTGACTATCGCCACACCGACTCACCCACAAGGGGATCCACTGCCTCTAGGTTGGAGGGACCCAAAGTGCAACTGCCTCCAACATAGAGGGACCCAAGTCTTTAGCTGCCTTCACAAGGAGGGACCCATGTGCAATCGCCTAGGTGAAGGGACCCATGTCTTTATCATTTAACCGCTTCACAGGGAGGGACCTCAATTAATCGCCTCGAGTGAAGGGACCCACATTTTATCTTATTTAGTCGCCTTCACAAGGAGGGACCTCGAATAATCGCCCTGAGTGAAGGGACCCATATTCAATATATTTACCTTCTTTCATTCTCATGCATATTCAAGCATAATTATAAAGAATGTACTCATGCATGTACTTCATTTATTTTCATGTATCATTGCACACATGATCTTCACGTACATATTAAGTAGCGTATAAAGGCTCGTAGCCTCTTTACCATTCTACCGACACTCATACATATGCTTCGTTCTTTACTTTCATATATCTCATCTCATACTTATATTATTGAATATAGGGTTCCTATATACCCATTCATACTCTAATTCATCATTACCGTAAACATTCCTAGTTTTATAGACTTACAGTAAATCCGGCAATGACTGAATCAGGTCCGTTTCCCCATGAATAGTGCCAGCATTTCACGGACAAATTAGTCAAAGCAACATAATCAACTTAACACACATATAACAATGTCAAGCTGGCAATCCTTAATTCAAACCTTATATGTTCCACTAACACTTGTAAAATTATCATTTTGGCCATTCTGCCAATTCTATTCGGTTCTGCCCGAATCTTGTATATTCCACCTTTATTTCTATTCAACTCATTTAGATCTGAAATTTGGATATGTCATAGCTCTATATGTCTACTTTCTAACCTCTTTGGTCCCATGTCATTCTGATTTACATACTTCAAGATATTCAAATCTTACCTCAACTCGCTCAGTCACTAGCCCGAGTTACACTCCTGGAAGTATAAATTCACTAAAAATAGAAACTAAGCTCAAATCATGCGAAATCGGTCTCATATTAAAGCTAACAGGACAACCTTTCATTTGCCACAAGTTTCTCTCCATTTTCTTAAGTACATCTCGAGATATAAGTCCTGAAAGTTTACTTTTCTGAACTACCCTGTTTTGGCCTAGATTGGACATGGGATAACTTCCTCGAATCACTGGGAACAATTGGGGCCATAACAAACTCGGAATCTTATATTGGGGTGTTCCTCTGTGTGTAAGCTTTCTAACAAAATTGGTTTCACTCGATTTGGAGTTGTATAGGGTGAGTTATACCCTCCTCATGTCACCCTGCTCGGATGAAGATCCTGAACCCTAGGTCAAACTTCAAAAATTCGTATCTCTCTCAATACTAATCCAATAACCTTATATGATATATCTATGGAAAGCCCTGAACGTCTACTTTCATCTAAAAATGGTTTCATCGGATTTGACCGATTGTAGGCGGCGCCGTACACTCCGCCGTACGGACTGCCGTGGACTTCCTCACCAAGACAGCATCTCACTTCTCCACTCCTTCTAATCTTCTCCTTCTAATCATAATTCGACTCAAAGTCTTCTATTAATTCAATCATAAATTCATCCAATACATCCAATAGTTCATTAAATACGTAAAGAATAGCACAATCTCATACAATCATAGTGTAAGAAATTCAAGAATAGAGCAGAATCCTACCTCTTTGGAGCAAGATTTGGCTA
This sequence comes from Pterocarpus santalinus, assembly GCA_031439595.1. Taxonomy (NCBI): domain Eukaryota; kingdom Viridiplantae; phylum Streptophyta; class Magnoliopsida; order Fabales; family Fabaceae; genus Pterocarpus; species Pterocarpus santalinus. Next base: position 26,648,019 of record CM062525.1, read on the forward strand.
AGTGCTGAAACTTGGAGTTTGGATGAACAAGGCTGGAACTTAGCTTGAGTCTTGGATGTGTGAGCAAGAGAAAAGAGAGCTGATGGAGAAGAGGAAAAGCAACGTGAATAATGGTCTGATTCAAAGGAGGATGGTGTGTTATATAGGCATGAGTGGGAGTTAACTTGGAAGGTTGTGATTGGTTGCCCTCTTTGTATGGTAGAATCACTCTCCACGTCGCCTAAGTGGTAGCGCTTCTAGCATATTCTGAAACGAAATCTAACTCGCATCCATCCTACTTCAAGCCGAACTCGTCCATATTACGCAAGGTCGGAACTCGTGTCGCTCTTACTTGAGCTTGGAACTGAATCCTAACGTCGGGACTCGTATCAGCTTGTTTGTGTCTTGAGGAAATCTTGCATCAATGTCGGATTCCTAAGTCGAAAGATTACAATCACATAATTTGAATTCCCAATTCAAACTCTGAAACCACGCATTAATCGCTTTGAACCTTGTTATCTTAGGTCGGAGGTCTGAACTCATGTAATCGCAATCCTATAATCTAGGAATAAACTCGGGAATGTCAATGCTCGATATAAAATCGGGACTCGAGTGACTGAACGTTTACTCAAGGGTCCGAACTCGTGTCCACTAAAATTGAGCTCAACACTAAGGTCTAACTCGGAACGCGAGTCGCATTTCCAAACACAAGACCTTAAAGCTCGGAAGTCGTAATTTATATACTGTATGGTGTTGGTCACTTCGGAAACCGGATATACTTGTCTTGAGGCACGAAGTCGGATCTCATGGAATTACGTTCATGTGTTTGGACTTGAAGGTTAAACTCGGAAATAGTTGGAAATAATCCATACGAGGTCGGAAATCGTGAAAGGTATGAAGTCGAGAATTGGGCAAACATGAACTCGGAACTCGGAAAAATACTCTTATCTGTGTTTCAAAGACTAAGTCGGAAATCGGAATGAATCAGTCCTGAGGGCAAAGCCGAACTCGGAAATCGGGATGTTACAGCAAGTGGCTATTAAAATCTATTCTGCTTCGAGTAAGGTGTTTTCAACTTAAAATTGGACCACTACTTGCTTATATGTGCTCATATTTTTATAATAAATCGAAGCGGCTGGAATGTTTATGATGACACTGTAAGGTTGGTTTGAGTTTACCTACTGAGAACCTTAGGTTCTCACTGCCTGCTTGTATGTTTTTCTTTTCTGTAAACATTCCAACACCCAAGTTGGAAATCAAGTGTGAGGTGGCGTACAGGGCCTTTCATTGAGCAAGAATCAGGCGTAAGCCAGACCAAGAGACTCTTGAAGCCAGCTAACGAATAGTCGAATGTAAACGCTGTGTACTATGTCAGTCATAATTTCTTTTAAAGTGTAATTATTTTATTCTCTATGTATCAGAGATTATTAGTCAATAATAAAGTGAGCAGTTAAAGGGCCATGTATTATATTTTTCATATTTTAAAGATTTTCTTAGTATAGTGACAACCTCTTAATATAACTCCATGACTCAAACATAGCTTATATAATAGAGGGTGTTACATTTATTGGTATTAGAGTAGTTCGTCCTGTATAGGCCCGTGGATGGACTGATTATGCTTCTAATGCATACTCTGAGAATCTAGATAAATCATGCTTTAGGTCTTCGCATGAAAAGGACATAGAAATATTTTGCATGGTAGCCTTGCGGTGAGTGTTGTGGACTACCTGTTGCACTTGATTGAATATTGAGTCTGATCACCTCAATATAAAGTTTTGTGTAAACAGAGACCTATGACACCCTGTAGGCTTATTAGGAATCTTCTAAACATAAATATTAGGGATGAGACTCCCAGAAAGTAACAATGGCAATAGGAGGTGGGCGACTGAGCAAGTCAAAGGGTGCAGAGAATTGGGACTCCGCTCAAGGAAAACTATGTTGGACGGTTTGGCATTGACCTAGTAAATTTGGTCATAGCTAAGAAAGATCATCTCCTAAGTGCTACTGGGCAGCTAAACATTTAAGTCATCAAAGGTAGGATCTCAGTTAGTAATGAGTGGGGCAAGAATCTTTTTCACTCTAACGAAGCTTATTCTAAGCTTTATTTGCAACCACCTGATCCAGGCTATTTTTTTTTATTAAATCTAGGAATTTTCTTGCCTAGTTTAGTAGACCTGATTCTTGACAAGAGTAAGTCATCTCGAGCGGCGTTGATAGTACCCTTATTTTCTTCGTAAGTAAGATTCCCTTGAAAGTACTTCACCAGCAAAATCAGTCAATGGTTTTTAATCTGGATTATGGTAATGCCATATCAGAAATACCCGATCCTTTATTATGAAGTTTGAAGTATGGACAGATGAGGCAAGGTTTTAGAAAAGGGAATTAAGGTTAGGAGCCTCAGTTAGGTATAAAGGAAAACCTTTTCAAGACTCTATTCAAAGGTTAAAATGGTTTTCTTTTTCGAACGCTTGTAAAACTGAGGAGCATTAAGTAGGATCTCTGCCTTAAGGGAAAACATTAACAAATTTTGAAGAAATTCATCTAATTATACATTATATCATAGTAGAGGTGTAGTTATTCACAGTACGAAAATGAAGTAAATCTATCCAGACTATCTCCTTTAGCCTGAGTCTAGGGCATCTTTCTACCTGGTCTTGTAACTTTAATATTCGATAGGAGTAATTTTGGATTGTGATAATACCACATTATAAAGACCTAATCCTTCATTAAGAAACTTGTAGGGTGGACGAATGAAGCAGAGGATCAGTGAAAGAAGCTAAGGGCAGAAGCTTTGGTTAGGTACACTAGAGACCTTTTTAAGTCCCTGTCCAAAGAAATAGAGTGACGTCTCCCTCAAGGGTACAGGGAACTAACTTTGTAGCGATTGCAAATTGGAAGAGTACTAAGTGGAATCTTGGCTTCGAAAGGGAAACAGTAGAGCAAACTATAAAGAGACTCATCTAACTATACATTGAATCAAGATGGAGATATGGCTATACACAGTATGAGAAGCAGATGAAATTATAAGTGTAACAAGAAAGAGAGACCATATATTTCCTACTAACCTGAAGTAAAAACACTTTCAGACTAGATATGGCATACGAATCAAGTGTAATTTTTCCTACCTTTCAGGAATAAAGGGAATGTTAGAAAATTTAGTCATGTTTAAATTCTATCAACCTCAGCCACCATAAGAACTGGATGATGGAATCATCTACAACATGGTATTAGTAGCAGAATAAGTCTATTTAGAGAAGAAAGGCAAAGTCGAACAATCGCCTTTAGGTACCATTATATATGCTATGGGGGGAGTAACTCGATAAGGAATGTATCTAGATTCAGGCAAGAGTAATAAAGATTTAAAGTATGCAACTAATCCCGATAGACCGAGGGAACAACAGCAAGGTAGGTTTTGACAAGTGAAAATAGACAAGTTTCTGCAGTAACAATAGAACACAGTAGGAACAAGGTAGGAAAAGAGGAAGTTTGGATTTATGACTGGCCCACTAAAGAGAGAAAAGCTACCTAGTATGACGTTACGGTGCAGACAAGATTGTGTACGAAATACCACATAGGGTTGCCTTAACACTGGTTATAAGTGCAACAGACCCAATGCACTATAGGCAAGACCAGATGATGCACCAATATAAGATCAAAAAGCATTTGGGAGCGTGCCCCATGAGGAGCAAGGTTACGATGTCAGAATTAGAGGCAGTCAGAAGAGTCTCCATACCTTGGGCCAAATTAAGTATGATCATCACTAATGCACTAGGTTCCATCAAAGTTCTGTAGTTAACCGTGCTAAAACGAGAGTAATATTATGATGGGTGACCTTCTGGAAAGTCCTCATATTGCAACTTCAACAAGGAAGCAAGACCATTATTTCCATCTCTCACAGCAAATGGATTGCATCCTAGGGACAAGATATTATGAAGAATAGCCAAAAGGCTTAGCAGTTAGGGTAATATGAGATTTAGCCACTAAAACTAACATACATCTACATATTGTATTAGGACAAAATCCCAATAAGATTGGTAACATTGGTGCCCACAAAAGTGAGAGGTGGACATCAACATAACAGTCGAGAAATCTCCATGATAAACAATTGAAGAAAATAGAGAAGTGGCAGGAACTTCTGCTGTCCCACAATCCTTTCCTTACGTGAAGCTGATCATATTTTGAGGGAGCAAGTATCGCAACAATCATTGAGAAGTTCAACAAGAACGACACGAGATCCGATTAGCAAATAATGAGAAATGGAGTAAAGTCCACAAGAGAAGGAGAGATTTCGAAGCAAGGACTATAGTTATATTTAGAAGGAAGCTTTAGCATTACACCTAAAACCTAACGGAAGGGGATTCATCATTGATCGAAGAGGATCAGGTAGGCGAGAGTTTGGATATGGCCTGGTTAGTTTCTTGAAAAACTTCGGCGAAGCCATTATGACTACTATATGTCGAAGTTGATCATTGCTGTAGCTGATAGTTTTCATAATGGCAAGAACTTCTTCAGTTGGTATTTGGGACCCAAGGCACAAGTATTAGCAAGTTTACCAGAAAACATAGTGCACAAGTAGTTAGACACATGACATGGAGGATGAGGAATTTACTCGATGAATTTCATGATGGATCAGAACGTCAGCGAAACAAAGTATATTTTGGTACCCATATAATCCACGACAACTCTCTACTTAGATATTAGAAAGTCATCTTGTAAGACAATATGGTAAGGAAAAAACTTTGCAGCTTCGATGAAAGGATCTGACTTTTAACCTTGGGTTTCACATTAAACTGCCTGTATCTCAATAACCAGGAATTAAGAAGGATATCAGACTAATAGGAAGAGTCACGAGTCATAAAACTTAATCCATATAGTGGGAGTGACCTGAAATTTACTACAGGCATTAGGCATGAGGCAACTTTTACTAAGAAGAATGAGTTTTAAGATAAGGCTCCTAATTATAATTTTGAGAGAAGGCCTAAGCTTATGTTTCTAAAGAACCGTATCGGAGGCAAATTTATTATTGAACTAAGGGTAACTGAGCGAATAAGAATCTTGGAAAAGAATATACAGACCTCCTTTACATAGGCATTATCATCACCACATATTGACGTCAATTACTATGATAACTGCTAAACTTTGCAATTGCAAATTTTCATGAGTTAAATATCTGGGGTCTCATGTACAAGTGGTAGAAGATTTAGCAGCTACCACTAAGCAGGACTAGTAGGGTATAGAGCAAGGGAGATGAGTAAGAGTCTCCAATAAACTGAACAATGATTCAGAGCGTCATAAGGACAAGGCAAGTTCAGACACCAACATAACCTTTATGGATCCTTTGTACGTATTAAGACATTACCTCATAACTATCGGCAAGCAATCTCAAGATAAGATGCAAACTTAAAAAGAGGAATATCTCTATAAGTTAAAAGGAATTTGTCCTTTAATCCTAGAATTTTGAGGACAAAATTCTCTTAAGGTTGGTAGAATGTAACATCCCCACTTTAGTAAACCGAACATAATGGAAACTTTGAATTAATTCCCTTAGGCAGTGTGAGAATTTCTCAGGCAGCGCTATGCCATGACGATTCTCACACTTGAAATTATAGGGTAGTGTAACACTGCCGTTGAAAATATGGCACTGCCATATGTTAAAAATTACGAAATAACAAAAGTGCCCCTATCAACTTTTGTTAATTTCACTCTTGCCCAAAAAGTTTTAGAAATTGTACTTTAACTCCAAGTGGATATTTCCACAATACCCTAGAACTTTTCATGAAATGAACTTTATGTGCCTACATCTATAAGATTAGCAAAATGGGATTTTAAGTAGAGCAGAATCACACGGTAAAACCGTAGAAGTTTAAATCTCTACCGATTGGGCCATGGAGGCAGTCTGGTGTGAAATCACGTGGGGTGCCCCTGGACTTGTTCAAAATTATGAAAATGCCATTAGTTACAGAAAATTGGAAATAGAAAGGCACCGGATTTACGAAAATGTCTAATTTACTCCGTTAATTCACTTATTCGATTTCAATAGTTATGTAAGGGCAATTAGAGGTTAATTAAATATTAATCAAGAGTTAACTAGATATTAGTTAGAGAGATTAGGCTTAAGATAAATTAAAATGAACATGTAGACAACTTACAAAACTATTAAGTAACGTTTGACCGGTTTGGAGAAAATCGGCGAAGATTCGGTATTTTAAACCACCAGAACTGAACCAGTAGAATTTTCTACTGGAATCCCTCACTTAAGTGGCTGAAATTCAGCCACTCCCACTATCTATGAGTGGCGCCAAGTGTTGCTCAAGATAGTGGAAAAACTTGGCTTTACCTTCATCAGATTTTTATCATTTTCGCCTAGTTATTCGGTTTTATCAACTACTTAAGATTAATTGGCATTCGATTAAAATTTTACTTAGAGCCAATTAAGTATCATTTAGAGAAATTAGATATGAGAGAATTAGATTGAAAGCATAAGAAACTTCATAGGATTTTTCCAAAACCGATTTACCGATTTAAAGGAAATCGGTAAGATTTCGGTACTTTGAATTGTCGGAACCGAACTAATAAAAATTATACTATGAAAACCTTAGGATGAATGGCTAAGATTTAGCCAAGCAACCCCCTCAAGTGGCGCCTTAATCAGCCCTTGATGATGGAAAGCCAAGCTAAATTGGAGAAGGAAATGAAATCCACCAATCACATGCATCTAGCTTCCAAATATCTCTATCTTTTCCTTCCTTCCCTTATCATCATTTTCATCCTCCCTCTCTAGCTGCTGAAGGTCATCTCCTTCTCTTATCTTTACTCTAATTTCCACTCCATTCTCATCTATTTTCAAGTCTTATCACAAGTTGCTTTCATCAAAGGCACAAAATGCACCCAAACTCAACTAGACAAGGTAGGAAATCCTACTTCTCTTCTTGTTTTCTCTGATTTGGGGCTATATGGTGAGCATGTATAATCTAAAATATTGATGTTATATAGAGTGATGATGATGGTTTATGACTAGTTTTGCATGTATGTTGTGATTAAAATTGGAATTGAGAGCAAATAGCTTGAAGGAGGGAGATAAATCTAGAAGCTATTAGGGTTTTCTCATGGTCTGCATTTACTGAGTGCACTGCTCCGCCTCCCGCCGTTTAAATTGGATAAAACCATTTTTATATGAAACCAAACATCTAGGGTTTTCCATATATATATATATATATATATATATATATATATATATATATATATATATATATATATATATATATATATATATATATAAGGCCATTGGATTTGTATAGAATTAGTTATGAATTTTTAAAGTTTAACCTAGAAATCTGGATTCTTATCCGGGCAGTATAAGTTGAGAAGGGTATAACTCACCCTACACAACTCCAAATTAAGAGAACCTAAGGTTGTTTGAAAGATAACATGTAAGGAAACACCCCATAAAAATTTCAGAACCAGATTCGTTGTCATTTGTTCCCAGCACACCAATGAATTTGACTTAAGTTCAAACCGGGCTGAAGCAGGGTAGTCCAGTAGGGTCAAGTTTCGAGACTCATAACTCAAAATATACTCATGCAAATGGTATGAAACTTATTTCATTTGAAAGCTTGTTTTGTTAGCTTTAATTTGATAAAAATTTCATAAGATTCACTTAGATTTCTATTTTTAGTGAATTTTCACTTATAAGAGCACAATTCTGGCTAAGAACAGGACAACCTGAGAAGAAATACTTATAACTTGAGTTATACAAATCAAAATGAGATGGGACCAAAAGGGTTTGAAACTAGACACATAAGGCTATGACATATCCAAAATTTAGACTTAGAAGAGTTGAATTGAGCAAAGAGTGGATTATAACAAAATCGAGCAGAATAGGAGAGAGTAAACTGAAAACCCCATAGATGCTTGAATTGAACTTGATGAATGATGCTATGAATATCTATATAATTGCTGATCCATATTGAATTGCAAGTTTGAAAGATTGTACTGGTTGTCTGGCACTATTCATGGGGAAGCGGACTCGATCCGTTATGCTGCCGAATTTTCGGCAAGAACTTATGAGACCTTATGCTATGGGTGATTATGCTTTGAATATATTTACATTTACATGTAATATTCATGTACTTCATGCATGCAAGCATAATTAGAATATGTTATGAGAAATAAGGTATGAGACATATTCATGAATGCACCAAGTGTCCGCATGCATGACAAGATATGAAAATAGTAAGAACTTGCAAGAAAGGCGTACCAAGCTACCACGTGAGGTATAGCATAGACCCAGCTAGCGTGGGCCAAAGCGGTATTGTCTAAGACTTGGGCCAGCCCTCAACCAGATTTAAGGGGAATAGACTAGTGTGAGGGTCGGGGAAAGTAAACCCGTCACTCATGTATAGGTACGAGCTCGGACCTGAAAAGTAGGCTATTACCCAGGGGTGAGAGAGGCCATTCACCTCCGGGGGACCAAGTACAGAAAAGAGCAAGATCAAGTTGCAAGTTAAAGAAAGAGATAAATTAAGTTAAGTGCACTTGTATACAATCAAGTACAAGCATCTACATGTGCATTTCTAATTATCTCATTATGTCATGATATTATTATGATTCTTATTGAAGTATATTACTCTGTTCATGTTTCTATGTCTGTCATATGAAATGGCAAGTGGCTGTTAAAATCTATCCTGCTTCGAGTAAGGTGTTTTCAACTTAAAATTGGACCACTACTTGTTTATATGTGCTCATATTTTTATAATAAACCGAAGCGGCTGGAATGTTTATGATGACACTGTAAGGTTGGTTTGAGTTTACCTACTGAGAACCTTAGGTTCTCACTGCCTACTTGTATGTTTTTCTTTTTCGTAAATATTCCAGCACCCAAGTTGGAAATCAAGTGTGAGGTGGAATACAGGGCCTTTCATTGAGCAAGAATCGAGTGTAAGCCAAACCAAGAGACTCTTGAAGCCAGCTAACGACTAATCGGATGTAAACGCTGTGTACTATGTTAGTCATAATTTCTTCTAAAGTGTAATTATTTTATTCTCTATATATCAGAGATTATTAGTCAACAATAAAGTGAGCAGTTAAAAGGCCATGTATTATATTTTCCATATTTTAAAGATTTTCTTAGTATAGTGATAACCTCTTAATATAACTCCATGATTCGAGTATGGCTTATATAATAGAGGGTGTTACACATCCTAACAGTAACCTGGTCTAGTAAGTACATCGAATCTAAGGTCGGTTGGATCATGGTGCCAAGTCCAGTTAGGTGTCTCGAGGAACATTAATATGGATGCCATCGATAGTGTTTGAGGATGATATAGAAATATGTGTAAGAATGTAAATTCCTAGTAGGAAATCTTAGACTATTAAATGAGATGTTATCATTATCATCTGTAGCTACTTCGGGCTATAGTGACAAAAAAGATCCTTTCAATGGATAAAGAGATAAAGGTTAACTTATAACATGTTAAAAACTTTTCTCTGAAGCAGATTCTTTTCTTTTATCATTCAATTATGATAAATAGACTAAGCAATATCATTATCATGATAAAAGAAGTAGAGCAAGCATTAAATGAGTAGTATATGTAAATCAGGTATGCATGAAATATGTTGTTTCTTAGATTATTCTCTTTTCTTTCAACTGATATAAGTACTTGGCTTGGTAGTCCCTTGATTCGAGTAGTATTCTTTGTTTCAAAGATAGTCCATTATGCTGGATTGAGCTCATTACTATACGTGATTGCTAGACTCAATCTCTCTAATCTTCACGCAAATCTATTTCCTAGTCAGGTTCAGTCTCCTTGACTTCTCATAAGAAGGTTGGATTCACTCTTTCCAACATAGCCGTGTTAAGTTCACTCTCCTTGACTTAACTCAAGGGAGTCAAATTCACTCTCTCTGACCCAAGCACAGTACTAAATTTGTTTTTTTCAATCAAATAAGGAATTATGTAAAATGACATTTTCACGCATGCATTTCATTATTAAGATAATATAGTCATATTAACATGTACATTTAACTCCTATACTCCAAGTTTCAAGTAAAAAATGAGAGAATACAAACTGTCTCAAAGATAGCTAAATTGGAAACATAAATTACATAACACCTAGAATCTATCAAGAATTTAGAAAATTCACTAAAATTTCATTTTAAGTCAATTTAGGTTCAAGTTTTACAAGGAATATCATCTCTTATTCTAATTTCAAATTCGTTTGATTCCACTCAAATTGAGTTTGTATAAATCAAAATATGTATGTTTTTCTACTAACTACCCTGTTCTAGGAAAGATTCGATCACTTAATTTAAGAAAATCATCAAAATTTTATTTCTCATTATTTTGCCTTGAAGTTTGATTATATCTGAATGAACCTTCTTTCAAGCAAAAGAAACCCCACTCAAAAATTCTAAGTCAAACACGAGTTATAGGTCTCGCAACACAGCTGTCCTATTTTTGGTATTAATAGGATAATAGTCACTTCATATAATTACTGAAATCTCTACAAGGGGAATCTGATCGTGATATTTTACAAAGTTATTCTTCTATGTCTTAGCTTTCTATCAAAATTGGTCTGACTCAAAAATGATTATATAACTCAAGATATTAAGTTTTGAATCTAGACCGCTCAATTATGATCTTTACAAAATAGGGCCAACTTGTAAACATCATAACTTTTTGTCTTGAAATCCTATGGACCTATGTTTTATGTGAATAGACTTCTCTCTAAGTTAAATTTCATTAAAATTAGTCTCAATCCATCTTGGATTTCCTAGCTTCTGATAATAGTACTGACTGCCCGAATTCTTCACTATAAGTCAATTCTGCTCCTAATTTTTCTTTAGTTACTACATCAACAACTTATCAATAGCTGAACCAGAACTTTAAGTTATGCAAATAAAAAGCTAAATACCATCAAATCATAACTTAAATATTCATGCCAAGTAGATTAATAAAACCTAGCTTCAATTATTCATAAACACACATATAAGAGCACTCAAGTCTTAGGATTGCCTATCTCACTTCTAGTATTTGTAATCTTCTAGATTGATTTTCTGAAAGCTCTAATCAACTTCAGTCCACCTAAAGTATGATCACTCCTCTTACTTTTTGCTTTAGCTAAAATTATATTTGGCTAAGAGAAAAGTTTTTGGTCTTGATCTTATGTTCTATGAGGGTGAAGGTGGCTAAGATGGATGAGGTAGGAAGAAAATGGAGGGAGAAAGAAGCAAGAGGGTTGCAGCTGGAAGGAGAAAGAAATGAGAGTATTTTGTGTTATCCTTAGAGTATTTGTACGATTAGGTTATAGTAAAGTTGTGGTTCATATTCACTCTTACTTGCCTAGCTAGGTGGATAAGTTTTTAATCGCATAACATATTTGATCACATGATGGATCACATGATGGTTAGCTTACAAAATAAATATATCGACTACATTACTTAATTAAAATTTTTGGCCCTCCTCTCTTTTTTTTTTCCTATGTTTATTCTATTTTCTCCTTTTTCCTACTATAGTTAATAATAATAATCTTTAATAATGTTATTTATAGTTAGATCTAAATCAAGATGTTACATTAGTCACATCAATTATTTATTTTTATTCAACACTTTCATTGTTTTAAAAAATGCATATCTTGCCGTTTGAACTGATTACATGATGGCATGTTCTTTGAAAGTTTAAATGATTTAAATTTAGATTATTACTATTGATTTAAAGAAGGTATTTGTTAATAGAACTAACTAGAGTGGGATCCATGATTGGAAAAACTCCTTTAAAATCAATCTATTTTTAAAGTTAGAAGGTAAGGAGGGATCCATACTATCATAATTAAGAGACTCTCCTAATAATTATCTTCTCCAAGATTTGAACCCGTATCTTTTTCTTAGGAGTATAGCTCACTTACCGCTATACTCAACCCTTGTTGATTCACTCTTAGATGATTTAGTGGGTTATAATTGCAATATAATTATTAATCTGGGGGTAGATATCAATCCTTTCACTTTCTCACTTTAGGAACAACTCATTTTAGAGAAGTATTTGAATTTCAATTAATTATATGTTATAAATAGTTAATATGTTCCTTCAAAGTTCGAATAATTTAAATTTGAATTTCTATTTTTTTATTCTTAAATTTGAAATTATTGATTTGAAGGGAAATTTTTTTTTACTAAACTAATTAATGTTGTTCAAATTTAATCCAACCCAATTAAACCGCGAAACCAATTATAAAAGTTGAAATAAAAAAAAAATTTGGATTGAATTGGTTCTTATTTTAAAAAATTGATTGTATGACATCAAATTTTAGATTTAAGTTTCAAAATTAATCCAATCCTAACCAAATTATATTATATAATATAATTTTTTTATTGTTAAATTTTATAGTTTTACTTATAATAATTTGAAGTTATCACATTTTTTTTATTTGTATCATTCTCACTCAAATATCATATTATGCATATTAAATGAGTTTATTCTTACCTTTTATTTTTATTTGTCCATATTATTGACTATGTTTATAATTTTTAGTATATAATATAATATTTTAAACTTAAAATTTTCTTTTGTCTAAAACCGTATAAACTGTTTCAATCCTATCCGTTAAAAACTGATGTGGATTGGGATGGTTTCAATATCTAAACTAAATCAATACAATATAAATCAATCTAAATTATATTATTTGTATTGGTTAAATTTTTCTTATAACACCCATTCAAATTGCATTCACACCCCAAACAATCCTTAAATCAATTAAATTTGAGTTTCATGAAAAAAGTCAATTAAATTTGAGGTTTTAAATTAATTATGTAATAAATTATTACGAGCGTTTTTATTCTAACTCAACATTTCTTTCATAACAACAAAAAGTTTCAAATGTTGATTTCATAAATGGACTATCTCTTTATATAGATAAGTGAAACATTTTTTTTTCAATTACTGGGTTAAACTTACATATCATCATCAAAAAAAAAATTATATAGAATAATAACTTGGTAATATTCAATTTTTCACATGCAAGCAACGTTCACAACTTTCAACATTCTCTCTTTGGCCAATTTATAATATCTTACTATAAATTATCTAAACCTAAACATGTTATCCAATCTAGTCGTATATCTTCAAGTTTGGGCTTGCTTCGATCATTTGGTAAAAAAGTATCACCACTTCCAAGTTTGGGCTTGCTGTACCTCGAATTAGGTCAATCATCTCTTCAAGTTACATTTTTAAAAACATTTAAACGCATTTAAATGACACTATATAACAAAAATAATAAAATAACATAATTAAAAATAACAATACAAAGCGCGGCACGGGATATTGTAATTTGTAGCCTAAGCCTAAGAACCCACTTGAGGTCTGATTTTCTATGGCCCTGGGTCATTCACGTGTATGTTTATTTTTTTTTGGTCTGGGGAGGGGTAAAGAGTGGGTACAGTGTCGAATCCGACTGGTGCAGTCACCACGGGGCCACCAACTTTAACCAATTCGCCTCCTGCCTCGACTGCTGTGCTTTTCGATTTTAAGTTGAGCTCATTCATGTGTTTAGGAATGTAAATAGGGTGGGGTGAGGCGGGTGCGGGGGATAGCCGCTGTCCCTCGCCTTGTGGATAAATACCAATTTTCGTCTCCCACTTCACATGCGTATGGGTATTCGCTTTGGAATTTTTTACGGGTTTACGGGTATACATGAATATTCATGGATACTTATTATAATGTAAAAAATTTAAAAAAATTTAAATTAAATATAAAAATTCTAATATTATAAAATACTTAAAATAAGCACAAATACTAATTGAATTCTACAATTCAAATTCTAACAACTTAATATATTTAAAATAAAAATAAACACAATAATCCAATTTCTCAATCTAAATTCCAACAAATTAAAATAAAAATAAACACATAATAGTAATCGAACTATTAATCTAACATATAAGCAATACAAATAAATCCAACTTCTAAATTTGAACATTGGTCGAAATAATTTAAATAATAACAATATTAGCCTAACTAAATTAATAATTTAAGGATAAAATAGTAGTTTTATATCGAATTCCCGAAAATATGGCAATAGTGATCCCCGCCCCAGCCCCGTTTAATATGCAGGTATTTAAAATCCCCGTCTTCATTACCCATAGAACTAAAATCTTCCCCCATATCTGCCTTATTGCGGGTATTACCTACGGGTATCCATAGGGGTAGATTTTTTTGACATCCCTACATGTGTTGAATCACAGTGGATATATCGAAGTATTTTATATTTCTAGAGGCCGCATTTGGATTCCAAAGGCTGCGACAGCTCCTAGTCATGTAATTATTAGTAACACTTTCAAAGTACAGTTGCAACATCAACTAAAAAAGGACGGTTGCAGCTGACCCAAAAAAAAAAAAAAAAGGAAAAAGGTTGCGGTGGTAGTCTAACTTGTGAAGAGAATTACACGGTAATCTGATTTAAAAAGATAAGAACCACAACAATACATCATACATGGGTGGTCTAAGTAAAAAAGTGAGCATACGGATAATTACCGACATCCGTCAACCATTATCTTTGTCATTCTTAAGAGGGATGTTATTTGAACATCCAAAAAGGATGTCTCAATGGACATCCTATCAAATTAATGGTGAAAAATATATAGTTTTTTATTTTAGAATTTTTATCTCATCATTTTCTATCCATCCAACAGGTGATCTATCAAGATGTCAATGAATTTGATGTACAAAAATCATTTCTCCATTCTTAATGGTTTTGTATAAATTATATTCATACTAAAATGCAATTTCCTTTAAGATTCGGTAATACAACAAATGCAACCTATGAATGACGGACTAATAAACTATGAAAAAATTTAAGTCCATAAACTTTGTGTCAATCAGTTTGATCGCATTATTTTAGGCAACCTTCATTGACCTTGTTCTAGAAAACAGTAAAAGAAATATACAAATGCCCCAAATAAATATACATAGTACATTGATTATAGGAATCCTTTATCATGAGCAACCAATTTGGGGCCATCGCTGTCACCAATCTTATATAAATTCAAAATACATAAAAAAAAAAAGCTAAAAAATTAAAAACATGACATAAAAGATGAAATTAGATCTATTAAAGAAAACTCCTGAATTATTACGTTCATATACATTCATGAAGAGGGAGGGACTGCAGAACTTTTGCTAACTTCATCTACGTCACCTTCTTGATCCGCTATACACCGAAGCGACAAGAGAACGCTCTCAAAAAAGGTGGGAGATAATGGTTTATCTTCAGAATCAGAGGGTGACTTAGGGTTAGGCTCAATAGATTTGGCCTTTCTATTGTGCTGCTTCTTCAAGCTCATTGCAAACTTGATTATTTTGTCCTTCATACACTTCTTTGCACCATCATTCCTAAAGGTTTTGAAAGGGTTGTACATGACCAGATATTTTTGCCTATAGAAAGCATAACCCTGATCCTGATGATTGATCATAGATATAGCGAGAGCCTGATGATTTGTAGTAGAAGAAAAAGGACAAACCCTTTGATTCGAAGTGCTTTCTTGCTTCTGGCTTGATAGGTTTCTTAGGAATGCCGCCATCATCTTAGCCTGTCGATAATGCTTGTCATATTCTTCTTGAGCTTGATCTCGATCTATTTGGCTGGCTTCCATATCTAAGCTCTTGCAACCTTCATTGATGGACCTTGGATTGTGCCCCATCTTTTCTTAATCAATTCAATGCTTTTGCCTTCATTAACAAATAATAAGTTGTTTTGGAATTACATATATATACATATATATATATATATATATATATATATATATATATATATAGGTCACTAGAACGTGCAGTTACACTCTATCCATTTTTCAATTTGAATTTTGATTTATTAGCATAGATCATTATCTGTAGATAAATTATTGGGATAATTCAAATTTAAATTCCAGTTTTAACTTTTAAGTAGTTAAGATGTAAAACTGACTTAGGAAGATAGATAGGAATATTGAAAATTACAAAATCTCCGTGTCATTGTGGATTTTTCATGTAAACAAAATCTACAAGACCGCATCTTTGAACTACTTAATAATCTTGCTAATGATATACACTAAAACATATTACGCAGTCCCTACATAACCTACTCTACAGCAGCTTCGTCCTGAGAAATAGTGAAAAATTATAAATCACGAAAGCAGTTCCCAAAAAAAAAAAAAAAAAAAAAGAATGGCCTTTCATTGGCATTCCATTTTCGATTCAAATGCAAGAAAGACATTACGGTTATCAAAAATAGACGTACTACAAAAGTCTAACAAGCCTATAAACAACACATTTTATAGGTATGACAAAAAGCCTCACAAAGAAAGAAATGTGTTCTTATTGGCATAATAGAGAAAAACTGATGGTCCCATGTATTTTCAAGAACTATCACTTAGGATGTGTTTGGTAAAAAAAAGAAAATGAGAGAAAAAAATTTGAGATGAAAAAATTTGAATAAATTTTTATTTTTTATAAGTATATTTGAATGAAAAGAAAATAAGAGAAGGAGGAGCAGGCCTGCTTTGAATAAGGATGTTGTAGATCATAACATCGCCAAGGCATGTAGAATAGAAGGCGAAACGCCAAAGGAGAATGAGGTGCTGAATAGTCCAAGGGCAAAATTGGAATTGTAGCTGATTCATGCTATATGCGTAACAATCAAGGTAATTGTAGCCCCACCAGCAATAAATATGACCCCACAAATGATTTGGAGTATAATTATGTGAGAACACCAAAGGATGGACTGCTGCAGGCTAACAATGAAGCAGAGTGTAATTCTGTTGGGCTGGAGAGGAAGTCCCATTTGTTAAAGCAAGTTATTGGGAATGAAGGTGACATGGGTTATATGGAACCTAAATCTAGTGGGCCTAAATCCCAGCAGGTTTTGAAGGATGGGTTGGTATGAATAGGACCTCATATTGGGTTCCAATACAAGAAGGGCCTCAAATGTTTGAAACAAGCCAAGCACAAGATAGTTTGAAGGATGAAGTTGCTGTTCATGTTCAGGAACAAGCTGGGACTCCCTACATAGAGTCCTGTCCGGTTGATAGGGCTCCGCAAACTCCTCTACTCGATTCCAATCCATCATCTCAGGAGACAGAGAAAGAGGCTGAGGTGGTGCTAAACGAAGAAGACTTGGTGGAAGCATAGATAACATGGGGATTGGGGAAGGATTTGTGTCTTTATGTTTGTGATGAAAAAGCAATGATTCTTGCATTGTTGAAGGTCCAAGAGCTACAGGATTTTGTTGTGGCAAAAAAGAGGGGTCGACCCAGGAAGCAAAGAGGCCAAGCTAAAGCTTACGGTGAATGCTTTGCTTAGCCTCTGTTACCTTTTGCTGGTTTTTGAGTTAATAATATGGTGTTATGGTTTTGAGCAACCTGATATGATATGGTGGAATTGTTGCACACATCGTGATTGTGGTATGAAATAAAGGATGCATGCTAGTTGAAAATGTGTCACAAATGGGTGGTTCTGTTGCTATATTATTGGGGGGAATGAAGGTGGAGGCTTGGGGGCTGATTTTGAGTTTAGTTTTTCAATTTGGCATGTCCGCTACTTGATTCTCGTGGATATTAGAGTTAGGAGGTAGCTGCTAAAGGCAGTACTACGGGCCCATATGTTATGAGATGATAAGTGTGTTAATCTACTATGGAATTTTTTATTCAACAATTCTAAAGGTGCAGGGCAACTGAAGGCGAAACACAATGGTTTGAGGTGGCCTATGGTGCAGCAAGACTATTGATTTAACTATGATAATACTTTTTGTTGTGGAAGAAATATTGTGAAATAGGCTGTAGGGGTGCAGTTATGTTTTAGGTGTTATCATGTAGTCAGCCAAGATGTAGTTTGTTTATTTTGATTATTTTGCGAGTCTTTGTTTATTTTGAAGTCCAATATTTATCTTTTGTTTTTTGTTTTGGTTTTCTTTAGTGTCCTTTGGTTTTTGAGTCTATGTTTGTGCTTCTCACTTGATGTGGGCGAAGCCTTTTTCAATTATCGAAAAATAAAAGGAAAATAAGAGAAAAGGAAATAGAAGAAAATTTATTTTTATCTTATTTGTTTATGTGGAAAAGTGAGAGAAAAGAAAAAAATAATGATACCAAATAACAATTTTACCCTTATATGTCATTACAAAAAGTTATTCCAACTATAAATATGGAATCATGTAAAAAATTAGTGGAAACATAAAAGTTAATGCAATTTTTGTCATAAATATATCTATCAGCATAATGTAAATAAATATAGTAAAAACTGGCCTTCTGTATTTATATAAAAGCATTCATGTCTATATTTTTAACTTATATTTAAAAATTATATTCATTAATATCAAATAGAAAAGTTAACTATTTTATTTTAACAAGTCTAAAATAATGTTAATCTATTAAATCAAATAAATATTAATTAAAATAAATCATTTAAAATTATTTAAAATAAAATATTATTTTAAATCAATTCGATATTTCAAAAATATTATTTAAAAAATATGTTTTACTAATTAAACAATATTAATTTTTTTTACTTTTCAAAACAGTTTATAACCTTAAACTTCATGCGGCAATTTTTTCAAAAAAAAAAAATATTATTTTTTAAAATATAATCTGTTACTAAACATGCCTTAATTCTCTTCAAGTCAATTCTTTTTTTTTTCTTGGTATCTATTTTTCGGAAATTGCTATTTGTGGCTTTATTTGCAAATTCTTTTCTGATCGGTATATATGCTTATTCAAAAATGGATTTATAGCTTTTCGGTGTACGTGAACCTCAAATTAGTTTAGTTCAAGCTCATGAATGGATATTATTGGAATGTAAAAAAATCCCTCACTTCTCCATTCATTTTCCACCCAAGTGTGGGAGAAATAAAATTTGGTGGATCCCACTAACTATTTTTTGTTGTTTACTCTTTCCTCCCATATTTCCTTTCACATCCAAATAGAGGAAACTGATCTCTTTACTTCCCATTTTCTTCCTTTCCCTCTCCTTCCTTCCAATTTCCATGGAACCAAACAAACTGCTAGGGCTATTAGCAACTTGAAGGATTATAATTTAATTTTATTTTTTGTGCCCAAATTATCATATTTTTCTCATTTGAGCCCTCAAAAATTTTCATTCTCTCGTTTGGTTCTTTCATTAGCGTTCCTTCAATTTCTATCGTTAAGTGGCAATGTGACATCTTAGATGGATATTGATATGGACTATAGGATAAAAAAGAAGGACCAAACAGAAAGTTCATAACATTTAGGGGGACTAATAGAAAATTTGTAATATTTTATACGATAAATCATTTATATTTTTATACATAAATAAAAATTCTAATTAAAAATTAACTAAATTAGTTTACTTGTAATTATTATTATAAAATTAAATTACTATATTAAATATCTTAAATGATTTTCTCTCTCTCTATATATATATTAATCTGTAATATTTAAAAGTTTTAATATTATATTTTATGAAAATAAGAAACTTTGCAAAATAGAATAATTAAAAAGAAAATGAAAGAGAGGTGAGAAAAAATATATTAATTTTGAAAAATAAATAAAATTTAATTAAATTAATTTTTACTTATAGTTAAACTAACACATTTATATTGAAGATACTGGTTGACAAACACACGCCTAATAGAGTTTCTCAAAACAAAAATGCTAAAAGTTCATAGTCTGTTGAAAAAGTTTTTAACAAGGTTAGGAGTTCATTAAAGGCAAAGTTTCTAATATAATTGTTGAGATGCAATCCAAGCATTTAGCAGGTATAAGCAGGAACGTACTATTGTTGACTATTAATTACTTTATTTTTTTTTTATTGAGTCTTAATTACTTAGTCATTGCTTAAAACTTGCATGCATGCTTTAGTTGATTACTTATTGAATAAATTATTCAATTGATTGCTTTTGTTAATTGCCAATGCATTAGTGAATTCACTTATCATTTTTTGACTTACAGGTAAATTAGTTTGATTAAATATTATTTATTTTTCAAAAAATTAATATTTTATTTCACATATCTCAAGTATTTTATTTTAATTAAATTTTATGTAAATTTTTTAATTTCATAAAACTTAATACAAAGATTTTTAAATATTACAAGTTAAAATAGATATTTTATAGAGATAATTACTTAAAAAATATTTAATAAAGTAATTTATTTTCATAATAAAAATTATAGGTAAATTAGATTAATTTAATTATTAAATCTTCAATTAGAAGTTTTATTTTATGTATATAAATAGAAATAAATTTTTTATATAAAATTTTATGAATTTTTCATTTAGACTCTTAAATATCATGATTTTTTTGTTTAGTCTCTCTTTTCTATCCTTTAGTCCATGTCATCATCCTTATAAGATGCAAAATTCACACTTAATGGGTCTGTTTGATTAAAATTTTGGAAGAAATACTTCCTTAAAAAAAAAATAGAATTAGAAGTAGAAATACAAACAAAAAATATTTTATATTTAGATATAATTATAGAAGTATTTTTAATCATTAATCAAAAGTTGTTCCAATATTTAAATATGATAAATATAAAAATATATTTTTGGTATAAAATTATAATTTAGTAGATAGGAAGTGGTATTTTGAAGAAAAATTTAAATATAAAATGGTAATAATATAAAAAAGTAGTGAATTCAAAAATTGAAAATTGCTTTTCTTTTTCTTCTATTGTCTTTACTTTTGAGAGAGGTTGTTCTCTACAAGCAGAAAAATTGATTTTTTTTTTGTTTTCACTTATTTTGAAAAACATAAACAAGCAATACTAGAAGTATTTTATTTTTTAAAAAAATTTGAAAAAAAAAGTACTTTCGTGAAGGACTAAATGGAGTATTTTATTTTATTTTTTTGAAAAAAAAAGGGATCAAATGGGGTAAAACATGAAATGTTGGGGACCAAAAATATAATCAAGCAAAAATTCCTTAATATAGTACACGATATAACATATTAATCTTACCAAAAAAAAACTATTATATCAATCTGTATAAAAATAAATTATTTTAAAATTAAATAGTAATTGCTTTGAAACTACTTTAAAAATTAGTATCAATAAGGTGAGGGAGGAAAAAATTAGATTAATTTGTTTTTGACTGGAGAAAAGAGATTAATTAGATAAAGTAGGAAGAGGAAAAACAATAGGATTAGGCTAAACCAACTTAATTGTTTATTAGAACTACCTTTAACTGGAAATTAATTTAGATATAATTTTAAGAAATGTTAGAAGTTACCAAACTTTATTTATCTAATACTTGCCTTTTTTTTGTGCTTAAATATTTGGATTTCAAAAGTTGTCGAATAAAATCTTAGGTAATAACTGTTATTCGTATTAAAACTATCACCAATTAAGGAATGACTATTATTTATTCTTGTAGATAATTTACAAATAACATGTGTGTCGTTTGAGCATTTTATTAATTTATTTATTTTGCTTTGAACATGTTGCATTAATTTATAAAATTTCAAGTACTTTTTTGATTCTATCTTTTTTCTTAGATTTTATTTGTTTCACAATTTATTATGGATAGGACTCACGATTGAAAGAAAAAATGATATGGATAAAATTGAAAAAAAAAAAGATAAAAAATATGCATTTCGAAAAAAGAAAAAAAAAAAAGAAGTCTCATATACCTACATATGTATATACATTCATCCAAACTATTAATGATGATATATTCTATAACAATGGATATTATAGTTTTAGATGGACAAAAAGTTTTCAATGCGGTATTAATATGTAGCATTGCCTGTAGTTAGGTGATAATTACCATGGCACAATAATTAGTTAAATGTGGCTAACATCGTATCAGACTTTAATTTTAGGAAGATAGAAAAAATGTCCTTTGTCGCTTTATAATCCCATCTCCCAAAAATGAGAGAACAAGCGTCCCGAACTAAGCAACTTGAGCAAATTGCTATAAAGGCATAGAACAATTGAAGCTAACGAGAGTCATGTATTGCCTGAAACTACAGTAGACTCAACATCTACACGAAACTATGATTATACAGTAATAAAATGCAGATATGTTCTACGAAAAAAAAAAAAAAAAAACAACCGTAGCTATATTCTTTTGTATTAATAGTTCTTTCACGTATCAAATAGAAAACCATCCTCCCTCGTAACATAGATTCATTAGATTTATTCAAGAAAATATGACAGAATTTAAGCATTATGAAGCAATCCATCCGGATTGAATACAGAATCCAAGTAAAATATATTTGTACCTATTTTGTTGTTCTCGCTTTAGTCGTTTTGCTGCTTTTGCTTCACGAATATTGTGACACATCTTCGAAACACAATCTCTCATTCATTATTTAGTGCTATATAAATAATTGTGGATTAGAAACACGGTAAATTAAAGTTTGTCGTCATGCCAAAAATTATTTTTCATTTGCATGCTAGAAATTGTTATTTTCCATTTAAAACTATGACATCACTTCTCATTTGACATATCATCAATCTCATCACTTGAGGATAATATTGAATTTAATTAATAAATTAAAGGACTAAATGAGTAAATAAAAAAATGTAAGAATTAAAATGGATGCATGACTAAAATATAAAGTTTACGAGACTAAAAGAGAAAAAAGTACATGTAAATCAAATATAAAAATATGATAACAAATTAAACAACTTTCGTTAAAGATAGCTCAAATTTTATATGCAGAGATAATCAACAATTGATTTATTAGTCTAAGTTGATATTTATAATAATGGTAATCAAATTTCGACTTTTTATTTGGATATTTGATGTGTATTTGAAATTAGGGATACACTTGTAGTTAACGTTGTTATTGCCGAAGTCGACACGCGTACATATTCCATTTTAATTTTAAAAACTAATGATAAGATAAGGTTTACTAGTGAAAGCATATTTCTAAACCGCGCGTTCTACGGTGCATTTTACTGGTTAAGAAGCGTGGTGTACCTTACAATCTGATGGTGAGATTGTGAAATATATCGATGTACCAATCACCTATGATACACTATAGTAATATTTAATTTTAAGAAAATTTAAAAATATAATTAAATATATTTTAAAAATTAATTGTTATATACTAACAGTATAAAATTATATTGATAGTATAAAATAATTTTATATTTAGTATAATCAAAAAATTTTATCTACGTAATTTTACTCGTAATTTTACTATCATTGTAATTTTTCGTAATTTTACTATGTCAGTATAATTTTACATTGATAGTATAAAATTATTTTATATTATTAGTGTAATTTTACACTATTAGTGTATAAAAATTAATTTCTAAAAATCAGAAAAAACTTTATTAGTGTAATTTTATTCTATCAATATAATTTTAGGATATTTTATACTATTAGTATAATTTTACACTGATAGTGTAAAAATTATTTTATATTATTAATATAATTTTATATTATTAATATATGAAAATTAATCTCTAAAATATATTCAATCATATTTTTTTAATTTTTTTTAAAATTAATATATTACTACAATGCATTATAGGTGATTGGTATATCGATACACCTCACAAATCTAATCCATTAGATATACTACAGTCATAAGGTGTATAGTGCACCTTTAACTACAAAGAGCATCGTAGTCAGCTTCTTTCTAAACATGAGTTTATGGCTTGGTTTGGTAGTAATCTTTGATGAGGTACTTTTGCTTATGAAAAATATAAACTAATTTTTTTTGTTTGGTAAACAAAAAAATTGAAATATTTTGCTTCTAGTTTTTTAAAAATTAGAGTGCTCTTGAAAACACTTTATGAGATACATTTTGGAGTTAATGTATACCCATTAAAACTTAAAAAGACTAATATAATATTAAATTTTATTAAAAATCAAATTTTACCTTTTCATTGATATAATTTCTAATTTTTATATCTGTTATATTTATTTTAAATTTTAAAAATAATTTTATAATATATTTATATTAAATATTATCCTTATAATTTTTCTTTATTGAGAATATTTTTTATATTATTTTATTAAATAATAATAACTTTCCAAAAGTAACTAAGTTAAAAAATTTAGAAATTTTTACAAAACCAAGCCTTCTTTGTGGTTCTTTACCCTGTTCATCTCGTAGAAAGGGACCCTAGCCAGCTTCACGTTGATGCCATCATTTTGGCTATGCCTTCGATCTATAATAATGGTGTAATACCCTTTATCATATACGTCATGCTGGAGTCATGAAGTTATATTGAGATATTGCTACTGTGCTATGATATATTTAAAATAAGAAAAATATAATATATAGCCCTTTAATGGTATGCTTTATTACTGAATAATGATTCATAATTTTCCAAGTTTCTAATACATATAAAATAAAATAATTACAAATTAAAAGAAATTTAACTAACATTATGCACAGAACTTGCTTTCCATTGAACGTTAGCTGGCTTCAATAGTCCCCTGGTTTGGCCCACACCCGGATCTTGCACAGTGAATGTCCTCGTATTCTACTTCGTATTTGAACTCCAATTTAGATACTGGAATGTTTATGGGAAGAAAAAAACACAGATAGGAAAGGAGAACCTAAGGTTCCCAATAGGTAAACATGACCCACTAATCATACAAGATGTCATCATAAACATTCCAGCTGCTTCAGTTTATTATGAAAACATGAATATATACACATAGGCACTGGTTCTATTTTAACTTTGAAAACATACTTCTTGAAGCGGGATTTCTTTTAGGAGGCACTTGGCATAGTTCATGATAATGACAGTAACAATAGCAATATAGCGTGCTAATCATGCTTATAATATTACAGCATTATGAGATACTTAAATACAGTAGCAGTAACAACATAACCTGAATAATAGTTGCAGTATATTCAAATATGAGAATTCCAATTTAATAGGTAAATAGAGCATGCATAAGCAAATACTTTTACTTGACTTCATGCAAATGCATTTGTGGTTTCTTTAACTTTCTTTCCTTAGCATACCTAGGCATTACATATCTCCGTCTTTAGGGTGCAACTTGCCCTTAGTACTTGGTTTCCCGGAGGTAAATCGCCTCTCTTACCCCTGAGTAATAACCTGCTTCTCAAGTCCAAGCTTGTACCTATACATGAGTGATGAGTTTACTTCCCTTGACCCTTACACCGATCTATTCCCCTTAAATCTGGTCGGGGGCTGACCCAAGCCTTGGAAAATACCGCCCTAGCTCACGACAAGCTAGAGACTTAGTATGTCCCTTTTAACTTTCTTTATTTCTTTTCCTTTTTTTTTTTATATGATCATGCATGTGGATGCCTGACACTTATACATATGTCTAATAGTTCATACGCATTCTTTTACACTTATTATTAAACATTCTTGGATGTAGAATAGTCATAACTATTCATATATAAATTTCTCATAACATAAGCACTCATAAATTTCATAAACTTCTACCAAAAATTTGCCAGCATAACGGATCAAATCCATCTCCCTATGAATAGTGTTAGTTTCAACAGGCAGTCAGTTACAATAGTAGATCAAGTATAATACATTAATCTTTCAAAAATTTCATGAATTTGTGACATTTAACCTTTAATTGCAACTTCTACACACATTGGAGTAGCTAAATTTTCAATTTGGCCAACCCGTGATGTTCCATCCATTTGTGCAATTTTAAATGTCAAAGGTTGTCAGAAATCATGATATTCTGAACTTTTTATGATTGCTTTTTGTTAGGATTTTTAATTTTTGAGTTTTGCATGTTTAATAAGTTGTTTTTAGTTTATTTTAATCTTAATTTGAGTTTTAATTATATTTTCATGTTTTTAGGTAGCTTGGATTAATTAAAAACTTGTGTTTTTGCATCCTGCAAGGAGCGCCTAGGGGCTCAAAATCCATCGCCCAAGCGCTCAACATGAAAAAAGAATTGCATTCTGACGTGCCACTGCCTAGCGGTGGTGACAAATCTACACGCAAATTTCCATTTTAAAACATAATAAGACGCGACTTTTGGGCAATTTTTGAGGTTAGCAAAAAAGGGAGAAACACTCTAAAGCCCTGGGAATAGACCAAGGATAGCAAGAGGAGGGGAGATTGAAAATTTGATCGCTCCAAATCTTGGGTTTTTCATACATTTCTCTCTTATTCTCTATCTTGTTTTTGTCTTTTCTATGAGTCACTATAATCTTTAGTTAGGGTAAGGGTGTATTTTGGTTTGGGTATTCATAGGATGAATTTCTTATGATTTGATATTGGATTTTATGGAATTAAAAGTTTATCCTTTGATTTTATTGCAAATTGTGGATTGGCCTTTTATAATTTAACTTAGGGTTCATATGTGAATTGAGAAATTCATATATGTTCTTACTCTAGGGATAAACTTCATAAGTCTCAAGGTTTAGGAATATATCTTGAAGTTGTGTGAATTGTGGATGAGTTTATTTGCTTAATCCTTCTTTTCCCTAAAGTTTGATTAAGGAATTGATATGCTTTAGGTAAGAGGAAGAGAATTGATTCACCAAGGAATTGGGGATTAGTTACCCAACATCTTTTCTTTAATCCAGAATTTTCAATTCAAGTTATAGGAATTCACTTATCTTTGAGAGAAACCAGATAAACCCAACCCCTAACTTTATTTGAATAATTGTTAATTTTAAGAAAATTTTTATTCTCTTTTAATTTGAGAATTTTTTTTAGTTAAATTTTAACTGTTATTGTTTTACTTTAAATTTTAATTTAAGACTTCCTTTACTCCAAAAATTTGTACAAATCTACATAGAAGTTAATTTAGCGAACTGTTGTTTGATAACATCAATCATCGTGGGGCGATACTCACTCACCTTGTTTACTGCTTGAACGATTCGGTTCACTTGCTGAGTATTTATCAAGTTTTTGGCGCTGTTGCCTAGGATTTAGTGTTTTATCAACAATATTAGTAGCTAATAAATTTCTATTTTAGATTTTTTTTCTACTTTAAATTCCTCTTTTATTTGTCTAATTTGTATAGAAATTTTAAAAAAGAAATTGTCTCAGTTTACCTGTTCTTAGATGGATGGCTATCATTGTGATATATGTGGAAGTTCTACACATCTAACAAATGCATGCCCAATCATTTTTCCTTGTTGTGACGTATGTTCAAGTGTCATGCATCACACATGTTTGTGTCCATTTTATGAGCCTGAAAACTAGATGTCATTACTGAATTTATGTTGTGTTGGTTCAAGTAGTATGCATCCTACATGTTTATACCCATAGAGTGGAAATGGCAATCAATGAGGAACTACATGAGGTATATGTGTTGGGAGATATGAAAATTCTAGATGAGGACAATTCAATCATGCTTAGTGTTTCTATCTCTCAAAGTGAATTAGAGGTGTGCAAACTGATAGCTGTCAGTTTTCCTTACATGATGCACAAAGAACTGATTTATATTTCTCATCTCTTGTATGTTATTCTTGTGCATATCTTTGGTAAATATTTGATAATTTTGCTATTTGTAAGGAAAACATACATTTATGATACTTTTGACTAGGATAAATTTTACAGGTCAAGCTGAAGACCTTAAGTTAGCACTTCTTGAGAGGCAACCCAAGTTTTAATTTATTTGTTTTTGTTTTCATGGGTGTGGTAATTTAGTGTTTCTTGCGTTAGCTTGAGTGCCTCCCTGAGTTCAGAGCCTTTGTAAGGGAATGTATATAGTGTCGACCACAAAAATATTTTCTTAATTGTTAGCATACATTAGAATATTTTCCTTACCCTTATTTCATATCAACTCACAATAAGCGACATTAAGAAATGGAGCAGATGATTTGGGCTTGTGATCATATTGTCAGAGTTGAAGTGAACCATTTTTTCTTCCTTTCCACTACCTTTGGATAATGATGATGATGATGTTGAGCAATAGGTGATGGTTCGCTACAAGAAAATCGGGGAGTTCTACTGTTTTCTTTTATTTTTTATTTTATTTTATTTTGTTTCATTATTATCAATTTATTACTTTTCATTTTTTTTTTGTTAAGTTTTAGATGTCTTTTGTGTTTTAGTTTTCTTCATGTCAGTAGAATACTCGCAAAAAAAGAAAAAAAGAAAAAAAATAGTGAGTCTCTTAAAGTTTTCTTTTTAGAATTGTGTTGAGTGCTCAATGATTGCATGAATTTTCATGAAATTGGAGTATCATAGGTACAATGTTGCTAAAGGATCATGTTTTTACTCATAGTTCCTGTTAGTGCTTTGATATGAAATTGTGCATTTTCTTGGGGGATGAACTAAGTTAATTTTCCAGAGAAAGCTTCTGCAATATACTTGGATTAACTCTCATTATAGGACATGTTTGATTCCCTAATGAGGCGAAATCCTAGAGTAGTGCATCATAGTCAAATAACTAGGGTATTTTTTTAGACCGTTTGAGCTTTTCAAGCTTACCCGATAATGCACACCCCTAAGTCCCTTTTGAAGTTGAAAAAAAAATGATAAAAGGCCTTTTCTTTTGTTTTAACCTTCTTTTATCCTACCATTCTTTAGACCAGAAAAAAAAAAAAATTTCCTTACTTGCAATAAAATTTGTTGGGTTTTTGAAGTGGTGCATTACATGTTCTATTCTTCTCAATAATTAGTGCTACATTTTCATGGATGAGTTGTTTTTGCTTTGTGTCTTCATAAAAAAGAAAAAGGAAAAAACAATAAAAGGAAAGTTCAAAGCATAAGTAAAAGAAAAAAAATACAAAATACAAAAATAAAGAATTGTGGAATTACTTTGCTTTTATTTTGGACTGTGATACATGCTTCAATTACCTAACCTAATTTAAATTTCCTGTCCCCTTCTTTCTTAACTTTACCCTTTGGCCTAACATTACAAGCTTTGAAAGACCTTTTTGATCACCTTGATGCATTGCTTCTACATTAGTGGAGATAGGGATGAAATATTTAGTCTGAGTTTGGGATAATTCCTAAGTATCTTCATAATCTGATATGGATTATTGACCTGAGACTGATCCTAGTTATGTGCATTTTGGCTTAGGTCATACAGGTTGCATGTGGTGATTGCATGATTTCATTTAATCCTTGTGCTTCTTTTTGAATTATGTTGTTAAGGAGTTTTCTGATAGCATATATGATACACAATTCTTAGTTTCGAACTTTTGCTAGGTGTTGTGCTTTTTCTTTTGCTTGGGGACAAGCAACATCTTAGGTTTCGGAGTGTGATGTTCCATCTATTTGTGCAATTTTAAATGTCAAAGGCTGTCAGAAATCATAATATTTTGAACTTTAGATGATTGCTTTATGTTAGGATTTTTAATTTTTGAGTTCTGCATGTTTAATAAGTTGTTTTGAGTTTATTTTAATCTTAATTTTAGTTTTAATTATATTTCCATGTTTTTAGGTAGCTTGGATTAATTTAAAAAACGTGTTTTGCATTCTGTAGGGAGTATCTAGGCGCTCAAAATCCACCGCCCAAGCACTCAATGTGAAAAAAGAATTGCATTCTGACGTGCCACTGCCTAGCACGTAAATTTATGTTTTAAAACAAAAAGAGACACGGCTTTTGGGCAATTTTTGAGATTAGGAAAAAAGGGAGAAACACTCTAAAGCTCTGGGAATAGACTAAGGACAACAAGAAGAGGGGAGATTGAAGATTTGATCGCTCCAAATCTTGGGTTTTTCATGCATTTCTCTCTTATTCTCTATCTTGTTTTCTTCTTTTCTGAGTCACTAGAATCTTTAGTTAGGGTAAGGTTGTATTTTGGTTTAGGTATTCATAGGATGAATTTCTTATGATTTGATATTGGATTTTATGGAATTAAAAGTTTATCCTTTGATTTTGTTGCAAATTGTGGATTAGCCTTTCATAATTTAACTTAGGGTCCATATATGAATTAGGAAATTCATATATGTTCTTGTTCCAGGGATAAACTTTATAACTCTCAAGGTTTAGGAATATATCTTGAAGTTGTGTGAATTGTGGATGAGTTTGTTTGCTTAATCCTTCTTTTCCCTAAAGTATGATTAAGGAATTGATATGCTTTAAATAAGAAGAAGAGAATTGATTCACCAAGGAATTGGGGATTAGTTACCCAACATCTTTTCTTTAATCCAAAATTTTCAGTTTAAGTTATAGGAATTCACTTATTGATCAATAGGATTTTTATATATATATTTTTCTCTCATATTTAGTTCATTAATCTTCTTTTGTGCTTAATTGGATTATTTTGTACCATTTTGTGTTTATTGAGTTTTGTTTGGACTTGATTTAATTCTTCTAGCATTAGGCTAATTTTGATACTATTTTGGCTTTTGGACCATATCTTGAGTTATAGAGCTCATTTGATCATGATCTTTGATTTGTAGAAAAGCTGAGAGACAGGCCTACAAGTTGTATGCAAAGGTCAGAGGCCAATTCCAGTGTTAATGAGCTGAATTTGGGCCTAGAAGTGAACTAAAGTGGTACAGCTACGAATTCTAAGTGGGGTGTGGTATTTGGGCCCTATCTCCATCTACAAAGGTCCAATCGAGCCCGTTCTAGTGGCATTTTGAAGCGAACATCCAAGGCTCCAATTCTTCTTTAGAGTACAAATCCAAATGGAACCATTTTGATAGCCAAAATAGTGGAAGAACACTACTTATAGAATTAGTGATATTGATTTCATGTTTTTAGTGTAATTTTCTTTCTATAATTCAGATTTTGGCAAATAAGGTGTCTGGATTCAAAGGAGAGAGAGGGATTAATGTAATAGGCTGTTACAAATTTATTGGCGATGTTTTGATTCTAAAAAGGCCGAGTTGAGTAGGGGGCCAAAACCTTATAACTCATTAGATAGAATTGGAAAAGAATGTACAATTTTCGGTTTTTCTTCTTTCTCTCTTCTCTTACGCCCCCCACCTTACAATTCGTTTTCCTCCATTCATGGAGGAATAAACTTCTATCTAATCCAAGGATTCAAAGACAACATTAGTAGTCTTGAGAGTTGATGCTTCAGAGTTCATCAATTCGGTTTCTTCTACTCCCTTTTTTCGTGTTTTTAATTCAATTTCAGATTTGAAGGTTTTTAATTCGGTATTGTGATTAACTACTTGATTGTTTGCATATTACTCAATTGGTTAATATTGTAATGCAACTATTTTGATGAGTAGAATCTGGTTTCAATTTTGAACATTGTGATTAATTGCATCAGTGCTTGAAAATTAACATGAATTGATTAGATTCTAGAGGTTTATGAGTTTAACCTCTTAGGTGTTAATTGAATACATGAAGTTTTTCATGTGTAATGCTTAGGTCGAATTGGGGTTTCATTCGAACTTAACATTAATCAGTGACTGGTTTGTTGATATATGTTTAGAACTCGATGATTGAATGAAAATTGTTTTCTTTTGATTCTTGGATTAGATGTTTCAAATCGTATTCATTTCTTTGTTTCTATTTTGTTTTCTTTAATCTACACAATAAAACCCCCAAATATTCTGATCATATAACATTGTCATCCTTGTAAGATGACCAGGGTGGCACCCTATATCTTAAACCTGTGTAATTCAGTTTTTTTGTAATTTGACCGAGCTCGGCACTCGAGTCACTTATCTTTGAGAGAAACCAGATAAACGCAACCCCTAACTTTATTTGAATAATTGTTAATTTTAAGAAAATGTTTATCCTCTTTTAATTTTAGAATTCTTTTAGTTAAATTTTGATGGCTTATTGTTTTACTTTAATTTTAATTTAGGACTTCCTTTAATCCAAAAATTTGTACTAATCTACATAGAAGTTGATTTAGTGAACAGTTATTTGATAACATCAATCCTCATGGAATGATACTCACTCACCTTGTTTACTGCTTGAACGATTCGGTGTACTTGCCGAGTAATTATCAACCTACCTATACTATCCAATTCTGCCCTATTTTGTTATTTGCACTATAATTTCTGTTTAGCTTATTTGAATTTTTGATATGTTGGAGTGTTACTTGTTTAGTTTTTGTTCTCTTTAGTTCCATTATATTTTGATAACTATAACTCAACTTATTAAAAATTCACCTAGATCTGTTTTGTAGCCAGGCAGAGTTACCCATTGAAAAGTAAAAATTCATTAAAAATAGGAACCTAGTTGGATTTATACGAGACCTCTATCATTTTAAAGCTAACTATGCTAGATTTCATTTCCAATAATTTCATTTCATTTGAATAAGCAGAGCTCAAGTTATGAGCTCTTGAATTTGGCTAACTTGAGCTGCCTTATTCTAGCTGGGTTAGGACATAGGGCAACTTCAATGAATTACTGGGAGCAATAGAGATCCAATTTGACTTCAAAATTTTTATGGGAAGTTATTCTATGTGTAATCTTTCTAAAAAAATTAGTTTCACTCAATTTGAAGTTGTGTGGAGTGAGTTATGCCTTACAAAATCACTCTGGTTAGATCTAGAGGTAGAAATCTTGGATAAATTTCAAAAACATCATATCTTGCTCAATACTAATCCAATGGCCTTATAATTTATATGGTTGGAAAGCTCTAAATGTCTAGTTTCATTTAAAATTTGCTTTATCAAATTTTGATGGCTAGATACAAAGCCATACACTTCGCAAGTGAATACTTGCTAAACTAGCCATAAATCATTACATACACACCATATATCATCAACTAAATGAAGAAAGAAAAGTTTCCTAACAACCATCAGTTCAATAAATTCAAGCAAAGAAATTGAGTCTTACCTTACAACTTGAGTTGTAACCAAGAAGAAGCAAGCTTAGGGTGGGGGCTCGGAAGTGGGATAAGAGGTTGAGGATGAGGAGATGACATGATATAGAAAAGTGAGAAGGGAATGTCTCGTGGGAAAGTCGAATCATCAAAGGAAAGGAGAAGAGTTAGGTTGGCTTTTTATTTAAAGAATGAAAGGTGTGGTGGTTAGTGTTTATGGTGGAGAGCTAAGCCAAATCTCTCCTCCTCTTAGGGCTGCAAGTGGCGCCAATTCAGCCACTCAAACTAGGGTTGTTAGTATAAAATTCTATTGATTTGATTCTGGCAGTATAAAATATCGAATTTTTGCCGATTTCCTTCAAATCGGCAAACTATTACATAGTAAATTTGTGAGATTTTCTGCATTCCTATTCTAATTTTTCTTAATCCTAATCCCTTTAATTAATCTCTAATTAACTCCTAATCAACTTTTAGTTAACTTCTAATTAACTTTATATATTCAATAAAATCAGAGAAATCGATTAACAACATAAATCAAACATATTGTAATTATGGATGTTATACTAAATAATTTCTCATAGTCTTTTACACAACAGCCGAAATTTTCTTTAGCTGTAATACTTATAATTCACCCCTAATTACTCTTATTTTTCTAATAAATTGATTAACAGTGCAAATCAATCGCACAATTTCTTCGGAATTGTTACATTTTAGCTTTGTCGTAAATCCTTTAGTATTTTCTATCTGGTTTCTATAATTTTGAACAAGTCTAGGGGCACCCTATGTCATTTCACACCTGAATACCCCCGTAGCTTAATCGGCTGAGATTTAAACTTCTATAGTTTCGCCACATGATTCTGCTCCGTTTAAAGCCTATCCGCTAACTCTCTAGATGCGGGGACATAAATATCATTTTCTAAAATGTTCTAGGGTCATTATGGAATTAATCATGTGGGGTCAAAGTATAATTTCTAAAAGTTCTAGGCAACCTTGCAAATAACAAAAGTTTTATAGGGATATTTTTGTAATTTCCTAATTTTTAACATACGGTCGCGCCATATTTTCAGTGACAGTGTTACACTATCCTATAATTCTAAGTGTGAGGATCGTCAAGGTATAGTACTACCTGAGAAATTCTCACACTACCTAAGAGAAATAATTCAAAGTTTCTATTATACTCCATTTAAGAAAGTG
Organism: Pterocarpus santalinus; assembly: GCA_031439595.1. Classification (NCBI taxonomy): domain Eukaryota; kingdom Viridiplantae; phylum Streptophyta; class Magnoliopsida; order Fabales; family Fabaceae; genus Pterocarpus; species Pterocarpus santalinus. The sequence goes on from CM062525.1 coordinate 26,681,801, forward strand.
GGGATGTTACAAATGGCATATGTCTTCTGATTATCAATTCTTTTGTTTTTTTTTTCCCGATAATTGATAACAACTCAACTCACTATAGAAGTGAGGAGCCAAATCCAAAATAGAGGTCATAGATACAAAGTCAAAATAAAGAAACAAAAGAACTGAAACTGATAAAACACCACAAAAAACTAAGAAGCCCACAGCACAGCATTAGTTGTCCTACTAGAGAAATGCAGATCGCCAACACCCTTGGTGTGAATGTCACCATATACTTCCTCACAGATCGAACAAGGTGTCTTGCAAGTAGCAGATTTATCACTAAAACTGCTACAGCAAAGGCACATAGGCCCGCAACACCCTTTGACTACATGTCTCACACCAGATAAAACATTGTGTACTTTGTCTCCCTTTTCCGGTTGTAAGGAGATAATTCCCCAAGATATAGTCTTGTACCACCCATTGCTATACTAGATGACAAGAATGAGATCAATCCACTAGAGTAACAACATATAATAAAAGATTCAAAAGTAACCAAATCAAGGAGATAAGCTTGTAAGAAAGGAAAACACTCCACATCAATTATCAACACTTCTACCAAAATATGCCCTTATATCCGCCTCATCAGGACTTGTGTATTGGTTTCTTTCAAAATTCATCTTTTGCCTCAAACACACGTTCATGGCTTTGGAGATTATAGTGGTAGCTAACCTTACACTAGTTTAGCCGCCTATGTTTTACCACTTGAAGAAAGTCATCCAAATTTACAGATTTCTTATAAGAAAATGATCCCATTCCTATACCTCCATCGAGATCACACTACCATAAAGGATAAAGAACACCATAAGTTTTTCTTAACACCTTGTAATCTCACCCAGAACCTTAAACTTTTCAAAATTTTTTTTGATCATCAAATTTACATCGTTAAACTTATATATCTATACTTATTTAGTAATAACGAAAGGAATGGATAGTTTTGGTGTACAATTTCTTAGTTTTATTTTTTTCATATTATAATAATATCTATAATTATTATATATTTATTATTATTACTTATTCACTTAACTAATTAAAGAAACTCAAATATAAAGTAATTAATATCCTATTAATTATGTAAATATTCAAAGATGAACATGATAGATATTAATTTTTTATTAATCATCTAAATAAAATTTAAAGATAAAAATATATAGCCATTTAAATATTTTTTTTATTATCTAATAATCATATATATCTTCAAGTGTTTCTTAACTTTTCACTATATAATTTATTTCAAATATTTTTTTACTTTTATTTATTATTATTTTAATGAATAGCATAAAAATGAAATTGCTCATACCTAGTCCCTAGTCTAGGCAGGTTGCATTAGTCCCCTATTTTTCATCATTGGTAAAACTCCTTTGAGGATAAAAAGAACTTGTATGTGTGCTTGCAGTGCTGTTGCTATGGGATTGATTCAACAATTAAGGCTATGATTAGTGGTCAACAAAATCCTATATGCTCTTAATTTAAACTTGCTGTCTTTTGTATGAAAATGTGCATGATGCTTGTTATATTTGGAGCATAAGAACATGAATTCACAATGTAGTAATGTCACGACCTGCCCCAGAGTCATGACTGGCACTAGGGGTAGTAAACCTCTAGCAAGCCTACTATGATTATTCTATGGAAAATGAGCAGTACCTCTCCTATTTTTTCTAGCTTCCCTGTATAAACCAAACCTATTCCAGACCACCAATCAACAAATACAAATTGAGGCTCTCAGAGCACTTTCTAATAATTCATATATATATATATATATATATATATATATATATATATATATATATATATATATATATATATATTCGCACATTTATACTTGTTATTTACATCCCATTCACTAAATAAAACAAATTCCCAAAAAACCCATAAACCCTATATACATATCTTATAAAAATAAATTATTAGGCCGCAACATCCTGCCTGTGGATTATGGAGCAACTCTAAGAAGTTAGAGGAACCAAGTTATATGCTGGGCCGGAGGCTGAAATAGGGAAGGAATGAGTCCAACCGACTCAGTGAAGGGCAATACAACTATAACATATTAGGATAAGCTCTAGAAGAAAAGTAAGCTATCCATAATAAAGAATTAATATCATAAACTAAGCATAACTAAGGAATCATCGTTTTAAATAATATGTAAGTAAAAGAAATCAGCATTAGAAACGACGCATATATGTAAAGAATTTACATTATTTTCATAGCTTTAAAACATATTTCTCAAATATAAATACCAAAGCAAGGAGGCTTCCAATTATGATAAACTTGATAAACTTCCAAATGAGGGTTAGCCCTTTCAGATCAAATCTAAGTTGGTGGTGTGCATAGGCCTCACACACATACACCCCAAGCTAGCAACACCCCTCCTGTCACGACCCAAACCCGGGCCATGACCGGCGCATAGGGACAAGTCCCTACGCAAGCCTTCCACCACAAAATTTTATAAAAATTTTGACAGAGTTCCCTTTGTAATCCAGATATTTCCCAATTACAAACGGATACCCTGCAAGATAAACAACCACAATATTTCATCGGGGATCCAAGTATTCTTAGAATACACCCTCAAAGACACAAGATAACAAGAAATAGATAAATACAATCGTATATCCAAAAATATATAGTTCAAGTTCTTCAGAAAATACATCATTTTCACAACTTTAATTCCATCAAGTTGAAGTATATATATATATATATATATATATATATATATATATATATATATATATATATATATATAAATGAATATATAACAATAACAAAAACAGAACAAGGCCGGACCTTGCCTGTAGTACTATGGAGCTACAATTCTAAGAATTTCTCAGTCTTAACTAATTTATAAAAGGCCCTTGAACAAGAAGGGCTCACCCACATTATTCTAATACACGGACCAAGAATTAGATTCTACTTGGAACACTGAAACTGAAAAAGGAAAGAAAACAACATGGTGAGTTTATGAAACTCAGTGAGAGATAGAATGTCCCTAACCCACATGAGACAATGTACAATCCATAATTATTAACTAGATATAAGATAATGCAATAATATGTTTAATAAAACCAAAAACAGAAATCGTATTCAAATATTATCCAACTTTTCCTTTCCAAAAAAAAAAGTCCATCTATTCCAGGATAAATCCGTCAGGAATCACACTTAGGTGGCATTTCCTTCGTGTGAAACCGTGTCGTGCACGCACCACTCCTCCTGTGGCCGTGAATAACAGGCACGCACCACTCCTCCTGTGGCCGTGAATAACAGGCACGCACCACTCCCTTGAGTGGCCATGAAATCCAACATCCTAGGTGCACCCAGGGCTAACGCCTACTCCCGTTAGCCTACAGATCCTGGTCTAGACTTTCCCAAGTCTTTCTTTTCCATTATACAGAACATCTAATAAAGATTCTTATAAAACATTCCAATATACCTTATGTAAAACAATAAAGTTGTAATCTTCAAAGAAAAATAAAGCTTTTATCCAAAAACCTTTCAAACAAGGAAGATTTTCCAAAGTTTAATAGAAAACCAAGGTAATAAATAATTGCCATAATTTTTCCTTTTTAGAATCAAGTCATTGTCTCACGTGAACCAGTAGAAATAGACAAGCTACCAAAATTTAAATTATATTGCTAAGGCATAATAAATCACTTGCATATGTATATATATAAACAAAATACATCAAAATTGAGATAGGGATAAGCTATCTACTCACAGACTTAGCACCAATCACGGAATCCTAACCCCATGAACTCTGAGAGCCAAAGCCAGTCCTCCAGTGGCATATACTATCAATAATATGACAATTTGATTCAAAGTCAGTCACTTAGACTGAGGATTAATCTACTATACTCCCAGATATGAAAATTCCTAAATATTCTAACCTAGGGTTCTCTAGAAACTCACTATAAGGGAAATAATCTATAATTCATAGGAAAGAAAGAGGAAAGGAGTTTGAAGATTACCTTTTCGAAGGGAGAATGAAAGAAGAAATCCTTAGGAGCCTTGGTGTCGCCTCCTCCAAGCTCCAGGACCAAATGTGTTGATTTTTGGGTGAGGGTATGATTTGAGATTAAAGAAAGGAATTGAGTTTGAGTGAATGGGAATGGTGTAATTTGATAGAAATATGAGAAGGTTTGGGTTTAAGAAGGAAGGGAGAGACGTTTTAGAGAGAAGGGAGAGAGTTTTGAGGGTAGAGAGAGAAAGAAAATCGCGAAATGAGGGAAAGGGACGCGTCTCGACTTATATATTTGCCTCTGGTAATCGATTACCAAGGGCTGGTAATCGATTACCATGAAGAACTTGTAATCGATTACCAATTATGGTAATCGACACACAAATTAAAGAATCGTAATCGATTACCAATGGTGGTAATCGATTACCGCAAACCCAGAACTAGTAATCGATTACCAACTATGGTAATCGATTACGACATGGAAAATTTTTAACCTGTGGCGTACAGAGAGCATTGTAATCGATTACAGGTCCTCTGTAATCGATTACCAAATCCAAAAACTTGGTTCCCTCCTTCTGCAGTCCATTCCCAGGTTCAGGATATCAAGATGCACTTATTTACATTTCCTAATTTTAAGTTAATGTCCTCTTTAACTTTACTCTCCATTAACTTTAAAACATAAATGTAAATAAGAGAATACCCCCCATTTGGATTCAATAAAAATATCTAAAAATTCAGAATCCTTAGGAATTAGAATCCAACTTTTGGGTTTTAGTACAATTCTCCGAAAACTTGCATTTTTATAAACTTGAGGGTTGAAAACGAAGGGGTTATCCATTCCCTAAAATTCGTTAAAAATCCTTCTTTAACTCATTGATGCCTAGAGAACCATTACCGGGACTTTTGATCTCAAGAAAATGCTTCAAACCTATAGCCCTCCAAGGAGGCATAGGGTTCAGACTCAGAATTTTTCAGGTTCCGGTTTCGACAGGTAACTACACTCAGGTTGGGGTGTTACACCTCCTAGCTAGGTTCGCACTAAGCCTAGCGTCAACGACCGCTAACTACTGTTCGACTGAGAATCCTCCTACAAATTATATAGAAACCAAGAATAAAAATTAAAATAACAAATATCAAATCAATTTCCAAAATCCAAAATATAGTTTATTCAACAAATCTGTTTAGTAATCCAAAAAAAGGCCAGAGCTTGTCCTTCTGTTTATGCAATACGTAGTATCTTCTAAAAAGCTTTCAGAACCGTCAATAATTGTATACTAGTAAAATTTCCTCAAAACCAGAACAACAACCCATGAATTGATAAATATATTAAACTATATGATAATCATATCATTAGTCAAAATATCATGATAAACTAAATATCTAGCAATAGGCAGTCAATATATACTAAAATAGACTAATATTAATTGCAAAAAAATAACCATATGCCATAAAGGCATTGTCCACTCACAAAATATCAGGGAGCATTCTCTCTATGTCTTGTGGTTTGCTGAACTTGCGAATTCATCTCCTGGGAGATCTAAAATCATACATAACTAATTATTCTGAACTTAAACATGATTTGGTTTAAAATATAATCTCCACCCTCTAGGTCTAACCTCTTCAATAGAATTTCATCAAAAGCCATTATCATATTCTTCCTATTAACTCCTTTATTCACTAGAGAATTTAAATAACTCTATTTGCAAACCAAGAATTTAAAATTCTAACTATTAATCTACTCACTATACTCCATCCCCAAAAATTAAATTTATAATCCAAGACTTAATTTCACATAGATTGTCTGATTTTTCCAGTACCAAAAGAGGATCAACTTATGTCTATTAATTCCTCAAAGAGAATAAACTAGAATAAAGAGAGAGAGTGGCTCACTACTGCAGCGATGGGTAGTCTGAGGCATAAAATCAAAGTCCACTTTCACTAGAAGGTTGAACTGTGGTGGGGAAAGGAGCACATGTAGCACAGAGAGAAAATTACAGATAGAAAGAAAGAGAAACGCCAAGAAAACACCAAAGAGGGAGAGACTCCCTGGTGTTGAAGGTGGGGGAGAGATAGGCAGTGAAATATTAGCTAGTGGATTGACGGAGAAGGATGAGATTGAGAGAGCGACATGAACTTGAAAGGGAGAAAAATGAAAGACGTAATAGTGGAAAGGGAAAAAAAACGAAGAAAAGAAAGGATGAGTTGTAAGAGAAGGCTCTAGACGGGAAAAAGAAGGAGGAGAGGCGTCTAGGGTGCACCATATCACGTATGGTGCACCATAGTCCTTTTTTTTTTAACAAATACTTGTAAAAATTTTATCTAACAATTTTAATTTTTTTATCACTATATTCCTAAAAGTAATTAAAGAAAATATCCAAAACATAAACTATGAAAATTTTTACAATTCATACATGCAACCTTTTAATGTGTTTATGCATAGTAAATTTTTAGACATAATATATTTTAGCTCAAATAAAGATTCACTAGTCCTTGAAATTAAAAATTAGCTATTTAGTCCTTGAAATTGTAATTCATATATCACTTTAGTCATCGAATAATTTCTTTTTAGGGATTAAAGTGATACAAGATTTATAACTTCAAGGATTAAATACTTAATTTCTTAATTTCAATGACTAAAGCAAACTACGCCTACAACTTCAGGCAATAAAGTGAATCTTTACTTGTTTTTGCTCATTGAAAAAGTTCGAAAAGAAAAGTAGCCATAAACCTTTAGCATTCAATATTCTCGATTGGAGCCTTCCATATCAGCGGACGTTGCATTTTTGACCCTAGAATTTAGGAACCCAAATGTTAGGAAAAATTATGTAGAAGATGAACAAAAACATGAATATTATGGTTTCAAGGCACGAAATAAATCGTTGTCTTTAGAGAGATGTTCGACCCCACATGTAGTTACTATTAGATTGATGACTATATTCTTCTAGGATATAATAAAACCTCTATAAATTTCTTGACTAGTAATATCAAGAAATTTTCTCACTCTTTTTAAAAATAAAGAATAAGATGGAACTTATAAAATTTAATCACTCTCAAACTTGCACAACATATAAAGTAGAAGTAAGTTTTACATTTTATAATTGTTTTTCAAACACATATGAAACCTCATGTCCATTTGTGAATAGTTACAATTGTTAATGTATGCCATGTTTGTCAGGAAACCTCAGGGCCATATGTGAACACACGAAAACATGTGTCGCTTCAATTGTAACTTCTCCAAATAATAATCGTTGGCAACTTCAAAAATTTTATTCTATTTTAAATTGTAAAATATATTTCATTCCCCACTATTTTATATGTTTTAAAAATCATACAAATACATACATAAGAGAATGTATCAGTAGGATTAAACATTCTTGTTATTGTAAAAACTTTCAAGGGTTCTAACGAAGTGATAGGTGTTTAGTTTATTAAACCTATGCTTTTTATGATGGTATTGGAAAATTATACAAATAATTTGTAATCTTCAAATTTGAGATTTATTAATTTAGGAACTATTATGGCCTTCTGCCCATCCTTATTTTATGAATATTTACAAGCATAAAACCTCTAAAATTCTCGATCATTGGACAACACCACTTCTATATTCACTTAGGTGGAATCCTTTTGATAATATGATTATTAATCCATTAAGATGCTTTACTTATCCTCTTAATTATATGTATAGTACTAAATCCTATTTCTTAGTGCTTTAGTTATAAATGACCTGTTTTTACCCATTATACCTAGAAACTAGCATTATACTAGAATAAGGTTGGGTTCCCATCATTTAATAACTGTAGGTTTTAGTCCCATCTTAGTAGTTGCCTGACTTGGACTCCGATCCTAAATTATTAGGTTAGGACTTTGTTCTGATAGTTGTGCTCTAAATAATCAATTTAGTAGACCTATTCTTGTTTGTTTGTAGTTGTTATGCCTATAACCTTCCTCCCAAGATGTGCATGAAAGATCCTTGTTTGTTCCTAACTTATATAATCCCTAGTCATGGTAATCCCAAAGCCAATATTGATGTTTACCTCCAACCCTTGATTGATGAATTGAATGACTTACAGTGTGAGGATATATTAACTTATGATGTTTCAATGAAGCAAAATTTCATGTTGAGGATAGCATTTATATGGATCATCAATGACTTTCTAACTTATGGGATGTTGTTTGAGTGGATGTTGGCATGCCGAATTTGTATGGTGGATACAAAGACATTCACTTTGAAGTTTTAAGGAAAAAGTTTATAGTTTGATTATTATAAAAGGTTCTTAGAAACTGATCATTCATATAGGCGCAATAGATATATATTTAGAAAGAATGCTATAGAGAATAATGAGGCTCCAATTAGACTAAATGGTCACAAATTTAGGAAAGAATTAGGCATCTTCCAAAGGCAACAAAAATTGGGAAACCCATAAGATTGCTAGGCTATGTGGTAGAACACAATTGGACCAAACGAAGTATATTCTAGGAGCTACCCTATTGGAAAGATAACTTGGTCTATCATTGTTTAGATGTGAAGCATGTTGCCAAAAAATGTGTTCGACAATATTATGAACACTATAATGGACACTGACCAAATCAAATATAATGATAAAACAATGTTAATTAGATTTGGAAGAGTACTGTAGGCATCCTAAGTTGAACTTGCAATTGTTGTTAGATGGTCAGTTGTATAATCCCAAGGCAAGTTATATATTAAGCTTTTCACAAAGATAAGATATGTGTAGGTCGGTGCAAGAGTTGAAAATGTCTAATGATTATGCTTCAAACTTGGGTTGATGTGTGAATATTGCACAGAGAAGGTTTTTCGAAATGAAAAGTCATGATTGTCACGTATTCATGGAGTGTTAACTTCCTATTGCATTTAGAGAACTACATAACCATCTTTGGAAGCTATTAACTAAATTGAGTGGATATTTCAGAGACCTTACTTATCTATACTTAGGGTTGATGATCTATTATAGTGATGGAGAAAAACATTCCCACTATTCTATGCAAATTGGAGAAAATCTTTCACTTGGGTTTTTTGATTTCATGGAACACTTATCCATACACTTGGCATACAAAGCACAAGTATGTGGCCTGAATTAATATAGGTAGATGTATCCATTCGAAAGATAAATTTTAGGGTTTAAAAGAATGTTGAAAAATATGGCTCAAATTTAAGGATTAGTCATCACTCATATTGGCTGTGACTAGCACATAGGTGACATTGATCCCCTAGCAAGCCTAGTTAGATGTTTTTTTTTTTTTTTTCTAAAAAATCGTGTAGATTTATCACATCATAATAACATCTATCAAATATAGCAAAAGATTGTCCAACTTTAACATAATTTTCCATAAGATCATGGAAAAAAAATACCTTAAATTCTCGTACATAAACATAATCAGATTCATAAATCTTCAAAGACATAAACTCAGTAAACATAAAATAATCTATCATTTATAACATAAACTAAGGACTATGCCTGTAGTGTACTGGAGCAACTCTAAACATAAACAGAATAGACTTTAATACTAGCTCTTACTCTAAAGTGAGAAGCTCACCAGAAAATGAAAACATGTGTCCTATAAAGCTGAAGGAGTGGGACTTGCATTAACACCTGTATCTGAAAAGAAAAGGAGCAATAAGGGGTGAGTTATACAACTTAGTGAATAGATAGCATATCCATAGCCAACATGGGACATTTCTAAAATCATAACCCAATACTTGTTTGAATGCATAATACATAAATATATGTTTATATATACACATAATAATAATTACTAAACTTTTAAGCTTAACAAACATTATAAAAGTCCTCAATTTTAGAATAAGCTAGCTCCACATCTAGGTGGCTCCACCTCTCAGGGCAACCCTTTGCTTAATGTGAACGATAACTCTGGGACCATGGTTAGGCAGCTTCATCTTTATGGATAGCCCATTCCCCAATGTGATCAAATTGTCTGGATGTGTTGGCCTATAGTCCAGGCTAGAACCACCCTTGTTTGCTGAGGATGTTGTTCTTGCTATACTAAGGTTAACGTCTACTGCCATTAATTTATAGTTTCTACTAAAGGCTTCCTTCCACATAAAACAATTTTTCTAAAATAATAGAATTATTTATGAAAGTTCATCTTTACTTGCAAAATTGTGACTATTTAGTTAGTCCACATAATATTCATTATTTTTGTACATACGTATTATATCTCTAAGCTTAATATATTATACACTATTTACACTTAGTAGTGTAACTTCTGTATCAATATATTATAATATTTTTTATCAAAATATTAATACATACACTCAGTCAATAATCAAGCATACATGTAACTACATAAGTACACAACTCATAATCTATTCACATCCTTTTTACACAATCACAATTACTATTACCTTAACAACAATATACACTATACAACATATGTAATCACTTTTATCTTCACTAATGTTATTTGCTTTGCTTGTTAAACAATATTTTATGTCTTATTTACTCATAACCTTGTATATTCACAAGCATATTTCTCTAATACACAAACAACAAGTTGTGGTAGCCTAGTGTTTTCCCCTATGTGATCAAATTGTTTGGACGTTTTGGCATGCACTTCGGTCAAGAACCACCCCTACTAGTTGAGGATGTAGTTAATTGTATACCAAGATTAACGTCTATTGTCATTAACTTACAGTTTCTGCTAAAGACTTCCTCCCATATAAACCAAATTTTCTAAATTAATAAAATTATTTCATAGAGTTTATCTTTACTTGCAAAAGAATGACTATTTAGCCACTTTCATAACTTGAAATTATAATGTCATAATTTCTGGTCTTTCCTCTAACAGAGGTCTTATAAAAATCTAGCACATAAATCTTCTATAGTAATTGTTCTTAAAAGCATAATATCTGTTCATAAATAATGGTCCCATGTGAAAGTTCAAAAAGTAATTCATGATGCTTGTAAAATACAATTTCTAAAATTCATAATAATAATGAAGAGTAAATTCATAAGAGTTCTCATATGCCTAAAATAGACATAATGTATAAACTAAGCTATAGACACGTTATCCACTCACACTGCTTGGCTAAAGAGATGATGTTCTAACTCTTCGGAGCTTGTGAAACTTATAAGACATTCCTAACAAGGAGCTAACATGACGACATAACTTTTAGAAGCTATTGAAATTTGACAATTAATCCAAATTTTTCCAATGCGTCTTCAATTTCTAAATTACTAAGCTTTAGGCTTTCTAAACCTTTCCCATGGAATTATTTTTAAAGAAAACAATAGAAAACTATTGACACAAAAAGAAGTTTGGATTAGAAATTACCTTTGAAGCCAATGAGAGGATTGGGTGGTGAGAACCTTAAGTCTTTCGCCGAAACATCACCTTAGAGCTCTGATGCTCAATAATGGCAATCCCTTATTAACACAGTGAGCAAGCTTAAAATTTTGAACTAAGCAAAAGTGTACATGCAGTAAGACCTTTGCATAGTGCTAACTTGCACTCAAAGAGAACAATTCTCTATAATAAATTATTTATTACTTTAACGGATTCCTAAGTACAAACCAAAGCTCTTTATTTGTATGGGAGTTGCTCTCCTCACATCTTTTATATAAGCAATGTGGAACTAAAGATGAAATAGAAAATAAGAAACAAGAAAACTAAAGATGGCAAAATAAGCTCAATCCACTGGGTTGTTAGGTTAGTATTTTTAGCACTAATTAACCAAACTCAAGTTGTTTACTCACCATTCTGATCAATTACATGACTCACGAATTTCACTTCCTTAAACCAAAACTCACAAATACAATTCTTAAATGATTAACACTTTTTTTTCCATAAAATCAAGGGCTGTATATATGATACATGGACTCACTATTCTAGTGATAATATGTCCCCTGCATTTGTGATTGAATCATTTGCTGTAAAAGATCATGAGGTCCAAGACTGTGTGCATGCCTTGAATGTTGAACTCCAGACCTATGCACAATGGCTCCAAAAGGTAGAAGCATGTCATAAGAAGGAGTTGAAGAAAATGAAGGCCCACCTGCTTGACAACAGCTAGGTTTCCTTATATAATTTTAACTACAAATGATTCCCTCTAAATCGAGTATGAGATCCAACTACTTTTGAATACTTGTAATTGAGAAAAAAAATATATTGACTTGAGTGTTAGAGTCCTTTGTAAGTCCCCCATTGGTGTCATCACAAGTTTGGATGAGAATTTCCCCAACCTCAAGTGAATATGTTAGAATTTCTACTATTATATAAAGGGGCTGGAAGAGTTTAATTGCTCCTAATTTTTTTTCCTATTTTGCCATTGCACTTATGTCATTTGATATTTAAACTTATTATTTGAAAATTTTAAATAAAGGATAAAAATGTAAGTTTACACTTTTTTTTTTTTTATCTCTTATAGTTTTTAAACTCACCAACAACCATTCACTCCATATGCATATTCGCTCCCATATTGGTAGATGGCACGTACCAAATTTCATAGACCTATTTAAAAAACTATCAACAAGTTCAAATGTTTCACAAACCTGATTACAAACACCTCTGCAATCACTATTGTTTACTCTCCTATAGCATAAGCAAAAAGAACCTCTGCTTCAACATCTCTATTCTGAACCAACTCATCACCTCACCTTCTTCACTATTCCTCAAGGACATCAATAAGACCATTAAACTATGGTGTAGTTTGGTTACAATCTATGCTCTTTGGTGAGATTCCTCCTCAAATAGGCGAATGTTCATGTTCAGTCCCTTTTCATCACATTGTCTCATACTAGTATTACCGAGTTTGATAGGTGAGTGACTTGCTAATTTGCTTTGCTAATCTATTCTTTACATATAACTTTAAGTTGAAAGTAAAAATGATTGAATTTGTTTCCTGTGCTAGGATTAAGAAACATAATAACCCAATGGGCGGCTATCCACACTATGGTATAGTGAAGGATGATTATGTCATGGAAAAAAAATGCACTTTTAGTCCAAAGAAAAGTGTTCTTACATTGTGTCAATCCCTACTTAAGTAGACTTCCCATGTTGTATTAGAGGAGATCAAACTTAAGTTTATTAAGACCTCTTCAAAGTTTAGGCATGGTCACTTCAAAGCATAATTATGGTAATTGGATGGAAAAGTGGAAGGTATTATTAGAATTTACTTGGTTACCATCTTTTTAAAACTTTGTAATGTTTTATTATAAAAGCCTGATATGATTTTATTTTCATTTTCGTTTTTCACTACTTTATACAACGTTATTAAAATGTGTTGTTATGTGCTTTGGTGAAAAAAAAATTCCCCTTAGTGATTAAGAAATGTATACGTTCCAAGAGTGCTATAGAGAATCTCTATAAAACCCTCTGTCATACAAGCCATGTTCGAGTCATGGAGTTATACTAAAAAGTTTCTAGTATGCTGAGAAATATTTAAAATAAGGAAAATAATATATGGCACTTTAATGACGTATACTTTATTACTGAATAATGATTTATAAATTTCAACTTTCTGATATATATATATATATATATATATATATATATATATATATATATATATATATATATATAAAATAATTACAATTTAAGAGAAAGTTGTAGCTAACATTATACATGGAACTTATTTCAGAACTGTAGTTGTCGCTTCCATTGGTTGTTAGCTTGCCACCATAGTCTCCCGGATTAGCTCACGTATGGGTATTACACAATAATGTCCCAGGATTCTGCCTTGTACTTGATCTCTAACTTAAATACTGGAATGTTTATTGAAAAATATACAGGCAACTAGTGAGAAACTAAGATTCTCAGTAGATAAACTCAAATCACTAAAAAAAAAAAAAATAGGGTATTACCATAAACATTCCAGCCACTTTAGTTTATTATAAAAATAGGAGTACATTCACATAAGCAGTTGTTCAATTTAAAGTTGAAAACACTTTTCTCGAAGCAGGTTATATTTTAACATTTACTTGGCAAATTTTATGGTAGACATAGTAACAAAAATAATATAATATGCTCTAATAAGAGTCATAATAATATTATGACATAATGAGATATTTAAAGGTGTATATGTAGATGCTTGTACTCAACTTATGCAAGTACACTTGATTTTATTTATCTCTTTCATTAACTCGGTACTTGATCTTACTCCTTTGTACTTGGTCTCTTAGAGAAGAATGGCCTCTCTCACCTTTGGGTAATAGCCTGCTTCTCAAGTCTAAGTTCGTACCTATACATGAATGATGGGTTTACTTTTCTCAACCCTTGCACCAGTCTAGTCCCCTTAAATCCGTTTAGGAGCTAGCACAAGTCTTAGACAGTATTGCCCTAGCCCACTACGAGGTGGAGGCTTGGTATGTCTCTCGTGCAAGTTCTTATAATATTTATTCTTCTTTGGACATGTCCATGCATGCATATGCTGTAACACCCTTTATTATATAAGTCATACTTGAGTTATAGAGTTATATTAAAAGGTTATCATTGTGTTAAGAAAGCTTTAAAATATGGAAAATATAATACATGACCCTTTAATTGCATACTTTATTACTAACTAATAGTTTATAAACTTTATCGTATCTGATACATAGAGGATAAAATAATTACAATTTAAAAGAAACTGTAACTAGCATAATACACAGAACTTGCTTCGACATAGTCGCTAGCTAGCTTCAATAGTCTCTTGGTCTGGTTTGGGCCTTAGTCTTGCTCAGAAAATATCCCAGTACTCTGTCTCGCACTTGATTTTCAACTTAGGTGCTGGAATGTTTACAGAAAAGAAAAATGTACAAGCAGGCAGTGAGAACATAAGGTTCTCAGTAGGTAAACATGAACTATTCTCATACATTGCCATTATAAATATTCCAGCTACTTCAGTTTATTATGAAATATGAGCACATACACGCAAACAATGGTTCAATTTTAAGTGGAAAACATCTTTCTCGAAGCGGGTTATGTTTGAACAAGCACTTGCCATATTATATAACAAATATAGAAATACAAATAGTGCAATATGCTTCAACAGGAATCTTAATAACATTATGACTTAATGAGATAATTGAAGATGCACATAAAGATCCTTATACTTGTCTATATGCAAGTGCACTTGATTCGTATCTTTCTTTAACTTGCAACTTGATCTTGCTCTTTTCTGTACTTGGTCCCCCGGAGGTGAATGGCCTCTCTCACCTCTGGGTAATAGCCTCCTTTTCAAGTCCGAGCTCATACCTATACATGAGTGATGGGTTTACTCTCCCCGACCCTCACACCGGTCTATTTCCCTTAAATTTGGTCAAGGGCTGGCCCAAGTCTTAGACAGTACCTCTCTGGCCCACGCTAGCTGGGTCTATGCCATGCCTCACGTGGTAGCTTAGTACGTCCCTCTTGCAAGTTCTTATTATCTTTTCTTTTCCACATCTTATCATGTATGTGGATACTTTGTGCATTCATGGATATGTCTTATACCTTATTTCTCATATCATATTCTAATTATGCTTGCATGCATGATGTACATGAACATGACATGTAAATGTAAATATATTCAAAGCATAATCACCCATAGCATAAGTTCTCATAAATTCTTGCCGAAAATTCGGCAGCATAACGGATCGAGTCCGCTTCCCCATGAATAGTGCTAGACAACCAGTACAATCTTTCAAACTTGCAATTCAGTATGAATTAGCAATTATATAGATATTCATAGCATCATTCATCAAGTTCAATTCAAGCATCTATAGGGTTTTCAGTTTACTCCCTCCTATTCTGCCCGATTTTGGTATAATCCACCCTTTGCTCAATTCAACTCATCTAAGTCTAAATTTTGAATATGTCATAGCCTTATGTGTCTAGTTTCCAACCCTTTTGGTCCCATTTCATTTTGATTTGTATAACTCAAGTTATAAGTATTTTTCCTCAGGCTGCCCTGTTCTTAGCCAGAATTGTGCTCTTATAAGTGAAAATTCACTAAAAATAGAAATCTAGGTGAAATCATATGAAATTTATATCAAATGAAAGCTAACAGAACAAGCTTTCAAATAAATTAATTTTCATGTCATTTTCATAAGTATATTTTGAGTTATGAGTCCCAAAACTTGACCCTACTGGATTACCCTGTTTCAGCCCGGTTTGAAATTAAGTCAACTTCATTGGTGTGTTGGGAAGAAATGGCAACGAATCTGGCTCTGAAATTTTTATGGGGTGTTCCCTTACATGTCATATTTCAAAAAACCTTGGGTTCACTGAATTTGGAGTTATGTAGGGTGAGTTATACCCTTCTCAACTCATACTGCTCGGATAAGAATCCAGATTTCTAGGTTAAATTTCAAAAATTCATAACTAATTCTATTCTAATCCAATGGCCTTATATTTTATATGTATGGAAAGTCCTAAATGTCTAGTTTTACATAAAAATGGATTCACAAAATTTAAACAGTTGTAAGCGAAGCCGTACACTCCGCCGTGCGGACCATCGAGGGAAAAACCCTAATAGCTTCTTGAATTCTTCTTGAATTCATATTTTCCTTAAATCAATCCATCCAATCTTCAATTCAAACTCACATATACAACTTAAACCATCCTTATTTCATCATCATCACTCAAGATAACATCAAAATCATACAAGAAAGAGGGAAGAAAGTGGAGTCCCAATAAGCCCAATTCAAAGAAAACAAGAAAAGAAGTTGGAATTCCTACCTCGTCTAGTTGAAATCTTGTTGGTTTGATGTCCTAGATTGAAGAAACTCTTGATGAGACTTAAAGAGGGGTTGAAGATGGAGTGAAGGGGAGTGTGAATAGAAGGAAAAGGATGAGATCTCAACAGCTTATATGGACGAAAATTGAAGGGGAGGAGAAGGGAATTATTTCAAGACTTTTGAACGAAGTTAGATTGTGATTGGTGGATTTCATCTCATATTCAAACTCAACTTGGCTACCCTCTTTCATGGTTGATTAAGGCACCACTTGTAGGGATGTTTTGGCTAAATCTTGGCCATTCATCCTAGGGTTTTCATAGTATAATTTCTATTGGTTCGGTTCCGACAATTCAAAGTACCGAAATCTTACCGATTTCCTTTAAATCGGTAATTCGGTTTTGGAAAAATCCTATGAAGTTTCCTATGCTTTCAATATAATTTTCTCATATCTAATTTCTCTAAATGATACTTAATTGGCTCTAAGTAAAAATTTAATTGAATGCTATTTAATCTTAATTAGTTGATAAAATCGAACAACTAGGCGAAAACGATAAAAATCTAATGAAGGTAAGGCTAAGTTTTTCCACTATCTTGAGCAACACTTGGCGCCACTCATATGTGGTAGGGGTGGCTGAATTTTAGCCACTTAAGTGAGGGATTCCAATAGAAAATTCTATTCGTTCGGTTCTGGTGGTTTAAAATACTGAATCTTCGCTGATTTTCTTCAAATCAGCAAAACTTTACTAAACGACTTTGAAAAAATTTCTATATCTCTATTCTAATTGTTCCTAAGTCTAATCCCTCTAATTAACATCTAATTAACTTCTAATTAACCCTACTTAGTCAATAAGATCGAATAAATTGCTTGTTAACGTGAAATAATCGTTCTTGTAAATTTGAAGCTTTTTTATCTTCTATTTTCCATAGCTAATGGCATTTCTGTAATTTTGAACAAGTCCAGGGGCACCCCACGTTATTTCACACCAGACTACCTCCTTGGCCCAATCAATAGAGATTTAAACTTCTACGGTTTCACCCCATGATTCTGCTTCGTTTAAAACCCCATTTTGCTAATTCTACCGATATGGGGACACAAAGGTCATTTTATGAAAAGTTTTAGGGTTATTGTGGAAATATTCACTTGGGGTTAAAGTACAATTTCTAAAACTTTTGGACAAGATTGCAATTAACAAAAGTTGACTGGGGCACTTTTGTTATTTTCTAATTTTTAGTATATGGCAGTGCCATATTTTAACGGCAGTGTTATGCTACCCTATATTTCTAAGTGTAAGGATTGTCGGGGTATACCACTTGAGAAATTCCCACACTGCCTAAGAGAAATAATTCAAAGTTTCTATTATACTCTACTTAAGAAGGTAGGGGATGTTACACATGCTATATGCATTTACCCATATACTTCATAACATGCTTAAATCATTCTTGCATACATGGTTTCCATATGTGAATAACCTAAAAGATTCTATCATGGCATTCATGAGTAAGTAAATGGGAATCACATAGTCCATATAGATTATATAATCATGATCAATTCAACTTGATCATAAGAATTCAGAACATAACACATTAGATGCATAAGTTCTACCAAAATTTCGGTAGCATAATGGATCAGGTTCGCTTCCCCGTGAATAGTGCCAATTTAACCAGAAAAAAGAGCAGACATAATAGCAGAGCTAACATCATACATTAATATTTCAATATTATCATAGGTGTGCAATACTCAGCTCTAATTAGAACTTGTCCATGCCTTAGAGTGGTTAAATGCTTAATTAACAATTCTGCTCATAGCACCCAAATCTGCCCATTTTCATGTCTTATGCCATAATTTTCGATTATATTATTAAATTCTAAAGTTTTACTATATTGACGTGTTGTTTGTATAGTTTTTAACCTCTTTGGTCCATTTCAATTTTGATAAGTATAATTTAAGATATTGGGAGTTTACCTAGGTTGGCCCTATGTTGGACAAAATAGAGGCTTAAATTGTAAAAATTCACCAAAATTAGAAATCTTATTGGATTTGAGTGAATCTTACATCATTGTAAAGCTAACTGAATTAGATTTCATGTTCAACAAGTTTCATTTCATTTGAGTGGGTAGAGCTCAAGTTATAAGCTCCCAAAGTTGGTGAATTTGGGCCATCCTATTTTTGTCTAGTCAGGACATATGGCAACTTTGATGAATTTCTGGGAGCAATAAATATCTAATTTGACTCTGAAATTTTCGTGGAATGTTGTTGTATGTGTGATATTTCTAATTTGGCTGCACTTAAATTGAAGTTGAATAAGACGAGTTATACCCTGCATGATCCACTCTAGTTAGATCTAAAGGCAAAAATCTAGGATAAACTTCAAAGAAACATATCTCACTTAATATTGATCAAATGGCCTTATAATTTATATGGCTGGAAAGCTATAGATGTCTAATTTCATCTAAAATTGGTTCATCAAATTCTGATGGCCGTAGGTGAATCCATACACATCGCAGTATGGATATGTTCAGGGTTTTTCAATCCCTCTAATTCTATTTGAGTTTTCTTTTGAGGTTTTGCTTAATTCCTCAACCAAACTAAGTTTCTCCATTTCAAATAAGTAGAAAAACATCATCATACCAGCATGAATCAAGGATAACATAAGAAGCACACAGCAGCTATATAGTCACGCAACACCTCAAAATAACTAAGGATTTGATCTACCTCCCTCAAAATCCTTGAAACCATGGAAGCAAGGAAGCCAAAAACCAACTCCTAGCCTTCTTCCTTCAGCATGGCAGTAACTCATATGAATGTGGAGAGGCTCCATTTGATATTTAATCATGAAATTGTTAGAGAGGTTTTGTAGCGAAGGAGGTGAGGATCAATTTTCATAAAAGGAGCAAGAGGATTTGAGGTCAAGAAGGCTTCCAATCTTGAGCTTGAAGCTCTTGGTCATGGTAGTAAGGAAAGAAAGGAAGAAGAAGAAGAAGAAGAAGAAGAAGAAGAAGAAGAAGAAGAAGAAGAAATAGAGGGGAGGATGCAGCTGGTGGGGCATGAAAGAGTTAGGAGGAAATCTTTTAATTTTATAATACAAAGGATGGAGATAGAAAGCTTGTGATTAGTAGAGGCTTTGGTGGTTAAGCCAAATTTCCTCCCTTCCTTGGGCAGCATGTGGCACCCTTAAGTGGGGTAAGAGTGGCTAAATTTCAACCACTCAAATTAAGGCTTTTTGTATAAAATTCTATTGATTCGGTTCTGACAGTATAAAATACCGAATCTTCAAATTAGCAAACTATTATTAGTAACTTTGTAAAATTTTCTGCATGTATATTCTAATTTTCCTTAATCCTAATTGCTCTTACATAACTATTAAAATCGAATAAATTGATTAATAGAGCAAATTAATCGCTTTGAAAATTTAGGGCCTCTCTATTTTCTATTTTCCATAATTAATAGCATTTTCGTAATTTTGAGCAAGTCGAGGGGTACCCTATATCATTTCACAGCCGAATACCTCCGTGGCTCAATGGTAGAGATTTAAACTTCTACAGTTTTGCCACATGATTTTGCTCCATTTAAAGCCTCATTCTACTAACTCTATTAATGCGGGGACATAAATGTCACTTTTTAAAAAGTTCTAGGGTCATTATAGAAATAACTATGTGGGGTCAAAGTGAAATTTTTTAAAAGTTCTAGGCAACCCTGCAAATAACAAAAGTTTACAGGGGTATTTTTATAATTTCCTAATTTTAACATATGGCAGCACCATATTTTCAGCAGCGATATTACGCTACCCTATAGTTCTAAGTGTGAGGATCGTCAAGGCATTGCATTGCCTAAGAAATTCTCATATTACCTAAGGGAAATAATTCGAAATTTCTATTATGCTATGTTTAAGAAAGTGTGGACGTTACACTCTACCCACCTTAAATACAATTTGCCCTCAAAATTCCATGATTAAGAATATTTGAGAATAACCGTTTAACCTATTAGGGTAACTCTCTTTTTGAGTTCATTTCTTGTCCTAAGATTGCTTGCTAGTAGTTGTGAGGAATTATTTTAGTATGTGTAAAGAATCCTTAAGGATTATGTTGGTACAATTCGCCTTGTCCCAATGACATCCTGAACCATAATTAGGCTCATTGGAGACTTTCCTTATTTCCTTTTACTCAACTACTTTTGTTTAGTAGTAGCTGCTAAATCTTCCACTGCTTGTACTTGAGACCTTAGATATCAATTCATGAAGATTCACGGGTTATAAGGATTACCAGTTATTGCCATGATCACTATCAATATCTAGAAATGACAATGGCTGCGTCAAAGTTTTAATAGGCTTATATAACTCTTTCCAAGATTCTTATTCACGTGAATACCCTTAATCCAATAATAAATTTTTTCTCCATTAAAGTCCTTTTGAAATATGGCTTAAGTCTCTCCTCAAAATTGTAGCTAGGAGCTTTGTCTTAAAATTCCCTTTTTCCTTATAAACTTTACCTCATGCTCTAATACTTGTGGGAGGATCTCAAGTTGCTCCCACTATACAGTTTAATTCCTAAAGCTGGTAACTCCTCCTATTACCACTTTGATGTCCTCATTAATTCCTAGCTATTAAGGTATAGACAATATGGCATAGAAATGAGAGTTAATAGCCATATCTTCTTTCGAAGTTGTAAAGTTTTCCTTATCCTATTATTTTTTTTTTCTACAAGGTGCCTTTCCAGTATATGTAGGGAGTCCTCATGGATTATGTGGGTGTCAAAGGATACTTTGTCTCCATAATGCCCTAACCTATTACCAAGTTCGCCAAGGAAGTTATCCGTCATCTTTGTCACGTGTCTAACTATTTTGCTCTATGATTTCTGATAAACTTTTAACTACTTGTACCCTAGATCTTAGACACCAACTCGATAAGTTTTACCATTACGAGGGCTATTGTTTATAGCAGTAGTCAATTTTGACAGGTAGTGGTCATAGTGACTTCATCAAAGTTTTTGGGAAATTGATTTAGCTGCTTCCAAGATTCTTGCCCACTTGACCACCTTTGATCCATGATGAATTCTCTTCTATTGGGTCTAGAGTGTAGGGCCAAAATCTTCTTCTAAACTATAACTCCTCAATAACTATCACAATATCTTATTCCCAGGATATGATTAGCTAAATGGGAGAAAAGGATTGTTAAGCTATAAGGATTCTGCCACTTTTTTACTCTCTTCAACTTGCTAGCAAGGAAATTCCTCATCTACTGTGTTGATGCCCACCTTCCTCTGGACTCTGAATACTAGCTTAAGAAATCTTGCAGTTACCAACATTACCTTTCTCATTGATGGTAAATCCCAATACAATATATATACCAGTTTTAGTGGCTAAGTGTTATATTATTCTTGCTACTAAGCCTTTTGGTTATCCCCCGCAATTATCATGTCTCCAGGATGTAACTTATTCATGTAAGAGAAGGAGGTGATAGTTTCTTCTTCCCTATTAGAGTTGCAACATGAGGACTTCCTAGATGGTCACCCATCTTACTATTATTCTTGCCCGAGCATGCTTAACTATGGAATTCTGATGGAATCCAGGGCATTAGTACTGGTATAATCGTACCCAATCTAGCTTCAAGTATGGAGAAGTATCTAACTGCCTTTGCTCCTATATTGTAACCTTGACCATCATGGGGCGTGCCTCCAAATCCTTTAATCTTATATTGGTGCATCAGCCAATCTTGCTTACGGGCCCTTAGGTTGGTTGCACTTATTACTGGTGTCAAAGCAACTTTGTTCGATACTTCCTAGAAACTCTTCTCTGTGCATCATTCCATACTAGGTAGCTTTTCGCTTTTTAATGGGCTATTCAGAATAAAAACTTCCTCTTTTCAGTATCTCTCCTATAATGCCCATTGTCCTTGCAAAAACTTGCTTTTGTTTTAGTTCGTCAAGACCTTCCATATTGTTGCTATCTCGGTCTTTCAGGTTCAGTTGTATCCTTTAAGCCTTTATTACTCTTGCCTGAATCTAAATACATTCCTCATCGAGCTACTCCACCTATAACATATGCAATGGTGCATGAAGGTGATTGTTAGACTTTACCTTCCTTTCACATTCCTTTGCTAACAACATGTTGAAGACAATCTTATCAAGTGGTTCCTATGGTGGCTAAGGTTGATAAAGTTTGAGCATAACTAGATTTTCTGACACTTTCTTTTATCCTTAATAGGTAGGAAATGTTACACTTGCTTCGTGTGCCACCCTAATCTGAAAGTGTCTTTACTTCAGGATAATAGGAGATATACTGCCTTCCCTCCCAAAGGATGTTTCTAAATTTCCTCTCCTTCCTATACCATGTATAACCGTATCTCTGTCTTGATGCAATGTACAGTTATATGGGTGCCTACAAAGTTTATCCAATTGCTCCTTTTTGAAGCAGAGATTCCATTTAATGCTCTTCCAATTTGCAATCACTATAGTGTTGGTTGCTTGTATTCTTGAGGAGGAAAGTCGTTCCATCATCTGAATAAAGACTTAGAAAGGTCTTCTTTATACCTAACTGAAGCTCCTGCTCTTAACTTCTCTCACTAAATTTCTGCCTTATTCGTCTATGCTCCAAACTTCTCAATGAAGGATTGGGCCTTTACAATGTGACATTACCACAATCCAGAATAAAAACCATTGACTGAATTTGCCGGTGGAGTACTTTCAAGGTGATCTCACCTACGAAGAAAATAAGGGTACTATCTGTGCCACACGACATAACCTTATTAGCAGATTATTGCCCTATTCCTATTGAATATCCATTAATCAACAAAACCAGGCAAAAGAATTCCCTAGATTCAATCTAGAGAAAATAACCTGAATCAAGTTATTGCAAATAAAGCTTAAAATAAGCCTCATAAGGGCTAAGAAAATTCTCACTTGACTCGTCTCCAACTAAGATCCTACCATTAATGACATGAAATTCTCGGCTGCCTAGCAGCACTTGATAAACAACCCTTCTTTGCTATAACCAGGTTTCCTATGTCCCTAGCAAACATTCCAGCACAATTCCTTGATTAAATCTCTAATCATCTACACTCCTTGACTTGCTCAACCATCTGCCCCTTTCTGCCACAGCTACTTCCCAAGAGTTTCATTCATAATAACTATGTTGAGGAGGTTCCTGATAAGCCTACTGGTTGTCATAGGCTTCCATCTACACAAAACCTTATATTGAGATGATCAGACACAACATTTAGTCAAGTGTAACAGATAGTCTTCAACACTCATAGCAAGGCTACCATGCGCAATTATCTATGTCCTTATCATTTAAGGCCCTAAAGCATGGTTTATCTAGACTCTCAGAGTATGTCTTAAAAGCATAATCAGTCCATCCACAAGCCTATACAGGATGAACTATTCTGATACCAATAAATGTAACACCTTCTATTATATAAGCTATGCTCGAGTCATGGAGTTATACTATGAGGTTTCTACTATGCTGAGAAATATTTAAAATAAGAGAAATATAATATATAGCCCTTTAATGATGTATACTTTATTACTGAATGGTTCATAAATTTTAGTGTTTTGATATATATATATATATATATATATATATATATATATATATATATATATATATATATATAATGATTACAATTTAAGAGAAAGTTGTAGCTAACACTATACATAGTCTCCCGGACGACTCACACATGGGTCTTACACAATATGTCCCAGGACTCTGCCTTGTACTTGAACTCTAGCTTAGATACTAGAATGTTTATGGAAAAACATACAGACAGGTAGTGAGAACCTAAGGTTCTCAGTAGATAAACTCAAATCACTAAAAAAAATAGGGTGTCACCACAAATATTTCAACCACTTCATTTATTATGAAAATGGGAGTACATTCACATAAGTAGTTGTTCAATTTTAAGTTGAAAAGACTTTTCTCAAAGCGGGTTATATTTTAACATTCACTTGGCAAATTCTATGGCGGACACAGTAACAAGAATAATATAATATACTCCAACAAGAGTCATAATAACATTATGATATAATGAGACATTTAAAGGTGTATATGCAGATACTTGTACTCGACTTTATGCAAGTACGCTTGACTTTATTTATCTCTTTCTTTAACTTGCTACTTGATCTTGCTCCTTTATACTTGGTCCCTTGGAGATGAATGGCCTCTCTCACCTCTAGGTAATAGATTGCTTTTCAGGTCCGAGCTCATACCTATATATGAGAGACAAGTTTACTTTTCTTGACCCTTACACCAATCTATTTCCCTTAAATCCATTTAAGGGCTGACGCAATTCGTAGACAGTACCATCCTAGCCCACTGTGAGGTGGAGGCTTAGTAAGTCTTTCTTGCAAATTCTTGTAATAATCATTCTTCTTCGGACATGTTCATGGATGCATATGCTTTATGCATTTACCCATATACTTCATATCATGCTTAAATCATTCTTACATGCATGGTTTCCACATATGAATAACCTAAAAGATACTATCATGGCATTCATGAGTAAGTAAATGGGACACACATAGTCCATATAGATCATATAATCATGATCAATTCAACTTGAACATCATAAGAATTCACATACATAATACATTAGATGCATAAATT
The DNA here is from genome assembly GCA_031439595.1 of Pterocarpus santalinus. Lineage (NCBI taxonomy): Eukaryota > Viridiplantae > Streptophyta > Magnoliopsida > Fabales > Fabaceae > Pterocarpus > Pterocarpus santalinus. The sequence continues at coordinate 26,707,050 of CM062525.1, forward strand.
TTGCCAAAATTTCGGTAGGATAAAGGATCAGGTCTGCTTCCCTGTGAATAGTTTGAGCTTCCAAAAAAAAGAGCAGTCACAACAACAGAACTAACATCAATATTGTCATAGGTGTGCAATATTCAATCTCTAATTGGAACTTGCCCATGCCTTAGAGTGGTTAAATGCTTAATTAACAATTCTGCTCATAGCACCCAAATCTGCCCATTTTTGTGTCTTATGCCATAATTTCTAATTAAATTACTAAATTATGAATTTTTACTATGTTGAAGTGTTGTTTGTCTAGTTTTTAACCTCTTTCGTTCCATCCAATTTTGATAAGTATAACTTAAGATACAAGGAGTTTACCAAGGTCTGCCCTATGTCGGATGGAATAGAGGCTTAAATTGTAAAAATTCAACAAAATTAGAAATCTTAGTAGGTTTGAATGAATCTTACATCATTGTCAAGCTAATTGAACCATATTTCATGTCTAAGAAGTTTTATTTCATTTGAGTGGGTAGAGCTTAAGTTATAAGCTCCCAAAATTGGTAAATTTGGCCTTTCCTTTTTCTATCTAGTCAAGACATGGAAAAAATTCGATGAATTACTAGGAATAACAAAGATTGAATTCGACTCTGAAATTTTTATAGCATGTTGCCTTATTATAAGCTTTCTAACAAAATTCACTGCACTTAAATTGAAGTTGTATAGGGCAAGTTATGCCCTGCACAACCCACTCTAGTCAGGTCTAGAGGTAAAAATCTAGGATAAACTTCAAAAAATCATATCTTACTCAATACAGTCCAATGACCTTATAATTTATATGATTGGAAAGCTCTAGAGTCTAGTTTCACATAAAATTGGTTTCATCAAATTCTAATGGCCGTAGGTGAATCCATACACATTGCAGTATAGATATATTCAGGGTTTTTCAATCCCACCAATTTTGTTTAAGTTTTCTTTTGAGTTTTTGCTCAATTCATCAACCTAAAATCAGTTTCTCCATTTCAAATCACTAGAAAAACATCATAACATCATCATAAAAGCATGAACCAAGGATAACATAAGAAGAACACAATAGCTATATAGTTACATAACATCTCAAATAACAAAGGATTTGAGCTACTTACGTCAAAATTCTTGAACCATGAAAGTAAGGAAGTCAAAAACCAACTCCTAGCCTTCTTCCTTCACCATGGCAATAGCTTATATCAATGTAGGGAGACTCCATTTGATGTTTAATCATGAAATTGTTAGAGGGGTTTTGTAGAGAAGGAGGTGAGAATTAATTTTCAAAGAAGGAGCAAAAGCATTTGAGGTCCAGAAGGTTTCCAATCTTGAGCTTGAAGCTCTTGGTCATGGAGGTAAGGAAAGAAAGGAAGAAGAAGAAATGGAGGAGAGGCTGCAGTGGGTGGGGAGCAAAAATAAGGAAGAGTTAGGAGGAAATCTTTTAATTTTATAACACAAAGGATGGAGATAGAAAGCTTGTGATTGGTTAAGGCTTTGGTGGTGGTGGTGGTTAAGCCAAATTTCCTCCCTTCATTGGGCAACACGTGGCACCCTTAAGTGGGGTAGGAATGGCTAAATTTCAACCACTCAAATTAAGGTTTTCAGTATAAAATTCTACTGATTCAGTTCAAAAAATATAAAATACCGAATCTTAACTGATTTTCTTCAAACCAACAAACTATTACTAGTAACTTTGCAAGATTTTTTGCATGTCTATTCTAATTTTCCTTAATCCTAATCTCTTTAATTAATCTCTAATTAACTGTTAATCTCTTTAATTAATCTCTAATTAACTCCTAATTAACCTTTAATTAACTTCTAATTACTCTTACATAACTATTAAAACTGAATAAATTAATTAACAGTGTAAATTAACTGCTTCAAAAATTCAGGGCCTTTTTGCTTTCTATTTTCTGTAACTAATGGCATTTCCATAATTTTGAGCAAGTCTAGTGGCACTCCATTTCATTTCACACCCGAATACCTCCATGGCTCAATCGGCAGAGATTTAAACTTTTATGGTTAAGCTATGTGATTATGCTCAATTTAAAGCCTTATTATGCTAACTCTATAGATGCGAGGACGTAAATGTCACTTTCTAAAAAGTTCTAGGGTCATTATGAAAATAACCATGTGGGGTCAAAGTCAAATATTCTAAATGTTCTAGGCAACCCTGCAAATAACAAAAGTTTATAAGGGTATTTTCATAATTTTTTAATTTCTAACATATGGCAACGCCATTTTTTCAGCGGTAGTGTTACGATATCCTATAGTTCTAAGTGTGAGGATTATCAGGGCATAGCACTACCTAATAAATTCTCACATTGCCTAAAGGAAATAATTCAAAGTTTCTATTATACTATGTTTAAGAAAGTAGGGATGTTATAATGTCATCTTAGGCACCTTGGCAATAATTTAATCAACCTCCTCAAGAAAAGAAGCATAATTTGGAAGACATGTTCTAATAGTTCATGAAAACTCTACATTTGTTGAGAGGATTAAAGCTCAGTTCAAGAAACACAATGCTTCAATCAGGGACATTGAAAGTCAGTTAGGGTAGATTTCTTAGCAACTTATTGAGAGGGCACAGGATTCTTTGCTCAGTAACACAATTACAAATCCAAGAGAACATGTAAAGGTAATTACCTTGAGAAGTAGGAAAGAATTAGTAGAGCTTGAGAAAGAAGAAGAAAAATCCTTTAACGGAGTTGAGGTAGAATCGTAAAAAAGGAATAAGTGTGAGATCCCCATGAAGTGAAGCAACGGTATTCGAGAAGAGGAGAAGATTCCTGCATACATGTCACCTCCTACTTATAACCCTCCAATTCCTTATCCTCAAAGGGTGAATTAGCAAAAGAAAAGCAATAAGAGAAGTGATTTTCTAGTTTTCTAGAAGTGTTCAAGAAGTTACACATCAACATTCCCTTTCTAAAGAAATGTTGAGTTACACAAAATTCATGAAGAAAATTCTTTTTGGTAAGAGGAAGCTCAAGCATGATGAGACTCTGTTGCTCCGAGAGGAGTATAGTGCCATATTGCAAAATAAATTGGCTTCAAAACTAAAGGATACAGGGAAGTTTGCAATTTCATGTATTATTGGTGATGTTTATTTTAATAAAGCTCTTTGTAATCTTAGTGGTAGTATTAATTTGATGTCTTTGTTTATTTTCAAAAACCTTGGAGTTGGAGAAGTGAAGCCTACTATGGTTTCCTTTGGCGGATAGGTTAATTAAGCATCCTAGAGGCATCATTAAAGATGTGTTGCTGAAAGTAGATATTTTCATTTTCCCGGTTGATTTCATCATGGTAGACATGAAAGAACATAGCGATATCTTATTCATTCTTGGGAGGCATTGCTTAGCAATTGGAAAAGCTTTGCTTGATGTTGCAGAAGCAAAGCTTGAGTTGTGTGTTCAAGATGAAAAAGTCACATTCAATATGTTTGAAGCAACACAGTTCCCATTGGAGGTTGAATCTTGTCTTAGAATAGACATCCAGAACTATAGGGCGAAGAAAGTGTAACATCCGGAAAATCTTATTGTTTTTAATCAATTTGTTCGATTTTATCGAATAAGTGAGATTAATTAGAAATTGATTGAGTGTTTATTTAGGGCCAATCAAGTATTATTTAGAGATATTAGACTTGAGGAAATTAGAATAGATGTATAGAAGGTCTCACAAGATTTTTCCAAACCGTTTTATCGATTTAAAGGAAATCGGTAGAGATTCGATATTCTAAACTGTCAGAACCGAATCAATAAAATTATACACTCAAAACCCTACATCAAGTGGCTTAAAACTCAGCCACTTGACCCACAAAAAGTGGCACAAGACAACCACAAAGAATGAGGAAGGTTGGCTGAAATTGAGCCACAAGATTCTTCAACCAATAGTATGTTTCCTTTCTAACTACCCCAAATATTCTGCTGCCTTATTTCCCTTTTCTGCTCACGCAGAATTCGGCTTCCTTCCAGTAGCCTTCTTCTCTTCTTTTCTTCATCTTCTTCACCTCCTTGCTCCACTTTCAGCCTTCATTAAGCCTCTTGCATCCATATCCTTCATTAGAACTCAAGACTAGCTAGTTGTTGCATCAAAATAAAGATAGGATTCAATTTCTGTTATTGATTTCTCTGGACTGTGGCTAAATGAGATTTTATTTGTCTTCATTTCTTTGATGTTATATTGGGTGTAGCTGATGGTGTACGGTTGGTTTAATATGAAAGGAGTTAGAATTGAAGTTAGAATGAAAAAACTAGAAATAAGAAAAAAACAAAATATTGTTTGGGTGAAAACCCTATGGCGTCCATATGTTCAAAGTGTACGGATCCAAATCCAGCCATCAAAATTTAATGAATCTAGACATTTAGGGCTTTCCAACCGTATAAAATATACGTCTATTGTAACATCCCAATATAACGTTATAGGAAATAATGAAAACGTCATGGGCAAACTTTTTTTTACAGCCTTGCCCTTGAACATTTTTAAAAATGACATTTTGGTCCTTATATCAATCGAATTAGCAGAATAAGGTTTTAAACGAAGCAGAACCACGTAGCGGAAACGTAGAAACCCAATTCTTGGCCAATTGGGCCATGGAGGTGTCCACATGTAAAATGACGTGGGATGCCCCTAGACTTGCCCATAATTACGAAAATGCCATTAGTCATGAAAAACAGAAACCAGAAAGGCCCTCAACTTGCAAAATGTTTAATTTACACTATTAATCGATTTATTCAATTTTATTGAATCTTTAAGATTAATTAGAAATTAATTAAAGGTTAATCAAGAGTTAAATTAGATGTTAATCAGAGATATTAGAATTAGAAATAATTAGAATAGAAACATAGAAAACCTCACAAAATTTTCAAGACCGTTTAGCCAATTTGAAGGAAATTGGTAAAGATTCAGTGTGTTAAACTGTCAGAACTGAATCAATAGAATTTCACACCAATCACCCTAGTTTAAGTGGTTTTTATTCAACCACTCCTAACCCCATGGAGGGCGCCACTTGCTACCCAAGTTGGTGGGGAAGCTTGGCTCAATAACCACCAATCAATCCTTGGCCAATCACAAGCCTTCTCTTATGTTTTAAGACACCAAGACCCTCTTCAACTCTCTCATTTTCGTGCTCCCTCTTCAGCTGGCCATTTTCACTCTTCTTTCTCCAATTTTCACTTCATCTTCCTCAAAACTTCAAGCCTCATCCACTTCCTCCACCAAGAGCTCAATTCTAGCTAGTTTCTACATCAATTGGAGGAAGGATTCAACCCCTTCTCTAAATTTCCTTGTGAATTGGGGCTGCTGTGGATTCATTTGGATGCATGTATTTGATATTATTATGAGGCTATATGAAGGTTTATGGCTGGATTGTTGTGTTTTAAATTAAGTTTTGGATGATTATCTAGTGAAGAGAAGCAAACAGAATGGATTAGGTTAAGGAAACCTACGACGGTCTATATGGTGGAGTATACGACTCTGCTTACAGCCATTTAAATTTGATGAAACTATTTTTATATGAAACTAGACATTCAGGGCTTTCTATACATATATCATATTAGGCCATTGGATTAGTATTGAGAGAGATATGAATTTTGAATGTTTGACCTAGTTTTTTGAGTTTGATTTTGGGCAGACTGGGTTGTTCTAGGCAAAACTCACCCTATACTATGTGGAATTGAATGAAACTAACCTTGTTAGAAATTTTACACATATTATAATATCCCATAAAAATTTCAGAGTTAGATCAGGTCCCATTTGTTCCTAGTGAGTAGAGAAATTTGCCCTATGTCCAAACCGGCCCAAAACAGGGCAGTTCAGGAAGATCAAATTTCGGGACTTATAACTCGAGCTATACTAAAGCAAATGAAATGAAAATTATTGTAAATGAAAGCTTGTCCTGTTAGCTTTAATAGGATACCAATTTCATACGATTTGAACTAGTTTTCAATTTTTAGTGGATTTTTACTTTTTAAGTGCGTAATTTTGGCCAACTTTAGGATAGGCCAAGATAAAACTTAAATAACTTGAGCTACATTTATCAAAATTAGATGGAACTAAAGAGGTTAGAAAATAGACACATAATACTTCAACATATCCAAAATTCAGGTCTAAATATGTTAAAATGAATTGAAGGCTTAATTTCTAAAAACGAGCAGAGTTGAAGAATATGAGCAGGATTTCCAAAATTAAAGGATTTGACACCTGAATGCATATATGAGTTCAATTAAAGTCTAAGTGTTGCAAATTCCATGTTGGTGTTTGAAAGATTGATGCATCATATTTGGTCTCTTACTATGACTGACTGTCTATTGAGACTGGCATTATTTATGGGAAAATGGATCCGATCCGTTATACTGCTGAATTTTTGGTAGAATTGTAAGGAAGTTATGAGCCTTTATATGTTATGAATATGTATGTGGAAATCATGTATGCAAGGACATATGAAAATAAATGATGAAGCATATGTATGAGTGCATTCAGCATGTCTATGCTTGATTATGAATGAGAATGAAAGGATATGAATATATTAAATATGGATCCCTTCACCTGGAGGCAGTATGAGATCCCTCCTTGTGAAAATAATTAAATAAGATAAGATTGGATCCCTTCACTTGGAGGCAGTTATTTGAGATCCTTCCTTGTAAAGGCAGTTAAAAAACAAAGATGTGGTGTAACACCCTCCCGAGTACGGTATTCTGCTTAAGTCATAATACCTCACCTAGGAGTTGTTACTGTCACTTAATCGGACCTTGTCTGGCAACAATCTTCGGCCACCGTCGATCTTGTTAGTCACCTCCGCCTTGGAGGACCTTCTTCGGGACTTCTGAACTATCTGGAGATAACACGGCAATAAACATAGGGGTGAGAATTATAAATTCTCAGTAGGATTCATTAAACTAACATATGCTGTGTCATTATTGTCATCTCCAGTTTGCTTCGGTTTATTATGAAAAACGTGAACATGCTATACAAAATGTTAAATTTTATAGTTCAAAAATATACTTTTCGAAGCAAAGTTCATTTTACTCATACACTTGGCAATTTGGGAGAGCTCATACGAAACAAATTTCCTGAATTATATTAGGAATAGTTACTGAAACATAATAAAATACAATAGCATCAATATACTAGGGACATAACATCTACACATAACTTTACTTGTACTTAAATTCATGCATATACATAAAGTTTACTTTTCTTTCTTTTGCGTCCTTTTCATCATAAAATCTTTACATGCCACATCCCAGAGTATGATTGTCATGTCATACCCCATCAGAGCGTGATCACCATGTCATGTTCCTTAGGAATATGGGACCTTCATTTAGTACTTACACTAGCTGGGTCATACCATGCCTCATATAAGTCCTAGCCCCTATACTCACACTAGCTGGGTCGATGCCATGTCTCATGTGAGCGGGGTGCTTGCATATGCTTTAATCTTTAGTTTTGAGTCTTTAGTCTTTAGTCTTTAGCCTTTACTGCCCTTGGGTAGCCTGGCCTTGGAGTGAGCTCGTCAGCCCGACTCGTGACCATCATCACACCGACTCACCCACAAGGGGACCCACGTGCCTCTAGGTCGGAGGGACTCAGTTGGCTATCTGCCTCCAACATAGAGGGACCCAAAAGTTTTAACTGCCTTCACATGGAGGGGCTCAAAGTGCAACTGCCTCCAAGTGAAGGGACTCACATCTTATCTTATTTAACTGCCTTCACAAGGAGGGATCTCGTAACTGCCTCCAGATGAAGGGACCCACATTCAATATATTCATGTCATAATTAAATCATCCTTGCATATATGAATCTTATGAGCATAGCACATAAATGTTTATCACATTCATATAATTCACATATTCCTGCTGGAATTTCGGCAGCATAACGAATCAAGTTCGCTTCCCCGTGAATAGTGCCAGTACATCATAATACCAATTTATCACAAAGGTCACAACATTACATACATATTTCAACATGGAATTTATAATAACAATAATCTCATTAAGGCAAAGTTTCTGCCTCAGTATAGTTAACAAACCCGGTTTTCATAATTCAAGCCATAATTTCTATTTAACTCATTTGGACCTCAATTTTGGATATGTTGTAGCCTTATGTGTCTAGTTTCTAACCCTTTTGGTCCCATCTCATTTTGATATCTATAGCTTGAGATATTTATGTTTTATCCCTGCCTACCCAGTGGCTGGCCAGAATTAGACACCTAAAAGTAAAAATCCTCTATAAATCGAAAAATGACTCAAATCATACAAAATTGGTCTCATATTAAAGCTAAAAGAACAAAGTTTCATTTACAAAAAGTTGCATTCCGTTTGACTAAGTATGGCTTGAGTTATAAGCCCCGAAAGCTGACCTTCCTGAACTGCCCTGTTCTGGCCGGGTTTGGACATAGGGCAATTTCCTTGGATCACTGGGAGCAACGGAACCTTATCTAATTCTGAAACTTTTATGGAACATTCTTCTATGTGTAAGCTTTCTAAAAAAGTTCGTTTCACTCATTTTCAAGTAGTATAGGGCGAGTTCTACCCTAAACAACCCAGTCTACCCTAAACTAGAGTCAAAACCCTAGGTCGAAATTCAAAAATTCATATCTCTCTCAATTCTAATCCAAAAGCCCTATATGATATATCTATGGAAAGCCCTGGATGTCTAGTTTTATATAAAAATGGTTCCAGCCGAGGGTTTTTGGATCTCTAACCTATCAGCTCTTCCTATTTTCATGCTTTCTTGCTTCCACTCCGGTTTCAATCAAACAAACAGCCCAAAACCAATCACATATCATCATAAACATTCATTTAACACATCAAAGAAAGTGAAAATAATCTAAGCCCAGCCAGCCAAGTCCACAGATTTGATGCAAGTATTAAACTCCTACCTCTTGTTATGTTGTGATTTGGCTTGATTTTGGAACTTGGATGAACAAAACTTGATTAGGCTTGATGGCTTGATGGAGTTGAGTGAGGGAAGAAGAGAAGAAGGGAGCTGAAAGAGAGGAGAAAGCAACGTAGAAAATGGGCTGATGAAAAGAGGAGAATTGTGTTATAAAAGCTTTAAAGTTGGTAGTTGAAATGAAGGGTTGTGATTGGCTCAAAATACAAGGCTGAATTTCAGCCAACTCTCCTTGTTTTTGTGGCCAAAGTGGCGCCACTTTTAGGGATTAATTGGCTAAGTAATCAGCCTTGGTTCATAGGGTTTTAAGCTTATAATTCTATTAGTTTGGTTCCGACAGTTTAAGATACCGTAATCTTACCGATTTCTTTTAAATCGATTAACCGGTTTTAAGAAAATTTTATGAAATCTTGTAGACTCCTAACTTAATTAACTTATACCTAAACTCAAATAATTGCTAATCGATTAGTCCTAAATAATTATTTACCCGAATGTTTATTAATCTCAATCATTTGATAAAACCGAACAATTAGGCGAAAAACGATAAGAAAATTTTGATGTTTAGCATTTTCTATTTGGTTTTCATAACTAATGGCAATTTTTGTAATTTTGAGTAAGTCCAGGGGCACCCCACATCATTTCACATATGGATACCTCCGTGGCTCAATTGGCCGAGGTTTAGATTCCTACGTTTTCGCTACGCGATTCTGCTTCGTTTAAAACCTTATTTTACTGATCCTATTGATATAGGGACCTAAATATCATTTTCTAAAATATTCAGGGGCAAGGCTGTAAATAATATATAAGGACCTAAAGGTCATTTTCTAAAAAGTTTAGGGGCAAGATTATGAATAATAAAAGTTTATTTTTATTACTTCCTATTACGTTTTATGGGGATGTTACATGTGGGTCTCTTCACTTGGAGGCAGTTGCACATTAGGTCCTTCCCTGTGAAGGTAGCTAAAACTTTTGGGTCCCTCCATGTTGGAGGCAGATGGCCAACTGAGTCCTTTCGACCTAGAGGCACGTGGGTCTCTTTGCGGGTCAGTATTGTGTAATGACGGTCACGAGTTGAGCTCACTCCTAGATCAGACTACCCAAGGGCAGTAAAGACTAAAGATTCAAACATATGTAAGCACCCTACTCATATGAGGCATGGCATCGACCCAGCTAGTGTTAGTATAGAGGATAGGGCTTACATGAGACATGACATGACCCAGCTAGTGTAAGTACCGAAAATTTATGGTGGCAACGTCCACGGTATTAGCTCACTATCACTTGTGTTTAGTGGGTGAAAGAAAGCAAAGAAAGTTAAAGGAAAGCATCAGTGCATTTGCATGAATTCAAAAGTGAGAATTTGCATAATGACATCCCATGTTTTATTGATGCTGAAGCTATTTTATCTACTTATGCTGTGATTATTTTCCAACTATGAAATATTGCCAATGTGACTCAAGTGCGTGAATAAAATGAACTCTGCTTCGGACAATATATTTTCAACTATAAAACTGAATAGTCTATTTAACATGCTCACATTTTCCATATTAAACTGAATCAACTGGAAATGATAACGATGACACTATGTATGATAGTTTAGAGAATCCTACTGAGAATTTAAGATTCTTACTCCTATTTCCTTGTTATCTCCAGATAGCTCGAAAGATTTTGAAGACGGCTAAAGTTGCTGTGAAATAAGGTCTGCTCAGATAACAGTAACAACTCTTGAGTGTGGTGCTATGACTTAAGCATAGTACTGTAATTGGGAGGGTGTTACACCCATTAGATTAGTATTGAGTGAGTTATGAATTTTTGAAGTTCATCTAGGAATCCTGTGTTCTATTCCAGGTAGTATGGGTTGTGAAGGGTATAACTCACCCTTCATTACTCGAAAATGAGTGTAACCAATTTTGTTAGAAATTAAAAAACATAGATAATATGTAATAAAAATTTCAGAATTTAATTCAATCCCAGTTACTCCTTGTAATTCATGGAAGTTGCCCTAATTCCTAATCGGGCTAAAATAGGGCAATGTAGGATACCCAAATTCAAGAGCTTATAATTTGAGTTCTACTTACTCAAATGAGATGGAACTTATTGGAAATAAAATTTGGGTCAGTTAGCTTTAAAACAACATAGGTTTCATATAGTTCCACCTAGTTTTCTATTTTTAGTGAATTTTTAGTTTTTGGTAGGCAAATCTGCCTAGTAACAGAACAAACCTAGGTAACTTGTTAATAACCTGAGTTATACTTATCAAAACATAATAGGACTAAAGAGGTTATAAACTAGACACATAATACTCTAACATATCCAAAATTTGGGTTTAAATGAGTTACATGGAAATTATGACTTAATTTCTAAAAATGGGCAAAATTGAGGTGATTGGCAGAAATCCAATTTAAATGCAAAGGTTGCAAGTTTTGTGTGAATATTGAAATGATTGATGTATTATGTTGGCATTTTGTATAAATGATTGTCTGGCTAGCTAGCACTATTCACGAAGAAGCGGACTTGATCCATCATACTGCCAAAACTTCGGCAAAAACCCTGTATATGACATGATGCACTTATACATGCATCAAATATCCAAGTCAAGTTACTAGTCACCATAAGACTTATGAAAAGTATGAGAAGTTCCATATTACTTGGACCAGCCTCGGAATAAAGTTAAGGGGAATAGATCGGTGGAAAAGTTAGGGAAAGCAAACTCGGCATTCTTATATAGGAACGAGCTCGATCCTGAGAAACAGACTATTACCCATGAGTTATATAGCCAAAAACTCCTAAGGGACCAAGTAAAGAAAAGTTTACACCATATGGTTTAAAGATCAAGGAAGTAAAGTGAGCCCTAAGACATGTTTGCATTACATAAACATTCTAAGTGTTTGCAATCTGAATGTTATGTCCGGTTACAATTGATATCTTTATTATTCTGCATTCTATGCTATATATTGCCAAACGCTTATTCTGTTTTTACTGCCTTAAGTAAAATTAAACCTTGCTTCGGGTATGTTTTCTAAAATTTAATGAATAAGGATGATGTACTCTATTATTCACCCCTTTTCATAAATAAATAAAAATTGAAGCAATTGGGAATACAAGTGATGACACTGTATTATAGTCATAGGAATTCTACTGAGAATTTCTTTAAATTTCCACCCTACTACGTACTACTGCATCATTCTCAGACCATAGACCAAGCAGTGACAATTATACCCCCGTGAAGCCTGGCATGGCGAACGCATTCTTTTCATCTACTTCTGACTAGAGAGTCCAGCTTTTCACCTGCGTGTAGTGTACAACGTGGCCCTATTTTGGTACTTACATGATCTTGGGTCATAGGTTTATTGTCTTTTTGTATGTCTTAGTGATGTGGTAGATGCAATGTCTTCTAAGGACCATAGGAGGTTATATTTTATGTAGATGGACCGACTTTTGTTTTGTTTTGACGGCCTCACTTTAGGAGGTTATATTTTATGTAGATGGGCCGACTTTTGTTTTGTTTTGACGGCCTCACTTTTGTACCCTCTATTAGCTAGATATCTCATGATGTAGCAGATTACTTTTATATATATATATATATAGTGTACATATGATTAAAGTTATACATACTATGCAATTTCTATCTAGTTTACTGAATTTCTGTCATGAAGCAAAATGAATAACTATGAATCCGATAAAAATTCACTTAAGCCCAAAATAACTTTGAGGTAAAAGTGAAATTTATAATTTTTTACACCTGGCAAATTACTGAGTGAAATGTTATGACTTAAGTATAGTACTACATCTGGTAAGGTGTTATAGAAAGAGTCCCAACCAATTAGGGCCATTGATCATAAATTTAAAAATCTAGAAAAGGGTGATTGCAAGAAAATGGTGCACAATGAAGTCACTAAGATATGGAATCCAAGTGATAGAAGAGCACCCTAGCTAAAGCATGATTTAGAAGAGGTGGTAGAAGGAAACCAAGACTACAAAGCCTCAACCCCTCCTCACTCTCCCGATTGAATTGCATAGATCATGTCCAGCTTAGGGACATTAAACCAAAGTGTTTATTAGGAGACAATCAATTTCTCTAATTTTATTTCTCTCTCTCTCTCTCTCTCTCTCTCTCTCTCTCTCTCTCTCTCTTTTAAGTATTATTTAGTTTGGTTTGATTATATTTGAGTAGTTTCATGTCATTATAAGTACACTCATATAGACAGTGATTTTAAACTTTCTTGAACTCATATTTCCAAGTCCCAATAAGAGTATTAGGTGCGTGGAGCAAAAGAATTGCAAGGGAGAAATCATGAAAAGCAGCACATAAAAAATGGGAGACTGTACTTATCACATTGTAGCGCGACTAGTACATATTGTAGCACGAGTAACCAAAATGCTCACTAATTTTTTCACAGCCATATGTAGCATGATATTAACACTGTAGCGCGATTACTGGGTGTTGTCATATTAAAGGATCATGCGACTTATGCGCTGCAGGGCCCATCATTCTTCTTGTTGATTCTTCTCGAACCTGCTCACACTCCCTGTTGTTGATCATGAGCTTGAAGACCTCATTGACACATATCATCAGGATGTCGACTAGTGGCTAGGAAGTATCTTTCTCACCTCCTTTTGTGCATTCTATTCTTATTACAATGTAATTTCCTAAGTTAGGGGTGAAAAAGCAAATGTGCATGCATTACGTTTAGCTCATAAATTTTCATGCATTTAGTTATAGTTAATGTAATCTTGTCTTTACATTTGCATGCATTTTGCTCATGCATTTTTCCATTCTCATGTTTATTATATTGTTGTTCTTCCAAAAAATAATAAAAAATAAAACCAAAACATATAAATATCAACTATCATGAAGACATGTAACATGTTCTTATATTGGAATAAGATAATTTCTCGTTTCCCTGTTATAATTATTCTTTTGGTACCAAAACAAATTCATGAATCTCTCAAACTTTGTTTATAGCCAAAAAAAAAAAGAAAAAAAAAAACACTTCGGAGTTGACGATTTTTACATACAAATACATTAATAGTGAAGAGTAAATATGGAGATGAATAGCATACGGAGAAGCAATGAGGCATTTGAATGTAAACATCAGTTTCCAAGTTCGAAGCATGCTCATCCCAACTTTCTGTTTTAACTTTTTAAAAAATGATATATTCTTGATGGTGGAGGCACATTTCAATAACCTAACAACTAAATGGCATGATCAAAGATAACAAAACAATAGCGAAAGCTAAAATATCTAAGATTGAAAGTTAAAAAACCAAAACATAGCAAAGCTGAGTAGTAGAAGAAGAAAAGGCAAACAATGCCTCATACCACTTTTGTCATCAACCACCCCGTTGCTGTCACTAGCCGCTCCCGCTGTTGTTGTCATGAACCGCAACTGCTGTGACATGAAAGAGTGTTGCTATTGCATGGCAATGTGTGTTTGTGCGATGAAGGAACGTGAAGGGCGTGGGTGGAGGCCGTGAGAGTTTGTGGAAATCCCTAATCTTCTTCCTCTTCTTTTTTTTTTTTTTTTTGGCCTTTTTGAAGCTCTTGAAGTCAGTTTGGAAGGACCCATGAATAATGATTTAATGTATTTCAAAGCCTACTTGAAAAAATATGTCTAAAAGACTATTAAAATTATAATCTCTTACATTAGTTTTAACTACTATGAGTTTAATTACTGTATACTGATAAAGCAAAAGAGTTTTACAATATCATCCAATCAAATAGTTATGTTTGTAATACCTTTAAAGTAATGGGTGATTAAGTGAAACACTTTTATTAATATAACAATACATAGTTAGATATTTGTGCAAAATATTTTTATATTAATAGTGCGTATAAATTAAATTCTAATTATTATTAACAATATTTAATTTCATTTAATTTAGTTTGGCCTTCCATTTTTCTGAATTTTTTTTTAACTTTTCATCTTTTATAATCATTTAATCATTTATGATAAGTTGTATATATTTTTTCTTTGTAAAAACCTAAGCGATAATATGGTAAACTGACATTCTACGTAAATATTGTCTTCAAGAAATATTAAAATACAACTAAGATTTTTTTTTGGAAAATGAAAAATAAAGAGAACAATTATAAAGTTTTTTCATATCCTAAAATAAATCGTTTTAAATGTTAAAATAAATATAATAATTGTTCATTTAATTTATACATATAAAGTTGAAAATACATATACATATTATTCCAAAAGAAATTCAGACAAATAATTATTGAATTCTAGATAAAAGTCTCTTTATCATATTTTTAAACATTACAATTATATTTAGATTAATTTATTGTGTTCCATAAAGATTTGAATTGAATATTTTTATTTAAATATTTTAATTGTAAATTTTTTAAAAAAAGAACAAACAAACTGAAATATATATTAAATATGTATTTATCAAATATAAATTATATATCCTGTGCATTGCACGGGAAATATATATATTTACTTATCTATTCATAAATTAGTTATAATTTTATACTACTAGTAAAAAATTTAAAAAAAAAGTTAAATATTTTCTAACTAAAATATTGGTCACAAAATAAATTTCCAGATGACGTTAAATTTGACATTTTGCAAAGACGCGGAATATAGTGAGTCAGTTTCGTTGTGATTATCTAGGAACGAAAAAAGTACTTTTCTTGATAAATAAAAAATTTTAAAAATTATTTTACTTATATGTTTGTACTTCTTAAAAATAGTATAATAAAACAATAATCAGAATTATACTTTCTTTGAAAAGTTGGTAAGGAGTTTGCCTCTAGTTGCAAGTAGAAGAGGTAAAAGAGAGAAAAATAGTTTCTTGAAAAATGGACCTCGTCGTTTTCGACCAATTGCCATGAAGTTTTTGAAAATTTACCACATAACCTTTTGATAGTTTTTTTTATAGTGTATCTTAGTTCACTCTTAGTTTACTGAGCTTTAGTAGCTAACATTCTCTTGAGAGAGTCAGAGAAACTTATATGTCACGATCTTCATTACAAATCCACATTTTGAGTGGTTAAATGAAAGCGTTCCAAACACAAATACTTTACAATGCTATTGTAACCTCGACCTGATAGTGGTTAGAAAGGAGCCTCGAAAAGCTAGGTAAAAAGAATAATCGATTGTTATAAGCATTGAGAGGTTTGGGCAATACTATTTAGAATAATGAAAAATCTCAACTATTTTTGTTAGGGACTGGACATAGATAATGGTTAGCTGAATCTAGATAAATTTTTGAGTTATTTTTTTGAGCCCTAAATCTTTACATCTACTCATTTATCATTTTACTATCTCATCCTTCTCACCACTTGAGCTTTGGCATTCATAATCTAAGCAAAGAATTTTATTAAAAATACATTCCCAAAGATAATGAATCTGAGACTAACTCATTGCTCCAGCTATCTAAGTTGAAATATTCTTGAGAAACTTTCGTTTAAGTTTTCAGATTTTGAAAATGTTTCTAAATATGATTCAACCCATTTTCTTATGTTAACTTTGAGTCAACTTCAAAGGACTGCTCCTATAATGAGTAAATGAGAGAATCTAGATTTTATTGGGATTCCCTTAACATAAGTTTGTTAACATTTAAATATCTTCGGCCTATATAAGAAGTACTCAGCCACTTGTAGAATGATACCCCTCCTACGAGTATGTGAGATGGGTTGTTACCAAGACAAGCTCAGCCAAACTAGAGTAAGCTCGACCATGTAGTTACATATCTGGCCAACCGAACTTTATGACTATGTATATGCTTAGCCAAATCTTCCCTTCAATGTCCCCAAACATGGTTCAGTACAAAGCTAATGTGGTTATTGCCACATTTTTTAGTTTTTCTTTTTTTTGGTTATCAAAATATTTTAATTATTTTTAAAATAAAATGTTGTTTGATATACATTACTTAAGATAAACAAAATATCATTAAATATTATTTGAGTCATTCCAACGCATCCCGCATATGCTTTTGTTTTATTCTTTCTAAATACATGTTTGGATAACCCAATTATAATTTAAAAACAACTTGTAATATGGTATTTTTGCTAAATCTAGGTAAAATTGATTATAATCTTCACTTTATTTTTTTTATACTAAAAACAACTTTTTAAAAAGCATTATTTTTAAAGTTTTTGTTATAAATAGAGATTGATTATTTTAAAATTATGATATTTTTATTAAATTGGCCTTAGATATTAAATATTATATAATATAACGTAATCATTTTATATTTTTATTAATTTATTATAAAAAATAAATTTTTCATACTATTCAAATAAAATATACAACTTTAAAATTACTTTTAAATTATTACATTTAAGCATAAAATTAGTTTTCATGTAATTGATTATAAAGAAAATCGGTTATATATATAATTAATTTTTAAAATAATTTTAATCTCATAGCTAATCTTATCTCACCATAGATATTGATAAATAAATCAGCTATATATGTTTAATAGAATGGGATTTTTGACGTGTTTTCTCCCTCAGTTTGTTTGGGTCTAACACAGCCTAGATTGTTTTGTGTGCATGCGTGGATATTTGGCACGTAATGGATGAAAATAAAAAATCGCAGGATTGGACATTGGCGTATCCCAAAAGGTCAAAAAAAACGCATTTGGGCTGAACTTTTTCTATAATCGTGGCTAATCGTGGCCCATTGGTTCATGCGTATTCTTTAACCACTTATATGCAGACCAAAAAACATGAAGAAACCACTGATGTGCAGAGGGGGCCTGTGCCTCAGTTGTTTAACATCCTGCCTCTGGGAGCCCCGACACCTTTTTTCTCTTCCCCGTAGGACCAAAAAAAAAATCACTGATATTTTCTCACTGTTTTTCTTTTTTTTTTAATTATTTAGATTTTTTGAGATTAATTCATTTTTAGATACCAAACACAAATCTAAACTATGGGAACCCTTTGCCGCTAAACTCAGAATTATGTTTACTACTTGAACTATTATTTATGGATTTTGTTTAAAACGAGTCTTTAGGTGACAAATAAAAGAAAGAGTTTAATTGGTATGCACTGACAGTGTAAAATAATTTTACACTGTCAACCAATAGAAATAGGGGAAAGTGAGAATTCATGGTGGGTCCCTCATTATAATGGGTGGTTATTTAGATGAGTTGGCACTTTCCACCATTTCTATTGATTGACAGTGTAAAACTATTTTACACTGTCAGTGTATTTAAATTAAATTCTAAAAGAAAACGTATATACCTTTCATTATAAGAAAAGGTCTATAATCTTTTTTTTGGAAAGCAATGTGAGGACTAAATCCTCAAATTGCCCCACAAAATTATAAGCGCCGATTAAAACAGTCGGTGATATTTGAAAATCACCAATTTTAGTTTCTAACATGGTAGTTTGTCAATTAAAGTAGTGCTTTTGTTAATATATTAGTGACTAATTTAAATATGTATCAGGTATTAATTTGACTTAAAAGAGTACAATTTTAAGGATTAATGTGGCTAAAAATAAAATATAAGAGATCATTTGATTGATAAACTATAATATTAGGGACTAAAATAAAAAAAATTTAAATATAAGAAATTAATTTAATCAACAATTATAATTTCAGGAACACTTGAGTCTTTAGTTGCGGATTATAATTCTGACAGGTTTGACTCAAATTCGGATGTGCCAATCAAAGAGCCTTTGAGTCAAGGTTCTTGATAAAAAGAAAATGTATTTATCATGCCGTATGAATGAGCCAAAAACATATCAACTCTATATAGGAATCCTTTAACTCGGATCACAAACTGGCCCCTCTTGAATCATGAGAGACCCTTCAAGCCTCACCAATCTCAAAGAAAATTGAAAAAGGAAAAATAAAGAATTTAAAAAAAATAAATTAAAAATATGAGTGAAGAAAAAAAAAAACAAAAAACAAAAGAAGAATAGAATGCATTCAATTTCAACTAAAGAAAAAATCTTGCGCATATGTAATCATGAAACTGGAGAGACTGAAGAGCAATTCTTGACTTGATTCACGTCATCACCATTGATCCCGCGATTCGCGAAGAACCCGAAGGAACCTGAGAACACTCTGAAGAAAACCAGCAGAAGATGATGACTTGTCCTTGGATTTAGGTTCAGCAGTTTTGGTCTCTGTCTTAACACTCTGCTTCTTCAATGACTTCACTGCGAACCGCATGTTTATTTTCTCCTTCATGCACTTCTTCTCTCCCTCATTCTCGAAGCTTCTGAAGGGGCTGTACATTACCAAGTATCTCTGCCTGTACATCGCATACTCTGGTTGCCCCACAGCTCTAGAGCGAAAAGGAACTGTGTCAGAAGGAAAAGGGTGAACCCTCTCTGGGTTGCTCTCTTGTTTGGTGCTTATGTTTCTCAAGAACTTTGCGTCTCCAGTGGCCTGTTGATAGAGCTTTGAACATTCTTCTTGAACTCGGTCTCTGTCAATGTGCTTCACGTCTAGGCTCGTGCAATCTTTATTGATGGAACCTGGGGTGTGCTCCATATCTTTGATTTGATTGAAAGTTGAAGCCATTGGTTTCGGCAAATTGAAGTTGAATGCTTTCTTGTGTTGGCCTCGTATTTATAGGCGATTACAAACTATAGAGGAAGTGAGATCAGGATCTAATGTATAAATTCCTTGGGTTGCAAGAAATAAGTTGAGGCGGTAAAAATTTATAATGTCACTTTCTATTTTAATTGTATATGTTTTAATTGTGATTTTATTCAAAATTAAAAGTTCTCGTATATAAGTTGTTAAGAAGTTAAATACTGTTAATGATATGGAAAGATATGATTGGATTGTGGTTTTAGAAAAAAAAAAAAAAAGGTTTAATTGAAAAAGTAGAAAATCTTCGAGTGGCTGAGTTTGTCCTCTTATATTTCTGAACTCCAAATCGATATTCCTTACAGAAATAAAGAATAATGAGACGCAGCGTGGAGTGCCCAACCACATTTCAAGCAAGTAATTAATGCTTTTTTGCCGATAATATTGATGATTAGGCGTGGTGAAGTCCATTGGTCTGGATACATGTGTGCGACAGGCCCCCAGCTATAGGACAAATACTAGAGTTTTTGTTCCTATGGCAAAGAACAAGGGACAAATATTGATATTATGCTTGAGTTATGAAGAGCTACAGTTTGGATTACGGCATAACTCTCATCATGTACAAATGAAATGCGCATGTAAAATTAAGAAATTGTATATATGGACAATGGTATGAGATCTTGCACTGTGGGTAAAGATGTTCACGGCTTGGTTCATGTTTAGCATGAAAGGCTTAGCTCAAACGGCCAATATGTTGGCCTTGTAAACATGCACCCTGCGTTCGAGTCGGCCAGAGACTGGCAATGGGTAATGATCTCTCCCCCCCATACACCCGACCAAAAAAAAAAAAAGAATTATCTCATGTTTGATAAAATAAATAAAAATCAAACCCATTAAATCTAGTTGCATTGATTCACTTTGATTTTTGGGAGCTATACCAATCTGATTATGATGATTAGTTCAGTTTGGTTTAAGACTTTAAGTGAGTGGGTTAACATTAAAAAAAAAAATTATCTTTTTATATGTTTTTATCCTCACCATAGCTAGTAGTGATACAAAGTTAGGATACTAGACATTTGGTAATAATTTGTGGGAGTGAGTCTTTCAATTAAATGAAGAGAAAATGAGAAAAATTGACCTACAAACTAAAATCTAAATACATAATTTAAAATCTTAGAAATGAATTTAAAAAAGAATTATTGATCAAGTTATTGGGTGTTGAGTTATTTTCAGCTATGATAATATTAAGTTAGTGTATTAGGTGTGTCAGACTTTGAAATCAACTAGTCAAACCCTTGATTCCAAGAGTCAAATGATTGCTTCAAGGAGAAAAATCTACTCTTTGAATATGAGGTCTGAAGTTACTCAATAGTAAGCACCTAGCTAAGATCAATCGAGAAATTTAACCAAAACTAAGAATAAATGAAGAGATAATGTAATCAGAAGAATCTTGTACTTGAAATCTCAACCAATTACAACAAAAACCCTCTTAAGTTCCAATTAGGAATCCTCATGGAAAGCTTAATAGGGTCAAGTAGTACAAATAAACAAGGCATAAATTGAAAGACTAGAAAGACTAAAAGGTTGAAACTAAAATGCATAAATTTCAATAGAAATTTAAAAGTAAAGTAAAATTGTAGTGTTCTTGATTCAGGGTGTCTAGGGATCCTATGTAAAAGCTTAGTCTTGCTCTATTTATAAGTAAGACTCATTCCAAGATTGCCCTTTAATAACCATTGAGGCTGCCTTCCACTTTTCCATAGACTCTCGGATGGCCATTTCACATAAATATACTATGGGGATCTTGCCACATGTCTTCGGCTATGACCTAGATTGTAATCTCTTTTGCCATGTTAGCCCTCTTCATTCTTTAATCATGGCTTGACTATTGTTAAAAACAACTATTGGCTAAGTCTTTTCCTCAGCCGAGGGCATTCATTAATTTTTTGGTGCCAACATATTGCTCCCTGTATTAAGCTAGCTAATTCTTACTGCCGAGACTGGTTTAATGCAATGGCTCAAATTTAACCACCTGCCTATTTAAATAGCTACTTACATGGCAAGTATAAAATTTAGTCAGTAAACATTCTTCGCTTTGCTTTCACCTTCTGCGCTTCTACCTCTTCCTTTCTTAATTCATATTCACACTTCTCATCCTTTACACATTCACTATGTCTTCTGCTTCTTCCGATTCCGCAAACACCAATATTTCTCTTAGCCATGATAATTTTGTACATAATTCTTCTTCTTTCTCATCTTCTTTATCTTCTTCCATCGAACTTTCTCTGACCAAGGAAATGGCTTCATTTCTCTTGAACTGTTATACTCTTAGGGTTTTTGATGAGAAAAACCGTATATTCATCTTTGACCCTGCTTTTCAAGTTTGGGTCATGGTTTAGCCGTGACAGACTTTTTTATTTCAACACCTAATTATGAGCTGCCACTGGTCACTCCATAGTTCCATATCCACAAGTGTCCCTCCAAGCTTTCTATTGGTCAAGCCCTTCTGATCCATATATTCAATGGTTTGGTCAATGAGAAGGATGAAGAATGGAAGAAAATAGAGATCTATGACATGATCCTTGTCTTAAAAAAAGAGATCCCGCCAAATTTCGAGCTTTTGTATAGCTTCCTCAGCCTCTAGAATACGTCGATGAATGCCTTTACCCTGCCATTCGGTATGATGATCCCCACGTTGCATGATGTGGTGGCTATCGTTGGCTTATAAGTAGATGGAGATGAAATACCTTTCCTACATGATGCTCTCGGTAGTGAGTTGGGCTTCTAAGTTAACAAGAAGAATAACACCTATTCAACATTTATCAACACATTCAATAAGGGAAGTGGCCCTATGGGTGATATTGAACACAATGCCTTCCTTCTATTTTGTATCTACTATTTCTTTGTTTGTACCAGCTCACTAGTTATGGTGGGGGAGTTCGTGCCCTACATACTCGCTATTCTCAACTGAAGCTACCTCAACATCGGAGCCCTCTTCTTTTTGCTATACAAGGGTCTCTTCGCTATCGTGTCTCAGATGCATAAAGAAGAGTCCATCAAATCAATATGAGCCATTTTGGTTTTTGAAACTTTGAATTCAACACTACTTCCTAGACTTCTTTTCTAAAATTACCCTAACTTGCACAATCCAACTAGCCATATACGGTGATTATTACACCACTTTCCCTTTCTTTCCTTTTTCTTCCCATGAGGTAGCCAACACCGTCATCAAAATGAGCGCTTGGACATTCTTTCAATTTTGCCTATATTAAGATCAGGATTATGAGCCAGCTTAGATTCGGCAGAGACTTCTTTCGGTCAGCGATTCGGAGCTCTTCCAGGTAACCCCCTAATGGATTAATATACTAACAACTCATGATCTTCTTAGTAAGGTGAAGCCAGGGTCAAGATATAATAGGACCTCTTCTAAGCCTTACAATCCTCACTGTTTAGCTCAGCAGTTTGGCTTGTGTAAGGTATTCTTCTTCCCTATGACTCTTTTCCCAAATTCAACGAGCAAGCCAATCTATACGCTAATGAGTTGGTCGACTGGGAATTAGGCAACAATGAGATGATCAATAACTTCTGTTTCAAGAAGTCTAGGGTAGCCCCCTCAGCTACACCAGATTTTGCCTCATGGTAGGGGGTAATATTTAAGAAACTACTGAGTCAGCTTGCAAGCATTTTCCTGTTGAAGTTCAAACAAGTGAGCATTCCTGCATCCCTTCAACATCCACCGCCACCAACTAATGTCAAGGCAATTGGCATCTTTACCCCTTCTAAGGCAAACTCTGCTAAAGAAGCCTTAGCTTCAAAAAATGAGTATTCCTCTCATCTTACACTTCTTTATGGCCCTTTTCTTGAATATTTACTTATTGTTTCCATTGCCTTTTTTATTTCAGAAACCTCTAAGAAGTCCAAAGGTGCAAGGACTAGCAAGCTTTACGAAGGGTCATGATTCTCCCTTTAAAGATGAAAAGGAGGAAATTAGGCCATAAATTTCTAAACCTCAGTCGATTCTTGAGCACCCTACACTAGCAACAACTGTCACCCAACTAACTTCTATTACTACAAAGGAAGAAGACATAGAATTGCCTGCTGAGGAGCTAGAAAAGTACTTTTTCTTCCCTTCGGCCAACTTAACTTCCTCTTCTATCTCCAAGTGTTTGCAAGCAGTGTATGAACATCTAGATAGGACCTTCCTTATAGATCCTGCAATATCTTCCTAACTGCAAAAATCCCTCCTCAAGGTTACCAAATCAGCTGATACCTCCATAGCCACTAAAGTTAAAAAAGTTTGCCAAAAGTTGGCTGTAAGATTAGAGATTCTAGCCTTCAATTAGAGGATGTATGAAGAGCATAGTTCATCTGGTCTTAGGGGTCTTAATCAGCTATTAGAGCTAAGGGTGCAGAAGGAAAGCCTCCGCTCAATTTCAAGCTGTAGACATCAACCAGAAGGAAAAATAGTAGCAGGTAAAGTTCATGCAAGGCCTAATTACTAAGATTCATGCAGAGACTACTTAATTATAGGTAAAGATAAGCCAACTCTAGCCAATGCTTTCTACTGACACGAATGACCTCTCAAGGCTGATTCTAGGAGCAAGCTTCAACTATATAACCAAGCCAAGGCCTTGGACGGAGAAATCCTCACCCTTGAGGAAAGGGAGCAAACCTTGCAAAGAGAAGTGGAAAGTGGAAAGTGGCGTACAGGGCTCAATCGAGACAGAGCTATCATGGGCCAAATGTAGAGAATTGTTGACTTCAGCTGAGAAGAGGGCTGTTAATGCTGTGGTAGCCCTTGTGGTTACTGATATCATAAATGGCTCTGTCTCCCTTGAACATGCCCCTACAAATGTTCCTAGTATAGGATCGGCTACTGCTTTGCCCAAGCCTGCCATTGTTCAACCACAAATTTCATCAACTAAAGACGGCAAGTCACCTGCAAATGCTCAACCCAGGGAGACCTTTCAATCTGAAGAGGGTAATGCAATAGAGAATTAGTCTGACAATCCCCATAATGACCTAGCTCAATAGTGTAGGCTTTTACTATTCTCCTTAGCTATCTTTTACTTTCTTTAGCTACTCAGTGCTTGTGGCTAAGGTATTTTTTTTTTTTTTTTTACTAATATTAGCTATCTCCTACATAGTTGGGTGGTACTTTTTAGATACTTTCCATTTATGCTTCTTGCCAACTCATCTCCTTCTAGAGTAGCCAATTTGTATGTTCCATCATAAATAACTTCAGTAGTAATAAAATGTCTAACCCAATTAGGTGATCACTTGTCGATTTAGTAGTTCTAGTTCTAATGGATAGTATAACCTTCCATACTTGATTACTTTTGGCAAAGCATTTTAATCTCATATTTTTATTATAAAACTTTGACACCTTTGCTTTATTAGCCTGAATATTCTCCAAGGCCATTAACCTATCTCCATAGGCCAATTCTAGCTCCTAGAACATAGCCTAGGAATATTCCTCTGGTTGTAGCCCGTATTGTTTTACTACTTTGAATGAACTCACAACTAATTGCAAAGGTAATACAACATTCTGGCCATATGTCAACCGATAATAGGTTAAACTCATGGCATCATTTTTGGAGTTCTTGTAAGCCCATAGAACCTCATATAAGACTTCATGCCATCTTCTTGGTTCGTCCTCCATAACCTTCTTGATCATGTATATCAAAATTTTGTTAGTAGCCTTGGCTTGCCCATTTGTTTGTGCATAATAAGGAAAAGAATGGACCAATCGAAAGCTAAACTATTGGGCAAAAGCTTTTATCGTTTTCCCTATGAGCATAGTACCTTGACATGTAGTTATGGTTTCAAAGATGCCAAACTGATATATGATTTGAGTCTTGATGAATATAATCTCATCAGTTTGAGTTACATTGGCTAATGGCTGAGCTTCCACCTATTTGGTAAAGTAATTTGTGGCTACTATGATGAATATATGGTGCTTAGATGATAGAGAGTGGATTTTGCTAATTAGATGCATAGCCCAACGCCCGAATAGCCAAGGTTTTACAATTGTATGTAATTCCTCAGCTAGAACTCTTTGTAGTGATCTATGTATTTGGCAAGCCTCACACCTTTCTGCATAAATAAGGCAATCAGTTGAGATAGTAGGCCAATGGTATCCAGATCAATGGATTAGTCATCTTATCTTTGGGCTCGATTTGTGTACCCCACAGATTCCTTCATGCACTTCATGCATGATTCTCTTGGCCTCAGAGTTATTTACACATTTTAGCAATAATCCCTCTTGAATTCTCTTGAACAACTCATCATCAACCAATACATACTTTAAAACTTTTTGCTTTAGCTTATATTCGGCCTTAGATGAAGGATTGCTCAAATGCTACTTGAGTTCTTGTCTCTAGTCTTTATTTTCTTTTGGCTATGCTTTTGCAACTTCTATGTTATTTATCTCATTCAATCCTGGCCAAACTTAGAGGCTTATTATGCTAACTCTTTGGCAACTTCATGGTCACTCTGAAGGAAATGGGAGATTACTACCTTGGCAAATTGTTGCAATAGAGAAGTAGCTAACTCTAGGAATTCCATCAATACTGGATTATAGCATTTATATTCTCTAACCAACTGCTTGGCCACAAGTTGGGAATCCCCCATAATCTTAATTACCTTAGCATCCATGGTTTATAGTAGACTCAGTCCAAGAATCAAAGCTTGGTATTGAGCTTGATTATTGGAACATTGAAAGCCCAATGAACACATATACTTGCTTGCCATTCTATTTGGACTAGCAGTCATAATTCTAGCTCTTGCTCCCTTTTGATGCTTGAACCCATTGAAAGCCAACACCCAAAATTCTAGCTGAATATATCTTTCGTAATTATTCATTGGATCTCGGATATCCATACAAGGATGTTCTACTAGAAAATCGACTAAAGCTTAGTCTTTGATAGCTCTAAAAGGGACTATTTCAAGGCAAAAACATTAAGCTTTATAGCCCATTTCATAAATCTCCCTTGTAAGATTGATCAATTTAGCAAGTATTTAATAAGGTCAATCTTGCACATTACCAAGACTTCTCTCGGCAATAAATAGTACTCTAGCTTGGTGCATGTATAGAACAAGGACAAACACAACTTCTCAATTGGCATGTATCTTATTTCGGCATCATTAAGCAAGTGGCTCAAATAATACATTGCGCTCTTATTGCTATCTTCAATATCTTGAGCTAATGGACTGTCAATGGAATCATCAATGGCCGATATATATAGTTTTAAAGGCTTATCAGAAGTTGGAGATGAAAGTACTAGAGGATTCGCAAGGCTTTCTTTGATTTGATCAAAGATCTTTTGTTGTTCATCACCCTAAATAAATTCTTTAGCTGATTTTAACCTCAATAAAGGCGAGAAAGCTTTTACTTTCCTAGCCAAGTTTGCTTTGAACCCCCTCAAAAAGTTAACTTTCCTGCTAAAGCTTTGCAATTCTTTCTTGTTTCTAAGAGGTCTTGCTTCTAACACAATCTTTGCTTTTTTTTTTTTTTTGTCTACCTCAATTCCATGACTATGTATTAAGAAGCCTAAGAAGTTGCGAATTGAAACTCTAAAGGCACACGTAGCTTGATTCATCTTTAAGGAATGTGCCGCATTCTCATGATAAATTATTCTAAATCAGCTAAATGCTGCTTGAAGTTAGCCGACTTGACTACAATGCCATCAATATACACTTCCATATTCTTGCTAATTATATCATGGAATATAAGATTCATTGCCCTTTGATAAGTTGTCCTTACATTCTTTAGTCCGAAAGGCATGACAACCCACTCAAAGATCCTAATGGACCATGGGCAATGAAATGCTATTTTATGAAATGCTATTTTATGAATGTCTTCTACAATTAAATAAATTTGATTATAGCCTAAATAACCATCCATAAAAGTTAATATTCCATTGTTAACCGTTGCATCAACAAGTATATCAACTATAGGCATTACATATTCTTCTTTGGACATAGCTAAATTTAAATTTCTAAAGTCTATTCAAATCCTGACTTGCCCATTTTTCTTAATTATAGGAACTATATTTGACAACCAATAAACATATCTGACTGTCCTTGTGAACCCTGCTTTTAATAATCTATCTATTTCTCCCTCAATCTTCAGCGAAAGTTCTAGGTTGAATTTCCTTATTGGCTGTTTGTGTGGTTTATGCCTTTCTTTAATGGATAGCCGATGCTCTACCAATTCTCATGACAACCTTGGTATTACATGATAGTCCCAAGCAAAACAGTCTTGGTATTTCTTGATCAATTGGACTAGTTGATCTCGGCTTTCCTTTGGTAGTAAACTACTAACCTTTGTGATTTTGGGCTCTTTTTCTAATCCTAGATTTACCTCCACCAAAGGATATTAGTTCTCAAAATTCAGCTTATTTTCCTCCATAATTTCCTCATTCCGCATGTCTTGTTCTTTATTATTTACTTCCCCAACTTGGTCTTTCTCGGCTAACTGTGTTTCCATAATACTTTACTAAATTCTAGATTCAACAAAATACCATGTCAGCCATTATAAGACCTCTTGCAATGTTTGCTCTTCAAATTCCTTCATTATGATTCTTTGTGGACCATGGATTGACCTCCACTCTCACGTCGAATCCGTCCAATGACAAGTTGAAGGATTTAATAGTCTACTGCAATATCTTTAGGCTAAGAGATTGGCTCTACTTTTGAGGAGTAAAGCATAGTATCTTGCATTCTCACATCAACATTGAAAGGGAAGGGATTTGCTTCCACCACTTCCTCCTAATTACCATTCCAAAACTACAGTTGCTGATGAAGGGTAGAAATACATTCTTTGCCAAGTAACACAGCATAGCCTGGCTTTGTATCTATCACAAAGAGCATAGTATTGATTATCCTCAATTCCACTATCAATTTGGCAATAAGGAATCCGAGTGCTGGAGTACTTCCTCTAGCGAAATTTGACATGGTCATATTGGTTTCCTTTAGGTCTTTGCGGCTTTTGCCTAACCTCTTGACCGTACTATATGGTATCATATTCAAAACAGCTCCTCTGTCAATTAGAACTCTATTAACAAGTTTTCCATTTGCATGAACTTTGATGTAAAGAGCCTGAGATGTTAAGTTTTAGTCCATTTTCTAAACCTTATTTCTTCTGGCTCTTCTCGGACTCAAAGTTGCACACTCAACTTCCTCCACCATCACATCTCCCTCTATGTACCAGGAATCACCAGCTTATCGGCAAATTCTGGAGGGATAATTCCAACAGTAGCTACCATAGCTGGGTCATCCTTAAGCTCATCTAAGAGGTTGTCATTATTCAACAAATCATCCAGTAAATTTTCTAAATATTCATCTTTTCTAATAAATTTTGTGGGCTCTGTAACATCCTCCTCAATACAGTACTATGCTTAAGTCATAATATCTCACCTAGGAGTAGTTACCGTCACTTAATCGGACCTTGCCTAGCAGCAACCTTTGGCCACCTTCGCCTCGGAGGCTTTCTTCGAAAACCTTAAAACTATCTGGAGATAACACGGAAAAAGAGTGAGAATTTTTAAATTCTTAGTAGGATTCATTCAACTACTATATGCTGTGTCATCGTTATTATCTCCAGCTGCTTCAGTTTATTATGAAAAGTGAATATATTATACAAATTGTTCTGTTTTATAGTTTGAAAACACATAGTCCGAAGTAGAATTCATTTTATTTCATGTACTTAAATCACCATTAGAATATAGATCACTGCATAAGTAGATAGAACAGCTTCAGTATTAATAAAGCATGGGATTACATTATGCAACTTCTCTTCTTTGAATTCATGCAAATGCACTAATGCTTTTCTTTAACTTCTTCTGCTCTGTAATAAGTTAATGTCATGGACGTTACCACCATACATTTTCATTGCTTACACTAGTTGGGTCATGCCATGCCTCGTGTAAGTCCTATCCCCTATACTCACACTAGCTGGGTCGATGCCATGCCTCATGTGAGCGGGGTACTTGCATATGTTTTAATCTTTAGTCTTTATTGCCCTTGGGTAGTCTGATCTAGGAGTGAGCTCGTCAGCTCCACTTGTGACCATCGTCACGCCGACTGACCTACAAGGGGACCCACGTGACTCTAGTCTTGGACAGATCTCATTTTGGTCACGTGCCTCTAAATTGAAGGGATATCATCTGGTCACGTGCCTCAATAGAGGGATCTCAGCTGACCACGTGCCTTCAATGTAGAGGAATCTCATCTGACCACGTACCTCCAAGGTAGAGGGATATCAAAGTTTTAGCTACCTTCACAGGGAGGGATTCAAAGTGCAATTGCCTCCCAATGAAGGGACCCATATCTTACCTTATTTAACTGCCTTCACAAGGAGGGATTCAAAGTGCAACTGCCTCCAGGTGAAGGGACCCACATTCATTATATTTATATCATTGCATTCCCATATATAATCATGCATAGTCATGCTGAGTGCATTCATACCTATGGTTTGTCATTCACTTTGATATAGCCTTATATACATGAGTACTACATACATATTCTTAACATATAAATGCTCATAACCTTCTTGCAATTCGACCGAAAATTCGGCAACATAACGGAACGTGTCCGTTTCCCCATGAATAGTGCCAGCACTCAGACAACCAAATTTACAAAAGATTCATAAGACTTTATCCACAGTTCAACATCAATTGTATAGGAACATCAGTTGCATTTAAAGCATCGCAAATTCAGCATCAATCTCATAGGAACATTAATTGTTGTCTTAGTACTTTCACTCAGCCCGATTTTTTGTAAATCAGGCCATAATCTCTATGTACCTCATCTGGTCCTCAATTTTGGATATGTTAGAGTATAATATGTCTATTTTCTAACCTCTTTAGTCCCATCTCATTTAGACTTGTATAGCTCAAAATATTCGAGTTTTATCCCGGACTGGCCTGCAGCTAGCCAGAATTACATACTTAAAAGTAAAAATCCACTAAAAATCGAAAACCAGTCCAAATCTATAAAATTGGTATCCAATGAAAGCTAACAGGACAAACTTTCATTTGGAATAAGTTCCAATCCATTTACTTTAGTAGAGCTCGAGTTATAGGCCCCGAAATTCGACCTTCCTAAACTGTCCCGTTTTGGCTCAGTTTGGATATAGAGCAACTTCTTCCAATCACTGGGAGTAACTAGGACCAAAGCAAACTCAGAATCTTTTTGTAAGGTGTTCTTCTATGTGTAAGCTTTCTAACAAAGTTTGGTTTCACTTAATTTGCAGTTGTATAGAGCATGTTATGTCCTAAACAATCTAGTCTGGCCAATATCAACCTCTAGAATCTAGATTAAACTTCCAAAATTCATATCTCCCTCAATACTAATCCAATAGCCTTATATAATATATGTGTGGAAAGCCCTGAATGTCTATTTTCATATAAAAATAGTTTCATCAGATTTGAACTGCTATAAGCAGAGCCGTACACTCTGCCATATGGACTGTCGTGAGGCTTCTTACCCAGATAGCATCCCAATTCCTCACTTCTCCTAGTTTTCTTCTTCTAACCTTTATTCCAATTCAAGATTTCATATTAATCCCATATTAATCCAACCATAATTCATCATATACATCCAATATATCATCAAATATGTATAGAAGAGTAATCTTTCATGCATCCTCAGTTTAGAGAAATTAAGATTAGAGATTGAATCCTACTCCTTTAGACGTGATCTTGCTGAATTGAAGTTTAGGTTGATGGAGCCTTGTGAAACTTGAAGGTTTGATGGAGATTACTATTGAGAGAAGGAGAGAACGAGAAGGCTGAAATGAGGGGAGAATGAAAGGCATAAGTCAACAGGGAGAAAAAAAAATCTGATTTAAATAGTGAAGTGGTAGTTGGGATTGAGAGTATTGATTAGCTGAATTTCTTATGGACAAAGTTCAGCCATGTCTCCCTCCTTTTGTGGCTAAATCATTCTCTATGTTGCCTAAAAGTGGAACTCGTTGCTATTGTATCTTAAATCGGAACTTGTCCCATGCTGCTTTAAGTCGGAAATCATGTCCATTTTCTTTCAAACATAAAGTCGGATATCGTTAATCACGTCCATTTTGCTGCAAACATAGATGAAATCGAAAATCGGTAATAATGTCCATTTCATACTTAATGTGGAACTCGGAGCTTAGGAGACACAAAGGCCTTGGAAGATTATTAATATCGGAAATCGGAAGTAGGATCAGAAGATGAAACCTTGTACCTGAAATTCCCAAACTCGGCATCTCAATAAACCGTAATTTCGGAACTCAATCAAGAATCAATCAATCATGGAACACTAGTATAAACATGACCACGGAAGTCGGGAGTCAAGACAGGCACAACCCCGAAAATCAGTAATCAGTGTGTTATCCTTATTTTCCTGGGGAACGGAACTTATATGACCTCGGAAGTCCTAATCCAATATCGGAAGTCGGTATTTAGACCAAACTCGGAAACACCAATAGAAATGGGAAGCTCTCGGATTTCGGAAATTATAATTTATTTGAAACATAATGTCGGAGGTCGGAAGCCACACAACAAACAAATCATCTTATACCCGAATCTCGGAAGTCGAGAACTAGCCCATAAAAACTCAATTCCGAAGCTCGGTTTGATAAACAATCTCGGAGATCGAAAATTTGAAGTTGATTTCACTTAAGAACCGGGAAGTCAAAACTTATATAATCACCGAGCTCAATTCAAGTCGGTCTTAAGCACAAACTAGGAACATCAACGGAAATGAAAAGCTCTTGGAAATAGCTTTGGATATTAGAACTCATGTATGTTCTGGAAATCAATTCTTTTGTCGGAACTCGTGTTCACTCTCGTTGAGATCACTTATTAGGTCGAAACTCGTTACATTCGAGTATAAACTCGGAGGTCAGACCTCGTACCATTGAGTTAATCTTGAACATCAATTCTTAGGTCGGAATTCGGGAATCACGGGAACTTGAAGACGAAGTCGGAACTTGGGGTGGATGTTACATTACCACCCTCCTTAAAAGAAAATTTTGTCCTCAAAATTTAGTCACAAATCTAACTATTTATTGCTGTAAGAGTTTAGTAGGAGAGTTGATATATATGCACATATAGATCAAAGAAAATACAGAAAACCCAAATATACAATTCAACATAACATAGTCAGCAAAAGTTTTGTTTCAGCTTCTCCGGGGAACTAGTCCCTTCATCAACATTCAACCTTGGGGGTTATGGCTTAGGAATAGGTAGTTGGTGGCTGGGGCATTCTCTCATCATGTGTCCTAACTTTCCACACTTAAAGCATACCTTCTACCTAGCTAAACAAGGTCTTCGTCCATGATATTTTCCACACTTAGGGCATACCTGCCCTACGCTTGGCCCCTAAAATTGTTTATCATCTTGTCCATTAAGTTGACGCAGCTTCTTTGGCGGTGAGGCATATTCAAGTTCCTGGTTTTCAGGTGCCGATCTCTTTCCATAAGCATCAGACTAGGAAATCTCCAATTTCTTGTTATAGTCTTCCACAAGTTTGCATTTGTTTACCAAGATAGGAAAATCCCAAATTTCCATAAGACCTATTGCTGCGAGGATATCTTCCCTCAATCCGCCTTCGAATTTGACAAATTTCTACGCCTCATTTGGATTCCATTGATAGATTGTGGAAAACTTGCATATTTCCTCAAACTTAGCAATGTACTCTGACATGCTGCTACCTCCTTGGTGAAGTTGCATAAATTCCAACTCCTTGGCATTCCGAACTAATGGAGGAAAGTATTTCTGGTAAAAAGCGTCCTTGAACACAACCCAGGTGATCTCCGTCTAGGACTCTTCTAATAGCCGTTCCACACCATTCCACCAGAATTCCGCATCTGCTTCGAGCATATAAGTGGCGAAGGCTACTTTCTGGCGACTCGTACAATCCAAAATAGAGAAAACCTTTTCCATCGCCTTAATCCATTTATCAGCCTTGTCAAGGTTGAAAGCTCCTCTAAAGCTACGTGGGTTTGCCTTTCTAAATTCAGCGAACTTGAGACACTCCAGGTCCATCGCAGGGCCATGTGGATTTCCTTCATAATCAGCCTCGAGTTGCCTACCCAACTGATCCATCATCTGATGAGCTGCAGCGGCCTGTTCCCGCATTGCATGAGCCATTTCATGCATCAAGTCCATAAAATTAGCAGGATCTTCTGGAGTGGCTCTAGTTCATGGCCTACCACGCCCCCTGAAAGCCATTAGTTCCTAGTCACACACAACAAAGCATTGAGTTTGATCAGGCTCAATAGTAAGTTAAGTGTGACAGCAACCAAGAACAATCACAGTTAGGCGGTCATGCGTATCTAATTTAATTTCTTATCCTATATCTTATCAAAGCAGATAAGATTTGTCACATGACATCCTCTCATTTCCTAAGGATTTCAGAGCATACTGGAAATGTAGTCAGTCCAAATCCTAAGGTTCGGGGAGGATCGAACTACTCTGATACCATTTTGTAACATCCTCCTCAGTACAGTACTATGCTTAAGTCATAATACCTCACCTAGGAGTAGTTACTGTCACTTAGTCGGACCTTGCCTAACAGCAACCTTCGGCCACCTTCGCCTTGGAGGCTTTCTTCAGAAACCTTTAAACTATCTGGAGATAACACGGAAAAAGAGTGAGAATTTTTAGGATTCATTCAACTACTACATGCTGTGTCATCGTTATTATCTCCAGCTGCTTCAGTTTATTATGAAAAGTGAATACATTATACAAATTATTCTGTTTTATAGTTTGAAAACACATAGTCCAAAGCAGAATTCATTTTATTTCATGTGCTTAAATCACCTTTAGAATATAGATCGCAGCATAAGTAGATAGAACAGCTTCAGTATCAATAAGGCATGGGATGACATTATGCAACTTCTCATATTTGAATTCATGCAAATGCACTAATGCTTTTCTTTAACTTCCTCCGCTCTGTAATGAGTTAATGTCATGGACATTACCACCATACATTTTCAGTGCTTACACTAGCTGGATCATGTCATGCCTCGTGTAAGTCCTGTCCCCTATACTCACACTAGCTGGGTCGATGTCATGCCTCATGTGAGCGGGGTACTTGCATATGTTTTAATCTTTAGTCTTTACTGCCCTTGGGTAGTCTGATCTAGGAGTGAGCTCGTCAGCTCCACTCATGACCATCGTCACGCCGACTGACCTACAAGGGGACGCACGTGCCTCTAGTCTTGGAGAGATCTCATTTTGGTCACGTGCCTCTAAATTGAAGGGATATATTCTGGTCACGTGCCTCAATAGAGGGATCTCAGCTAACCACGTGCCTTCAATATAGAGGGATCTCATCTGACCACGTACCTCCAAGGTAGAGGGATCTCATAGTTTTAGCTACCTTCATAGGGAGGGATTCAAAATGCAACTGCCTCCCAATGAAGGGACCCACATCTTATCTTATTTAACTGCCTTCACAAGGAGGGATTCAAAGTGCACCTGTCTCTAGGTAAAGGGACCCACATTCATTATATTTATATCATTGCATTCTCATATATAATCATGCATCGTCATGCTGAGTGCATTCATACCTATGGTTCCTCATTCACTTTCATATAACCTTACATACATGAGTACTACATACATATTCTTAACATATAAATGCTCATAACCTTCTTGCAATTCTACCGAAAATTCGGCAGCATAATGAAACGTGTCCGTTTCCCCATGAATAGTGCCAACACTCAGACAATCAAATTTACAAAAGATTCACAAGACTTTATCCACAATTCAACATCAATTGCATAGGAACATCAGCTGCATTTAAAGCATCGCAAATTCAGCATCAATCTCATAGGAACATTAATTGCTGTCTTAGTACTTTCACTCAGCCTGATTTTTTGTAAATCAGGCCATAATCTCTATGTACCTCATCTGGTCCTCAATTTTGGATATGTTATTGTATTATATGTCTATTTTCTAACCTCTTTAATCCCATCTCATTTAGACTTGTATAGCTTAAAATATTCGAGTTCTATCCCAGACTGCCCTGCAACTAGCCAGAATTACATGCTTAAAAGTAAAAATCCACTAAAAATCGAAAACTAGTCCAAATCATACGAAATCAGTATCCTATGAAAGCTAACAGGACAACCTTTCATTTGGAATAAGTTCCATTCCATTTACTTTAGTAGAGCTTGAGTTATAGGCCCCAAAATTCGACCTTCCTAAACTATCCCGTTTTGGCTCGGTTTGGACATAGGGCAACTTCTTCCAATCACAAGGAGTAACTGGGACCACAAAGATGTTCTCCTATGCATAAGCTTTCTAACAAAGTTGGTTTCACTCAATTCACAGTTGTATAGAGCACGTTATTTCCTAAACAATCCAGTCTGCCCAATATCAACCTCTAGAATCTAGATTAAACTTCTAAAATTCATATCTCCCTTAATACTAATTCAATCGCCTTATATAATATATGTGTAGAAAGCCCTGAATGTCTACTTTCATCTAAAAATAGTTTCATCGGATTTGAACTGCTGTAGGTAGGGCCGTACACTCCGCCATACGGACTGCTATGAGGATTCTTACTTAAACCGCATCCCAATTCCTCACTTCTCCTAGTTTTCTTCTTCTAACCTTAATTCCAACTCAAGATTTCATATTAATCCAACCATAATTCATCACATACATCCAATATAACATCAAATATATATAGAAGAGTAATCTTTCATGCATCCTCAGTTTAGAGAAATTAAGATTAGAGATTGAATCCTACCTCCTTTAGATGTAATGTTGCTGAATTGAAGTTTAAGTTGATGGAGCCTTGTGAAACTTGAAGGTTTGATGGAGATTACTATTGAGAGAAGGAGAGAACGAGAAGGCTGAAATGAGGGGAGAATGAGAGGCATAAGTCAGCAGGGAGAAGAGAAAAATCTTATTTAAATAGTGAAGTGGTAGTTGGGATTGAGAGTATTGATTGGTTGAGTTTCTTGTGGACAAAGTTCAGCCATGTCTCCCTCTTTTTGTGGCGAAATCATTCTCCACGTCGCCTAAAAGTGGAACTCGTCGCTATTGTATTTAAATTGGAACTCATCCCATTCTGCTTTAAGTCGAAAATCATGTCCATTTTTCTTTAAAACATAAAGTCGGATAACGTGAATCACGTCCATTTTGCTGCAAACTTAGCTGAAGTCAGAAATCGGTAATAATGTCCATTTCATACTTAATGTGGAACTTGGAGCTTAGGAAACACAAAGGCCTTAGAAGATTATTAATATCAGAAATCGGAAGTAGGATCAGAAGATGAAACCTTGTACCCGAAATTCCCAAATTCGGCATCTTAGTAAACCTAATTTCGGAACTTAATCAAGAATCAATCAATCCTGGAAAACTAGTATAAACATGACCGCGGAAGTCGAGAGTCAAGACAGGCACAACCCCGGAAATCGGTAATCAGTGCATTATCCTTATTTGCCTGGGGATCGGAACTTATATGACCTCGGAAGTGCTAATCTAATATTGAAAGTCGATATTTAGACCAAACTCGAAAACACCAATAGAAATGCGAAGCTCTCGGATTTCGGAAATTATAATTTATTTGAAACATAATGTTGGAGGTCGGAAGCCACATAGCAAACAAATCATCTTATACCCGAATCTCGAAATCGAGAACTAGCCCATAAAAACTCAATTCCGAAGCTCGGTCTGATAAACAATCTCGGAGATCGAAAATTTGAAGTTGATTTCACTTAAGAACCGGAAAGTCGGAACTTATATAATCACTGAGCTCAATTCAAGTCGGTCTTAAGCACAAACTAGGAACATCATTGGAAATGAAAAGCTCTTGGAAATAGCTTTGGATATTAGAACTCATGTATGTTCTGGAAATCAATTCTTTTGTCGGAACTCGTGTTCACTTTCGTTGAGATCACTTATTAGGTCGAAACTCGTTACATTCGAGTATAAACTCGGAGTTCAGACCTCGTACCATAGAGTTAATCTTGAACATCAATTCTTAGGTCGGAATTCGGGAATCACGGGAACTTGAAGACGAAGTTGGAACTCGGGGTGGATGTTACATTACCACCCTCCTTAAAAAAAAAAAAAAATTGTCCTCAAAATTTAGTCACAAATATAACTATTTATTGCCGTAAGAGTTTAGTAGGAGAGTTGATATATAT
Source organism: Pterocarpus santalinus (assembly GCA_031439595.1). Classification (NCBI taxonomy): domain Eukaryota; kingdom Viridiplantae; phylum Streptophyta; class Magnoliopsida; order Fabales; family Fabaceae; genus Pterocarpus; species Pterocarpus santalinus. The sequence continues at coordinate 26,744,595 of CM062525.1, forward strand.
GCACATATAGATCAAAGAAAATATAGAAAACCCAAATATACAATTCCATAACATAGTCAGCAAAAGTTTTGTTTTAGCTTCTCCGGGAATCTAGTCCCTTCATCAACATTCAACCTTGGACGTTACGGCTTAGGAACAGGTAGTTGGCGGTCGGGCCATTCTCTCATCATGTGTCCTGACTTTCCACACTTAAAGCATACTTTTTGCCTAGCTAAACAAGGTCTTCCTCCATGATACTTTCCATACTTTGGGCATACCTGCCCTATGCTTGGCCCCTAAAATTGTTTATTATCTCGTCCATTAAGTTGACGTAGCTTCTTTGGTGGTGAGGCATATTCAAGTTCCTGGTTTTCAGGTGCCGGTCTCTTTCCATAAGTATCAGACTAGGAAATCTCCAATTTCTTGTTATAGTCTTCCACAAGTCTGCACTTGTTTATGAAGGTAGGAAAATCCCTGATTTCCATAGGACCTATTGCTGCGAGGATATCTTCCCTCAATCCACCTTCAAATTTGACACATTTCCACGCCTCATTTGGATTCCATTGATAGATTATGAAAAACTTGCATAGTTCCTCAAACTTAGCAATGTACTCTGACATGCTGCTACCTCCTTGGCGGAGTTGCATAAATTCCAACTCCTTGGCATTCTGAACTAATGGAGGAAAGTATTTCTAGTAAAAAGCATCCTTGAACACAACCCAGGTGATCTCCGTCTAGGACTCTTCTAATAGCCATTTCACACATTCCACCAGAATTCCGCGTCTACTTCGAGCATATAAGTAGCGAAGGCTACTTTTTGGCTACTCATACAATCCAAAATAGAGAAAACCTTATCCATCGCCTTAATCCATTCATCAGCCTTGTCAGGGTTGAAAGCTCCTCTAAAGCTAGGTGGGTTTGCCTTTCTGAATTCAACGAAGTTGAGATACTCCAGGTCCATCCCAGGGCTATGCGGATTTCCTTCATAACCAGCCTCGAGTCGCTTAACCAACTGATCCATCATCTGATGAGCTGCAGTAGCCTGTTCCCGCATTGCATGAGCCATTTCACGCATCATGTCCATAAAATTAGCAGGATCTTCGGGAGTGGGTCTATTTCGTGGCCTACCACACCCCCTGAAAGCCATTCGTTCCTATTCACACACAATAAAGCATTGAGTTGATCAGACTCAACAGTAAGTTAAGTGTGACAGCAACCAATAACAATCACAGTTAGGCGGTCATGCGTATCTAATTTAATTTCTTATCCTATATCTTATCTAAGCAGATAAGATATGTCGCATGACATCCTCTCATTTCCTAAGGATTCCAGAGTATACTGGAGATGTAGTCAGTCCAAATCCTCAGGTCCGGGGAGGATCAAACTACTCTGATACCATTTTGTAACATCCTTCTCAGTACAGTACTATGCTTAAGTCATAATACCTCACCTAGGAGTAGTTACCATCACTTAGTCGAACCTTGTCTGGCAACAACCTTTGGCCACCTTCGCCTCGGAAGCTTTCTTCGGAAACCTTTAAACAATCTGGAGATAACACAGAAAAAGAGTGAGAATTTTTAAATTCCCAGTAGGATTTATTCAACTACTACATCCTGTGTCATCGTTATTATCTCCAGCTGCTTCGGTTTATTATGAAAAGTGAATACATTATACAAATTGTTCTATTTTATAGTTTGAAAACACATGGTCCAAAGTAGAATTCATTTTATTTCATGTACTTAAATCACCTTTAGAATATAGATCACTGCATAAGTAGATAGAACAGCTTCAGTATTAATAAAGCATGGGATGACATTATGCAACTTCTCATCTTTGAATTCATGCAAATGCACTAATACTTTTCTTTAACTTCCTCTGTTCTGTAACGAGTTAATGTCATGGACGTTACCACCACACATTTTCATTGCTAACACTAGCTGGGTCATGTCATGCCTCATGTAAGTCCTGTCCTCTATACTCACACTAGCTGGGTCAATGCCATGCCTCATGTAAGCGGGGTACTTGCATATGTTTTAATCTTTAGTCTTTACTGCCCTTGGATAGTCTGATCTGAGAGTGAGCTCGTCAGCTCCACTCGTGACCGTTGTCACACCGACTGACCCACAAGGGGACCCACTTGCCTCTAGTCTTGGAGGGATCTCATTTTGGTTACGTGCCTCTAAATTGAAGGGATCTCTTCTGATCACGTGCCTCAATAGAAGGATCTCAGCTGAACACGTGCCTTCAATATAGAGGGATCTCATCTGACTACGTGCCTCCAAAGTAGAGGGATCTCATAGTTTTAGCTGCCTTCACAGGGAGGGATTCAAGTGCAACTGCCTCCTAATGAAGGGACCGACATCTTATCTTATTTAACTGCCTTCACAAGGAGGGATTCAAAGTGCAACTGCCTCCAAGTGAAGGGACTCACATTCATTATATTTATATCATTGCATTCTCATATATAATCATGCATAGTCAAGCTGAGTGCATTCATACCTATGGTTCATCATTCACTTTCATATAACCTTACATACATGAGTACTACATACATATTCTTAACATATAAATGCTCATAACCTTCTTGCAATTCTACCGAAAATTCTAAGAAAGATAACTAACGTATCCGTTTTCCCATGAATAGTGCCAGCACTCAGACAATCAAATTTTCAAAAGATTCATAAGACTTTATCCATTATTCAACATCAATTGTATAGGAACATCAGTTGCATTTAAAGTATCGCAAATTCAGCATCAATCTCACAGGAGCATTAATTGTTGTCTTAGTACTTTCACTCAACCCGATTTTTTGTAAATTAGGCCACAATCTCTATGTACCTAATCTAGTCCTCAATTTTGGATATGTTGGAGTATTATATGTCTATTTTTAACTTCTTTGGTCCTATCTCATTTAGACTTGTATAGCTCAAAATATTCGAGTTCTATCTCGGACTACCCTGCAGCTAGTCAGAATTACATACTTAAAAGTAAAAATCCACTAAAAATTGAAAACTAGTCCAAATCATACAAAATTGGTATCCTATGAAAGCTAACAGGACAACTTTCATTTGGAATAAGTTCCATTCCATTTGCTTTAGTAGAGCTCGTGTTATAGGCCCCGAAATTCGACCTTCTTAAACTGTCCCGTTTTGGCTCGGTTTGGACATAGGGCAACTTCTTCCAATCACTGGGAGTAACTGGGACCATAACAGACTCGAAATCTTTTTGTAAGGTGTTCTTCTATGTGTAAGCTTTCTAACAAAGTTGGTTTCACTTAATTTGGAGTTGTATAGAGACATTATGTCCTAAATAATCCAGTCTACCCAATATTAAACTTCCAAAATTCATATCTCCTTCAATACTAATCCAATCACCTTATATAATATATGTATGGAAATGCTTGAATATCTACTTTCATCTAAAAATAGTTTCATCAGATTTGAACGGCTGTAGGTGGAGTCGTACACTCCGCCATATGGACTGCCGTGAGGCTTCTTACTCAGACAGCATCCCAATTCCTTACTTCTCCTAGTTTTCTTCTTCTAACCTTAATTCCAACTCAAGATTTCATATTAATCCCATATTAATCCAACCATAATTCATCATATACATCCAATATATCATCAAATATATATAGAAGAGTAATCTTTCACGCATCCTCAGTTTAGAGAAATTAAGATTAGAGATTGAATCGTACCTCGTTTAGACATGATCTTGCTGAATTGAAGTTTAGGTTGATAGAGCCTTGTGAAACTTAAAGGTTTGATGGAGATTACTATTGAGAGAAGGAGAGAACGAGAAGGCTGAAATGAGGGGAGAATGAGAGGCATAAGTCAGCAGGGAGAAGAGAAAAATCTTATTTAAATAGTGAAGTGGTAGTTGGGATTGAGAGTATTGATTGGCTGAATTTCTTGTGGACAAAGTTCAGCCATGTCTCCCTCTTTTTGTGGCTAAATCATTCTTCACGTTGCCTAAAAGTGGAACTCGCCGCTATTGTATCTTAAATCGAAACTCGTCCCATTCTGCTTTAAGTCGGAAATCGTGTCCATTTTCTTTAAAACATAAAGTCGGATATCATGAATCACATCCATTTTGCTGCAAACTTAGATGAAGTCGGAAATCAGTAATAATGTGCATTTCATACTTAATGTGGAACTCGGAGCTTAGGAGACACAAAGGCCTTGGAAGATTATTAATATCGGAAATCAGAATCAGAAGATGAAACCTTGTACCCGAAATTCCCAAACTCAGCATCTTAGTAAATCGTAATTTCGGAACTCAATCAAGAATCAATCAATCCTAGAAAACTAGTATAAACATGACCATAGAAGTCAGCAGTCAAGACAGGCACAACCCCAGAAATAGGTAATCAGTGTATTATCCTTATTTGCCTGGGGATCGAAACTTATATGACCTCGGAAGTCCTAATCCAATATCGGAAGTCAGTATTTAGACCAAACTCGGAAACACCAATAGAAATGGGAAGCTCTCGGATTTTGGAAATTATAATTTATTTAAAACATAATGTCAGAGGTCAGAAGCCACACAGTAAACAAATCCTCTTATACCCGAATCTCGGAAGTCAAGAACTAGCCCATAAAAACTCAATTCCGAAGCTCGGTCTGATAAACAATCTCGGAGATCGAAAATTTGAAGTTGATTTCACTTAAGAACCGGGAAGTCGGAACTTATATAATCACCCAACTCAATTCATGTCGGTCTTAAGCACAAACTAGGAACATCAATGGAAACGAAAAGCTCTTGGAAATAGCTTCGGATATCAGAACTCGTGTATGTCCTGGAAATCAATTCTTATGTCGGAACTCGTGTTCACTCTCGTTGAGATCACTTATTAGGTCAAAACTCGTTACATTCGAGTATAAACTCGGAGGTCAGACCTCGTGCCATTGAGTCAATCTTGAACATCAATTCTTAGGTCGAAATTCGGGAATCACGAGAACTTGAAGACGAAGTCGGAACTCGAGGTGGATATTACAGGCTCAGTGAGTAAAGCCTAAACATCCAACTCCTTTGGTAGTTCCGCAACCATTTTGTCCTAATCTTTGGACAATGCAGTAACCTGCTCAGGCTTCGGAGTTGTAGTTATGGACTTAACCTACTATCTTTCAACATTCTTAGACTATTCGAGCATAGCCATTATCCCTTTTATTTTATTTTTAGTCCTTTTTTGCTGCAACCTCTTTTTTTGGGTCCTAGTTAGCTGTGTCTTTGGTTCTTCCTGTATCTTTTGTCTTTTTAGTTATCGATTCACTAACCATTCTTCTGTTTTGACTTTCCTTTTTGTCATGATCATTTTCCTTGCCTTGGGTTATTCGTTGTTTGACATTGTGATTTTGAGGGAAGAAGTTCCTTTCTCAAAATTGAACTCTACTGCATGCATAGAGTTTCTTGGTAAGGCATGATCAGTAATTCTAGGCATCGTGGTCTATTCAGGCTCCTTGCTATTTCGGTTATCAACTTCAGGATGGTTTGGGGTGATTGGATTCCTTCTTAGGCTGATTATGGTATCTAATCCTCCCCTAGCATTGGCTTCGGTACTACAATCTCTAGAAAACACTAACCCTCTAGCTAGCACTTAGCCCCAAATTTCTTGTGTTGTTATAGGTTTTGGTCTCCATCCCACTTTCTAATAGGATTCTACTTCATCTTTTTCCTTGAGCTGCTTATCTTATTTGGGAATCTTAGCTTCTTTCTATTCCTTACGAATAATAGACACTAACACCATATTGATAAACAAGCCAAATGGATTGGTATCCACGATCCTATTTCTCGGCCAGCTTGAGCTTTCCTTCTTTCAGTGCCTTTTGAATAACATTCCTGAAGACAATGCAATTGTTGGTTATGTGATTCCAAAAATAATGCCATTTAAAATACTTTTTCCCTTTAACCTCATTGGCTAAAAGAATCTTGTGGCCTTCTAGGAACTTCATTTGTTTGTTTTTCACAAAGTAATCAAATATCTTGTTTGTCTTTGAAATGTCAAACAAGTGTGGCTCCTTTTCTGGCTTAGCTATTTCTTTGCCATTGGAAGGAGTTAGAGCCAAGCAGGCATATGTCTTGCCACGTACAAACTCAACCGCCATTATATCTGCTTGCCTTTTTGGCTCCTCCCAAATGTCTTCCTTAACCGAGTCGCAATCTATAGCAGAAATCAACTGTGGCCCTCTAGGCCCAGCATGGTTAGACCTCCTTTTGTTCTTTCTCTACAATATATTATTCCACTCTGGAAGCTCAGGATGTTAAATGTGCTACATTGGAGTACTTTATAGCTACCAATCTTTCTCTCAATTGAGGGTGTATAGCCATAGCATATTTAGATTCTTGTAATTGCACATTACATCGGCTCTTTACTCTCCTAAATTGCTCAAGGGACTCAGCTTCTAGCTCATTTGGCAATTGCCTAAGACTTATCAACTCAACAATAGAAACTTCTGGCTGGGGCTTATAAAAATGATCATGGAAAAGCTTTTCCATATCAGCCCAGCCTTGGATTGAGTTTGGAGCCAAAGATGGATACTAAAGAAGACAACCCTTGTGAAAGATAAGGGAAAAGGTTGAATTTTGCAGTACTCATTCTGGTTAGCCTCACCACGTTGAGTTGTAAAACGACTAATATATTCCATAGTAGACTTCCCATCTTCGCCAGAAAAGGTAGAAAAATATAGAGTTTTGTAGCCTTTCGGCAAAGGAATCCTATTAACCTAGTCAAGTTATGGCTTCCTGTGAATTGGCCTGTGTAAGTTGGACACCAAAATATCTCCTAATAGCTTCGATGATCATATTGGGATCCATCAAAGGCTGGCCAATTGCCCAAGGGTCTACTTACACCAGAGGTGTAACCTATGGTAAAACCTCCTGCCAATTGGCAACTTGATTCCAGGTCCTTGCATATTGTAATTCTGAGGTTGAGGAATGTGAACACTAGGCTGAGGATAAGTGGTTTGACTTTGTGTGAATGAAATTCGAGGTTGTGGGTATATGGTTTGATTTGAGTAATTATTTATGCATGTGGTTGTTTTATAAATGATGTGTTATTGTTATTAACTGCTCCCAAATATGGCACCACCATAATGTAATTGTTGCATGAGATTGCATCCAAACTCCCACTAACTCCAAAACTGCCCATCATGGGTGGATCATGGGTTATATTCCATTACCACTTAGATTACTAGGTATCAACAATATTTCAATGCTTGGAATATTGGGTGGCTTGTGCATTATAATCACTCGTCTATGTTGCCATTTAAGTGGCTAAACAAGTTGCCCCCTAGCTGATTAGCTGAGGCATTCCCATTGGCTCATTTTCCTAAGGCACAACCAAGGTAGAAATATCTTTTGTATTAGCTTATTGTTGAGCCATTTGGATTTCGTTGTGAACCATGGGCTTAACAATATCGGTTAATTGTTTAGATAGTTCTACCATTAAGTCCTTTAGCCCTATCTCAATTTGTTTCCATATAAAAGAGGTAGTCATAATAGTTGGTTGCCCCTTTCTTCCCCAGAATGGTGGGGAATTGCTTGATGAAGAAGCAACCAAATTAACCACAGGCTGGGTCACGGCATCCTACATCGGCTGTGAACCTATGCCTTTTGGAGGGGTACAAGCATAACTAACTTTCTTGATCTTAAGATCATACTCCAACTATGATCTAATCTTGGTTTGGAAACTTAGATTGATTCATTGGGGTCTCACCAAGTGTGACAAAAATATGTTTGGGCTATTTTCAGCTATGATAGTATTAAGTTAGTATGTTAGGCGTGCTAGACTTTGAAATCAGCTAGTCGAAGCCCTTGATTCTGAGAGTCAAATGATTGCTCCAATGAGGGAAAGCTACTCATTGAAATGAGTTCCCAAGTTACTCAATGGTAAGCATTTGGCTAAGATTAATCGGGAATGTAATCAAAACCAAGAATAATAATGAAAACCCTCTTAAGTTCCATCCGATAATCCTTATGGAAAGCTTAATCTGGTCAAGTAGTATAGATAAACAAGGCTTAAACTAAAAGACTAGAAAGACAAAAAAGCTGAAACTAAAATGCATAAATCTAAATAGAAAGGTAAAAGCAAAGTAAAATTGTAGTGTCCTTGATTCAAGGTGTTTGGGGATCCTTTACAAAGATTGAGTCTTGCTCTATTTATAGGCAAGACTCATTCCAAGATTGCCTTTTAATAATTGCCAAGACTGCCTTCCACTTTTCCATAGACCCTCAAATGGCCATTTCACATAACCATACTATGGAAATGTTGTCACATGTCTTCAGCTATGACTAATCTTTTTTGTCGTGTTAGCCCTCTTCACTCTTTAATCATAGCTCGGCTATTGCTAGGGACATAATCAAAACCATTTTTGGCTAAGTCTTTTTCTCGGCCGAGGGCACTCATTAATTTTTTAGTGCCAACATTGGAATGATATTCAAGTCTCATATTGAAAAAAAAAAAAAAAAGATATCTAAGAATTCAATGAGTGGTAACTGGTTTGAATTGGGTTTGACTTAAAATGACTCAATTATCCAAACTAATTTAGTTAATTTAATTTGCGTTTTTGAGTTCATCAAGTCCCGATGAACTCCCTAGCGATCCAAGCAATAGAAGTTTCCAGTGAAAATTAGCCAGGACAAGGTGGTGCTCACTATGATTAGTGTGTTTTTCTCTTTACGTCGGAATCTTTTGAGTTGCAAAATTTTGAGTCAATTTGAGATGGAAAGTATATACACCGCTCTTTGGAATTGCCTAAACTACATTGAAATCTTTTGCATTCATGATGCTTATGCCATTTGTCAAAAGAAAGTCTTGTTCAAAGCGTTAATTGATTGGCATGATTTGATACTTGTCAAAATCTACTTAGGGATATTGCAAGGAGCCTACTTGACTGGGATTTAGACAATATGCTGGTTTACACTTAGCAAAATTTGTCAAAGGTATAGTATGGATGATCTCAACCATGGTTAAGAGCTTCTAGAAAGATTAGTCAAAGGAATGCACGAAAACGTTGGAGGATTGGAAAAAAGGTAGGCTGCGTTGCTGAAAATGAGAATGTTGTTGTCCATGCATTGTTGGAAGACGGGATGGTAAAAAAGATTGCCAACAAGAACAAACAGAACAAGACTAAGCAGGGGAAGAAGGGAAAAGGGAAGCGGAAGTCTAAATCCAACAAAAGAGGTGAGAATGACTATCCTTAATGAAGATTTTGTGCTGGAATGGCAGGGGTGTAGGTGGCGGGGGTAAATAGGAGCAATCAGATTAATGGTTCAAAACATATTGTTCTTTTTTAGGTTTGGTGGTAACAAAAGCATCAAATCTAAATGAGAATAGTGTTTGAAGATTGTGGGGCAACTTTGCTTTTGCCAGGAATGTGTTCAGGCCACTAATGGGGTGGAGGTCTCCTATGCATATGGAAAGGGAGTTCATAGAACATGATGTATTTCTGAACGGGGAGAGATGGGTGTGTGTTAAAGGTCTGTTTAAACAATTATCCTTGTTTGGGCGTTTGGTTTAGTTTTTGGTCCTCATTCTGGTCTATTTCTGTTTTTTGGTTGTGGTTTGGGCTGTTTGGTTTCTTGGAATCTCGGTTATTTTTGAGAAAGTGAATGCAAGCTGGGGGATCCTTACTGAACAAATACCATTCTAGTGGTTTTCATGGTCTGGTGATAGGTGTTGGGGTCATGTCAAGAGTATCGAGTCTCTTCCATCAACAGGTTTTATCGTGCAGTGTTGTGTTCTGTAATCGGCTGTTCAAAATTGAAATTTAATTTGGTGGAGCTGTGTCCTTCTCTGCTCGGATAGCAAAGCTCGGCTTTTGGCCTTGGATATGTAGCAGTTCTAATCATTCTTGAGGATATCGGGAGTTTCGAATATGAGATGGAGTTATAACAATCTGTGGCAGTGGGCAGTATGCACGTGAATTTGTTTTTGTTTTCCTGATGTTTGTGGCTTTTGGTTGGCTCTTCTGTCGTGGCTACAGCTTAGCTTGATGGAAGCTGGTGTGGTAGAAGCCGATGCAGATGCGATGGCTATTGGCGTTTTCTGTCTTCATGGGTTGTTGCTGTTGTTTCTGTTTTTGCTTTCCTTGGTAGGGTCTGTTCTTCGTTTGCTTTGGTTTGGTTGCCTTTTGTTGTTGTGCTCCTCATCTCGTTTGGTGGGTTGAGCTTTTCGTTAAACTAGCAAAGAAAAAAAAAATAAAAAGGAATGCACGGAAGAAAGCAATGACCCACGTTCTAAACATAACCGCTCAGGTCCGCATAATAAGGAACGATTGTCATGCATGTAGAAGAATGAAGAAAAGGAGCGAAGAATGCGGCCAAGTGTTGAAGCTAGTTGAAGACCCGTGACCCACATCTAAGTTTTGATAAGATGCCATGTAGCAATTATTTTTTAGTGGTTAAAGTTAGGATTTGTTTATAAATAGGACGTAGTCACTTAGAGCATGGTTTGCTCACTCAAATACCTCACATTCCTCATGTCATCATGGCACGATGGAACTTAGAAAACTTTGAGTAATGTCATCGCTTTTTTAGTTAATTTGCTTTTCTTTCATTTTTAGTTTGTTTATTTCATTCTATCAAATTTGTCTGCTTTTCATTTCATTTAATTACTATTGTGGATACATTACAGTTCTGTTTTCTTCGTATTTTAGTTGGTGATAAATAATGACTTTGAATAACCAATTTGCTTCAAGATCTTAATTCAGAAAATTGAAGTAATTTTTCAGATGAATTCTCAAATTAAAAGTGTTTGCCAAAATTGGTTCTTTGCAATGTTTTCAGTCAATGCACACTCAGGAAGATCTTAAGGGAATTAAAAGATGAAGAACAATCAACTTAAAGGATTGTAAATGTTAAAGAATTTAATTTAAATACACTGACAGTATAAAATAGTTTTAAACTGTCAGCCAATAGAAATAATGGAAAGTACTAACTCATATAAATAATTACCCATTATAATAAGGGGCCGACTATGATTTCTCACTTTTCATTATTTTTATTAGTTGATAGTGTAAAACTATTTTACATTGTTAATACATATTAATTAAACTCAATATTAAATATTACAAAAAAAAAAGCAGGAACTGAAAACAATGGAAATAAAACAAAGAAATGAAATGAAAAGAGAAGAAACACAATAAATGAAAATGATAATTGCTAAAAACTAGATTAAAAAGACAACAAATGAAAGGAAATGAAAAACAAAAAATGAAAGAAAGTTTATTTGAATTCCTCGTAACTCTTGAATGTCACCATGGCTCTTCCATCCTTTGAACATTCTCCCTCTATTCATAGATTTTCTTCGTACCCTCATGTTTGACATGTACCCGAACAGTTATTATTCCTTGTTAATGAGTACCTTCTTTGATATGTCTTTTGCCCTTGTAACTGCTTTCAATTTGTTTCGCCTTTTATTTGGGTCCAACCATTTTGTATAACTTCTTTGTATTTTAAATTTGAATTTCATACCCCTCGATCTGTTTGTATCCTTTCTGGCCAAATCAACCAGAGTCCACGAACAAGCATGATCTAATTTCTTCTTTTGTAGTTGACGCATTCCTTTCACGAGAATTACAGCAATAACATTCCTCATTACTGTCGTCGACATATTTCCCTTCAACCTTCTTTGAAACTTGTGTAAATTCGCTATAACAAGTTCAATTTCAATAAAATTGATCTATTCCTCGTTACATTTATTCGACTCTTGAATAATTCACAATAGTCCAATTGTGCGCTTCATTAAAATCCTTTTATTTTATGAGGAATTGATTCTTTTCCCGAATTAAGGTCCTTTAATCAAAGGCCGAGTAGTTGAATTTATTATTGACGAAAATCTCATGTAGACACATACACTATTAGTATAAATAGTTTTATATTATTATGCAATGAGAACTGATAGGGAGACGCACAAACAGTAGACAAATACGAGACACATATTGAAAAATGAGAAAAATGACAAAAATGTTTGCGTAATATATTCCATATAATCATTGCTACTTTTGTTCAAATTTTTTTTTCCAGAAACTTACCAATGTGAACAGTGCACACACAGGTAAATTTTAAACATAAAACTTACCAGTATGTATACTGTTCATGTAACACCCTCCCAAATATAGTACTATGCTTAAGTCATAATACCTCCTCTAGGGGTTGTTACTATCACTTAATCGGACCTTGTCTGGCAGCAACCTTCTGCCACCTTCAATTTTACTAGTCGACTCTGCCTCGAGGTCTTTCTTCGGAACTTCTGAGCTATCTGGAGATAACATGGAAACAAATATAGGAGTGAGAATTATGAATTCTCAGTAGAGTTTTGTCACTGTCATACATAATGTCATCGTTGTCATCTCCAGTTGCTTCGGTTTATTATGAAAAAGGTGAACATGTTATACAAGCTGTTTAATTTCATAGTTCGAAAACATACTTTTCGAAGCAAAGTTCATTTTATTCATACACTTGTAATTTAGGCAAGCCAATACAAGATCAATTCATGAATTATGCTATGAATAATAACTGGAACATGTTAACTTATAAAAATACCGATATACTGAAAACATAAAATCTGTACACAGCTTTACTTATATTCGGATTTTATGCAGAATACACATATTTTCCTTAATCTTTCTTTACTTGTTACATATATCCCAGAGTACGATCGCCATGTCATACTCCATCGAGGTGTAATCGCCATGTCACACTTCTTAAGGATAGGTCCATCCTGCCATGTCCCAGAGTATGATCGTCATGTCATACTCCATTGGGATGTGATCGCCATGTCACATTCTTTAGGGTGTGGAATCATCATGCCACATTCCAGAGTATGATCGCCATGTCATAACCCATCAGAGCGTGATCGCCATGTCAGGATCCTTAGGAATATGGGACCTTCATCATATCCTTTTCAGTACCTATACTAGCTGGGTCATGTCATGCCTCATGTAAGCCCTATCCCCTATACTCACACTAGCTGGGTCGACGCCATGCCTCATGTGAGTGGGATGCTTGCATATGCTTCATCATAACACATAAATGTTTATCACATTCATATAATGCACATATTTCTGCCGGAATTTCGACAGTATAACAGAATATGTCCGCTTGCCTGTGAATAGTGCCAGTCCACCAGACAATCATTCATACAGAAAAATCAATGCCAGGTATAGATTCTCCAACAATCAAATAAAGTTTCATAACCTTGGTTTTGAATTAGTTTTCTGCCACTTCCCTTTAATTCTGTCCGGTTTTTAGAAATTAAGCCTTAAATTCATTTTAACTCATTTGGACCTCAATTTTTTATATGTTAAAGTGTTATGTGTCTATTTTCTAACTTCTTTGGTGCTATCTAATTTTGATTTGTATAACTCAAGTTATTTAAGTTTTATCTCGGCTTGCCCTGTGGCTAACCAGAATCACACACTTAAAAGTAAAAATTCACTAAAAATAGAAAACTGATCCACATCATACGAAATTGGTCTTATATTAAAGCTATCAGGACAATCTTTTATTTGAAAAAAGTTTCATTCCATTTGACCTAGTAGGGCTAGAGTTATAGGCCCTGAAATCTGGCCCTCCTGAACTGCCCTATTCTGGCCCAGTTTGGACATAGGGAAAATTTCTTCGATCACTGGGAGCAAACGGGACCTTATCTAATTCTGAAATTTTTATGGGACATTCTCCTATGTGTAAACTTTCTAAAAAAGGTGGTTTCATTCAATTCCAAGTATTATAAGGCGAGTTCTACTATGAAAAACCCAGTCTATCCAGAATCAAAGTCAAAAACCTAGGTCGAAATTCAAAAATTCATAACTCTCTCAATACTAATCCAAAAGCCTTATATGATATATGTATGGAAAGCTCTAGATATCTAGTTTCATATAAAAATGGTTTCATTGAATTTAATCAGCGGTAGGTGGAGCCATACACTCTGCTGTACAGACTGCCGAGGGTTTTTGGTTCTCCAGCCCTTCAACTCTTCCTATTCTCATCTTTTCTTGTTTCTAATTCGAAATTAACCTCACAAACAGCCAATAAACCAGCCATATATCATTATAATCATCCAATCAATACATCAACAATTGAGAAAATAAACCACCACCAGCCACCCAAATCAAAAAATTAAGACAAGAATTGGAATCCTACCCCCAATTGATGTAGAAACTAGCTAGAATTGAGCTCTTGGTGGAAGAAGTGGATGAGGCTTGAATTTTTGAGGAAGATGAAGTGAAAATGGGAGAAGGAAGAGTGAGGAATGGCCAACTGAAGAGGGAGCTCGAAAATGAGGGAGTTGAGAGAATTCTAGAGTCTTAAAGCATGATAAATGAGTGGTGATTGGTAGAGGCTTGGATGGTGTACATTGAGCCAAGTTTCTCCACTCTTTGGGCAGTCACTTGGTGCCACTTAGGTGGGGGAATGGTGGCTGAATTTTAGCCACTCTTTCTAGGGTTTCTATTCTATTGGTCCGATTTCGACAGTTTAAAATACCATAATCTTACCGATTTCCTTTAAATCAGTAAATCAGTTTTGAAGAAATTTGTGAAGTTTTATATGTTTCTATTCTAATTATTTCTAATCCTAATATCTCTAATTGACACTTAATTAGCTCCTAATTAATCTCTAATTAATTTTCTAATTAGCTTTACTTATCCATTAAAATCAAATTAATCAATTAAAGGTGTAAATTAATCGTTTTATAAATTGATGGCCTTTCTGGGTTTTGTTGTTTATAGCTAATGGCATTTTCATAATTATGGGTAAGTCTAGGGGCATCCCATGTCATTTGACATATGGATACCTCCGTGGCTCAATCGGCCGAGGTTTAGGTTTCTACATTTTCGCTACGTGATTCTGCTTCGTTTAAAACCTTATTCTGCTAATCTAATTGATATAAGGACCTAAAGGTCATTTTTTAAAAAGCTCAGGGGCAAAGTTGTAAATAATATATAAGGATCTAAAGATCATTTTTTTAAAAATTCAGCGGCAAGATTGTAAATAATAAAAATTTGCCCAAAAACATTTTTATTATTTCCTATAACGTTATATGGGGATGTTACAGTTCACACTGGTAAGTTTTGTTTTAAAAAAACAAACTTATCTGCATAAACAGTGTACACTGTAACATTTCGGCAAAATAATACTTAATTAATTTAAAATAATTTAAGATTAATTAGTCTAGATATATTAATATCTCAATTATTCCACTAATTAGTAGTAATAAGAATGTTGAAAATAATAATAATAATAATAATAATAATAATAATAATAATAATAATAAGTACTCTAGAAGAATTATAATAAAGTTATAATTACTTATTTGACTCAATTTAAATAAATAGAAATTAGTTATAATTATTTTAGATTTAATTTGTATAATTCAAATATTTATTAGAAGCTTATATAATTAAGAATTTATTATATAATAATAATAAAAAAAAAGACATGGAGACTAATATCCTAAAAATTTAAGATCAAGTGAGATATTATTTTTTTTTAGCTCACAAAATTTAATAAATCAAGTTTAAATGAGTCTTAGAAATTAAATTGGCATTAAATCTCAACATTTTGGTAACATGAAAATTAATTAGGTTAGATTAATTAAATTAAAATGTGTTAATTTATCTACATAATTTATCTAAAATTAGAGTAATATCATTTTAGTATCATGAAATAAGAATTAATCTTAACCCTTGATCTTACCAAGTGGCGCCATCTTTTATAACCTTGGGGACCAAGTAGTTGATTTTTGTTTCTTTTAAAATTTCATTTAAGGAAACTTTGCTAGCAAAGAGTTATCACGTAGCTTTTCCTTCTCTCTAAGTAACATTATAATAGGATTTTAAAAAAATATTATTGACCCTTCATAATAATAATAATAATAATAATAACAATAACTGAATCATGAAAATTATCTGTGTTACAAAACTAAAAGAATAAAACAATATAGAATTAACTCATTTTCATGAAAACTAGAATGTTGGTGCGCAAAGCTCCTGGTTTTGGCAAGAAATAAATAAGCCTTGCAAACTGAAAATTTATATAAGTTAGGAGGCTTAACTACCAAGTCTTGAAAACACTACATATCAAGGTCAGAGACCAATTACACTTCAGTTTTGTTTCAAAATATCTATGGACTACTTGGCATAGAAGTAGTTATCGTGGCTTATATTAAATACAAGAAATGTTTCATCTACTTCCTCAAATGTGTGTGTTATGGCCAAGTGAAGGGACCCAACCAAGTTATACTAATAAAACACAAACTCCTCCCCCTTAAGTCTATACCACCATAACATAGTAGAGAGTTTTCCCTTCCTAACCGAAACATGGGAGAAGAGTGAGTAGGAGATTTTGTCTTCTTCTTCTTCAAGCTCAAGAGGGAGGAGGTTTCTTCAGTGAGCCCTTAGATATTGTTGTCCTTGCATCTTGGAGTAGCTTCCATGGCTAACTCCTTCATCTTCCATCATCATCAACTCCAACATCCTCATCCCACTTTATTTTTGAGTTCCTCTCTTCATCATTCAAGGTAGGGACCCTTATATCTTCCCTCTTTTGTTGAACCCTCCCATGGTCTTCTTTAATTTTGGTTGATATTTGTGATTGTTGATGCTTATATGTTTATCTTTTGATCTATTGCTTCCTTATGTTGCTAGAATTTTCACTGGGTTGCTGGACTGCAGTTAATGCGTGATTTTCTTACCCTAGCAGATGTTATTATTTTGATTTGGAAAATTTATATATGGAAGAAAACACATGGATGAGCCTACCTGTAAAATTTCAAAATTTTTTGTGAAGGTTTGTTATTTTAAAAAATTTGTGACAGATATGCCCTATTCTGGAACATGTGATGGTTTTCTAGAAACACTAAAATTTGCCATTTTTGTTAATATAGTAATTTTGGGAATTTTGACTTAAAATTTTTATAACATGTAAATAACACCTAAATATGACTGAGAATTTCTATGGGATTTTTAGAAATGTCTAACTATGTTAAATAAACTTTTGAAGCTGAACCTGTCTGGCCAAAAATGTGAACCTGACCCACCCAGGTTGTAAAATTTTATTACCATATCTATTCTTAAGAAATTGACCCCAAATTTTTATAAATACTCTTCACATCTCAAGGGACCACTTGATAAATTTTCATGAATTTTTGAGATCATTTACTATTTTAATTGTATTTATCTTCTAGGCTGTTCTGTTGTGCATGGTGTTGTTTCTTTGCCCAAAAATGAAAAGTGATACATTTTTGTTAACTTTGGCCCATAAAGTGTTCTAAGCCCATAAACAATAATTCCATAATAAAACTATTAAATGATGAGTAAAAGATTGATGGCCCAAATTGGTAATGCATGAAGTTTAAATAGGTCATAAAACTTGGCACAAATTGACTAATCCAATTTACTACTTCCCAAATGCCTTGTTTATTTGGTATGTGCACCATAAAGCCCGCATGAACATTCATGACCATATGTGTGTGTCTAAGTGCATATGAACTAATTTCCACATGGTGTGGGAAGCGTAAGTCATTGATGCATAAACATGTGTGCGAGATGTATCATAAAAAAACAAAGACATGGCATGGTGAATATGTGAATCATGCATGAACAAATAAAGTCTTTATGAAATGTGTAGTAAATATCTTGGCCCCACCTTGAAGTGGACAAGTAGGATATTCACTATTGTTTTATGAAAATGTTATGGCAAATGTCTTGGCCCCACCTCGTAGTGGATCGGTGGGACATTCACCGCTCTATTTGGAGTGGATGGTTTAGCTTGGGCATGGGGCTAGTATCCATGGTTTTGATCTGGGATCAAGGGACGCCGTGGTAGAGAGCTCTCAGCAGATCATGGCAGGAAATGAGTAGAGGCTACTAGCTTCCCTCCTATTGAGCAAAGGAAAAAGGAAAGAGGAAAGATTAGTAAAGTAAAGTGTATATCATGTATTGCAGTTCTCGAACGCCTGTTTGTCAGTTTTGATAGTGTATGGGCCCATCAGCTTTGATGCTAGATGTCCATCAGCCCTGATGGGAGGATTTGCCACATACATTCTATTTATTCCCCACTCATGATATTATGATTGTCTTGTGCATTCATTCAACTATCTCACTTACATCTTCTATTGGCTGATATATATTTGTATGTCACTACTTTCTATATACCTTTTAGGTGTTTTCCAAGTTTTAATTAGGTGAATTGGTGCTCTCTGTGCTACTATTGTATTATTATTATTATACCTGTCTATCTAAACCTGGGAGATTTTTGGGTGCACGATAAACCCCTGGGAACACCACCCCTACTGAGATTAGTATCTTACTCCGTTTTCTTGGTGTTTCCAGATACATGACAGGATAGCAAGGTTTGGACTCATTGGAATGCTTGATGTCTATAGAATAGTATAGAAAGCTGTTTAATATATTTTATTTAGTTGGTGTGACCACAGAGTTGTACGTTAGCATGGTAATTTAATATAGCTGTAATCACTTTCACTTTGATTAGTTAAAGAATTTGAGCAATGAATATAGTATTCTCACTATTAGTTCAGAAGAACTAAAAATATAATTTGCAAAATAATGATTTCTGCCTATTAGATAGAATAATCCATGTGACACAAACTAAATTAGCTACTAAACTTTTTGATAATAATTAAGTTAATAATTAAATTAGTAGGGTATTACACACACGGTGGTAAGTTTTGTGAAGAAAAAGATTACTAGCATGTTTTGTAAAAAAAAAAAAATTACTAGCGTAAACTGTGCACATGCTGATAAGTTTTGTATAATACACAAAACTTATCAGTGTGTGCACTGTTCACGCTGGTAAGTTTTGTTAAAAAAAAAAAAAAGAAACTTACCAGCTTATTTTGTAAAAAAAAAAAAAAAAAACTTACCAGCATGAACAGTGCACATGCTAGTAAGTTTTGTATATATGTATATAAAAAACAAAACTTACTAGCATATTGTTAAAAAATATTAGTAAGTTTTTAGATAAAAAAAATACTGAAAAAAGTAACAATGATTATGTGAGACCCATTATCCAAGCATTTTTGTCGTTTTCCTCACTTTTTTCGTATACATCCCCGTATTGCGTCGCAAAAGATACTTCCCCAAACATTTTTCTTATGCAATTATATTATATTGTATGTGTGCTTCTCATAAGATAACATCTGATTGTATAAGACTTGTTAAGATTTTAGTACTATATAATATTTGGAATGATATTGTATAAGATGATATATTATATAATATATTACTATACTCTCACCATCATAAATAATTTTAATCTTAAGTAAATATTTAACAAAAAATGAAATTATATAAATTAAATTTTATTAGTTATTTAATTCTAAATTTAAAAATAAATATTAATATTTAAATATTTATTTTTTGTTATATTTATTATAAATGTTTATTATTTTTATTATTTAAAATAATAATATATATTAAATACAATTTATTATTTATTTCAATTTCTAATAATTATTTACTAATTTAATAACATGAAAAAAATTAAGAAATATATAACACTATTTCTTTTACATAATTTAATATTTGTGACTTGTATTTTTAATCATACTATATAAAAAATATATATTAAAATAATAAATTTTATTAGTTATTCAGATCTAAGTTTCGAAACGAATATTATAATAAAAATATTCATTTGTTAATTATAACTATTTTTTATTTTTATATTTATTTTTATTATGTATAATTAAATTTATATTAAATATGATTTTATTAATTAATATTATTTATTATTTATTTATAATTAACTATTACTTAAATATTTTTATATTAAATAGTTTTTATAAATATTTATTTATCATAAAATATATTCGTTAAAAACTATTTTTATTTATCTAATTTTTATTTATTATTACTTTTTTAAAAATTATTTTCATTTTAATAAAATATAAAAAAATGAAAAGAGACCTTATATATTAAAAGCTAATTAGGTCTAATTCGATTTTCTTAGACTTGATTAAGTTATTCATCATTTTGATGTATAAATGAGTTATAATGGATAAACTTATACAATATGTTATTTACACCAACCAACGGGTAAATATATAATGTATTGTATTAACTGTAACACCCTCCCGAGTACGGTACTATGCTTAAGTCATAATACCTCACCTAGAAGTTGTTACTGTCACTTAATTGGACCTTGTCTGGCAGCAACCTTCGGCCACCTTCAATCTTACTAGTCAACTCCACCTCGGAGAACCTTTTTTGAAACTGCTGAACTATCTAGAGATAACACGAAAATAAACATAGGAGTGAGAATTATAAATTCTCAGTAAGATTTATTAAACTAATATAAGCTGTGTCATCGTTAACATGTCTAGTTTGCTTCAGTTTATTATGAAAATGGTGAACATGCTATATAAACTGCTAAATTTTATAGTTCAAAAATATAATGTCCAAAGCAAAGTTCATTTTACTCACACACTTGGCAATTTGGGAGAGCCTATACGAAACGAATTTCATGAATTATATTAGGAATAGTAGCTGAAACATAATAAAATACAATAGCATCAATATACTGGGGACATAACATCGGCACATAACTTTACTTGTACTTAAATTCATGCATATGCATAAAGTTTACTTTTCTTTCTTTTCCTTTCTTTTCATCATAAAATCTTTATATGCCACATTCCAAAGTATGATCGCCATGTCATACCCCATTAGAGCGTGATCGCCATGTCACGTTCCTTAGGAATATGGGACCTTTATTCGGTACTTACACTAGCTGGGTCATGTCATGCCTCATGTGAGCGGGGTGCTTGCATATGCTTTAATCTTTAGTCTTGAGTCTTTAGTCTTTAGCCTTTACTGCCCTTGGGTAGCCTGGCCTTGGAGTGAGCTCGTTAGCTAGACTCGTGACCGTCGTCACACCGACTCACCCACAAGGGGATTCACGTGCCTCTGGCCGTGGAGGGATCTCATTTTGGTCACGTGCCTCAAATTGAGGGATCTCTTCTGACCACGTGCCTCCAAGGTAGAGGGTAGCTGCCTTCACAAGGAGGGATTCAAAGTGCAACTGCCTCCAAGTGAAAGGATTCATATCTTATCTTATTTAACTGCCTTCACTAGGAGGGATCTCGTAACTGCCTCCAAGTGAAGGGACCCACGTTCAATATATTCATATTATACTTAAATCATCCTTGCATATATGAATCTTATGAGCATAACACATAAATGTTTATCACATCCATATAATTCACATATTTCTGCCGAAATTTCGGCAGCATAACGGATCAAGTCCGCTTCCCCGTGAATAGTGCCAGCACACCAGAATATCAATTTATCACAAAGGTCACAACATTACATACATATTCCAACATGGAACTCATAATGATAATAAGCTCATTAAGGCAAGGTTTGTGCCTCAACATAGTCAGCCAACCTGGTTCTTCTAAATTAAGCCATAACTTCTATTTAACTCATTTGGAACTCAATTTTGGGTATGTTAAAGTGTTATGTGTCTATTTTCTAACCTCTTTGGTCCCATCTAATTTTGATATCTATAGCTTAAGATATTTAGGCTTTATCCCAGCCTGCCCAGTGGCTAGCCAGAATCAGACACCTAAAAGTAAAAATCCACTAAAAATCGAAAACTGACTCAAATTACACGAAATTGGACTCATATTAACAGGGTAAAGTTTCATTTGCAAAAAGTTCCATTTCATTTGACTTAGTAGGGCTCGAGTTACGAGCCCCGAATTCTGACCTTTCTAAACTACCCTATTCTGGCCCGGTTTGGACATAGGGCAACTTTCTTGGATCATTGGGAGCAACTGAGACCTTATCTAATTCTAAAATTTTTTTGGGATATTCTCCTATGTGTAAGCTTTCTAACAAAGTTAGTTTCACTCATTTTCAAGTAGTATAGAGCGAGTTCTACCCTGAACAACCCAGTCTGCCCAGAATTAGAGTCAAAACCCTAGTTCGAAATTCAAAAATTCATATCTCTCTCAATACTAATCCAAAAGCCTTATATGATATGTCTATGGAAAGCCCTATATATCTAGTTTCATATACAAATGGTTCCACCCAATTTAATCGGCTGTAGGTGGAGCTGTACCCTCTGCCGTACGAACTGCCGAGGGTTTTTGGTTTTCTGACCCATCAGCTTTTCCTATTTCCCTTCTTTCTTGCTTCCAATTCGGTTTCAATCACACAAACAGCCCAAAACCAATCACATATCATCATAATCATTCATTTAACATATCAAAGATGGTGAAAATAATCCAAGCTCAGCCAGCCAAGACCACAGAAGTGATGCAAATATTAAACCCCTACCTTTGTTCTAAGTGATTTTGCTGGATTTTTGAAGCTTAGATGAGCAAAGCTTGATTGGGCTTGATGTTGGCTGGAGTTATATGAGTGAAGAAGAGAGGAAGAGGGTCTGAAAGAGAGAAGAAGTGGCGCAGAAAAATGGCTGAGTGAAGGGAAGGATTGTGTATATAAAGGCATGGTAGTGGTTGGAATAAAAGGTTGTAATTGGTTCACATATGTATGGCTGAAATTCAGCTAAGCTTCTCCATGTGTTGTAGCCAATGTGGCGCCACTTTTGTGTGGTAATGTGGCTGAGTGATCAGCCTTAGATTCTAGGGTTTGAAGCTTGTAATTCTATTGGCTTAGTTCCGGCAATTTAAAATACTGTAATCTTACCGATTTCCTTTAAATCGGTAAATCAGTTTTGAAGAAATTTGTGAAGTTTTATATGTTTCTATTCTAATTATTTCTAATCCTAATATCTCTAATTAACACTTAATTAGCTCCTAATTAATCTCTAATTAATTTCTAATTAGCTTTACTTATCCACTAAAATCAAATTAATCAATTAAAGATGTAAATTAATCGTTTTGCAAGTTGATGGCCTTTCTGTTTTCTGTTTTTCATGACCAATGACATCTTTGTAATTATGGGCAAGTCTAGGGGCATCCCATGTCATTTCACATATGGATACCTCCGTGGCTCAATTGGCCGAGGTTTGGGTTTTTACGTTTTCGCTACGTGATTCTGCTTCGTTTAAAACTTTATTCTGCTAATCCTGTGGATATAGGGACCTAAATGTTATTTTCTAAAATATTTAGGGGCAAGACTGTAAATAATATATAAGGATCTAAAGGTCATTTTTTAAAAAGTTCAGGGCAAAGTTGTAAATAATAAAAGTTTGCCCAATGACATTTTCATTATTTCCGATAACATTATATGGGGATATTACATTAACTATTATATCTTATACAACATATCAAATGCACTCGTAATATGACATTTTTGCAAATTTAACCTATGGCAACACTTTTTAAAATTATGCTTAAAAAGTGTACTGTTATGCTATAATAAAGAACGCCCACCTTTGAAGAAGAGATTTGGCATTATATTTTTGGCGATCACTTAAAAAGTGTGCCTTTAAAGTTGTCATATGTGTTGGCTACGAGTGTTCTTTCAATAAAATGCGGCTCATTTCAAGCGTTCCTTAATTTTTTATTTTTTTTTTAGGAATGATATTTCTACTCAAAATTTGGGTTATTTTAGATTCATTAAAAGAAATAGATATAAAGGTTGAGTACAAATATCATTCCTTTTCATAAGTAACACTATTATAGCTGCACACTTTGGTTCTTGAAGTTGCACATATGAGTTATTTTAGTCCCTAGAAATTAGTTTTTTAATCCTTTAAATTACAAAATATGTGTCATGTTAGTTCCTAACCCCATTTCTGTTATTTTGTCGTCACGATTTTACTGATATATCATATTAAATGACATGATGGCATCCACATGATTTCTAAGATGTGACATCCATGAATAATAGATTCAAATTAGTCCACTGAAACGATATTTCTATTACTATTCCACTTGATTTTTATGACTTTTTTTTTTATACATTTTAAAAAATTTCAGCAATTAATTTCAACATGTTCTTCATCCATGACACAATCTCCTTCTGGAATTGCTAGACCCCTTCTTGCTGAGGTCACAGAGACACAGCCTCTCCCTAGGTTGTGTTGGAAAGCCATGGAATTGAATTCATTCAAGAAATTGAATTCAATTCCTTAATATGGAACCCACTAATGGCATGGAATTAAAATCTAAAAAGAATTCAATCATATAAAAATGCCCAAAAGTAAACAAGACAAAATAGGTTTGACTTACAATTCCTAACCTGGTGGATTTAGACCTAATTTGATAGTATTCTCTAAAGAGATGCTCTGACTTATAAAAAGCATAAACTAATTTTTTTTTTGTTTGGTAAACCAAAAGCTAGAGTGCTTTTGTTTTTAGCTTTTAAAAGTTAGGGGGCGCACTCGAGAGCCTTCGGCTTCGTTTGATATTGTTGTGGCTTTTTTAGAATTGTTGAGCTCTTTGAGCTCTCTAAAAGCTCCTCTTGAAAAGCCATAATAGTACTGTTTGGTAACATAATGTAAAAGTTGCTCTTAATAAGCAGAAGCCACAAAAATAGTGTTTAGTAAAGTTGCTCTTAAAATCTAAAATGATTATAATGGATATAAATATTAAAGATAACAATTTCTATTTTTAATATTATTAATGATAGTAAGGTTATATTAGTTTTTTAAATTTTAGAGAGTACAAGCCAACTCTGAAAAGCACCTCTTGAGGGCTCCCAAGAGCACCTCTTAGCTTTTAAAAGCCAGGAGCAAAAGCACCCCAGCTTTTTGTTTACCAAACAGAAAAAAATTGGCTTATACTTTTCATAAGTTAGAGCACCCCATCAGAGAGCACTACTACTTGGTTTGGTATTGATGTGGCTTTTTAAAAGCTGCTGCGCTCTTTTGGCTCTCTAAAAGTTACTCTCAAAAAGTCATAGTAGTATCATTTGGTAAAATAATATAAAAATTGCTCTCAATAAGCAGAAGCCACAAAAGTAATGTTTAATAAAATTGCTCTTAATATCTAAAATGACTACAATAGTTATAAATACTAAAGAGACTAATTTCTATTTTTAATATTATTAAATAGAGTAAGGTTATATTAATTTTTAAAATTTTAGAGAGCACAATCCAGCTCCAAAAAGCACCCTAGAGGGCTCCCGAGAGCACCCCCTGACTCTTAAAAGCCAGGAGCAAAAACACTTTAGCTTTTTGGTTTATCAAACAAAAAAAATTGACTTATGCTTTTTATAAACCAGAGCATCCTTTCGGATAACACTACCAAACTAGGCCTTCATGATGTGTTTTTCAGAGTTAGTTTGTACTCTTTAAAATTTAAAAGACTAATATAACATTACTCTCATTAATGATATTAAAAATAGAAATTATTCTCTTTAATATTTATATCCATTATAGCCATTTAAATTTTAAAAGCAATTTCACCAAACATTACTTTTGTGGCTTTTGCTTATTAAGATCAATTTTTACATTATTATACCAAACGGTAATACTATGACTTTTCAAGAGCAGCTTTTAAAGAGTCTAAAGAACTTAGCAGCTCTCAAAAAGTCACAATAATACTAAACTAAGTCTTAATATTAAAATATGATATACCGAAAATACCCTAAATCCTATCTAAAATTTTCTCTCTCTCTCTTGTCTAATATCTAATGAAGGGTAAAATAATTAAGATAAAGAATTCAATTCATTTTCATATATATTTCAAATAGTGTAATTGAATTTAATTATGTAATTTGAAAATTTATTCTAAATATAAAAATTCATATTATAATATAATTGAATTCAATTACTAATAGAATTGAATTCAATTTTATCTATTTTTTCTTTCCAAACATCGTGTAAGACTAATTTTTGTGCTTGCAAGGTATCCTTCTTCATCACTTATCTCTAGCTTTGGTAAAGCGGGCTGGCCTGCCAAAAGCGGGTGGGATGGGGCGGACCAATTTAGGAAAACAGGCTCAACCTCCTAGCCCGCCCAGCCAAAAAAAAAAATTAAAAAGAGAAATATCCTATTTAAAACTCATATTTCTATAATCTTAATTCACTAGAATTCCATAAATCTAGAATGAATGAAAGTAATGAAAATAAAAGATTGCGACTTGAAAATGAAGATGTGTAAGGGGGCCATGCAGTTGCAGATTGTGATGCTTCTTCTTCCCGTTCGGCTTCTGCCTCTTGTAAAACCAGATCGTGATGCAGTTCTGCCTTCTTCTTCTCATTCATTCACGTCACTGTCGAAGCTTCTGCACTGCCTTCTGCTTCTTGCTCGTGTCGCAACTTCTGCCTTCTACTTCTCCTTAGCGTCGTGTCGTGGCTGTGAGAGATTGAGAGTGTGAGTGTGTGAGCTGAGAGAAAGACGAGATAGAAAGTAAGGGAGAGAAGCCCTAGTGTGTGTGGAGTGGGGCTGCTGTGACTATGAGTATAAGGGGAGAGTGAGAGTGTGAGACTGTGAGACTGTGAGAGTGAGAGTCGTTTGAGACTTTAAGTGTATTGAGAGTTGAGAGTTTGTTGGGTGATTGGGTCATGGGTGGGGTGTATAGTGGATAGAGAAGAGGATGTTAGGTGGGCTTGGGTGGGTGATGGGTTTAGTTTAATGGGTTACAACATTGGCCAAATAAAAAACATCTTGCAATAAAACAAAAACTTAAACAAGCCTTAAAAAAATATATCTCAACCCATGAGCTTAACCCGCCCCGGTCCGCCTAAGCTTGCGGATTAGGCGAGGTGGGTTTAAATCTTTTGGCAGGTTTAACATATCAACCCAACCTGCCATTTTTTATAGTTGTGGTGGATCAACCCGTGGGTTGAGCCCGTTTTGCAATCTCTATTCATCTAACTACTTCTTATCTCATAATTCCCAAAACCAAGGGACACGGCTGTGACGCTGTGTTGGTAGGTTTATCTTCTCTCTCTTTCTATTCTCTATTTCTTGCACTTCGTTATTTCGATTCGGATGCTTCCTTCCACTTAATCGGTGCACTTGCTTTCTTTTCCCTTTTCCCTTTTCGTTTTCATGGCACCAATGCCACCTGTGAGTGCTCCTCTTCAATTTTCATTGGTTTATCTTACTATCTTTTAGGCTATATTTCACTACTTAACTATAAACTTGAGTGATGGCATGATTTCAAAATCGTGATATCTAACTAGAAATTCAAAATGATAGAACAATTAGCTAGGCTGTTAATTTTATTATGATAAATGCATCTCATGCAAGTTTTCGTGCTCTATCTTTGCTTGCATAATGTTATTTCAGCTCATAATTTAGATAGCGATATTAAGATTCTTTACTTGAAAATCACAACGACGAGGTATCTGGCATTTCCTCGATTTGGTGTAAGTGTGTAACTATTTTATGCATTGATTAGGTCATCAACATCATTATGATACATGTTTCTATTTCTTTGCTTATTCTTGCTCCCCATTTTACTTATTCTTCTTTCTTTGGATTCATACAATATACTTTGGTGTGTAGTTCCGGTTTTGGGCATTGCTACCAAATTACCAATGGTTAACATTGGAACCCAAATTGAGTTTTCATATCTATAATGATATACTCGCAAGAATTCATATGTCTTGCACTTATTTCTTTCAATTATTCTGATTTGTGTAGTTTCGACTAGTTATTAGTGAAGTTAATTGGTTTTTATCTGTGTTGTTGGTTCTTCTTCTTCTTCTTCTTCTTCTTCTTCATCCATGAAGTTTATTAATCGGGGTTGCTTTTGTGCTTATTATCAGCTTGATGAAATGTAATGTTAGATCTATCTAAAATGGAAATGGTTAGTGTTGTTTGATCTTAGGGGTTACTTTTAATTTTCTTGATTGGGCTTCTAGTTATTCCCTTTATAAATTAGCATTTGACTGAATGAGTTTGACAATTTGCTCTCTTGAAGTTTTAATTTGTATTCATTTTGATTTAGATTTGTGTTAATAGGTGTTGTTGTGTGTATTTCTTAAGTTTCATGCTATATTCTTCTATTTTTTAAGGATTGGTTCATTATATTTCTCTCCTTTATTTTGAGGTTTTTAAGGATTTATATTGTATTGCCTTTCTCTCTAAGTTTCCCGGAGTAGTTTTTAAGAGGTCCTAAATTCAAATCTTATATTGTCAATGTCACAACGAGCCCGGAGGATGTCGCGATGAGAGACAACAAAAAGACATTTTTAAAAAAACATTCAATGGAGTCGCCACTAATTTTTATTTAAGGAAAAAAATCAGAAAAACCTTCTTAATTGGACAAAGTTGGTCCTTTGAAAATGAAATTGGATTCGGGAGTCTAATTATGTCTAGGGAAGGATGGAAACTTAATTTCACTGCGCCCCTAATACATCCATCTTAAGACGTTACCCTAGAGCTTGTTATGCAAATTAATTAATAATTTTAATAATATTTATTTTTCCCCTTTAAATGACTTATACAATTATTTACAAAAATAAAACAAATTATTTACAAAAAAAATATAAAATAGAAGAAGAAACAAATTTAAGAAAATTTAATTTTGGGCTTGACGGGGAATGCCCACTCTACGTATCCTCTAGTGCAATGAGGAATTCAAAGCCCTCGTTATTCTTGTATAAAACATTTATGTGTTGGGTAGATTTTATTTATAAAAAATAAAATAAAATAAAAATAAAAATAGAAGAAAGAATAAGCAAAAATCAATCCACTCTTGCACAGGATTCAGGATAATATGAGCTATATAATAAACCCTTACAATTCTCATAACCCTTGAGGATGACCAAGTCATATATCAATGTTAGATATTGTTACAGGTATTAAAAAAAATTAATTTGTTGTTTAAGTAAATAAAGAAAGAATTGAATTTTTAAGTCTATAAAAAACAAAAAAAAAAAAGAAGAAGAGGGAATCAGAAGTAAAATATATGTCAACAAAAAAGAAAGGCCTCAAAACTTTTTTCTTTTTAAGCAAAACGTGAAAAAAATAAAAAGCAAAAGAACATAATAAACCAAAGAAATGAAATGGCGATCACAAAATACCGTAAAGATGTTGGTACACCATAGACTATGCCTTTAATAATCCAAAACCGAGATGTGAATTGCAAGATTTGTGTGGCTGCGATGCATCATGAACGAGATGGAGAAGAATATGATTGATGTCCAGTGACTTACAATCTTGATGCCATCATCGACGTACAGTGGACAAGTTTTGAATTTGAAAGAATGTGTGTTTTGTTGAACAAATGAGAAACACCAAATGCTGGGCTTGCTACTCTTATGCTCTCTGCATCCACTCTCGCAAGTACTCTCAATTATCTCGTCTGCTTCTTCACCAAAAAAAAAAATCCCCTTTTCTAAGTGGTAGAGTTAAGTTTATACAGAGAAGAGAGGGAGAGATTTTTGCTATCAAACTGATAAGATTTTCCAAAAACATTTGAAAAATTTGAGATAAGATGAGATAAAATTTAAAAAGTAGTTAAAAATTTAAGATAGGATGAGATAAAAATTTTGAAAAACGATTGAAACCCTAAGATGGCATATGATTCTAGAAGCTAAAAAAAAATTAAAATTAAAAATATTTTATTAACAGAGAGGACAAAATATAATGTTCATAGTTGTCCCTCTTTACTTGTTACTTTTTAGAAAATATAAAATTGTAGAGTTTGATATTTTCGTAATAAGGAACTAGTAAAGATATGAACACATACTTTTGTCCGAATAGGGAAAATGATGGGAATAGATACTTTGCGAAAATAAAATGCAATCATGCAAATGAAATGTAGCCTTGCAAATGTAATGTGGCCTTGGAGCCATGTGAATGAAATGAAATGAAATACAACCATGTGAATGGCATGTAGCCTTGTGAATGAAATGCGGCCTTACAAATGAAATGCAATCTTTGAAATTGGACGATGCAGTCATGAAAAAATACAGCTATGTAGAATTGAAATAGATTTGAAGTTGCAGAATTGAAATAAATTTGAAATTGAATTTGAAAATGAAGCTTTACATAATTGAAATAGATTTGAAAATGCAGCTTTGCAGAATTGAAATAGATTTGCAATTGAACTTTGTAGAAATGAAATAGATTTGAAATTAGAGAATTGAAATTGATTTGAAATGCAACTTTGCAGAATTTAAATAGATTTGAAATACAGCTTTGCAGAATTGAAATAGATTTGAAATTGAAATTGAAATTGCAGCTTTACAGAATTAAAATAGATTTGAAATTACAAAATTGAAATATATTTGAAACTGAACTTTGCAGAAATAAAATAGATCTGAATTTGCAGAATTGAAATAGATTTGAAATGCAGCTTTGCAGAATTGAAATAGATTTGAAATTGAAATTTGCAGAATTGAAATAGATATGAAATTGCAGAAATGAAATAGATTTGAAATTGTAGAATGGAAATAGATTTGAAATTGGCATAAATGAAATAGATTTGAAATTGAAATTCAAAATGCAACTTTGTAGAATTGAAATAGAATTGAAATTGAAATTGAAATAGATTTGAAACTGAACTTTGCAGAAATGAAATAGATTTGAAATTGAAGAATTAAAATAGATTTGAAATTGTAGACTTGGAATTGAAATTTACAAAATTAAAAATGTTGATGGTGATAATGCAAAAGGTGAATGATATGATGATGATTATGTGTATTGACCTAGATGATATTGAGAAGAAAGAAAAGAAAAGAAAAGAAAAATTTGCCCCAGTTTGTAGTTTCCATATATTCTCTTCTGGGAAATTCTTCGTCTAATCCAAAATGAGCCCTCTAGTTTCATGAGCTACTACATGAGCCTTTACTCGAAAATTGTCTATGCTATCTGCCTTTATTTTCTTTTCCCCATCCTAATTTCTATCTTCGAAACTTCTAACTTTTGCTCTAATTTTTGCCTGGACTGCCATATCTGGTTTTCAATCTAGCAAGTTTCTTCCATTTTTATGCTCTAATTTTTGCCTAGATTGCCTCTCTGGTTTTTAGTCTAGCAAGTTGTTTTTTCTTTTTTCTCTTTTTTTTTTCACTCTAACTTTTGCCTAGATCGCTCTTTCAAATTTTCAATCTAGCGAGCTTTCTTTTTTTATTTTTTCTCTTTCTTCTTTTCTCTCTCTTTTTTTTTAACCCATTGCAATGTGGATTTTGAATCTTATCTTGACTTGTTGTGTATGAGTCTTGCTGCATAATGTCCTTTGCTTTATTTTCATGATTTGAGAAAGAATAGATGAATCAAGTAGAACACTGCTTTTGATGATGAAGGAACGGGAGAGAGAGAGAGAGAGAAAGAGAGAGAGAGAGAGAGAGAGAGAGAGAGAGAGAGAGAGAAATGAAGGGTAAAAAGGAAAGTAAGACAAATTTATTGCACTTAAAATTGGATAATATTTACATGGCATGGATAAGTATCAGAAAATGGATAGGGTACAAAAGGGTTGGAAAAACTTGTAGTGCATATTTCTCATGATTTACCCCTTTCATTGATTCTTTAATTATGTCAGACTTGAACTCATGATCAAGACTATAATCCCTTGCTATGCGACAAATCAATCTACTTTTGATTGTTGACTTCTTATCTTCTGTGTATTAATCCTCTGTCATCAAATCGCTCTAGTTTAGCATTCTTCTAGAATCTTTGTTGATAAACCCTTGTGCTTAACTTTCCAAGTGATACACCTTTACTTAGGTTGCCCTTTCGGGTTTTCAACCTAACAAATATTTTATTACTCTAACTTTTTCCTAGACTGCCATTTTAAGATTTCATTCTAGCGAACTCTTTTTTTTTTTCTGAACATATTTTTGAGTTCTAACTTTTGCCTAGAACAAATTTTTGAGTTTTTGATCTAGCGTGCCCTTTTTCTTTTTCTTTTTCTTTTCAAGATGCCTTTTTAGTTGCACAAGAGTAAACCAATTTGTTGAGTTATTGGTTCCTATTTGCCTTAGTTGTCTTCTTGATTTGGCAAGATCTTTTTCAAAACTATGACATTTGGCCACAAGATGCTGAACACTTTTGTTAAATGCTCTTGCCATCCTTCTTTTAGTATGGTTGCCTATAGCAGATTGATGCTAATTTCTTCTTCTTGATCACCTTCAACTCTTGGGTGTTGCTGCCATCATACCAACAAATACAAAATTGTCCCAATTGATGATTCAATGGCAACACATGGGGCTATGATTCACTTTTGGGATGCCAACTACTTTACCAATTTCCACTAGGTTTAACACCTAAGCAAATTACCCGTATAGTTTGGGAATTTCATCACGTTCATGATCATTCATGACCTTTGTAACACAAGAATCAACTAATGGATTTTTCATGTTTATCTACATGGGAAAAGCATTCCGAAAGGAAGGAATGACTGTGTAAAGGATGCAGAAGAAAGGAAAAGTATATGGATATGAAAGATAATATGTTGATTTGAGAAGAAAAAGACAGAAATCATTCATACTCATTTCATTATTTCAATAGATCTCAAACACAAGCAAAGGCAATAAAAACCTCTTATTCGCTGCTCAACAAACAACAAGTCAAATCAATATTCACATCCTTAATTAATGCCTATTTCTTACAACAAAGACACCTTTTCCCATCTTCCAAAGCTCAGCTAGTTTCATTAAGATCGAAGGCCCAGTTTTTGCAAAGTCTAAGAGCAACTTCCAAACATGTAGGATCTTCTCTTCAATAGCTCCTTAAGTCATATTCTTTCCTTCTAGATCTCTTCCTTCAATCTTAACTCTTCTTTTTCCTTTTCTTTCTTTTCCTCTTTTCTTTCTTTTTCTCCTCTTTTTTTTTTTTTAATTTTTTTGCTCATGTCTTTCAAACATAGCTACTTGGATCAAACAAAGTTTTCTTGGATAAGCAATATTTAGAGCCAGCATAATGCATCCCCTTTTTGAGGTTATTAGAAAAAAAATGCATAGGAATGAAAAAAGATGTATGATGTGCATAATGATGTGGAAATGATATGGAAAAGATGTAAAGGGAAGAAAGAGAAAGAAATGCATATCAGATGAGTTCTTCCTAAATGCTTATTAATGCATGCATGTTAAAATGCTGCTTTGAAAAAAATAAAAAATAAAAACAAAAAACTAAGAATGCATGTGATAATGTTTAAATGCATGAATAATGATAGATAGACAGAGAAAAGAAAGAAATATATATTAGATGAACTCTACCTTAAATGCTTATTGATGTGTTCTATTATGTAAAAAAAAAAAAAAAAAAAGTGCATGACATGAATGTTTGGGAATAGAAGAGAAAAATGCATGTTTGAGAAATCTTTTTTTTTTTTAACACATGTTAATGCGGGTTATGATATGTGATGAAAAAAATGCATGTTGCATGGAATTTTTTTTTTTTTAATGCTTATTGATGTATGTTATGAGTGTAAGAAAAATGCATGTTACAACCTAATAAATGTATGGAAGAGATAGCTGGAAAAGGAAAAGAAATGCATGTTTGAAGAATTTTTTTATTTTTTTTATTTTTTATGCATGTTACGAATTCATGGAAATGATAAAGGCGAAAAAAAAGATCCAATGTCATGAATGAATTCTTTTTTTTTTTTTTGGCTTTTCTATGCTTGTCATGAATGTATGGAAAATATAGCAGAAAAAGGAAGAGAAATGCATGTTTGAAGAGTTTTTTTTTTTTTGGGCAAGGCATGTAACACCCCTATTTGATAGCAATGATTGTGAACTATAGTCTATTTAGAAGCCATATTGGCCATAAGATAAAGTCCAGAGTTGATGAAAAATATAGGGGAAGGTTTCCTCCACAATATACTTTTTGATGACACACTAGCAATATCACAATTTTCATTTCGCACAGAAGGAAAAAAATATCGTATAAGGCAAATAAGAATGACAAATAGTAGGGAAGAATCTTGCATGCACAATAGAAAATCAAGTTCATTTAAAAAATTCACTTGAAAGTGCCAATACATCATAACTTGTGGAATATAAAACCATAAATTACATCAAAAGTTTTGTTCTTTTTCTCTTAAGACCCCTTGTGAGACTCTTACTCATCTTCATGAAATCCTCTACTTCACGGGGTAGATGTAGCATGGGATTGGTAGGAATTTCTTCTTCTGCCTTCTCAAAACAATAGATGAAATTCGAGATGTAATGGTTCAATTCCCTAATCATCCTTGCATGCTTTTCCTTCAAATCTCCCATTTGTGCTTCTTGTTCTAGTGCTTGGGTCCTCCAAAGTTTTCCAACGCTTGCTGCTTGAATGAGTGAGTCTCGGTATTGCATAGATACAGCCCTTGCGTGGTCACAATCATCCTTGGTTTGTGCTAATAAAGCAGTCAGTTCTTCCACCCTTTGTGCTAACTCTTTCTTCTCTTGTTTTTGCTTGTGTGCTTCTATTATCAGTACTTCTTTCTCTTGCCTTTGTTAGTTGACTTCCATTGTTAACTCCTCTTTGATTATTTCTTGCTGCTTAATTTCTTCAATTAGTCCATTTCTTGCCCTTTCAAGGAGTCGTATGTCCCCTTCAAGATTTTGAACTTTTTTGTCCATTGCTGCCATAACATTTTCTCTTTCTCTACCTGAAACATCAACGAGCTCATCCTTTAGTCATTCAACTAACCTCGTCTTCTTCTCACATTGATTTTGGGTGATAACAGCTTCTAACTCGGCAGTCTGTTTTTACTGCTCTAAAACTTGCATTTGTGCTTTCATCACTTCCAATTGTTCAGCCATTTGTAATATTGATTGAGAATTGTCCTCTTTTCTAAAAGCTTCTTTGGAGAAGGTTTGGGATGCCCCTCTTATTTCCCTCCATGCGACATACTCGGAGGTGCCAATCACCAGTGGTTTTCC
Source organism: Pterocarpus santalinus (assembly GCA_031439595.1). Taxonomy (NCBI): domain Eukaryota; kingdom Viridiplantae; phylum Streptophyta; class Magnoliopsida; order Fabales; family Fabaceae; genus Pterocarpus; species Pterocarpus santalinus. The sequence goes on from CM062525.1 coordinate 26,779,281, forward strand.
CAATTCTATCCTCCTTGCCATTCGAATGCCTCTCCATGCTTCTTTAATGTCTCTTGATAGCGGCTGAGTATGTTTTCTATCTTTATACCAAAAACACAGTCCTCCTAATCGTTCTTCTTGTGGCTTCCTTTGTGTCTAGCAAAGTTATTTAAGTACTATTGCTGGCATGTAAGCTACACATCCCCTTGGACCTATGAGGGGTACATTAGGGAAGTTTCCACAGCTATAGATGATGTCTCCTCCTTCACGTCCATACCATGGGCACACCCATTTGAATGACCTTGCATCCATGTTATCAAACTCTTTCCTCCATTCACATTCATCCCGTGACTTTACAGGGATCCGATGAAAGCTTCTTAATGGCTCTGATGCACTCTTGATATGATTTCCTACATACATGTGTGTGATGATCCAAACATATAAAAGATGTACGTAGCATCAAAGTTTGCCTTTTGTCTTTTTAGGCAAAAATTTAGGGTCAAGAATGTCTCAGCTAACATTGCAAGTACAGCATTCCTTTTCTTCTTCTGCACCACAAAGAAAACATCCATGGCGGCTTGATCCACCATGTCAGGAGCATATGGAAATAGTACCAAGCCATAGATAGCAAGTGTGAACACTCTTGCAAAGACTCCCCACTCTCGTAGATGCATTAATTCTCTCAAATATACTTCGACAAATGCTCTAGTCAATCCTCGTGAATCTGTATGGCCCGTTAGTCCGATTTGGGCCATGGGTACTTCTAGTAGCTCTCCAAACTGCTCGGCTATCTTTGTCTCAAACAAATGCTCTTCCAAGCATAAGTATACGACAGAGTCTTTTCTCATTGGTAGCCTCAACATGCAAGCATATTCTTCAATGGTGGGTGTGATATCGAGGTTTGGTAACTCACAGCACCTCAAGGCTAGAGTCCAATATTAGGTCAGGACATTGAGAGCGAAAGCGTCGACTGGTATAAAAAGCAAGTCCAGGATTGCCCCATACTTCTTAGTGAAGACCTTCCTGTCTTCAGAAGGAAGTGACTAACTCAATTGCCTCAGATTCTCTAATGAGCTAATATTCATATTCACATTGCATTTCTTCTTCATTCCAGTGGCATTGCTATTGTGTCTCATTTCTTCCATCATTTGCTATCAAATATGGTGTTACTAATACCTGCCCCTTCTTTTTTTTGTTTTGAATTTTGAAAGAAATAAGTTAACAAAGAGAGAGAAGAAAAAATGTAAAGATATGCAATGTAATGCTAAATGAGAGAAAATGTAATGCATGACATGTCATGATTGAAGTGGAGAAAAGAAAAAAATGCATACCAATGCATGATGTGAGAATGCCTAACATAATCTTAAATGCATGACATATCATGATTATATGCTAGATGACGTGCAATACCTGAATAAAAGATGTAGAAATGTATGATAATGTTTAGGTGCATGAGGACAAGTCATAAAGATGCATGATGATGTAATGCTAGATGCTAGAGAAGGAAAATATAATGTATGATGTGCATGATATAAATTAAAGGAAAGAAATATGCTCCCTTTTGTCCTAATTGGGTGGGACCTAGTGGTTGGATATTTCTAAGGTCAAAACCCTAATTTGGGTAGTCTGCTAGTCTGTTCTATTATGCATGGTTTCTTAGGACGGATTTAGACCTCTATGAGTCAAGGTCCCCAGATTGCCCCTATCCAAAAGATAAGAACCTAGTTTTGTGAGTACGGCCATAGGGACATAAAAGTCACAATATGGTAGCTCACAATTCTAGTAACAATCTGAGGGAAAGAATCAACGACTGTCAGGGAAGCATAAGCCTCACAATAACCTCATCAAAGCCCTTCTATTCCTATGGGTTTCCAAAGCTTGGGTATAGAGCCCAAATAATGTGTGAGGTAAGTGATTAGTGATGTGTGTGAAGGGAGCATACAGAGCCCAAATAATGTGTGAGGTAAGTGATTAGTGACATGTGTGAAGGGAGCATACAAACCTTACAATCCTAAAACTACACACAATCCTTAAAAAAAATTCAAAACGATATACAAAAATCGACTATCCTAAGGTTCAATATATAAAAATAATAATAAAAAAAATTTGCTATCCTAAGGTTCAATAAAAAAAGAAGTATGCTATCTTATGGTTTGAATGACAAATAATTACAAACAAAATCAAATAATTATTTACAAAAATAAAATTAAAAAAAGCAATAGAAAAGGGAAAAATAAATATTATTTTAGTTAATATTATTTGCATAATTAACTCTAATAGACTTGACTCTCTAACAATCCCCAGTGGAATTGCCAAACTGTCACAACAAGCCCGGAGGGTGCCGCCACGAGAGGCAATAAAAAGATATTTTTAAAAAAATATTCAATGGAGCCGTCACTAATTTTTATTTAAGGAAAAAAATTAGAAAAACCTTTTTAATTGGACAAAGCTAGTCCTTTGAAAATGAAATTAGATTCAGGAGTCTAATTATGTCTAGGAAAGGGTGAAAACTTAATTCCACTGCGCCCCTAATATATCCATCTTAAGATGGTTACCTTAGAATTTGTTATGCAAATTAATTAATAACTTTAATGATATTTATTTTTCCCCTTTAAATGACTTATACAATTATTTACAAAAGTAAAACAAATTATTTACAAAAAAAATATAAAATAGAAGAAGAAACAAAATTTAAGAAAATTTTATTTTAGGCTTGATGGGGAGTGCCTACTCTACGTATCCTCTGGTATAATGAGGAATTCAAAGCTCTCGTCGTTCTTGTATAAAACATTTATGTTTTGGGTTGGTTTTATTTACAAAAAATAGAATAAAATAAAATAAAAATAAAAATATAAGAAAAAATTAATCCACTCTTGCACAGGATTCACGATAGTATGAGCTATACAATAAATTCTTACAATTCTCATAACTCTTGAGGATGGCCAAGCCATAATCAATGTTAGAGATTGTTCCATGGATTAAAAAAAAAATAATTTGTTGTTTAAGTAAATAAAGAAAGAATTGAATTTTTTAGTCTATTTACAAAAAACAAAAAAAAAAAAAGAGGGAATCAGAAGTAAAATATATGCCAACCAAAAAGAAAGGCCTCAAAAAAATTTTTTTTTAAGCAAAATGTGAAAAAAATAAAAAGCAAAAGAACATAATAAACCAAAGAAATGAAATGAAGAGGAGCACAAAATACCATAAAGATGGTAATACACCATAGACAATACCTTTAACAATCCAAAAGCAGGATGTGAATTGCAGGATTTGTGTGGCTGCGACGCATCATGAACGAGATGGAGAAGAATATGATTGATATCGAGTGACTTACAATCTTGATGCCATCATCGATGTACAATGGACAAGTTTTGAATTTGAAAGAATGTGTGTTCTGTTGAACAAATGAGAAACACCAAATACTAGGCTTGCTACTCTTATGCTCCGTGCACCCACTCTCACAAATACTCTCAGTTATCTCGTCAGCTTCTTCACCAAAAAAAAAAAAAAATCCCCTTTTCGAAGTGGTAGAGTTGGGTTTGTATAGAGAAGAGAGGGAGAGATTTTTGCTATCAAATTAATAAAATCTTTCAAAAATAGTTGAGAAATTTGAGATAGGATGAGATAAAATTTTAAAAAATAGTTAAAAATTTGAGATAGGATGAGATGAAAATTTTGAAAAGTAGTTAAAATCCTAAGATGATATGTGATTCTAGAAATTAAAAAAAATTAAAATTAAAAATATTTTATTAACGGAGAGGACAAAATATAGTGCTCACAGTCAATATACACAAAAAAAAAAAGGAAAATTAACTTTGTGAAGAATTTATGGGGAAGAATGGGCTGTAATGATACTATTACGTACTAATACTTCTGATTTAAGAACTTTTCGTCTGGTCGTATTAATTTGAATTTCCTACTGCACTGTTTATACATTATATTTCTACTCCCTTAGCATATTTTTTTAACTGTGTAATAAAATTATAATACATCTAGCACTAATTTTGGCAGGTTCAAAATCAAAAAGGGAGACTTTATGATATTACAAATGTTCTTGAAGGAATAGGATTGATAGAGCAGACTTCAAAGAACCATATGCGGTGGAAGTAACCAATTTTGTTTATATGTTCCATGCACACTGTTGGTTTTAGATCTTTTTTTCTTGTGTGATCTTTGACTGATCTTTTTTATGCTTGAAGTAAGCGAGGCCGCAAGTTGGAGGAATAATGGTCATGACAGAAATAAAAAGTGATGGGACACCTAAAGATAGATTAGTGAATAAAATGGCTAGGAAAGAATTTCTCATGCAAAGGGAAAGCTCTCGCTGTCATGTTGACAGTAATTGAGAAGGCAATCGTCATTTGGCTTCTTTGGTTTCTAGTGGAAAAGCATAAAATAGTGCTGCTGGTAGGCTCGTTAGGTAAGAGGTTGGTGTTCCTCTCAAGATGGATTTTCGCAGGCCCCATATATAAATATTACATAAGCAGCAGATTTTTATTCTAAAAAAATAAAATAAAATAAAATAAACTTACTTTATTTTATTTTATTTTATTTTTAAAATTCCATCATGGTACTATAAGATTGTATATATATGTTTTCCATAATACAGTTAATTAATAGTTGAGATGAACAAGTACGCTTACACCGTAAAGAGACAAATGCATTAACATCAAGGTGAATATGTCGTTTTCATGGCATCTATATGGTTTTGATTTTTACTTTCAACTAATGAAGAAGAAGACATAGCACAATTCCTTGACTGGCAATGACAGTTTCGTTGCTATTCTACATGAGATGAGACGAGTAAGCAGCTAGCAAAAGCCGTGTGATTCGCTTGCCACTAAACTAAAGGTAAACAAGACGAATGAAAAACAGTATAAAGGTATTCTGCCTCTGATTACATCATATCCAAATTCCTAGCACTTAGAAAAAATTATTGTACTTCTGTTGGTACCAGAAAAAATGAATATGGGCCAGCAAGTGACAACATGTGGGCTTAGAAGAAATAGGAATTGAGCTTTATAGGGTATTATTCTTAATCAGCTGATATATGAGAAATAAGGCCGTAAGAGGAGCATTAGCTGAATGGGCTGAAGAAAGAAGATAGACCCAATGACCAAGAGAGAAAAGTAGTTAGAGACGGATGATTTGAGAAACAGGGGTTACCACTACCTAGAATATGGAGGTATAATAGTTAAGCCAAAGGCCATTACTCGCATAAAAAGGGAAAATAGTGACATTTTAGGAAGCTTATAAAAGTCCATGTTTTCAAGAGAAAAAGGGACTGAGATCAATATACATTATGTCATTTTAACTATCAACTTTTATTTTCTACTTGTCAGTTTATTCCTTTTTAGTTTTATGTCATTTCTTTAGTTTCTTTATCCATCTTCAAGGTTTTGTATTAACTCATGGTTGATTAATAGAATTTCAAGTTTCTATTCCAATTCTTCGGTCAACATAGGTAATCTTTAGGATGCTGCTTTTCGGATGAGTTTCTTCTAAGGAATTTAGGCTATTAGATTTTTTTATCCAACAACTTCATATATACCTGTACTCGCACATTCGTTCTTTGGATGGTTCATTGTCCATAACGTCATCAAAACTCGGGTTTGTTAATCAAAGTTGCATACGGTTTTGTCTATGCAAATTTAAAAACAAATAAAAAATAACCGACCTCCGAACCAAGCATAGGGCCAGCTCCGGGGCATTATGAATTTACATAATTGCATTAAATTCAATGACTCTAACCTATGCCCCGTATATTTTTTCGGTCGTTGAATATCATGAAATCGGATTTAACAAATCTTGCGATGTGAGAGATGTTGAAGCTTACAGACACATAGAAAATATGGTGTTGCATAGGCGAAGCTACTGAGTGGGTCGGTCAAGACTTGAGAGATTGCTTTGTTTTCTTTGGGTAAATGATGCATTCCCTTCCTCATGTTGCCTGGACCCACGAGTGAAAAGCAAAGCTTTGCGCTTAGCACCAAAATTTGGAAAATGAACTTGTCACCTTCCAATAACTATGCAGCAGTGACAAATCACCTGCCACAGAGTTGCTTAATCCAGAACCGAAAGCAGAGCGAGAGCATGTTAATTAGAGTCCATTTTTGCGGTGGGACTTGTTTGCTTGACAATTATTTTAATCATAGTTATTGTTATTGTTATCAAAATAAAAGAAAAAAAGAGAATATCAGATTAAGCAAATTGATGGAAAGTCGATGAGGTTCTAGTAAGTTCAAAATGCTCGATCAAAATAATCAAATTTTACTTTGTTATCCAAACGGGATTAAATTGAATTTGGTTGGGATTTATCTAGACTATCGAATTTGACCCAAAAGACGATTAGCATACATGACCGGATCAGCCAATCCCTTATCATCATTTTTTTTTTTTTACACGGCAAATCCTTTATCATCAATTTAGTGTGAGAGATATTGAAAAATGCACATATCCAAGGAAGACATCTTATCTCATTTGAATGTGCGTTAAAATTAAAATGTAAGTGTATGAAAAATATATAAAACTTGTTATACTTAAATAGTAAAAATTATAAAAATATAATGTGATGTGTATGTAAATATCTGTATGTAGAAATACTCATAGTATCAAGATGACATAAACAAAAATACTCTTAAAATTGAGTTGATCCAATTCAATTCTAAAAACTAGCTCATGAAGAGGGTTGCCCGAGTTTTTACGGAGATTATTTTGGCCATATTCTTAAACGATGTAGAATTTTAGCACACCCTCCTCAAATCCAAGACTAGATATCTGGAGCATAAAATCTATAGGATTGGACATCTGTAAGTGACTTAATAATAATCACAAGATTGATTCTGATATTATTTTAGAATTGAGTGAGTATAATTTAATTCCAAAAATTAGCTCATGGAAAAGATTGTTCAAACTCTTATAAAGACTACTTAACCATATTGTACAATTAAAGTAATGGGAGAAAATTTTAGATATACATTTCTTAGTCAATCAAGTCGATAGTACTGTGAGCGATATTTCATTTAAGCAAATGTGATCATTAGCAACAATAGTGCTGTCACTCGCGAGATATAGGTTCCATTTTCATAAATTATTAATAGAGAGGAATAATAAATGCAAATGAGAGTTGAGTGATTTGATGTATGCCCTTTCTCTCATTCAGCAGTGAGTGACTAGAATTTTTAGAAGTCAATTTCATTAGAACGGGAAGGTTCGCGCATGCACAATTCATGAAATTTCAATTCAAGCATCCAGTTTTTTAATTATATATACTGCGCGAGCATAGCTGTTTAACTTAGAGAAAGAAAAGTAGTTAGTCTCAATTAAAGATTTAGGTCCCATCCAATGCAATAGAGTATTCTTTTTTTGATTATTATTATTATTATTATGGCAGTTCATCTCAAATTGATTAATGATAATATGAAAGCATTAAAATTATTGTATAATCCATCAAATTAAAATTCCATTTTTTGATATAAAATTACTGTAACTTTCTGAATAATCATAAGTTTTGTCAAATTATGGAACAATGAGGACATTATCCGCCACCGAAAATAATAAAAAAGGCAAGTGACAGAAACAGTTCACCCTGTTTTGTCGCTAACTAAAGCAGAATGCAAGATCAATCAAACAAAAACTCTATCTTTCACCCTCCCACTCTCCCATGTGAAGCATTTTCAACCAGAAAGAGCTTTGATATAATGTATGGTATTGTTGACATTTGGTAGAATGTGGCAGAAAAATGAAAAGGTTGGGACCCACATGGCAAAGGAAAAGCAGAGTGGAGTGGCTTGGAATTGAAACTCAACTGTTTCTTCTGATTCTTCTCTTCTATTCTCCCTATTCTATCTTCAATCCGTCTTTTTTGGTGGTTTTACGGAATGCAAACAAAACAGGTTCATCACTTCCGAAAAGATTCCACTACTTGCATTTTTATCCCTTTGGGCCTTTATTTGCGTAGCACCTAAGTACTTCCCTTTTCACTCTTTTCACTCAAAAGGTCATTTTGGGATCACACACATAGTGCCACAGAGAGAGAGAGAGAGAGAGAGAGAGAGAGAGTGTTATAGCTATTACCGTGTTGTTGACTGTGTGTTAATTGGAACCAGAATTTGTACTTGAATTGAACTGGGATTCATCTGATTCCAGTGTCTCTGCTGATTCCCAGTAACTTTCTGGTACGTTCTCTTATTCTCTATCTGCTCTATATTATGATACCAAAAAAAAAAAAAAAAAAGGAAGGAAGAAAGAAAGAAAAGTCTCTTTATTTTCCTCCTTTTGCTTTCTGCTCTAACAAATGATCAAAAAATAGTTCTCTTATTCCTGGGGCTTTATTATGCTTGCGGTATTCTTAATCAATAATCAATATTTATGGTGGGTTTGGTGGAGGATGCTTCTTTTCAGTTTTCGATGCATGTGCTATCTGAATTTCCTTTGAAGCAATTCAATTTGAGTCCTTTAGTCATCAACCCGTGTTGTCTATTCATTTTAACAAGAAGGGTAAAAATAAAAAATGGCATATTGAGTTTTGCAGAGCTGAAGAATTTGAGCTAGCTATTGTATGTCTGATTGGAAATTGGAAGTTCAAAGGCTTTTTTTTTTTTTTGCTTGTTTCCTTACTTTAATGTTTGGTTGATTCTGGTATGTGAACAAGACGGTAACATTATTTGATCATTGATATACATATGCAACGGATTGGATATTGAAATCTGCTTACCATCTTTCTTGCTTTTTCATGTTGTTTTCAGAAAAGCATAACCACGGATTTTTATTTCAAATTTGACATATAGCAAGCTTTCTGATAAGCCATAGTTGTGGAGATTCCTTCTCTTTTATTTAATTTATATATCATCACCCCACCCCACCCCCCGCTTCTTTTTTCCATTTTCTCTCTCCAACTGTTGAGGATTAGAGAAACTGGGAAAATTGTGATTCCCACATGAAAACATGATCATGGTAGATGGAGGCATGGTCTTTATATTTCATGATCTGTACATAGCTTTAGGTGTTGTCTATTTCTAGCCAGTACTAACAAACAGCACCGAATTTTAACACTTTAGCATCAGAGCATCTTTGCCCGGCAACGTTTATTGTGATGTTACATATGAAGATTGAACTTGAGGCCTTGCTTGTAGTTTCTTGACATGCTTAAATATTAATCTTTGGAATTTCCCTGTACGTAAGCTGTTATATATATTTTCTTACCTACTTGTGGGGCTTTATTTCAGGAAAAGGTTTGCCAACCTGCAGCAAATAATATTGCATGGGTTGGTTTACCAAGTTACTTAAGGGATCCAACCATAAATCTTCAGGAGGAAGATATCATGGGAAGTATGGAGATGCCAGAATTTCAGATACTAATGTTAATTCAGCGGTAATCACAGTTTCTGCTTGTAGTAAAAACTAAGCCCATTTTAGTACAGGGTATCTTGTCATCATTCTAGTGATTATCTTATTATAGCAAGACAGTAGCTTGAACTTAACATGGTAGGAATATTAGCTCCTTTGAGACCTATACAGAGATCATCTGAAGTTGTAATAGTGGCAAACTGAGTGCAGGATGATTTGACAGATATTGAGAAAGAAGAAATTGACCGTGCAATTGCGCTTTCTCTTTTAGAGGAAGATAAAGGGAAAAAAGTTATTGGTAAGATTTACACTTTTGCAAATGGTGGTTAAAATTCATTAGCTGGTTTATATAAGTAGAATTTGATACTTTATGTAACTTGAATTCAATACACCGAGTGATTCAGTGAATGAGGTTCCTAAAATGCATATTCTAAGCAGAATGATACTGATTTTTTCCATCTTCATGTATCCTGTATTATTGATTTTTATTTTTGTTTTCTGAGTCTAACTTGTTTCTTCTTGATTCTTGTTTAATCAAATTATGCTTTACTAATAAAAGACTATGATGTCATGGAACAAGTCTTTTGATTAAAATATAATTTATTCTATGCACAAGAATTATGGGGATTTGTTGATTCTGGTGCTTCACTTAAGTTGAAACTCAAAGTACTTAGCATATTTTTCAAATGGTTGTTGTCCACTGAAGAAAATTTGAAATTCCATTTGGTATATGAGTTTGGAAAAGGGTGCACTTTGTTAATTATTTTTTCCCCTGCCAAATTATTGAAAGAGTTCTCATGTTTTTTTGCCTCATTATACACCAGAGGATGACTCTCAATCTTCAGACGATGATCAACTGTGTGATCTTCACGAGGAGGAAGATGAATATCTTGGTAAAGATGAAGAAGATGAACAATTGCATGATAATCGCAAGGAGGAAGATGACCGTCTTAATAAAATTCAACAGGATGAAGACAAACATCTTGCGGAAGCTCAACTTGAGGAAGATGAACAACTTGCTAGAGCGCTTCAAGAAAGTTTAAACATTGATTCAGCTCAATCTGAAAGTGATTCGTTATTTCAACCATTTTCACACCTCTTTCCGCCTGTATACAGGTAACTGGGTGTGGTGCATCTTTATCGGTAGCTAATGAGTCCAAATACCATACATGGAAACTGCTGAAGTTCACTAATTTTGATAAATAAAGGGGACATCATTGATGCATTTCTTTTCCACATCTTGCAATTTATGATTGTCCCCATGAGTAAAAGTGATTTAATGCAATACTTACGTGAGAAAAAAAAAGGCCAAGAAACTACGTTTCCAGAACACAATATGAAGATTTTCACAATTATGCTAATGAAACTCAGAAATGTAGATGTGTAGACTAATACGGTTTATTTATTTATTTATTTTGCCCGCGATCCTTTTAAACCTCATCTCTTGCCATCATTAAAGGGATTGTTATGTGTAATCATTGTGGATTAAATCTAGGTGAAGATAAGTCACAAAGTTTTAATAAGTGATATAAATAGAGTTTTATTAAGTTGTACATTGTATTATATAAATTGAGATTATATGTCTTATTTAAAAGAGTTCAACAAATAAAAACTTGGGTGCTAAGCTATTGGACTAACTTGTATGTCTGGTAATCCTATTTCAATTTTTAAGGAACTGAGATTCTAGTCTGATGCCTCGAACTGGGATAGACACTACAATGGGATTTTATGCATCATACCTTGGAGTCTGTTACTTTTCTTTCTTTCTCTAAAAGTACCTTTGGGTTGGATGAAAATGACGCAAGGACTATCCTTAACATCTGAGCACTTGTGAGCATCACAATTTGGAGTTCTTTTTATTACCACCGTAAGAAAAATGAAATGTTCCCCTCAGTAGTGACTGCGTGGGTCCACATTGGAGAGATCTACAAAGTTTCCTTTCCATAATTCTTGAGTCTTACTTATTAATACAACTAAAGTTCTTGGAAAATGTGCATGCAGAATCTGTGCTGGCTGCAATTCGGAGATTGGCCATGGGAGATTTTTGAGTTGCATGGGAGCTTTCTGGCATCCAGAATGTTTCAGTTGCCATGCTTGTAATATGCCAATAACTGATCATGAGGTTTGAGTCTTGTTTTTGGTTGCTGCATGCTTCAGTAAACTGAATTTAATCATAAGTTTACTTTCTTCTGAAGTTCATAAATGAATGTCTTTAGCTTATTTTCCTTAATTTTTTGGGGTCAATTTGATTGGAAATAATCATTGAATCATTATGCATTTACAGTTTTCCTTGTCTGGAAATCGTCGTTACCATAAATCTTGCTACAAGGAGCTGCATCACCCAAGATGTGATGTTTGCAAGAACTTTGTAAGTATCTTAGCATTTGGTTTTTGCTTACGGTGTTTCTACCAGTCAATTCTGCTGTGCTTGTTTTTGATAAAATATTTCACTGAATCTTGATGTGCAATAGAAATTTCACGATAACATATATATGCAAGGAAGACCATTGATATTGAGATGTTCTCAAAAACATACTTAAAAGGGCTAGAATTCAGAAAGTAATTGAGAATGTTGAGCTGAAGCAACGTCAGTTGAGCCTTTCATGGGCCAGATTTAAGTTTGATATTTTCTTTTTTGGCCAAACAGATGCAAGTATGATTACTTCTTAAATTTTAATAATTTACTTACATCCCTTCGCAGGCCTAATATAGGTATGTTTTTAATTTTCAGTTTTGATAATTGACTTATGATTTGCACCCGATTGTAGATCAGTTACTTTAAGTTAAAATTGTTGTACATATATTGTTTTAAACCAGTCAGAGATATATGATTTTCTAATTATGCATGAATAAATTTATCTTAAAACGCTCTTAAAAATACTTTATATCAAAACATGTTGTCAAACCCTCATGGGTAACATAGTCTGTTCATGTAACAGCTTTGACCATATTTTTTTAACTGTCTGACTGAGGCTATGACACCATTTTCAGACATCAAATATAATTTGAGGGAAGCTTTAAAATTAGATATTCAGATTCCAGGAAAATGGCAGATGAAATCATCTTTTTTTTTTTTTTTTTCCCCTAATGTTGTTCAAACTTTTTCCTTTCCTACAATGCTACGCCTATAATTTATTTGGAAGTCCTCTAAATGTTGATTGAAGAAATTTTGCTAGTGTTTTGTTGATGGGATTATCAATGCCTTCAACCAAAAAGACAAAAAAAAAAAAAAACAAAAAAGACAGCATAAATTAAACACCTTTATTCCATAGGGGTTAACATATGATGCTTGCCACCCCCCCCTTACTTTAAAAAGGAAAGGGATTGTTTGCCTTGTTTTGTTCTTTAAATTTTTTTAAAGTAATGTATATTGCACAGTATAATTGAATGATTGATTCTTTTGTTTCAGATCCCACCAAATTCAGCTGGACTCATTGAGTATAGAGCACATCCTTTCTGGATGCAGAAATACTGTCCTTCACATGAGCGTGATGGCACTCCTCGTTGTTGTAGCTGTGAAAGAATGGAGGTCAGTTATATCGGCTCCCAAAACATTTCGTCATGTTGTTACCAAAAACGAGATAATGATGGATCCCCTATCTACGCCGTTCGCCATTTTTGTCTTCTTCATTTTTGGTTTCATTTTCTAACATGAAACTTTCCAATCAGTGCAGCCAAGGGACATGAAGTATCTTTTGCTTGATGATGGTCGAAAGCTGTGTCTAGAGTGTCTAGACTCTGCTATTATGGATACCCATGAATGTCAACCTCTCTATCTTGAAATACAAGAATTTTATGAAGGTTTACATATGAAAATAGAGCAGCAAATTCCAATGCTTTTAGTTGAGAGACAAGCACTGAATGAGGCCATGGAGGGAGAAAAGAATGTAAATGTTAACTCTCTGAAATTTTCATTCATTGAATGTGCCTTTGATTATTCCTATTTTTATCATCCTTTTTTCTGTTGTCCTGACTTTGGGTTGTTATTTTTGCTTTTCACCGTTGAATGTAGGGTCATCATCACTTACCTGAAACTAGAGGACTTTGTTTGTCGGAAGAGCAAACTGTCGCCACTGTAAGGATGCCGTGCTTGTGAATCTGGGTTTTAAAAATTTAGTTTCAAAGTGATGCCTGTGTATCTGTTTGTGGCTTTCACTTATTTCTTGTAATACCAGATTTTAAGGAGACCAAGGATCGGGGCAGGCTACCGAGTCATAGATATGATAACTGAGCCTTATCGGCTGATCCGGCATTGTGAAGTGACAGCCATACTTGTTTTGTATGGCCTTCCCAGGTATCCTTCTAATACCATCCATTTTCATAGTGTACATTGCTTACATGTGAAATTCACTGTATATAATTCAAGAATGCTATGTTTATAGGTTATTGACAGGATCAATCCTGGCTCATGAGATGATGCATGCATGGCTTAGGCTTAAAGGTACTCTCAGCCTTCTTGTGATCAAAACAATGTATAGAAAATTTATAATTAATTTCATGGAGTTTAAGTTGGACAAATTTTTGGAGTTTTGACAGGCTATGGCAATTTGAGGCCAGAAGTTGAAGAAGGAATTTGCCAAGTCCTGGCTCATATGTGGTTAGATTCAGAGATCTACTCTAGTTCTGGGATCGATGGTGCATCATCTTCGTCCTCATCATCCTCATCATCACCTTCCTCCTCTTCTGCGTCATCAAAGAAGGGTAAACGCTCTGATTTTGAGAAGAAACTTGGTAAGTTTTTCAAACACCAGATTGAGTCAGATCGCTCAAAAGCTTATGGAGATGGATTCAGACAGGGTAACCAGGCTGTGCTCAAGTATGGGCTCAGAAGTACCCTTGACCATATCCGATTGACCGGAAGTTTTCCATATTGAAATATGTATGACTTTATTACATTTACATCAACCAATATTACAGCTATGTCATATAAATTATATAGGATCCAAAGATTACAAAATTATATAATTCCACACTACTTTAGAGTCTTGACAAAATAAGGAATGAAGATGTTCCTTTTAGTGTGCAGTTGCTGTAATCTACTGTTAAACATCGGCACCTCATGTTCCATTTGTATGATGAAATACTTTCTAGAGGCTGAAAAAAACCCAAAAAAAAAAAAAAAAGGCCAGCCTAAAGCAATTACAGTATAGCAGTGTAATGATACTGAGAATGAAAACGCATCAATGATGTTTCATATGTTATTTCTTTTCTAAAGAAGAAAAAAAAGATAAAAACAAAACTTGGCAAATGTGGCCTGCTTATCCACTAATCACAATCGTTCGTATTTCGTTATACGAATTCAGGTTCTTGCTACATAGTATTTTTGAACGAAGAATTATGTATGCTTCGCATTTAGCCGGTATTCGTTTACTTAGCTGGGATTTGCTTTTTTCCTAGTTGAAGGTTGCAATTTAGGAAACTGGTATCTCAAGTCTTTCTTTTTTTTTTTTTCGAAGATTGTTCAGCCATGTAATTTAGGAAGAGCATAACGTGCTACACAATATTTGTCACAAAAAGCAGAATCCTTTGTAATCTTTATTTTAATACATACGCTTATTTTCCACTCCACACAACAAATGAAGGAAAAATTATAATATACTCTCGGAGGAAGACTTTTTGATCCTCCACAATATATGGCCACCCTTAGATGACGATATGACACCTGTTTGCAATTATAAAAATCAGAAATCTAATGGTGAGAAAAGCTCCTGGAAGAAGAAAATTTTCCTTAGAAGTACAGAAGAATGACTCACAAATGAAGGACTCCTATTACTTAGCATATGTAAGTTGTAGAAATTGTGTCAAGATGAAATCATCCTCACCGATAGCATTTATAAATTTGTAAATTTTCAATTCTTTTGGACCCGGGAAGAGGAGGGAGGGGTGTAAGTTCCGCTTCTCATCTGAAATTTCAAATGCTCTCAATTTCTTTCCAGATGTTGTATAATTATTTGTCTTAGTCTTATTAATGCCTTTTGTTGGATGAGGCACTTTCCACTTCCAGGTAAATTTGATTGCGATGTAATATATATATATATAAACTATATTTTATTTGAATTATATGAAAAAAATTACTTTTATATAATAAACAAGTAAGTATAAAATGATTTGTTTATATTATGTAGTAGGGAGTGGTTATTGCCACACTCTTTTGTCTAATGCCACATCCCTTTTTATTGATATTTCTAAAATATCTATTATTAAAAATTAGGTTAAATATTTATCTATTACCACACCCTAATTAAGTGTTGATATTTTTCCTAATACAATATTTTTATATCATGCTCCAAAATTCCTTTCTTGCACTGCTCCAAAAATTGCAACTAATCCATTTTGCTACTGCAACATTTTCTCATAAGCATAATGTGAGCACCCATATAACCTCTTCAATTTTTTGTTATTGTATTTCTTATATATTATGGGCATTAGGATTTGCTTTTATTTCAATTTTTCAATTTATGATATTAGTATGTCATTTTTACTTTTGTTCTTTTATTGTGCCATTTTTTTTTTAGAGAATGGAAAATCATATTGAGGAAGAAAATGCATTGGCTAGCATTCAACTTCCTAATTTTGAAGATAGTTTTGATATTAAGTGTAACATTCCCAATTCTGAGAGTAGCCAAGTGTAAAAAGAATCTCGGCCTTAAGTAGGGGTAGAATGGTAATTAAATGAACTATAGCTGTAGATGTTGCAAATTGGTAATTATAAGCTTATGGCTATCAGGAGCACATGAGGGCAAAAGTCCCGATTCTGTGATATGTGGGTCCTAGGACACTAGTAGATAAATAATACATTTATTGGACTGGGCTCATCCCCAGGACCCCCTGCTCACTTTGGCCCCGCACTTTGGCCCCACAGGAGCTTAAGTTCGCCTAAAGGGGCCTACCTTGCCTATCACCTTCAAAATGCGAGCTCGTCTAGGTGCTCGCACCGCCCGTCTCTTGCGACTATATCCTTAGAACTAACATTTTGACATATCTCTCGAGTATTTAATGCAGTTGTGACAAATTACGCCAAATATGGAAACCACTAAGATTCTAGGCATTAATGGAGTTAAGCTAACACCCATCATATCTGCTATACTCAATGAAAGATTCTTAACGGATTCCCTCAATGGTGGCCAAAAATCCTAGAGGATATAGGGGCTCCAGGCCTCAAGGTATAATCAAATCCTTTTTCCATACTTTGCCTTTTAGATCAATTATAACTTGAGCGTCAGAGTATCTTTGCAGGTACCCCCCACCGTCACTAACCACATATTGCCATTGGAGGACCTATACCACTCCACCTCATTGGCTTTTTCGGAGAAACGGTCAACGCCTGTGGATATGTGTGGCTAAGAACAACTTTTGGAGTAGAACCAAGGAGCAACACGATTGATGTCCAACTCCTGGTCATCAACTGCCCAACGCATTAGCACATGATCATAGGACGACTATCACTCAACACTTAAGGCATGATGAGAATGAGAATGAGAGGTTGATTGCGCAGATTCACATAGCAAAGGCTCAAATAGTAAAGAATGTTCCTCCCACCCCATTACCTCCCTTTGTCACCCAGCCAGTTCCATTAGAGCTGGAGTTTCCCCCTCCTAAGCATTTTTTGGGGCGAAATGAGTATGCCTACTAAGATAATGATGCACAACACCAATTCATTTGTGACATGACCACTGGCTTACTTCATCTAGGTGCACAAAATTGCTTGAATTATGTCTATGTGAAAACATATCTTACACCCAAGCCACCTGTTTCATCATTGTAGAGGTATTCCTGGAAGGATGTTAAGGCCATCAATGTTGACCTATCAAGGCACCAATAACAAAGATGGCAATGAATTCAAGATCACCTTATAGGATCTTGGAGGAGATCGTAGATGCAAGCCTTGGTGGGAATTCTTGGATCACTTCAAGCATGAGCCATCTTGAGGGAGTTTTCTCCACTTTTTTCTTTTTAGTTTTTGTCTTTTCACTATTATATTTTCAATAAAGCATGTCTTAGCTTAGTTTTTATATGCTAGTTGTGTTTAGGTTATTAATTGTTATTTGGTGTTGGTCTTTTGTGTCCTATGCGACTAATTTCATTGGTGCATCTTGAGGTTGCTTGCTTTGGCATTGAGCTATATGCTTGACCGTGCACCATACTTCATATGTTTGCATGCTTGGTAGCTTCACTTTCATTTTGCTTGGATTAAGAGTGTGGACATTTTCCCTTGTCAACTTTTGGGCCTTGTTATTAAATGGATATGTTGCATGCCATTCTTCTCCTTCTTGTTTGCTTTCGCTCTTTAGTTATGTGCTGTAGAACTTGCTTAATTTTTGTTTGAAACTTTGTCATCATAATGCATGCATGAGCATGATAGAGACATTTTCCTTGTTTTAAGCTACCTGACTAAATGACCAACCTTGCATTTTACCCTTTGATGACCCGCTTTGAGCTTATATGATCCTTTTCTTGTTTTAATACATTTCGAGCCTAAGTGAAAAATAATGATTTTACCCAACCTTACTGCTTTAAGAGAGCATTGATTTGCGTCAATATATGCTTGAGCATAAGTGTGGAGGTGTTGCATGAGGCCATGCAATGGTCTAAGTGTGGGGAGGGTAGCAAAGTTGAAGAAAAGCCCTACAAAGGAAAGTGGCCTAAGAAAGAGCGAAAAAGAAAGAAAATTTGAAAAAAATTGCTTATAAAAAAAAGAAAAAAGAAAAAATCTGCATTAAAAAAAAAACTATTCATAAATAAAGAAGTTTTGGGCTTTTATTGTTGAATTTGAGGGATTCAGGCCTCTTGTAAGCATGGTTTGTATTAGAGTGTATTTATTGTATTTATGGTCTTGTGCATATGCCTATGTTCTCTTAGGTCTTAGGTTTCAACTTTGCATATGTAACAACCTCTATCATATAAGTCATGCTCGAGTCATGGAGTTATATTAAAAGGTTGTAATTGTGCTAAGAAATCTTTAAAATATGGAAAATATAATACGTAGCCCTTTAACTGCACACTTTATTACTGAATAATAGTTCATAAACTTCGTCCTTTTTGATGTATAGAGAATAAAATAATTACAATTTAAAAGAAATTGTGACTAACATAATATACAGAACTTGCTTTCAACTAGTCGCTAGTTAGCTTCAATAGTCTCTTGGTCTGGTTTGTGCCCGAGTCTTGCTCAATAAATATCCTAGTACTCTGCCTCGTTCTTAAGTTTTAGCCTAGGATCTGGAATATTTATGGAAAGAACATATAAGTAAGCAGTGAGAACCAAAGGTTCTCAGTAGGTAAACTCGAACCATACAGTGTCATCATAAACATTCCAGCTACTTTGATTTTTTATAAAAATATGAGTACATATACACAACCAGTAGTTCAATTTTAAGTTGAGAACATCTTTCTCGGAGCGGGTTGTATTTTTAACAACCACTTGTCATATTATATGATAGACATAGAAACATGAATAGTGTAATATGTTTCAACAAGAATTATAATAACATTATAACATAATGAGATAATTGAAGATGCACATATAGATGCTTACACGTGACTGTATAAAAGTGCATTTGACTTAATTCATCTCTATCTTTAACTTGCAACTTAATCTTGCTCTTCTGTACTTGGTCCCTCAGAGGTGAATGGCGTCTCTCACCCCTGGGTAATAGCCTACTTTTCAGGTTCGAGCTCATACCTATACATAAGTGATGGGTTTACTTTCCCTGACCCTCACACCGGTCTATTCCCCTTAAATTGAGGGCTGGCTCAAGTCAAAGACAGTACCGCTCTGGCTCACGCTAGCTGGGTCTATGTCATGCCTCACGTGGTAGCTTAATACATCCCTCTTGCAAGTTCTTATTATCTTTTCCTTTCCATATCTTATTACACATGCAGATGCTTTGTACATTCATGGATATATCTCACACCTTACTTCTCATATCATATTCTAATTATGCTTGCATACATGACGTACATGAACATGACATGTAAATGTAAATATATTCAAAGCATAATCACTCATAGCATAAGTTCTCATAAGCTCCTGCCGAAAATTCGGCAATATAACGGATCTAGTCCGCTTTCTTGTGAATAGTGCCAAGCTACCAATACAATCAATTAAGTATGCAATTCAATGTAAAATAGCAAGTTACAGCAACATTGTTAATCATATAGTATGTCAAAATCAATAGAAATATCAGCAGAGTTTTCTGCTCTCTCTACCCTTTTCTGCCCGAATTTTGTAAAATCCACCGTTACTTCTATTCAACTCATTTAAATCTGAATTTTGGATATGTCATATTTCTATGTGTCTAGTTTCCAACTCTTTTAGTCCCATCTCATTTTGATTTGTATAACTTAAGTTATTAGTATTCTTACCTCAGATTGTCCTACACTTAGCTAGAAGTGCACCCTTATAAGGGAAAATTCACTAAAAATAACAATCTAGGTGAAATCATATGAAATTTATATCAAATTAAAGCTAATCGAACAAACTTTCAAATCAAAGAAGTTTCATATCATTTGTATGAGTATATTTCAAGATATAAGCCCCATAACTTGACCCTACTGGACTACCCTGTTCCAGCCCAATTTGAACTTAAGTTAAATTCATTAATGTGCTAGGAACAAATGACAATGAATCTGACTCTGAAATTTTTATGTAATGTTTCCTTACATGCTACCTTTCAAAGAACGTTAGTTGCACTCAATTTAGAGTTGTGTAGGGTGAGTTACAATCTTCTCAACTCATACTGTCCAAATGAGAATCTAGATTTCTAGGTCAAATTTCAGAAATTCATAACTAATTCTATACTAATCCAATGGCCTTATATTTTATATGTATGGAAATCTCTAAATGTCTAGTTTCATAAAAAAATGGATTCATCAAATTTAAATGGCTATAGCTGAAGCCGTATATTCCGCCGTATGGACTGCCGTAGATTTTTCACCTAGACAGCATCCTAATTCTCCGCTTCTTCTAGTTTCCTCCTTCTAACTTTAATTCCAACTCAAAATTTCATATTAATCCAACCATAAACCATCAAATGCATCCAATATATCATCAAATAAATGAAGCCAATTAGAATTCCAAATAGCCACAATCCATAGAAATCAAGAACAAAAGTTGAATCCTACCTTGAAATCCTTGAAACTATAGAAGCAAGGAGGCTAAGAACCAACCCTAGCCTTCTTTCTCCACCATGGCAGCAGCTCACATGAATGTGGGGAGCCTTCACTTGATGTCTAATCATGAAATTGTTAGAGGGGTTTTGTAAAGAAGGAGGTAAGGATCAATTTTTATAAAAGGAGCAAGAGGATTTAAGGTGAAGAAGGCTTCCAATCTTGAGTTTGAAGCTCTTGGTCATGGAGGTAAGGAAAGAAAGGAAGAAGAAGAAGAAGAAGAAATGGAGGATAGGGATGCAGCTGGTGGGGCACAAAAATAAAAGGAGGTAGGTAGAATTTTCTAAGCTTTATGACATAAATAAGGGTGGCCTGAAGTAGTTGGGTTTAGTGGTCATGATTTGGCCAAATCTCCTCATCATATGGCTACAATATGGTGCCATCTATGACGGTGGAGGTGGCTGAATTTTAGCCATTCAACCTAAAGTTATCAGTGTAAAATTCTACTGATTCGGTTCTTGCGGTGCAATTTACAGAATCTTTACCGATTCCCTCCAAACTGGCAAAACATTACTAAAAATCCAATAAAATTTCTTGTATATCTATTCTACCCTAATCTCTCTAATTAACATCTAATTAACTCCTAATTAATATTTAATTAACTCCTAATTGCCCTTACATAACTATTGAAACCGAATGAATAGATTAAAGGCGTAAATTAGACATTTTCACAAATTTGGAGCCTTTTTGTTTTCTGTTTTCTGTAATTAATGGCATTTCCATAATTTTGAGCAAGTCCAGGGGCACCCCACATCATTTCACACCAGACTGCCTCCATGGCCCAATTGGTAGAGATTTAAACTTTTACAGTTTCATCACACGATTCTGCTCTATTTAAAATCCGATTCTGTTAATTCTACAGATGTGGAGACATAAACGTTATTTCATGAAAAGTTTTGGAGTTATTGTGGGAATAAGTCTTTGGGGTCAAAATATAATTTCTAAAAATTCTGGGTAACACTATAATTAACAAAAGTTTACGGTGACACTTTTATCATTTCTTAATTTTTAACATATGGCAGTGCCATATTTTCAACGGCAGTGTTACATTACCCTATAATTTTGAGTGTGAAGATCATTATGGCATAATGCTGCCTGAGAAATTTTCACATTACCTAAGGGAAATAATTCAAAGTCTCCATTAAGTTCTGTTTACAAAAATGGGGATATTACAGCATACCTTTAAGAATCCCCTACCCTTTACCTATGCCCCATTACAACCTTGAATAAGCCTTCTTGATTTGTGTGTGCATGTCTTTGACTAGTGGAGGACTAGATGACTAGCAAGCCAATGATAGTGCATTTCTATTTGAGGTGATTTGAGTGTCAAATCCAAAGCCTAAACACTTTGAGAGACTTGAGTGTTAAACACTTACCTTGAGAGGTCTTATATGCTTGGTCCATGCTCTTTGAAGTGAATTCCACCTTGCTTGCTCTTTTTGTGCATTAGTGTCTTACTTGTTGGAATTTTTGTGCTTTTGCATGCTCTTTGTCTATTGGCTTGCACTTTTTTGAAAATCCTTTGGAAATTGTGTTTTTCTTTGGTTTTAGGTAGGTGTTAACTTTAGGGATAGTTGATATGAGAAATGGTCTTAGCTTAAGCTTGTTAGTGGAATTCCTTGATTGGGTTTCTAGAATTTTGCATGAGGACATGCAAAAAGCTAAGTGTGGGGAAATTTGATGAATTGAATTTAGATATTAATTTTATCCCTCATATTTAGTGTTTTAGTCCTTTTTGTTGCATGTTTACTTTCCAATTACATAAATTTTATAATTTGGTGCCAATTTGCCTATTTTGCTAATTCTTGCGTACACATGCCTTTTCCTCGATTTTGTGTTTTAATTTCAAATACTTTATATATTATATTTAACTTGTAGGAACCTTTCTTGGAGTGATTTGAGGCTTAGAAGTTATTAGAAGCTCAATTTCACTGTTGCTGAAGTTTCAACTTGAACATGCTGCAAAGATCGAGCCATAAATCTCTCATCTCAAATTCAAATAAAGTAAATAAGGTGTCTATTTTAAAACCAAGAAAAATATCTACAACTTTCATGAAGACACCGAGAGTTAATTTGGAGGATTTAGGGCTGAAACGGGCTTAGAGTTAACTAGAATGTCAAATTCTATATAATTGTTGTAAGAAGGTTGTGCTATAGCGCAATCTACAGCTAACACCCCACATGATGCACT
The DNA here is from genome assembly GCA_031439595.1 of Pterocarpus santalinus. Lineage (NCBI taxonomy): Eukaryota > Viridiplantae > Streptophyta > Magnoliopsida > Fabales > Fabaceae > Pterocarpus > Pterocarpus santalinus. The sequence continues at coordinate 26,801,968 of CM062525.1, forward strand.
GACTATTGCGCTATAGTGCAACTAGAAAAGCGTAGAATAGCAGAGTGGGTGCAATCTCGGGTTTTGGACTACATGGGCCAATTTTTGAAAAGTCAATGCATGGGAATTCATGTACTAATACCTAAGACTTTACCTAATTAAGTAACAAGTCTCATTTTAGGAATTTAGCTTCTCTCTTTAGGTTAGAATATGTTAATTTTCTCTTCTTTCCCTTCTCCTGTTCCCCTTTCTTCTTGTACCCTCTCATTTTTCCACCACCACTCTTTATTTTCTGTTTTGGTTGTAAATTCCCATAAAGGAGTAGAGTTAGGGGCTAGCTTGGGATTCTCCAAAGGGCTTCAAGAATTGTATCTTGAAACCTTACTCTTTAATTTCAATGCATGATGTATTTTCTCAATTATTTGCCTTTTACTCTTTTATATGCCTAAATTGAATGATATCGATATGTGGGCATATAATTGGGTGATTATTAATTGATTGATTAATATGAACTTAGCTAGTTGAGGGTTCTTAATTATGAAACTTGATTGAATATATTGAGATTGGGGTTTATAACTAGGACAATATTGATTATGTCTTCTTATTGACTGGTATTGATATGAGGATGTATGACTAAGATGTAAATTAGATGTATGTTGATTATTTGATTGATGTGTATTTAATTAACTAAAGAATTGAGAATTAATCTTGATTGAGACTTAGGCTAATGCAATTGGAGCTAAAGGTTAGCATGATTTAATTAGAAGTAGAGGTCTCAGTCATCTAGTAATTATGTGTTAATCTAATGTTTGATGATCGTTACATTAATTGTGGAGTTTCTAGTAGTAGTCACACTAGCAACTTAAGTCAGCTACTCTCCATGTGTTTGATCATATACGTATTTCTAATAGATATGTCTTTAGCCTGAGGAAATCTTTGAGCAAGTGTACATTTTAATTGTTAGTTTCTATTCCGGACTAGAGCAAGTGAGCCCCACTTGGCCCAACAACTAAGCCTAATTAGAGGTTGGATTGGTCATTATCTGATGCACAGATCGGACCCACATGCAACCTATGGCCCACATCCGAATTAGGCATAACAGAGCCCTCAATACGGCGGAGTGGTACTCACCTTGCCTTTTGTCAATAAACTGGGACCCATCCATTAACCTTTAGCTGATTGACGTCCCGAGTTATCCCCTACTATGGCGAAACCAGATCCCTATCTTCTCAACTACCTACCCATATATATATGAGTCCAGTTATGGACCTCAGGTACTATTTTTACCCCTCTCATACGCTCACCTGCACATATTGATTTGAGCATCGGAGTTCTTGCAGGTACCCCCATCGTCATGGAACTTCAACTTCATTAGTCCGTTAATCATATCGTGAGTAGTTTGAGGTCCCAATTATTGCTCGAATTCCCTTCAAGTAGCCCACTTCCAAAACATTGGCGCCATGTGTGGGGACTCAAATGCTCCTTACCATCATACTATGGCAGAAATCATACCAATGTCTTCATACCCAAGACAGGAAAATGCGGCAGCACACGACCTCACAAGTAACCAACAACCACTAATGGACGATCGAATAGCTTCCGATTCAGCTTTGGACGTCGGAGACCGCCGCCACATGCAGAACTCAACGGCTCACCGCTCTCTCATTCTGGCAGCAGGAAACGTGGTTGCCTCTAGGGTGAAACTTCACCCTCAGGCCAATACTGACCCACTCGCAGAGATGTTAACCCTGATGCGGGAGCAAGGTACCGTATTCAAAAGTTGGAATAGAATTTGGACCACATGAAAGAAGCCGACCGCAAATGATGATGGAAGTGGCATCGATGACATGATAGGAGCCCAGAGCACTACAAAGGCCGAAGCTCGAGAGAATGCAGCCGCATCACCGAACACTGACGTTGTGGAAACTTACCTCGTCGAAGCATCGCCAACAATCATAAAAAGCCTCGGGTAGAAAAAGTTCGACACCACCTCGAACACTTTGAATCCTGACCTATCTTTAGGTATGCTGGTAGGCGTTCGAGGTGTGGCTCGGAGTGCTATGAGGACCCCAAGGATGGCGATGACATGCCATTCTCTGACTACATCATAGGAACTCAGCCACTGAAAGGTTTCAAGCCCCCGTCTGACATGGAGCCCTATGAAGGGAACACCGATCGCTAAGTCAACGATGGCGCTGGCCGGAGTCTTGGATCCTGTCAGATGCCGAGCATTCCTGATTACTCTGAAAAAAGTAGCACTCAAATGGTTCAACTCTCTCTCGCCCAGGTCGATCAACTGATTTTCCAACCTCGCATCGCTATTCTTAGCCCACTTCACTACCAAGAAGTTCAAACCAAAACTTTGCTCATTGATGAATTGCAGACTCCGCGTCGCTATTCTTAGCCCACGTCACTACCAAGAAGTTCAAACCAAAACTTTGCTCATTGATGAATTGCAGACTCAAGTAGCAATTCTAATGTTGCTAAATGAACTACGACCTGGGCCATTCAAAACTTTGTTGCCGAAAAGGCCACCATAATCCCCAGAGAAAACATAGACAAGAGCTGAGAAATATATCTTCCTCGAGAAAACAGAGAAAGCCACAACTAATTCGGGAGGGCACCAATCTAACAAGAAGGTTAGTAGCCAAGATGAGCACCCTAAGAAGGACATATGTTCAAGGACCGATAAATACTTAACATATCCCTTTCCAAGCTGTTCCTAGAGTTGGTTAGGTCGAAAGGTTTCCCAAGCCTCAAAATCTCAAAATAAGGGCCAATACGAATAAGTCCTTGTTTTGCGAATACCACAATGGCTTCAGGCACAGAATCGAGGATTGCTATAACCTCCGAGATAGTGTAGAACAACTGATAAGGGAAGGCAGATTGGCCAAGTGCGTGGCTTCAAAAGAAGTCCACGAAGAAGATGAGCATCCGATCAGGGGGACGAGGAAAAGCGGAATCCGGGGAGCCAGAGAACCTCGAAACCAGAAGGGAATCAAGGCAATGATGAGGAACAAGCAATTACCAGGACTATCAACATCATCATTGGAGGCTTTGTTGGTGGAGGAACGACTAAGTCCTCCCGAAAAAAGCACTTGCAAGCGGTCCTCAATATGTCCTCAAGGAAGATAAAAAGTCGGTGCTGATATTACAGCCAACACCGGAGATAATCTTCTCTAGCTCAGACTTGGAAGGCATGATTCTCGGACACAATGACCCTATGGTGATTTTTGCTACAATGGTCAATGCCCAAGTAAAAAAGGTATTCATCAACCAAGGGAGCTCGACAGATATTTTATTCCAAGTCGCTTTTGATAAGCTCAGACTAAATAACGCTGACCTCCAAACACACAAGGAAGAGTTGATCAGCTTTTCTGGGGAGAAAGTCCACCCTAGGGGTTCATCACCCTCCAACTAACCTTGGGGTCCCGATTTAAAACCCGGACCGTTAAAGTCAATTTTATAGTTGTTAACTGCCTCTTGGCCTACAACATTATACTTGGGAGGCCGACGTAACAAGATAGGCTCCATTATCTCTTCGGCATCCCTCACAATGAAGTTTTTTATCGATGAAGGAGAAATTGCTATAGTAAAGGCAGATCAGCTTACAACTCAATAATGCTACAATGCCAGCCTCAAGATCCAAAGGCAGCAGTGAAAGGTATCTTAAGGAGATTCCTAACCCCCCAATTCCTCAAAGGTCATGATGATAGACCGAGATACAAGGAAGGTCAAAGGAGGAAGACCTGAGCTGGATAGGGAACTGGAAGAAGTTCAAATTGTTAACAAATTTGGGCAAGTAACTCGGATCAACAAAGATCTCTCGACCATGTTCAAGCAAGACCTAGTTATCTTTTTGAGGTCCAATGCAGATTTATTCTCTTAGACTGTGCCAGATATGCCTGAAATCAACCCAAAGTTTATGTCCCACCAGCTCTCCATTTTCCCTGGTGCAAAGCCTATAGCTCAAAAAAGGAGAAGAATGAGCCCAGATAGAGTCCTCGCGATCTAGGAGCAAGTCGAAAGTCTCCTAGACGTTGGGTTCATACGAGAAATAGTATATCCGATGTGGTTATCTAACGTCATCATAGTCAAAAGGTCCAATGGTAAATGGCGTATGTGCGTCGATTGTACTGACTTGAGCAAAGCTTGCCTAAAGGATCCATATCCCTTACCAAGCATTGATAGGTTAGTAGATGCAGCTTTCGGTTTCTGATTTCTCACTTTTCACTTTCATGGACGCTTACTCAGGGTATAACCAAATCCCCATACATCACCTCGATGAAGAGAAAATGACATTCATAACTCCAATGGCTAACTATTGCTACAAGGTTATGCTGTTTGGGTTGAAGAACGCGGGAGCCACATACCAAAGGCTCATGAACAAAGTATTCGCGGAGCTCATCGGAGGTTGATGGAGGTCTACATTGATGACACGCTAATCAAGACCAGAGTGGAAAATCTTCTATTCGGCCTCGAAGTTGTATGCGGTCGACTCCGACAGCACAACATGAGATTAAACCTGCATAAATGTGCATTCGCTATAGAAATCGGGAAATTCCTGGGATTCATGCTCACACATCAGGGAAACAAAGCAAATCCTGACAAGTGTCAAGCTATCCTTGAAATAAAAAGTCCGATAACAGTGAAAAAAGTACAATGTCTCACTGGAAGAGTTGCCTCCCTCTCGAGATTCATGGCTGCATCAGCCCGGAAAGCCATTCCCTTTTTCTCTTTCTTAAACAAGGGCAATACCTTTGAATGGATGCCGGATTGTGAAGCTTCATTTTTCGAGTTCAAAGAGTACCTTTTCTCATCCTCTAATACTAAGTGAGCCAGAAGTCGGGAAGCTCTTGTTCTTATACCTGTTTGTTAGCAATGTGACCATAGCTGGGGGACTAGTCTGGGAGGATTCCCGACAACAGCACCCCGTATACTTCATCAGCAAAGAACTACAAGGCCCCGAGATCAGATATCGGAAGATTGAAATAGTCTCCCTGGCCTTGGTCATAGAGGCACATAGTCTCCGCCAATATTTTCAAGCTCATACGATCATCGCCCGAACTGACCAGCCAATCAGGCAAATCCTCCAAAAATCAGACTTAGCGGCCGGGATGGTACCATAGTCCATAGAACTTTCAGAATTTGATATCCAATATGAGCCAAGGACGGCCATTAAAGTTCAAGTATTAGCAGATTTCTTAACAGAAATGGTGGATGATGTGAACTCCCGAGAACCGGGATGGACACTACATATAGATGGAGCCTCTAGCTCTAAGGAAAGTAGAGCCGGAGCAACACTTAAAAAACAAGGCAAAATAATTATCGATTCTCCATAAAGTTTGAATTCCCGGTTTCAAATAAACAGGCCGAATACGAAGCCCTCATAGCTGGCTTAAAGATAGCTAAAAACGTTGGAGTATCCTAACTTTTGATATGCAGCGACTCTTAAATTGTGACCTCCTAAGTAATCGAGATGTATCAAGCTGAGGATGCTTTGCTGCAAAAATATTTTTTGAAAGTGAGAAAGCTAGTAAAGGAGTTCTCAAGTGTCGATTTCCGACACGTTCCTAGGGAGGAGAATGTCAGGGTTGACATCCTCAGCCCGGAGAAAATAACCAAAGCTTGATCCAAGAGACATTAAAGCTCCCCTCAATAACGGAACCTCTTTCAACCTGGAGTTTCAAACTGGATGACTATGATTGTCCAATACCTGTGTAACAGGACCTGACCAAAAGATTCCGCGGATGCAAAGTGGCTAGCCAGAGAGGCCTCTTATTACACCATCATCAATGAACAATTATTCAGAAGAGGACTATCCTAGCCATTACTAAAGTGCATGGGACTAGATCGATTTCCCATCATTCTTGAGGAAGTCCATGAAGGTTCTTATGGCCACCATCTCGGAGGAAAATCACTCGCATTGAAAGTATTATGAGCTCGTTTATATTGGCCTACGATGATCAAAGACCCGGTCGAATATGCAAGGAAATGCTTCAGTTGCCAAAAACATGCCACTTTCCACCTCGCCTTTTTTGATAAACTAACCTCGATCATGTTCCCTTGGCCTTTCAACAAGTGGGGACTCGACCTCCTAGGTCCCTTCCCACTCGCCTTGGGACAAGTAAAGTACCTAATTATGGCCACAGACTACTTTACTAAGTGGATAAAAGCAGAGCCATACTCCACCATTATTGCCGCCCATGCTCGAAAGTTTGTATGGAAGAACATCTTCATCCGCTTCAGAATAGCCAACTTCGTAGATTGCTGATAACGGAACCAGGTTTATATATCAAAAGTTCCGAGGATTCCTCACAAGCTACAAGGTGAAACATCACTTCACTTTGGTCGAGCACCCATAAGCCAACAGTTAGGTCGAAGCTACCAACAAAGTTATATTACAAGGGTTGAAGAAGAGACTCAATGAGGCAAAGGAGGCATAGGACGTTCTAAGGTCCTACCGAACCACCCCATATTCGACGATAGGAGAAACTCCTTTTAAGCTTACTTACAGGGTAGATGCAATGATATTGATTGAAGTCGAAGAATTCAGCCCACGCATCATGCTCCGACCTACATGCTAGTAAGCACTTCGAGAAGAATCCGACCTATCTAACGAGGCAAGGAAGATGGCTCATTTACTAGAGAAGGCGCTAAAATATCGAATCTCACAAAGATACAACACCAAAGTGATACCTTGGACGTTTGACAAAGGTGAATTGGTCCTCTGAAGTACTGACATCAGAAAGCCTCCTATAGGCCACGAGAAATTGGCTGCAAATTGAGAAGGCCTATATAGAGTTATTGACATTTTAGGAAAAGGGGTATATAAACTCTCCATGCTATCAAGCTCATAAATTCTGAGGTCATGGAACTCCTTCAACCTTCGAAAATTTTTCATCTAAGTATAAACCGCACGAAGTAGCTGTACTCTTTTTCTTACCTTGGGTTTTGTCCCACTAGGTTTTCCCGATGAGGTTTTAACGAGGTAGAACTCCATGGGTCGAATAGTATCTACTAAATTCTTTCAATTTTGTACTTTTATATATTATCTTTGCCACAACTTTATCCCATTTTATACTCATTATTTCGATTGTTCGTTATCGCTTTCACTTTTTTATTTCTCGTTATATTTAATATGCTTATTATTTGTATTTAACGCTTTCAATCCGCTTTAGTTCTCCTAAGGGATTGATCACTCCTTAGTCGAGAAAAATGAGTCCCAGTCTAATAACTCGGATACATACGAGCAAAGTCCTAGAGTAAATGAACTCGAACACATGCAAAAAATTCGATGTTATATCTTAGATAACTTTCAGTTCGGTGAAACAATAAGGTGCCACCAATATTCTCTTCAAGTTATAACTTAGGCCAAAAATAGGCGCATCAATTGGTTCAATTGGCAACAAATAAAACTGTAAATTACGGGAAATTTCGTTATAGGAACCCGGAACTTGGGAAAACATTCATTACAAAGAGCACCCATGATAGGGCAAACCAAAATAAAAATTACAACACATCAAGGGTCCGACACCGGATTCACCGGATCGGCTTTGGGATCTTCGTTGCCTTCATCATGTTTATCCGGAGCTACCTTAATGCGACCTTCAACCACGATTTTATCCAACTCGACCTCATTAAAATTAACACCGAGACAAATGATTTGGCACTGCTCCAAGAGAGACTCTTTTATCTCTTCGACCGACTTCGCCTATAGCTACTCCACTCAAGCCACTTCATCTTTTGCTTTGGCAGCATCCTTGGAAGATTTGGTGCAAGCCCTCTCGAGTTCCAATATCCGAGAAGAGGAATCCTCCAACTGCTTATCCTTCCATTGAAGCATCTCCTTCAGCTCGTCAATTTTGACCTGCTTAGTCTTCTCCAAAGCCGACTTCTCATCTTGAAGAAGGGAAAGTTTCTCCTTCAAGACTTTGACCTCCTCCATAGCTCGAACATCGGAAGTAATGACTGGCTCCGAATATCAAAGTAAGGCCACCGACTTCAGCATAGCACGCCTGGCCCACTCGAACTTGTTGGTTGAATTCTCGTCGTCCCCTTGTAGGCGCTTGAGGAGGGTAGCGACCATCAGCTCCTTATCCATAAAATTAGGATAAAGAAAATCCTTTTTCATCATATGGAATTCCGACCTATCCCTCGATGCGGGAGGACCATTGGGATCGGTAACCACAATTTTCTCTTTGGTCGCCTTTTTTGATTTTTGTTTCTTCAAAGGCTGGGCTATGGAGGCTGCCTCGTCAGGAGCAGAAGAAAATACCGATTCTTCAAATCCAACCGATTTGGGGCTGTTGCTCCTATCCCCCTTGTGGGGCCTCTTCAATATCCTACGATGGAACTCGACAAAAAAGGTAGACTTCGGAGCCATTTCATCTACAAAATAGAAATTAGTAATAAGTATACAACAAATAAAGGAGGAAGAAAAAGTACAACAACAAGAGAAAAAGATAATAACCTAAATACCGCCTAGCCTGACTGGGCTTTGCATAACTATGTTCTTCAAGTTTAGATGGCTTTTACCAAAGCTTTTGAGAAGGAAGTTGAAAATAGCCTTCTCCTCGGGCTTAAGGAAACTCTTTTCTATCCGAGGATTGCCGAAGTGCTTGCACCAGAAAATGTTAAACCAGAGCTCTCCTTCCAAGTTCTCCCAGAAAGGAATTGAATTCGAAAGCTCGAATACTTAAAAATAAACAGGCTTAATGTTGTAAAGGATTCCTCGAAGAGAAGAAAGACCTTCCAATTGACATGAGCTTGGAAGGACAACCATTTCAAGGTTTAGCCCCCGCCAGCGGGTCAGGTCAAAGTAAAAAAGAAAAGAACACTTCTAGAGATGGCAATATTCTGAGATATTCATGAATGATCTCGAATCCTCAAATTATCACCCAGCTATTTGGGTGTAGTTGGGAAAGAGTGGTCTCAAACCGATTCAAAATCTCCACTTGAAAGTAGGTAAACGGAATTCGAACTCTTAGTTTGGAAATGATGACGTCGTAAAACCACATCCACCTAGGCCCCTCCTCAAGATTGAGATCACTCACTTTTTCACTTGGGCCAGGAGCCTCCAGATAATACCCTTCCTCGTACTCACCCTCCAGCGAGATTAAGTTCTCCTCTTTGAAATGAGTTAGGAACTCCGAGTTTATGATTAAGGGGGTCCCAAGGACTTCGGCATCAACCCATCGGTAGATGAAGGTGATCTCGGGAGGAAATGTTAGAGCCTTTTATTTTTTGACCATCTCAAGATCTCGGATAACCTGCAAACGAAACCACCCTTACATCACAAACTAGGGAAAAAACTAAGTCAGAAACTTTCAAAAATAGCATGGAAATTGAAAAAGACAAGCCCCTAAGATGGCTTCCCTCTAAACATAAAGCCACTGGTGGGCGGCGGAAGTAAGGAAATGTAGCAAAATGGGGGTTAAAGGCATCCCTAAGTAGTGGACGAAATGAGAATGAATGGTTAAAACAACCCAGCCACCATCAATATAACATTTCATTCCATAAAACAAATGCCATAAGCACTAAAAACAGCAAATGGAGAGAAAAGACACACCTGTTATGAGGCATGAATACCTGAAATGGTAGATTGTCTTGTTGTGAAACAAAGAACCTCCTCCTCCTTCACTGCAAAGATTTTAGACAAGCAAAGAAATGGAGGGCAGAATAAGCGAACAGGTATTTATAAGGGTAAAAACACCTCTTTATCATGCATACCAAATGCCACTAAGGACATGGTACAACTTTTTGTAGTAAAGAGTTAGGGGCAAAAGTGGAAAAAGAACCCCAACTCAAATGATGAAGGCGCTCAAATCGAGGTGCCAAAACAACACATGTCAGCTCAAGGCAATGGGACGCGGCTTACGAGGCGAAAAGACGTCACCTCTTCTTGAAGATACAGGACATTCCCACAAGCAAATGTCAAATCATTTGAAAAATGGCCTATTATTCTTGGAACATGGATCATGACATGAGACAATAATGAAGAACTTGGTACCCGATGAAGCCACCTCGGTCACCGAGTTAGGCGCATTGTTCCGGACTAGAGCAAGTGAGCCCCACTTGGCCTAACAACTAAGCCCAATTAAAGGTTGGGTTGATCATTATCCAAAGCGCAGATCGAACCCACATGCGACCTAAAGCCCAAATTCGAATTAGGCGTAATAGAGTCCCCTAATACGGTAGAGTAGTACTCACCTCGCGTGTTGTCGATAGACTCGGACCCATCGATTAACCTCTAGCTGATGGATATCCTGAGTTATCTCCTACTATGGCGGAACCAGATCATTATCTTCTCAACTTCCTATCCATATATATACGAGTCCAGTTATGGATCTCTGGTACTTTTTTTACCCCTCTCATACACTCACCTGCATTCACTGACTTGAACATCGGAGTCCTTGCAGGTACCCTCATTGCCGTGGAACTTCAGCTTCATTAATCTGTCAATCATATCACAAGCAGTTTGAGGTCCCAATTGTTGTTCGGATTCCCTTCAGGTAACCCACTTCCGAATAGTGTCTTTTCTTAATTAGTTTTCTCATATGCAAACAAAACCCCTTGTTGCGAATTAAATAGTCATCAACACCCACATGCGACGACCTTAGTTGTACTATCCCATGAGTAGTGTAATTAAATAAGTATTTTAAAATTATAATTTAGAGTCAGCTACAACACTTGCTACTAGAGTGATGATAGACAAAATGATGGTCAAGAGTCAAATGCAATAGACAAATGTTCAACCCAACTTTTGATAAAGGATATTTTAGGAATTCCAAAATGAAAGCAGTGAAAAAAGGCATAGCATTAGGCAAAAAGGTGTGGCAATAACTACTATCTTTGATATTTAGGGTGATAAAAACATCACAATTTCACAATCTTGGTAGATGTCCCCTATCTATGGTTGAAATTTGGGGACTTTACCATGCTTTTTACTTAGCTTGGAATTTGGGATATAGAAGAGTAATGTTAGAGTTGGACTTGTTATCTGCAATCAATCTCCTTAGCTTGGAATTTGGGATATACAAGAGTAGTGTTAGAGTTGGACTTGTTATCTGCAATCAATCTCATTCGACAATGCGATGATTGAAAGCATCCTTATGCAAGCGTGACTCAAAGAATTCAAAGGCTCTTTGAGTATGGACTGGGAGGTTCTCTTGCTGCATGTTTATTGTAAGGCAAATAGAGTAGCAAATTTTTGGTTGAGCTTGAACATTCTTAAGTGCTAGGGTTGGTTGTGTATCGCCTTCCTCTTCTTGCCTTAGATGATTTTTTTTAGAGACAATGGTAGTCAGTTGCATTCCCTACATTAGTTTTGTAATTTTTGGTTTTTGTTTGCACTAATCACATGTTTAATTACCCAAAAAATAAAGGAAAATGTTAAAAAATAAGTTTTTTTTGATAAAATCTTTTCAAGTATAAATAAAATTAAAATAATTTGAAAATTATAATAAACTTCACTTCAATTTATAAAATATAGACAAAATATCTATTTTGGTTCCTGATTAAAATTTCGGAGGACAAATTAATTCCTCAAGATTTAAAATTTATAGGTAGTTCCTCATTATTCAAAAAATGGGATATATTAATCCCTCTATGCAAAAATTTTAAGGATTTTATGCAACCATAAAATCCTTAAAATTTTTGTATAGAGGGATTAATATGTCCCATTTTTTGAATAGTGAGGGATTATATGTGATTTTCAAATTTTAAGAAACTAATTTGTCCTTTAAAATTTTTATCAAGGATCAAAATGAGTATTTTATCTAAAATATATCAAATCATGTTGAAAAATAACTTTTATAAGGAAAAATAGATTTTGGAAAGAATTAATATTTCCCAAAAGTAAATTGAAATTTAAAATTTAAAAAATATTTAAAATAAAATTTAAAAGGCCGATAAAACTAATAAATATGGTAGAGAGCCAATTAGCTAACTTATCAGATGTGAACATTGGGTGATTTATTTCTTCTAGACTGTTTAAATTGTTGGGCTAATACAAATCTAGTTAGCCTATAAACTGAACTTTAAGCATGCTTATAATATGATTGGACTCCACTAATTTTAGTATGATTTAATTTTAATGTATTAATAATAATATAAATTTTTTTACATTATTATCGAATCAAATTCTTTAATATAAATGACTTTGAAAATAATAAATGTAAAAATCAAACTTGTTTGCTGACATAGCAATCTATGATCGAATGAAAATATAAAAAAAATTTTATATTATTAATATATTAAAATTAAATTCATTTTATTTTATATATACTTATTTGTTTCTGTATTTCACTAATTTTATTACAAGTGTTATTAAATATGATACATTAAATTCCCATCTATGCAAATTTTTTGCCTTATATTAAATATTATTAAATATTAACTATTAAAGACAACGTAAAATAAAGAAAAAACCCAACGAGGATCAAGAGCAATTACACTTAGATGATATTTCGTCATTTGTTTTTTTCACTAAGTTATGATTAAATCCTAAAAGTAAATGATAAATAATTAAAATAAAAAATAAATAAAAGAGATGGGCGCCCACGTGTCATAAGGAGGAAACAGACAGGATTGAAGTTGCAGAATGGTCGTGGAGGGAAGGATACCCGATCCATGATCCATCATTTGCTTCCAAAACTGATCTATTTCCTTTCTCTTCCATTTTCATTATTCTCTCTCTCTGTCTCTCTCTCTGTGTGTGCCTGAATTCCAAAATTCACCGAATCCCGGGTCTGTGTAAGAGAGGTTTTTGATCCTTTCTCTCTCTCTCTCTCTCTCTCTCTCTGCCACTTCCATTCATTTCATTTCATCTCATTTCTACAGCGACAAATTCTGAGAGTTTTCTGCAGTGAACGTTTCTGAGTTCTAGGGTTTCCAACTACTATGGACCAGGCCGAATTAACCACAGAACAGGTTCTTCCCGATCCATTACTCCCCCTCTCTCTGTTTCCGTTCTTCGATCTGATTGCAAACTCCCGTTTGTGCTCGATTCACTTTCGATTTTCAGTTTCTTAGTTCTTGTAGATCTTAATGTCGTAGATTGTTACTCTAGTGCTGCAATGAATGTTTCCATTGACATTTTGTGTTTTAATGTTTTCTGGAAGGTTCTGAGGAGGGACATCCCATGGGAGACCTACATGTCCACGAAGCTCATCTCTGGCACAAGCCTTCAGCTCTTAAGGCGTTACGATCACCGATCAGAAAGTCACAGAGCACAGTTGCTAGATGATGTAAATTATTATTATTGTTGTTATTATTATTATTGCTGTTGTTATTATTATTATTATTATTAGTAGTAGTAGTAGTATTTTTAAAACATTACTGTTATCTTAAATAAATTTTCAATATTTTTTGTGTCTTTGGAAGTTGATCCTGGTTCCGAATTTCATTTGAAGTAGGTTTAATTAGTGATTATGGATTCTACTGACTAATGATACTGAATATTCAACTTGGTTGTGCGGCAGGATGGTCCGGCTTATGTTCGTGTGTTTGTTCGTGTGTTGCGTGATATTTTCAAAGAAGATACTGTAGAATATGTTTTGGCACTGATAGATGAAATGCTTGCAGGTAGTGTGTGTGGAAATTGGCCCTTTTGTGGGGTTTTTTTTTCATTTTTTTAATTTTGTGCATTATCAGTGAAATAAACTTTTAATTATTGTCCTTTCCAGCAAATCCGAAAAGAGCAAGACTGTTTCATGATAGCACCCTTGCAGATGAAGATACTTATGAGCCTTTCTTAAGTTAAGTATTTACTCAAATCAAATATGATCTTAGTTGGTTTTGCTTTGAAAATGATGGCTATTATAGCAAAACCTGTTTTAGAATTTTCTATTACAGGGGCTTCACATGTTGCTCCAGCTATTGATGATCATATCTGTGGTTATATAAAATATGTGCTTGTTGGAAGATTGTGCTTCATAGTGATTCATAGTTTATACTAATTTATAGTGTAAGATAGTCATAGCCCTTTTACATGGTGCAGAGACTGAGAGGGTCTGTCATTTTTTCTTCAGAAAAGCTATATATACCTGTCATTAAGATGATATCGTATGATTGTTATGTATTTTGATTATTTTCTCTGTCTTCGAAGTTATGAAATACAAACAACAAAAAATTAACAACATTGTCCATCTTTCAGATTGCTTTGGAAAGGAAATTGGTTCATACAGGAGAAAAGTTGTAAGATCCTTGCTTTGATAGTTAGGTAACACAAACATGAGGCACTCCCACATTTTAATTGAAAAATTATCATACTCAAATGAAACAGCAGGTAGTGTTGTGTAAGTTATATTTTCAACTATTCATCCTTTTCTGCCTGCAGTGTCAGGCCAAAAAATCAGAATGGCGTTGTTTCAAATGGAGATGCATCAAAGAAACCCTTTACCACTATTGATGATGTTTTGAAAGGATTGGTGAAATGGCTTTGTGAACAGGTATGTGATACTGAAGAGTTTTTCTTTTTTCTCACTGAAATAAAGTTCATAAGTTGATAATCTTAGTTTAATGAATGCTATTATCAATTTGAGAGATATACAGGTCTTTATAAGATAAACATGTTTATTTCTGAGAGATAAAGCTAAACATTTTTAGCTTGTTATATTCTTTTATCATAATATGAAGATTAATTACACATTACAAGAGGCAGCTATAATGTGTGCTTGCAGAAATATATCCAATTTTATTTAATTATATGATAAAATGTCTTTTTCCTCCAATTTCTAAATTGTAACTTATAAAAAGGAGTTTTAAAATAAATTTCCTTAATGTGATTTAATTCCGAAGAAGATGGTAAGGAGACTAAGTTCTATGTATGCGTTCTTACTTTCATCTAATTATTTTATATCTGTAGCTTAAGAAGCCATCTCATCCTAATCGTGGAGTGCCAACTGCTATCAATTGCCTGGCAACTCTGCTTAAGGAACCTGTGGTTAGGTCTTCCTTTGTTCAAGCAGATGGAGTCAAGTTGCTTGTGCCATTGATTTCTCCAGCATCCACCCAACAATCTATTCAGGTAAGTTTTCTGTATAACCGGATTTACCCTGAGTTGGCCACATGGTCCATATGAATTCTGCCATTAGGTGCATTTGTAAGTGTGACATATCTAGTTATACCTTTAATACTCGAGGAAAATTCAATATCCTGTGTTGCATCTGGTTATGGATGGCTATACCAGACGTGCTAGGTGCATCTACCCAAATACTAATTAAACTCCTTTCTTTCAAGAACAAAGGTAGGGGGGATTCCAGATTTCTTGGCGTCTGGATTGGCTTATCAATAAAAATATTACTGATAAAATTTGAGAGAATTCATGTCACATGTTTAAGGAATTTAGGGAAATTAATTGAGAAATTCTTCTGTAACAGCTTCTCTATGAAACATGCCTGTGTATATGGCTGTTATCCTATTATGAGCCAGCAATTGAATATTTGGCTACTTCAAGGGCTCTTCCGCGACTTATTGACGTTGTTAAGAGTTCTACAAAGGAGAAGGTATTATTGACTTGTTGAGTTTATGTTTATCTTATTTCTCCATATCAACTTATTGTTGTTCACATTTATTTGTTCCTGGTAATTAATTTCATTATTATAGAGTTATATTGACTTATATTTTGATAGCTTCTAGCTGAATTTGTATTAACTTTCTTTTATATTTTAATCCATGCTATGTTGGCAATTATATATCTTTTATAACATTTTGTGGCATAGAAGTCTAATATTAGCACACTGTTTTGCCAATTTTGTCAGGTTGTTAGAGTAGTTGTCTTGACTCTTAGAAACTTGCTGTCAAAGGGGACTTTGGGTGCTCAGATGGTTGACCTTCAGCTGCCACAAGTTGTTCAGAGTTTGAAAGCTCAAGCTTGGAGTGATGAGGTGAGAGAATTAGAAGGACCTGCAATCACTTTTCCTGAAGAAATTCTATTTGTGCAAATTGAATAAAATTATAGAGGTGCTATGCAGAGATCAATCACAGGAAGTGATTCTTTGGCGTGCATCTTACAATTAACTTTTTTGATCTTGTAAAGAGGATCTCTTGTCTTTCTGTCTATTTGTATACTTCTCTTCATCTTAATAAAATTATTCTTTTATCCAAAACAAAACAAAACAAAACAAAACGAAATGAAATGAAATCTTGCCACTAACTTGATGTATTTGCTGTCAAAACTTATCTTTAGCTTTTTATTGTCATCCTGATTTTAGATATTAATGATACCCTTACAAAAATATGTCATTTTTTTGAATTGGAATTATACAGTACATGTGGTTTTGCTTTAGATACACTTGGTTTCTCTATGATGCATTAAATTTAGAAGGCACATACTACTTGATGCTATTCTGATAGAGAACCGAGTGGTAGGAGGGTAATTATGGGTTTCTCTAAGGTTTATAAGAGAAAGAAATATAATGAGGCAACAGAGGGAAAGAATATGCAGGAGAATCATCAATTGGGGCCCACTGATGCGTGTGGGCCTAACTAACTGCTGTGCTGGACAGCAGGGTGAGGAGAGGGTGATTGTTACAGGTATATGGAGTGAGTAGGGAGGTTTCCAAATTAGGTAAGGATTGGGTTAGGAATATGGGGAGGGACTGAGCACTCTTTCTTTGCTCAGATATTGTCACTGTTCTGTTGCTTCTTGTTCAGTATTTTCTTCTTCCTCTTGGCTGATATCACACTAGTATCAGCTCAAGTGAGTGAAATATATGTATTCCTGTTTCTGTGGTGTTTGCTGTGTTTCTATTGTCTGTTGCTATTTATTGGTATCTGAGCCTGGTTTTGGGCATTGTGATGGTGACTTCACGAGCTGCCGTGGAAGCCAAAGTGAATTCGTTGGAGAGTAAGCTGGACAATGTGCTCCATTTGCTGACTGAGAAGAGCAGAATGTGCGGGAGGTCTCACCATCAAAGTACCCCTAAGCATGCGGGAACTTTGCGTTGGAGAGAGGTAGTGGAACTTTAGAGGAGGACCAAGCCTCCCCTCGATGTCGTTGAGATGAATCTGCTCATCACCATCGGGAACCATCTTGGGGAAGTCGACCTCCTTGATGGGAACTGAGGCCAATGATAGAAATACCACGGCTCGTGCGATGAGCCATGGCATGGGGGGAGGGGTCGCGACAAGGCGCGCGCTTACTAAGGACGAATGGCGGTGATGACCGCCGAGGCAGAAGCAGGTTCGAGAGGGGAAGTAGATCTTTGCCGCGAATTGAAGGTGGGCGCAAGATGGAGTTACCCATCTTCATGGGAGAAGATGTAGGTGGATGGATAGTGCGCATTGATCGCTACTTTGGAGTGAACGGGATCCGCGATGAAGAGAAGATGGATCTCGTGATTCTAGCTCTAGAAAGTAAGATGGATCTCGTGATTCTAGCTCTAGAAAGTAAGGCCCTTAATTGGTTCCAGTGGTGGGAGGATCAAACTCCTTTCCCTCGTTGGAGACGATTCAAGGAAGCAGCAATACACCATTTCCAACCGAGACTGGCCAAGGATCTGTATGGTCCTGTGTTGAGGTTGAAGCAAACAGGATCTGTTATGGATTGTATAGAGAAATTTGAATTGGTGACTTGACCTCTCCGTGACATTGACAAAGACATTCTCAAGGGAATGTTTCTTAATGGGTTGAAGGAGGAACGTAGAGCTGAGTTGAAGCTTTTTGAAATGAAGACTCTCTGAGCTTAAGGAACGGGTTTTGCTGTTGGAGGAGAGGAATATCACATGGAGAAGGAGTGGGGTCAAAGGGGGAGAGTGAGGGGGTGGATATACTTGAGGGAATTCTTTCCTTAAGAGTGTAGCACGAGCCAAATAGATAGTGGGGACTAGAGGAGGAGGGAGTTCGAGGGTAGCTATGGAGGTTGTGAGCAAGAAGAAGGGGCCTGGGGGAGGAAGGTTGACTCAAGTCGAATTGTAGGAGAGAAGTAGGAGGGGGCTTTGTTTTAAGTGTGTGGGGACTTGGGGTAAGGACCATGTGTGCAGATTTAAGCACTACCAATTTATGTTGGTGGAAGAGGCAAGGTATGATGAGGAGGAGCCTCAAGAAGAACCTAAGGAGGAGGAGCTGGAATTGGCTGTCAAAACCTTACAATTATCCCTCAATAGCTATAAGGGATTGACAACTCATAAGTCATTCAAGGTGTGGGGGCAGATTAGGGAGCAACCGGTGAGGGTCCTTGTTGATTGTGGGTTCACTAACAATTTCCTGCCATGGGAAATGGCCAAATTGCTGTAGCTAACTATTGATGCCATTCCTAGATACTCTGTGGAGGTTGGGAATGGGCAGATGGAACCAGGTCAAGGGGTGAGCAAGGAAGTAACCTTGTGGGTGCAGGGGATTGAGATTAAGCAAGATTTTTTCTTGCTGAATGTGGGAGGCATTGATGTGGTGTTGGGAATGGCTTGGTTGCCTAGTTTGGGTGATATAAGGGCCAATTTCCGTGAGCTGACGTTGAAGTGGAGTAAGGTAGGGGTTGGCTGTTTAAGGGGATGCTACCTTGTGTCGTGTTCAATCCGCATGGAAGGTTGCCATGAAGGCCTTGAAGAACGAAGTAGAGGGTTACTTTGTGCAACCAATGGGTGCAGAGGAAAATTCAGGTTTGGGTGGTGACACTTCCCTGAAGTCAGCAGGTTATTAGAAGAGGTTGGTGTTTTGTTCCACACTCCCACAGGATTGCTACCTCCTAGGGAGCAAGATCATGCCATTAATTTGAAGGAAGGGGCAGAAATTCCTCACATAAGGCCTGATCGATACCCACATTACCAGAAGAATGAAATTGAGAAGATCATAGAGATGTTGACGGTTGAAATTGTAAGGCCAAGCACCGGCGTCTACTCGAGTCCGGTTATTTTGGTTAAAAAGAAAGATGAAGGGTGGAGATTTTGCGTCGATTATTAGGCCTTGAACAAGGTCACAATTCCGGACAAATTTCCAATACTAGTGATCGATGAGTTATTGGATGAATTAGGTGGTGCTCAAGTGTTTTCTAAGCTGGACTTGAAGGCTGGCTACCATCAAATCAGAATGAAGGAGAGTGATGTGCCCAAAACAGCCTTTAGAACTCATGAAGGGCACTATGACTTCCTAGTCATGCCGTTTGGGCTGATCAATGCTTCTTCCACATTTCAAGCCTTGATGAACAAGGTCTTGAGGCCTTACCTTAGGAAGTTTGTGCTGGTCTTCTTTGATGATATCCTAATTTACAGCAGGAATGCGGAAACCCATAGGGAACACTCTCGGTTGGTGCTCAGTTTGATGAGGGAACATAAGCTGTTCATCAATCGAAAGAAGTGCAGTTTTGAGAAGCCCAATTGGAGTATTTAGGTCACCTCATTTCAGGTGAGGGTGTTGCAGCCCATCCTAGAAAAGTGGTAGATATGGTTAATTGGCTTGTTCCCAAAGACTTGAAAGGGTTGAGGGGCTTCCTAGGCCTCACCGGGTATTATAGGCGATTCATCAAGGGGTATGGCAAGATTGCTTGGGCTTTAACTCAACAATTGAAGAGGGATAATTTCAATTGGGGAGTTGAGGCTCAAATGGCTTTCGAACAACTCAAGAAAGCTATGACATCTCTTTCGGTTTTGGCAGTTCCATGTTTTGAATTTATCATTGAGGCCAACGCTTCGGGCAAGGGCATTGGGGCAGTGTTGATGCAAGAAGGCTGCCCAGTTGCTTATATGAGTCAAGTACTATCAGAAAGGGCACAGGGGAAGTTTGTGTACAAGAGAGAGTTGATGGCAATAGTTTTGGCAATCCAAAAGTGGAGGCATTACCTATTAGGAAGGCACTTTGTGGTCCACACGGATCAAAGGAGCCTTAAACATCTCGTGGACCAGCTAATGATGGTTAAGGAGCAGCAGAAAGAGGTAGCCAAGCTGCTAGGATGCGACCTTGAGATCAAGTACAAGGTGGGGAGAGAAAACTGGGTAGCAGATGCTCTTTCTAGAAAGCTACATTATGCTGCCATTAGCACAATCAGAGTTTGTGAATTGGAAGGCCTGGAAGAGGAGGTGCAGGCTGATGAGAGGCTTCAGACCATCATAGGGGATTTGTTACCTGATCCTGAAAAACATCCGGGATTCCACTTGAAGGATGGGAGGCTGCATTATAGGGAAAGGTTGGTAATCCCAAAGAACTCTGCTAGAATTCCCCTAATCTTGCAAGAATTCCATGACACTGCTGTGGGTGGTCATTCTGGAAATTTTAGAACCTATAAGAGATCTCAGGGGTCCTGTTTTGGGAAGGTATGAAGAGAACCATACAGCAGTATATTGAAAAATGTGACATATGCTAAAGGAACAAATATCAGACCTTATGCCCAGCTGGTTTGCTCCAACCTTTGCCCATTCCTTCCCAAACCTGGTCAGACATCACTATGGACTTTATTTGGGGGCTTTCTAAGGCAATGGGAGTGGACACTATCCTAGTGGTGGTGGACTGCCTCACTAAATATGCTCACTTCATTTCCATTGCTCACCCATTCACGGCTAAGGAAGTGGCAGCAGTATTCATCAAAGAAGTGGTCCGATTGCATGGATTCCCTATTATCTCTGATAGAGATAGGCTGTTTATGAGCTCATTGTGGACAAAATTATTTCGTATGGCTGGCACCAAACTGTAATACAGTTCTGCTTACCATCCGCAAATGGATGGCCAAACCGAAGTTGTGAATAGGTGTTTGGAGTCTTACCTAAGGTGTTTCATTGGGAGCAAACCCAAACAATGGCCCAAATGGCTTTGCTGGGCAGAATTTTGGTTTAACACCAATTACGATGTTTCCCTCAACATGACTCCTTTCAAGGCACTCTATGGGAGAGCCCCCTCTTTTAATTAAGGGAGATACTATGCCTTCTGCAGTAGAAGAGGTGAGCCAATTGCTAGAGGAACGGGATTTGATGTTAGATGAGCTTAGATCCAGTTACTTAAGGCCCAGGATCATATGAAAAAGCTTGCAGATCAGCACCGCAGAGATCTCGAGTTTCAAGTGGGTGACATGGTTTACTTGAAGATTCAGCCATATAGGCTGAAGTCCCTACCTACCAGAGTAAACTAGAAGCTCAATTCTCAGTATTACGGGCCTTTTCCAATCTCGGAAAGGATTGGAGCGGTGGCCTACAGATTGGAGTTACCCCCCGGAACTTTGGTGCATCCCATTTTCCATGTTTCATTGCTGAAAAAGTGTCTCTCCCCTGAAGTGGTTACTCAACCTTTACCTTCAGCACTTACTGAGATTGGGAGCTCAAGGTTGAGCCATTAGAAGTGGTGCCATTCAACAGAACCAGCTGAAAGAGATTGCAGTTCTTATCAAGTGGAAGGGGTTACCGGATTTTGAAAATTCTTGGGGGAAAGCTGCTGCAATCATTGTGCAGTTCACTGATTTTCACCTTGAGGACAAGGTGATGCTTGAGAGAGAGAGAGAGAGAAGGGGGGGTATTGATAGAGAACCGAGTGGTAGGAGGGGTAATTACGGGTTTCTCTAAGTCTATAAGAGAGAAATATAATGAGACAAGGGAGAAAGAATAGGCAGGAGAATCATCAATTGGAGACCACTGATGCAAATGGGCCTAACTAACTGCTGTGCTGGACAGCAGGGTGAGCAGAGGGTGATTGTTATGGGTATATGGAGTGAGTAGGGAGGTTTTCCAAATTAGGCAAGGAATATTGGGAGGGACTGAGCGCTCTTTCTTTGCTCAGATATTGTCACTGTTCTATTGCTTCTTGTTCAGTATTTTCTTCTTCCTCTTGGCTGATATATCACACTGATATCAGCTCAAGTGAGTGAAATACACGTATTCCTTTTCTGTTTCTGTGGTGTTTGTTGTGTTTCTATTCTCTGTTGCTATTATATTCATTTCAATTGAAAAATGAAAATCTGAGTAACTGTTATTTAGAACTCATTGGATTGATTGGATCCTGCCACTCAAATATTTATTATTAGTCAACAGATGACTTATGCCTTAATCATTTCTTTCACTGGCATATACGGACATTCATACAACATTATGTTACTAACTTAACTATACATTGAGAGGGGCTGAGGGAGGTTTGCCAATTATTCATTTAAATTTGTTTACAAAATACACTTTCTGTTTGCTTCTACTTTTACCTGAATTGGCACTATTAATGGTCCTCTACTTTGTTGCTGTCCCAATATTGAGATCTTGCATTCTTGAAGTTTAAATTAAATTACAAACTCAAAATAATGGGGTGTTTTCAATCTCTTTCAGCACACTTACCTTTGAAAGAACCTAATTCCTGGTGCTTCCCCATCACTTATGTTGATTATAAATGTTTTTCATAGGACTTGTTGGAGGCGCTGAATTCTCTGGAAGAAGGGCTTAAGGATAACATTAAGAAACTAAGTTCTTATGATAAGTACAAGCAAGAAGTTCTGCTTGGCCATTTGGATTGGTCTCCCATGCACAAAGATCCCATGTTTTGGCGAGAAAATATTAATAACTTTGAAGAGAATGACTTCCAGGTATCTATGCATTGTCTCTTCCTTTTTGTGATTGGATTCTCATTAAGCATGCCTGAAATTTTAGGCTGAGAAAAATACAAAAGCTTTCAGTTACTTGCTATAATTTTTTTATTCTTTCTTATTTCATGGAGCATAAAAATTGGCATCTCTGGGGCTCATAATTGGTTTTGCTGTTGATGGAAATAGTTAGTACTGAATACACATGGCTGGCCAGCATGCTTGTGTGTCTCTGATTCTTTGCTGTGTTTGGGTAGATAACGTGGAACTACTTGGTGTATTCCATTATGTACTTTGAAATTTGTAAAGGTTGGCTTCCATGTCTGAGCATTGCAAGGTTGATTATGCTAGGTGTCATTAAGTTTTAGGTCATGCCGAGAGGGAAGGGGTGTCTTAGTAATAGCGTCAAGATGTATTTTCTCTTTTGGAGCATCGATAATGTAATGGGTCCATTTGGTTAAGCTTTTGTAAAAAATCATTTCTCAAAAGTAGAATCAGAAGCAGAAGTCGAAGTGGAAGCAGAAACGGCAAACTATTTTGTGTTTGGATATAATTATAGAAATACTTTTATTTAGAATCAGAAGTTGTTAAACTGTTTGGGTGTGACAAATATAAAAGTACTTTCTGTTATGAAATTACAATTTAGGACATGAAAAATCAATTCTCAAGTCAAAAATACGTTTGAATAAAAAGTACTTTTTGTACATTATAAATCTTTCTTAAAATAATCAGAATTATTTTATGTTGTTTATTTCTAATTAAAAATAACTTTACTAAATATATAGTCAATTAAAAAAATTATGTAAATTTAATAAAATGGAGAAGGTGGGAAGAGGGTAGAGAAATAGAAAAAGTGGGAAGGTAAAGGGTTGTAGTGGTCTTTTTGAAAAAAATTTAATAGATTGGTAAAGAGAGTGGTTCTGCATTTATTGGGCATATTTTCTCTTTTTCCTACTGCTTTTGTTTTTCCAAAAATAGCTCTCTATCTGTTTCTCAAAATAAGTTGAAAACTGATTATTTTTTGTTTATGCTTTTTTTGGGAGGCATAAACAAACAGGTAAATAAATTTTAGAAGTATTTTTTTTTTTTTTGCCTTTTCCCAAAAGAAGGTACTTTTTTTTCCTCCTAGAATCTTAACCAAACGAACTCAATACTATTACAGAAATCTGATTATTCAACTGATAGTTGGTATCATTCCCATCCCTCCCCCCCCCCCCCCCCAAAAAAAAAAACAAAAAAAACAGAAAAAAAAAAAACCTGAGAGTTGGTATCATATGTGACATTTTTGGTCAACATACAATATATTATCAGGGTGCAGTATTTTTTTTTTTTTTTAAAGCGAGAGAGAGAGTAAATGGTCATCTTTATATTTTAGATTGCAGGATCTCCACTCTCTGTCTTCACCCTAGTGTGAAAAGATAAAATCTGTTTTATGGCTTTCTTTTGTTCAAATTTCTTTACAATCTGTATTATGGTTAGTCCTAAGACGGCATTATGGGTCAAATGTATTGAAAAATGCTTTTGAAGAGCATTTGTGGACATGAATAAGAAACTGCAGGCAATGATTGATTGGTTGTGTGTAGCAGTCTTGTTACTTACATAACATGTTCAATGAACTTTGTCATTCAAAATCAGAAAAGATGTTAGCTGTTCGTAAAATAGCTTGCTTATTCATCTAAATGAAGTAAAAGTCATGTTGCAGGGTGCTGATCATGATCAGAAACTTAATAAATAGGTTTTAAAAGATTCTGTTCCTTTGAAAGTAGGAAACCCACTTACATGTTGAAGTAAATTCTCTGTATTGCTCATGGATCTGATGACATAAGATTGTTACAAAACATGAATGTTTCCTTCCCCTCAACTGCGATGTAGAGAAAGAATTTTTATAGCAAGATCAGATAATTATGGTATCAGCAAACTGTGTACTTACTGTCTTCTCAGAAACATTTATGTTGTTTATTAATACCATCTTTATCTGTTGCAGATTCTAAGGGTCCTAATAACAATTTTGGACACGTCCAGTGATCCAAGAACTCTGGCTGTTGCTTGCTTTGACCTTTCGCAGTTCATCCAGCAACATCCTGCTGGGCGGATCATTGTGACAGACCTTAAAGCCAAGGAACGGGTGATGAAACTAATGAATCACGAGAATGCTGAGGTTACTAAAAATGCACTGCTTTGCATCCAACGGCTTTTCTTAGGTGCAAAGTATGCTAGCTTTTTGCAAGCTTAGTTCTATTATGCACCAGACCCCACAGCTCGACTGTGTCACAAATGGGATCGACTCTCTTGTGTACAAGGCTTATTCATTGTTTTAGTGAGTCATTTACTGTCTATGGCCATTAAGATTTCAGTTTCAAGCAGTGAAGAAATTGGGTATGAGAAATAAGTTTCCTTGAGATTCTGCTATTGAATAAATCAAGTTTCGTAACTTAATAGAGAGTTGTGCTTGTAGGTATGTTGAGTTTATTAGAAATCAAAATTGTTAATATGGATATGTAATTTCTTCGAGAAAACCAAGCTATTTAATTTAAATATGAGCACAATTATTTCTCGCGGAGCATAATTTTTTATGTAGGAGCCTTGGTAAGGTTTTGTTTGAACTTCCTGCAATTTTTCTTCCTTGGGCCTGGAGGATTACTTGGAGTGGATACAAGGCATTTGACATGGTAGGTGATTTCGGCTGAAACTGAGGCGATTATCCAACGTTTGAACCTTAATAATGATATTAGTCAAACTGAAAATCTTATATACCATTTTCCACCAAAACTTGCTGGTGATGTTGAAAATATTTAGAGCTTGACTAATAGATACTGTTCATTGTTATAATCGCTGCTGCAGTGTATTATCTGCTAAATAAAGTTGTGTTTGTTTGCGTGGGGCATTAAAATTTTCGACCCGGAGCAGCACAACGCACATATCCAGTGAGATTTGGCAGCAGAAGAGCCTCATTTAAGATCAACCTGTGCTCTATTCCCCCCCAAACAAAAGGAAAAAAACAAAAAAAAAAAAAAAGAAAAGAAAAGGCAGATCAACCTCTGGAAAGTGAATGTAATGCTATTTTCTTCTAATAACATTCTCAAGAAATTCATATGTTTTTTTCCCAACCCGTGCATGAGCGGACCAGGCATTTGATTCTCTGCTCACCAGTCGAGTAATGGCAGATAAGTGACTCATTATATAAATAAATAACTCATAAACATCACCCAAAATCAAGCCATCAAGCTTTGAGAACTTCATGCATTGGCATACTGCAGCTAGGGACCTTTGAGTTTGTGTCAGGTGTTGGGATCTAGGATAAATGATTATAGACTTGCTAGTAAGTGTGACCCATAGCACTCTGCTGGGGCTTTTTATGTTCGGCCAGGACGATTGACGAAGCGTCTGTTCCGAATTGCAGAAGCTACACTAACAATCAAAAGCCTTGTAAATTCTTAAAAGTTATTAGAAGCCATGGAGGTCTTTGATATGTCACCTTTGATGGGGTTTAAACTCACTTTGAAACAGTGCTCCAATGATTCTATTTAAAAGGTCTTGTTGCTATCTATCAAGCGGTTCGGTGAAGCCAAAACTTTCACATGATGAAATATTGCACAATTAAGCAGCTGCAGGAAGAAGGATTTCTTAAGGAGACGGGTCAATGATGCGGGATATTCCATTGACTGTAACTGTAGTGACGACGATGAAGCTGTTCTAAAGGTTTTGAATGATGATTAAACACTCTTGTGGGTCCATATCAAAATTTATATAATGCTTTTCTATATCTCTCTTCTTCGAGCGTTAACCAGGGTATACTTGATGAGATGATTTTAACTTGTATTTGCCCAGAAACTCCTTGCATTGGTTTGCCAGAGCGATGTAGCCAGATGCTTACCTGTTTAAGATACTAATCCAAGGTTCGAGTTGCACTAGCATGGAGGCAATTTAAAGACATGAAGTGCTCAAATTTTTATTATTCAAATAGTGGCTAGAGATAAAGATACGTCTAAAAAGATAAACGGGGATATCTTCATCCATTCGGGAATTCTCAGCACATATTATTGAAGGTGAATGTACCTATATTCCTAATGTCGAGGGATGTGCAAGTGTGTAAGAAGATGCAAATTTTTTTTTTTTTTGGTTCAGTCGGTGCTGCTTTATGTTTACTCAAATGCTACAAATAAATTAAACTTGTCTCTAAAAAAAGTGAGAGAGCATCTATTTTTATATCTGTAGAGTCCGCTATGACCATAATCCATAAAACAATTTAAGGAGATCTTTCTTAGTTTTTCACTTGTAGATGAGCCAACTGCTCAGTGGTAAACTGCATCGCGATAATAATGAGTCGTGTTGGACTTTTAGAAGGGTCAATGTACCTCCATACCCCACTCCATGACCACCCAAAAAAAAAAAAAGGTTTTCTCACTTTAAAGACAGAAATTGTTTTCAAATTTAGCCTGTCATATACCCTAAGCTTTTCTCAAACTTAGCCTAATCTTAAAATCAAAGAATCTCCAGTGGACACGCGGCAGCTACAGTTGGGGTCGGCTGCTGTGTTTTCTACTGTTCTGATGTCAAAGCACAACAAGAACCTGCGGGGACTTCAAATCAGTTAGTGTTTAGGTGTGGCCTTGAAGGCTGTCTTCGCATGCAGATAGAAGTAGTACCAACGACAACTGGCCGCCCTAAAGCTAGATATGGCATTACAATACATCTAGCAAATCAAACATTCTTAGCGGAAAGGTTGAAAGTAAAAGCCAGTAATAGAATCTTCGTTGCAATAATATTTGTGTGCATGGTTTGCATAATGCTTATATGAATATGACGTGTCCACTATGCCATGAAATCCCAAAGAGAAATGAAAAAATAGTTAAAGCTAAAGACAAAAACTACAGATGATTTTATTAACCAAAAGTATTTTATTATCTACCAAAAGCTCCATATCAACAATGCTTATTGTCTCTATCAACAAATTTCCTTTTCTCTATTCCTTCCAATTCGTTCACTACCTTTAGCCTTCCAAACTTGACACATCAATGGCTTTCTTCTTCCTTCCCTCTCATACTCTATTTTTAGCACTCATGTTCTTCTCCACCACCAACATCCTAGCTCAATTCCCACATAAAAATGGATCAAACTTTTCATGCCTTGTCGATTCACCTCCTTTCTGTGACACCTATGTCACATTCTTTGCACAATCTCCAGACTTTTTGAGTCTCTGGAACATATCTGATATCTTTGACACGAGTCCCTTATCCATTGCAAGAGCTAGTAACATGAAGTACGAGGATGGCATGCTTATACCAGGTCAATTCTTACTAGTGCCTGTAACTTGTGGTTGCACTGGAAACCGCTCTTTCGCCAATATCACATATGAGATCCAGCAAGATGATAGCTATTACTATCTTTCAACCACTTCATACGAGAATCTCACGGATTGGCACATAGTGAAAGATTTAAACCCCTATTTTGATGTGGATCAGTTGCCAGTAGGCAACAAAATAACGATCCCTTTGTTCTGCAGGTGCCCCCCTCAAATCACCATTTGGTAAAAAGGGATAAAGTATCAGATTACCTATTTGTGGGAGCCCAATGACAATGTTTCCCTTGTAGCTTCCAAGTTTGGTGCATCTCCGGTGGACATAATAACCGAAAACAACTTCAGCGAGAACTTCACAGTTGCAACCACCGATTTTCCAATTTTGATCCCAGTGACACAGTTGCCTGCTCTTTCACAACCATATCCTTCACATGAAAGAAATAGAAGCAATCATCTTCCCCTTATCATCGTTGGTATTAGCCTTGTGTGCACTCTTCTGATTGTAATTTTCTTCCTGGTTTATGTATGTAGTGTGAGAAGAGAAAGACTAGTGAAAATAGGAGTTTGTCATCTGTGGAGACTGCAGATAAGCTAATTTCTGGAGTTTCAGACTATGTAAGTAAGCCAACTGTGTGGTCTTGACGTGATTATGGAAGCTACCATGAACCTCAATGAACAGTGCAGGATTGGGAAATCAGTGTACAAGGCCAAAATAGATGGTGGGGTTGTAGCTGTAAAGAGAGTCAAGGAAGATGCCACTGAGGACGTAATGATTTTACAGCAGGCAAATCATGCAAATCTAGTGAAACTAATGGGGGTCTCTTCTGGAAATGATCATGGAAGTTGCTTCCTTGTGTATGAATATGTTGAAAATGGATCTCTTCATGATTGGCTGTTCTCCAAGTCTTTGTTAACTGCTTCATGCTTCAAGCATAGCAATGGATGCTGCAATGGGACTGCAATACATGCAAGAACATAATCAACTAAGTATAGTCCACGGCGACATCACAACAAGTAATATCCTTCTTGACTCAAATTTTAGGGCCAAGATAGCCAATTTTTCCGTGGCTAGAACTTCTACGAATCTTATGATACCAAAAGTAGATGTTTTTGCTCATGGGGTGGCTCTGTTGGAGTTGGCTTACAGGCAAGAAATCCTTAACAACCGATGAAAATGGTGTGGCGGTGGTTATGTCGTAGAAAGATATTAGGGGGGTTTTTATCAAGAAGAGAAGAGAAAGGAGAGGCTTAGAAGATGAATGGATCCTAAGCCTGGGGGCTTTTATCATTCTGATGAAGCTCTCAGCTTGGCCTCCTTGGCAGTGAATTGCACAGCAGAAAAGTCCTTGTCTAGACCAACCATGGGAGAAGTTGTTCTTAGTCTTTCCCTTCTCACTCAACAATCTCCAACAACATTAGAGAGATCATGGACTCATGGGTTAGATGTAGAAGTCACTCAAGTGGTTACTCCTGTCACAGCTCGTTGATTGTGTTGAAGGCAAATTTTAGATTCTCAGGTTCAAAGATGGTGTTCTGTTTATGTCTTTTAGTCAATACATATGATAATACCTATGTATATTGAATAGCTTGGACCTATACTTGGTGCACCAAGTGGTTTGGACATGTGTTCCCTATAAGCAAAATTTTGAATTCAAGTACAAAACTTTAACTCGATAGCGGGTTATCCTGACTCGAACTAAATTAGTTAGATTATGATTATTAGTGATTTATACCAAAAAAATAAAAAAAGAAAATCATTTGGCTTATCTCTTAAAGTATGCTTTTAATAAAAGTAGATTGAAGAAGAGAGTTTTGTTTTATTTTAAATTTTTTGTCCAAACCACCAAATCCAAAGCTATTAGAATCCAACTAATCTAATTAGGGCCATTTCAGAAATTGAGACGCTCTTGATATTTACAAATTAGACTTGTTAATTGTGTCAACTATGTATTTTCTAGTCTAGATCAATTTCAGTTAGTCTGAGTTAGGTAGAAAAGAATGATGATCCATATTTTGAGGTAGTAATTGTTTAAAAAAAAAAAAAAAATCAAAGTTTCTTGCCTTATTGGGGCAGCCGATCTTTTTGGTGTAAACTAGCTGCTTAGCTAGTTTTATGTTGTTTGGCGTTTTGATGTTCCGTGGAAGAAATTTGCTTGGATGCCTCCTCTATATTTGCCTTGTTTTAATACTTTATTTGAGGAGGCAACTTCAAGGATATGGGCATCCTGAGAGTTGGACTTATGTGTTTCAACCGAGTAAGTATCATTTTACTAAGACTCTTGCAGAGTTCTACGAAATGGTCTAATGGAATTTGCCCCAAGTGACCGAATTTTGTTTTATTCATGGAATTGTTTATTTTGTTTCAATGATTTTTCCTAGGCTTGTGCTTTTGGCATTTGTTTTGACCAGATATTGGATGTTTTGACCAGACACCAATTTTGGGTATCTAACAATCATTTTTTTTTCTAAGGTTAGGACATTGGTTATGGCACTACCGCATATCGACTATCCAATTTTTTGGAGGTCAGACCCTTCTTCTATTAGCATGATCCCCAAGAAATTGAAGCAAGGAGCAAAGTTTGCAAACTCACTTGCCCTATAGGAAATTGTGAAGCCACTTATGGGATGAACATATCTGCACCCATCCTTGGCTTGATTTACCGTGTTTAGGAGTGTAGTTTGGGTTAGGCTCCGGAAGATTGATCGATTGATCCTTGGGTCAATCCTTCAAAGGTACCTACTACATAGTTAGGCCCTAGAAAGTTGTCTAACTGATCCTTGGATCGATCCCTTGGAGTTACTTGTTGAATAGTAAGATTTTGGAAAGTTGTCTGACCTATCCTTGGATTGATCCCTCAAAGGTACTTGCTAAATAGCGAGGTTCCAAAAAGGGGTATGACTGGTCCTTGGATTGGTCCCTCAAAGGTACCTACTAATAGCCAAATTCCAATAAGTTGTCTACCTAATCCTCGGATTGGTCCCTCAGATGTACTTGGTGAATAGCCAGGCTTTAGAATGTTATCTAACCAATCCTTGGATTGGTCCCTTGGGAGGTACTTACCAAATAGCCATACTTTCGAAAGTAGTATGACCGACCTTAGATTGGTCCCTTAGAGGTAGCTGGTGAATTGCAAGGCTTTGAAACGTAGTCTGACCAATCCTTGGATCAATCCTTCAGAGGTAATTGCTAAATAGCTAGGATTCAAAAAGTAGGTAATTATGTGTTGAGTCAATTCTTTTTGAATAACATCATTTATGATTTCTTTTTTGAATTAATTACATTTCTCCATTTTTTGTCCGAGTTGCTAACTATAGTATTCTTTTTTTTGTTTTTCATTTTGTTGCATTCCTTGTTATGAGGATTTTCTTTCTTGCTAAGTAAAAAATCTTGTATGCTTCTTCTCCTAAGTTGCCCGAGATTCGATGTGGGTCGTCCGAATTGGAGGCTAGTTTTCCTTCTCCTCTTTTTCTCTTGGCTCTATGTAGGATAGGATCTCCTAGTACAAACTTTCTAGGAAGGACATGGAGTTGTATTTCTTGGCCACTCTTTGATTCACTTGTTTGGATCTTATGTATGCTACCTCCTCTTTCTCTTTGTGATGAGTCCAAGTTTGTTAATTTCTGTTCAGAAATGCTTTCTTTATTGAAGCTCATACTCTTCTAGCGGGATTCTCGAAATTTGACTGGGATATTCCTTTGGCTTCATTCATCAACCTAAAAGGAGTTTCAGTAGTTGATGATTCTCACCTAGTTTCCATCTCACAATTTGAGGTCTTGCCTTTATTTTACTCTTTAAGCCCTGCCCTTCTCTCCCTTCCCCTCCCCTCCAAAATCCCAACTCACAAACATATTAGACTCTAAGTCTCCATCTTCCTTTCTACATTCATCTTCATACTTCCTTGGCATATGCGATGCGAGATTCTAACTCATTCCTTTGTTTTCATTTTAGATGAGTGTGACTAGAGAAAGAGCATTTGCAAAATAAATAGGAAAAATGCGTAACTTGAAATTTTAATGGAGATCCAACTAGGGTTCTTACGCTTTTTTTTTAAATTTAATTATGTGATGAGACTTTATTTGTTGGTGAGATTATGGGCTCCATGTCTGCTAATTCAAAGCAATGTTCAACTAGTACAATCAAATTAACATGAGGTGTTGAGGGTCTTTTGCTTGCCAAATTCTCATTATTATTTCTTATAGAGAAAACAAAGACAAAGCAGCAAAGTATGCTATGGAAATATGCACTAAGAACAATTTTAAGGGTGGAATGCAAAAACACCTTTGAGATTTTTTAAAATGGCACTAAAACCCAATCTCACCTTAATATTACACTCCACCCCATAAGTTTGAAAGTGATTACTTTTATGAGATATCTAAATCCAACCATAGTTAATGGTGAGTTATAAGATGGTCCATCCCGTCTTCTAAATTATTTAAGTAGTTTGATTTAGACCCCAAAAAAAAGAGCGGTTCAAACTTAAAAATATAATAATTATATAAAAATATAAAATAAGTTAATAATTTTTAAAATGACTAAATTACTCCATCTATATTTTCTTTCTTCCCCTTCTCAGGGTGTTAAATGAGTCAGCCTGACTAGGTAATATAGACTGGGTCAACCATACAACTAGCTAAACAACTAACAATATAGCAACTCAATCTATTTAAAGCTAGCCCATACGCCTAAATAGGTCAACTTGTTTATCTTTTTTTTTTTAAAAAAAAATTGTATATGCTTTTAGGGAAGTTCTTTTCTATTAATAGATTCCAAACAATATAATTTACAATTAATTTGAACTATGTAACATCCCGATTTCCGACCTCCTTACACACATCTTCTCGATTTCCGACTTCATCTTCAAATTTCACATAAAATGGGATAATTACCGAGTTCCGAGTTCGTCTTACTTCATATCATGCCCGATTTCCGATTTCCTCTTCAATTTTGATTATTCCTGATTTCCGACTTAATGTTCTAGTTTGAGTTAAATGGAGCGGCTTCCGAGTTCTGACCTTAAGCATACCCAGCATCCTCATTCCGACTTCTGACTTGACCCAAGTTGATACTTTAACACAATGGTGCAAGTGCCGACCTCCGATTTTAATATAACGAGTTCTGGCCTTAGAGTTGAACTCAATGGACATGAGTTCGAATCTTTGAGTTAACTACCAGTCATACACAAGTTCCGATATCCGAGTTCATTCCCAGGAACTTTCCATTTCTGTTGGTGTTCCCGAGTTCAAATAGGGAGTTCCGAGATTTTATGATTGTTAGCCACATGACTTCTGACCTCCGACCTTGATTCCAAGTCTCAGAATAAACAAGATTTCCTCAAGTCACAAACAACATGATACGAGTTCCGACATCCGGCTTCAACTTCAAGCAATGTAGAAGGGACGAGTTTCGATATCCGGCTTCAGCTACGAACTCAATTAAATATGGCATGAGTTCCGACTTCAAGCAGAATAGAGGCGAGTTCCGATTTCAAATAGTATGGCGGTGAGTTCTACTAAAAGGGAGACATAGCTAAATTTTGTCCACAAGAAATTCAGCCAATCAAAGCCCTCCAAGTTAACTACCACCTCAAGCTTATAAACTCATCTCTTTCTCTCCTTCAGCCTCATCTTCACGTTACCTCTCCCTTTTTCAGTTCTTTCTCTCTTTTCTCCACTCACATAACCCCATCACTCCTTCAAGATAAGATTCTAACAATTTAAGCTTCAACACTTAGCTCAAATCATGCTCCAAAGAGGTAGGATTTTGCTTCTATTCTTGAATTTCTTGCACTATGGTTGCATGAGATTGTGTTCTTCCTTATGTATCTGATGACTTATTGGATGTATTATGATGAATTATGATTGAATCAATAGAAGATTTTGAGTTAGAATTAGAATTAGAAGAAGAAAACTAAGAGAAATGAATGGATGAGGGTGTTGTCTTGGTGGAGATTCCATGGCAGTTCGTACGGCGGAGCGTACGGCGCCGCCTACAATCGGTCAAATCTGATGAAACCATTTTTCGATGAAAGTAGACATTCAGTGCTTTCCATAAATATATCATATAAGGTTATTGGATTTCTATTGAGAGAGATACGAATTTTTGAAGTTTAACCTAGGGTTCAGGATTTTCATCTGAGCAGGGTGACATGAGGAGAGTATAGCTCACCCTATACAACTCCAAATTGAGTGAAACCAGTTTTGTTAGAAAGCTTACACATAGGGGAACATCCCAGTATGAAATTCCGAGTTTGTTATGGTCCCAAGTGTTCCCAGTGATTCGAGGAAGTTGTCCTATGTCTAATCCAGACCAAAACAGGGTAGTTCAGGAAAGTCGACTTTCAGGACTTATAACTCGAGGTGTACTTAAGCAAATGGAGTGAAACTTGTGGCAAATGAAAGGTTGCCCTATTAGCTTTGATATGAGACAAATTTCGTAAGATTTGAGCTTAGTTTCGATTTTTAGTGAATTTATATTCCCAGGAGTGTAATTCGGGCTAGTGACTGAATAGGCTGAGGTAAAAGTTGAATATCTTGATTTATATAAATCAGAATGACATGGGACCAAAGAGGTTAGAAAGTAGACATATAGAGCTATGACATATCCAAAATTCAGGTTTAAATGAGTTGAATAGAAATAAAGGTTGGTCATATGATATTCGGGCAGAACCGAATAGAATGTGGCAAAATGGCCAAATTGATAGTTTTTGCAAGTATTAGTGAAACCTATAAAGTTTGAGTTGAGAATTGTCAGTTTGACATTGATATATATATATATATATATATATATATATATATATATATATATATATATATATATATATATATATATATGTGTGTGTGTGTGTGTGTGTGTGTGTGTGTGTGTGTGTGTGTGTGTGTGTGTGTGTGTGTGTATGTTAAGTTGATTTATGCTGCTATGACTAAACTATCTGTGAGAGCTGGCACTATTCATGGAAAAACGGACCTGATTCGTTATGCTGTCGGATTTACGGCAGAAGTCTAAGAAGTCAGGAATGTTTAGATATAAGGATGAATTTTAAAATGATATGAGTTATCAAGGATGAATTAAAGTATGAATGGGTATATAGAAACCCTATATTCAAGAATGACATAAGTATGAGATGAGATATATGAAAGTAAAGGACAAAACATATGTATGAGTGTCGGTAGAATGGTAAAGAGGCTACGAACCTTTATACGTTATAAATATGTACGTGAAGATCATGTGTACAATGACATATAAAAATAAATGAAGTATATATATGAGTACACTCAGTATAATTATGCTTGAATATGCATGAGAATAAAAGAATGTGAATATATTGAATGTGAGTCCCTTCACTCGGAGGCAGTTATTCGAGGTCCCTCCTTGTGAAGGCAGCTAAATAAGATAAAATGTGGGTCCCTTCACTCGGAGGCAGTTATTTGAAATCCCTCCTTGTGAAGGTAGTTAAATGATAAAGATATGGGTCCCTTCACCTGGAGGCAGTTGCACATTGGGTCCCTCCTTGTGAAGGCAGCTAAGACTTGGGTCCCTCTATGTTGGAGGCACGTGGTCAGATGAGATCCCTCTATATTGAAGGCACGTGGTCAAATGAGATCTCTCTATATTGAGGCACGTGACTAGAAGAGATCCCTTCAATTAGAGGCACGTGGCCAGAATGAGATCCCTCCAACCTAGAGGCAGTGGTCCCCTTGTGGGTGAGTTGGTGTGACGACGGTCACGGGTGAAGCTGACGAGCTCACTCCAAGGCCAGGCTACCCAAGGGCAGTAAAGCACCCTAGGGACGGCGATACGTAACACCTAGATGTGCCAAGTGAAAGACTAAAGACTAAAGATTAGAGTTAAAGTATATGCAAGCACCCCAATCACAT
Organism: Pterocarpus santalinus; assembly: GCA_031439595.1. Classification (NCBI taxonomy): domain Eukaryota; kingdom Viridiplantae; phylum Streptophyta; class Magnoliopsida; order Fabales; family Fabaceae; genus Pterocarpus; species Pterocarpus santalinus. The sequence goes on from CM062525.1 coordinate 26,837,604, forward strand.
GAGGCATGGCATGACCCAGCTAGTGTAAGTACCGAATGAAAGATAAGTAAATTTTATGTATATGTATAAATTCAAATACAAGTAAAGTTATGAGTAGAGGCTATGTTTCCAGGAAATTGATGCTATTATACTCTATTTATGTTCCAGTTATCATTCATAATATAATTCATGAGTTGACAAGTGTATGAATAAAATGTACTTTGCTTCGGATAATGTATTTTTTCAAACTGTGGAATCAAACAGTTTACATGACATGTTCACTTTTTTTTTTATAATAAACCAAAACAAACTGGAGATGACCATGATGACACTATGTATGAAAATTAGAGAATCCTACTGAAAATTTTATAATTCTCACTCCTATTTCCATGTTGTCTCCAGATGATTTTAGAAGTTTCCGAAGACGACTGAAGTTGCTGTCAGATGAGGTCCGCTCAGGTAACAGTAACATCTCTAGGGTGTGGTACTATGACTTAAGCATAATACCGTGCTTGGGAGGATGTTACAAACTACATCCAAATGAAAATTCAAAAATAATATGAAACTAAAAATAATTAAAATAAAAAAATTAATAAAGGACAAAGTTATGGCCAAATAGAAGTTTTAATTTTTTATTTTAAAAAATAAATAGGTAAACATGTAGTGTCGGGCTAGCCTGTTTTAACTTGCTAGTTAAATGGGTTAGGCTAAAAATAAATTTATTTTAAAATTTAAATGAGTCAAAAATTTTATAGCTCAACCCACCTAATTTTTACAACTAGATGAACTAGCATGATAGGTAGCTGGTTGGCCCATTTACCCTTTTTTTTTTAAAAAAAAATAATAAAATAAAACTTCTATTTGACCATAATTTTGTCTTTTTTTTTGGTTAATTTTTACTTTTATTTAAAATTGCAATTTTATGTAGCTTTTGAATTTTCATTTATAGGTAGTTCAAATTTAATTATGAATTATACTGTTTCGGATATGTCAATTGAGAAAGAGCATCCCTCAAAATGCATACAATTTTTTTCCTTTAAAAGAAAAAGATAAACAAATTGAGTTGTTTTACCTGCAAGCTTAAGGGCCTATTTGGTATGTATGATAGGATAAGATCTAATAATATAAGACTTGAAAATAAAATGCATGTTGAAATTTTAATATTATATAGTGTTTGGTATAATATTGTATAAGATATTGTGTTATATCATATAATATTATTGTCATGATTTTAAAATATTTTTAATTATAAAAAATTAACAAAAAATAAAATTGTAGTAAAATAATATTATTGATTAATTAAGTAATTATAGGTTCAAAAATAAATATAATCATTTAAATACTTATTATTTTTAATTATAATTATTATAAATATTTATTATTTGTATTATGTAAAATTTTAATTCTTATACAATGTTATTTATTGTTTAATTAGATATTTTTCAGTAATTACGTTTTAGTTTCATAAAATATTAAAAATTAAAAATATACATTACTTTTTTCTCTCATACATGTTAATAGTTCTTACTTGTACTTTTCACCATTATATATATATTAAAGTAATAATTTTTATTAATCATTTACTTACACGTTTAAAAATAAATATTATAACGAAAATATTCATTCATTAATTACAATTATTTTAAATATTTTTATTTTTTATATATAATAATATTATTTATTGCCTAATATTGTTTATCTTGGATAACTCAGCACTAGCTTGTTTACCTATTTAAAAAATTAAAAATTAAAACCTCGATTTGGCCATAACTTTGTCCTTCTTTATTAATTTTTATTTTTATTTAAAATAATGGTAGTTTCATATATTTTTTAATTTTTATTTGGATGTGATTCAAATTTAATTGTAAATTATATTATTTGGATTTTGTTGGCAGAAAAGAACTTTTCTCAAAGCTTATAGAATTTTTTTAAAACAAAACAAGATAAATGGACAAGATAGATGGATAATTTTGTAATTTTAAAAATTATTAATTTATTATATAATTATTATATTTGTAAATTTGATCCATTCTTTTTTTTTTTGAATGAATTAAAAATTGCTCAAATAAAATCTAACGATTAACAATAAATAAATTATGGCAGTCCAAAAGTTAGGATGAACTATCTTATAACTTGCGATTAACTATGGTTTAATAAGGATGTCTTATAAAATTAACCACTATCAAGCTTATAGAATAGAGTACAATATTGAGCTGAGATTGGAGTTTTGTGCTATATTAACAAATTTTAAGGGTGATTTTTGTATTTTACCCTAAATTTAAATACGAAAAAACAAAAAAAAGTATTTTAGTTGTGCAAACTAGCCTGCAAGTTTACGCAGGACAAACACAAACCGGTTTTTTGGGGCCATTTAAATTATGGGTCATCTCGATCTCACCTATTTATCTTTGACCCGTTGCAAATCAGGTTAGGGTATATACCTTACTCTAGTTGTCACATTGAAAACAAAATAAAAAAGATTTTTAATATATTTAGGAAAGTCCAAATAATAGGGTTTTTTTTTTTTTTTTTGGGTGGTGTTAGATTGTTTATTCAACTCAAGCTAGGATTATAAAAAGAACATAACCGAAAGTCATCTTCCAATAATTGAGAACACCTAATGACAGCCAGAATAGATGAGAGTGAGAGTTGACCATGACACTCTGGATAATCTTAAATGTCAATAATTCATTGCCCATCGTCATGCACATTAACAATGACTAAGGCGATGGCACTATGATTTTAGGAATTGAAGCCTGATGGTGGACCTTCCAAAGGGGTATAAGTTTGGTAAATGGATAAAATCATAGGGTCTTTCATCAAAAGCTTTGGTATAAGAATCCTACCATCCATCATCGACCTAAAAACTTCCATTGATGTGTTGATGGTGCTCTTTGCAATGATGAACATATTGAACTGTTTATTCCAAGATATGTCATTTAGAGCACTTCTAGGGGGCATGCAAGTGGACTTATTCCTGGCATATTTCATTTAATCACTTCTTAGTTTGTTCGATACTTTTGTTAAATTGTTATAAAAAGGAAAATCAATACAGAGAATGGATATCAGAAAGAGATGCTAGGGATCCTTTAAAGACAGAGATCAAATAAATTTTTATTCCTCCATTTTTCGATCAAACAAATGCACAACACAATATTGAAAAAGATAATAGCTAAAAGAGAGGGAAGGGATTTACAGAATAGCATAGAGTAATCAAAGTACATATCTTTTTTGTGCCAACTGCTGTAACATCAAGTGTTTCTAGCTAAAGCTCTGGTATCCTGAGATGTTCGCGGACGATTCCCAACTCAATGAAGAGTCCAAGGCTTTGGACAGAGATGACACAATCTCTTGCATGGAAGGTCGAATAGCTGGATCTTTCTTTATACAATTGTCTATCATTCCAACTACAAATACAGCAAGTTCCATTGCATAATTTCCTTGCAGGGAAGGATCCATAAACTCCTTCAGCTTTTCATGATCTCCTTCCTCTTTAAGTATAGCGCTTAAAACATCCTCAGAATAAATAGCAGCAACCTCTTTTCCAGTGAGGATTTCCAACATCATAACCCCAAATGCATAGACATCAAGCTTTGTAGACACAATACCGTTTTCCAAATACTCAGGAGCCATGTAACCTCTTGTCCCAACAATGTGTCTTGTCATGGAAAATTGGTCACCCTCTGCTTTCATTGACCTTGCGAGGCCGAAGTTCGCAATCTTTGCCCTGAAATCACTGTCAAGAAGAACGTTATCACTCTTTAAATCCTTGTGAATGTAAGGTGGAGAAGTGAAACTGTGAAGATAGTCAAGTCCTGTGGCCACATCCAATGCAATTTGTATTCTCTGTGTCCAACTTAGGACCTTCCCATTAATGTTGTTCAAATGGATCCAATCACTCAAGGGTCCGTTAGCAGCATACTCATAAACAAGATACCAATAGCCCTCGTTAAAGCTAACCCCAGAAAGACGTATGACATTAGAATGGTTCACTTTGTTCAACAATTGTACCTCTTTTGACACATCTTCATTTATCTTTTTGATTGCAGCCAAATCACCATTAATAACACCGCGATAAACTGATCCTGTGATCAAGCTGCTAGGACTAAAATCATGTGTTGCATTCTGTAGTTCCTTGAAACTGTACACCTTGAACGATTGGGCTATGTCAGATATGATCTCTGACAATGTTTCAGATTCTTCCTCCAACTTCTTCCCTTGTGGTTTCTCAATTGCCACGAAACTCTCGGACACAACCACAGAATCGCCTTTCTTTTTGTTGCTTTTGCGGTAGTGCTTCCTGAAAATGATGGCAAAGAGAACTAACATTAAGGCAATACCTCCAACAACTCCCACAACTACATACACCCACGTCTTGCTCGAGCTTCCATCCGAGGAAGAAGGTGGAGGTGGCGGCGGTGGAGGTGGTGGTGGTGGAGGAGGTGGCTCAACGGTTTCCGAACTTGAGGGCTTATCTTGAAGGGGAACTAGAAGTGTGGTAAAGGGATTGATGGTAGGTTGTTCGAAAGAAAGGCTATTAGCTTCAAGAGTTATCTCAGTGCTAACACCAAATCTTTCACTAATATGTGAAACATCATCACCCAATTTTACCAAGTAACTTAACAGGTACTTGACACCATTCTCAGTCTGATTCTTTGTAGGACAAGCACATCTAAGAGGAACTCTAAGTTTCTCACCTGGTAATAGGTTTAACTCAGTGATGTTGTTTTGATCTTTCATAGCTTGACATGTTGAGAGGCCTTCAAAAGTTTTGTTGGCAATCAAGAAATAGTTGTCTCCACTCTGGACCACATAGGATGTGTTGAACTGGTAATAGTGTCCACCAGCACAAGAACAATTGACTGGAACAATCAACAACTTGTTTGTTTCAAATGTTGCATCCTGAGAAACCGAATTTGCTTCAGAAAGCTGCGAGGGGTCAACGTTTAACAAAGCGGATATGTTGGGAACAGAGCTGTAGAGGGGTAGAGTTCTGAAGGTAAGGTAAGCTTGGCAACTAGGATTCAAGCCATTGCAAATGTAGCCACGGATTGAATTTGAATTACCCTCTTGAGAACATGCATTCGTGGCCACACCAATGTAAGGTTGCTGCCCCAGAATCACATAGGAGCTGCATAATACGGCCAAAGTGAAGAGAGGGATGATGATGAAGAAACGCATTATGATTGAAGAGGAAGGATACGAAGGAGGTGATGGCTGCAAAAATGTTTACTGCAACAATTTTCTGGAGAAGTAGTGCGTTGTATTTTGTATTTTTTTTTCTTTTATTTCATTATTTCATTTGGTCTGAATTTGATATAGAACGCGCAATTTCTTAGAATTTTTGGTCAGAGTTGGTGGTTAGAATATTCTTACGCTCCAGGTTGGATTGGACATTGTCGGGCTGTTGACCAAATCTCATTATGAGATAATAATATCAATGATTATATAGTATAATACTCCACTTACCTGTCATAAGAGCATCTTCAATGTTATACCCCGTTCAAATCCCACTTCTAACCCTATTATTTGCCACATTAATGTTACAGAATTAATGTGTTATAAAAAATAAAAGTGTCACAAGAATGAGATTAATGTCTCCAATAAAAAGTATCAACTTTGGTCATATCTTTAGTCCCACATAATTTTCAACTTTAAAAAATAAAATCAATATATTTTATAAAATATTTGTTATAAATATTTTTATTATACAATTTTACTTTCGAATTTGATAAAAATATAAAATTTAGTTTTTTGGAATAATTTTTATTTCAAATTAATTTTTAATAAATTAAATTAAGAATAAAAATATCATACATTTATTTTCCAAAAGTTAAAATTTTAAAAATTTAAACTATTTTTTCAGCTAAAACAAGTCTTCAATATGATTAGAAAATATTGCATGATTAATAACAACATTGCATAAATTAACATTACATAATTAAAATATGGGTTGCAACATTGCATAATTGAGATATATTGCCATCTTTATTTAACCGATATTATGGAATTGCTAGATATGTTCCACCAGATTTGTTTGTAATTGTCGATATTTTTGTCTATCACGAAGTCGAATATTATTTTGGATGTATCTCTTATACGGAACAGAAGTTTCCTCACCCAGCTTTAGTTGTGATATGCCAATCTCAACATTGTTGTAAGAGGGAAGTTGAGCAAAGTTTCCTACATATATGTCTCTCTCATCCTCAACAATAATATTATGTAATATAATACATGCTCTTATTATCTTCGCAAGCTTCTCTTTATCCTAGAATCATGCAAGGCCACGTATAATTGCAAACGAGCTTGTAGCACTCCAAATGCTCGCTCCATGTCTTTTCATTTTGCTTCTTAATATTTTGCAAACAACTTTCGCTTATCTCCTTGTGGTCAGGAGATTGTTTTGATGAATGTTGCCTATTCAAGATATATACCATCTATTAAATAGTATCCCATATTATAATTGGTATCATTCACAGTATTATTTAGCTCTAAAGCTTGACCATCTAGAATTTCATCAAACACTAATGAACGGTCTAACACATTGATGTCATTATGCGAGCTAGTGACTCCAAAAAATTCATGCCATATCCAAAGGTCAGATGAAGCTACAATTTCGAGTACTATAGTTGGAACCCTACGGTAACCACTCATGTACATGCCCTTCCATGCTTTTGGATAATTTTTCCATTGTCAGTCCATGCAGTCGATGTTGCCCATCATTCCTGGGAAGCCACGGTCCTCTGCCATTTGTAGCAAGTGTTGTACATCATTTGAGTTTGGTTTTTGCAAGTCTTTAGTCTCGAATACCAATATCACATCTTTAATGAACTTCTTTAAGCACTCAATTGTTGTGCTTTTGCTTATCTGCACATAATCATCAACAGCATTAGCTGATACTCCATATGACAACATACACATGGTAGCCCTGCATTTTTGTAGTGAGGATAAGCCTTTCTTGCTTGTAGCATTGACTCTTTGCCAGAAATATGGATCAACATTTGAGAGGGCTTCCACCATGCGAAGGAATACATGCATTCAAATTCGGAACCTCCACCGAAATGTCTCAGCAAGGTACACTGGGTTGGAGGCAAAGTAGTCATGGAAAAGACATTCGTGTCCAACTTCGCAGTTCCTATCTAAGGTTCGACGAGATTTGGAGGAAAAGTTTTGCCTATACTTCTCGAGAATAAGTTGAAGTTGGCGCTCATCTGAATCATCAAACATAAAATCCTCAATTTATTATTCTAAAGACATGTTATCGGATTGGTCTAAATCACCGAGCAAAATATCATCAATCGAGTCATCAAAAGACTTGTTATCGAGTTGATTAGAGGTTCTAGGCATTTGTAGTAATCGATATTTTAGATGAGGTTGTGAGTGACAAAGTGTTTTGAAAGCAAGTATGGAAGAGTGATGCTCCATATTTATAAGCCTTTTTCCACTACCAAAAGTTTGACTAAATGGCTAGATTTGCAATGGCTAGTTCTGAACAGCTAGTTTTGTAATAGCTAGTTTTGCAACAGCTAGTTTTATAACGGCTAGTTTTACCATGGCTAGTTTTTCGTTCATTTATTTTTGTGAAATTAAAATCCAAATATTCTTGCATGATTTTAAAACACTACATAATTAAAACATTGCATATAACTAAAAATGTTACTTGCTAGACAACAACAATACATAATTGAAATATTTCATAATTAAAAGCATTACTTAACAAACATTATCAATTTGCTACTTATACTCCATCAATAGAATCGACACTTAAATTAAAAAAAAACTTTGCCATAATTTTCTCTACAAGCTTAGCATGAAAGGATCGTTATGTTTCACTCATCATGGAGGTGTCGACATAAATTAGTTGTATGTCTGTTTCCCTTTCCCTAACCTCTAGCTCCTTCACCTTGATCATCCTCTCCTTTTCTTTCTCGTCTAGCTCCTTTTCCTTGATCATCATCAACCTTTCCTTGAATGCCCTATTATTTTCCTTGTTTGCTAACTCCATTTCCTTGACTTTCTTAAAATCTTCCATGAGAGACAGTTTCCTAACTATAATGGATTTGAGTGCATCAATGTCTTTATTGAAATCCACGGATGCTTTTGATTTCCCCTTTCCCATCCTTTTAGATGCTTTGGTGCCTTGTGGACGAACTAGAGACTCCACACCAACATCCTCACCTGTTGGCATTTCTGGATTTGGTGAGGATAAGTATGCTCCACAAGCACCTATCTTTATTCTCTTAGAACCTCCACTTTGAATTAATTGGGTTCTCCATTTTTATTCCTTCCAAAGCTCATTCCAATGTCTTTGAAAAGTGCATTTCTTTCCATACCTGATAAAATAGAGTTTATGAGCCAACTCTATTATATCATCACTGTTCAAACCAACTTAGTGTCTATGACATGCTTGATTGTAGCAACCACCAAATTGTTGAGCCCCCTATGTTGAACCTATGCCACCGCTTTTTCATCGCATCTACCCATTTTTTTGATCAAGCCACATTTGCTTTCCTTGCAATATGCATGGATTTGGTTTCAAAATGCATCACCTTTTTGATCGATACCCACCACAAGATTCATTGATACATTTAACTAAGCACTCATTAGCAGCTCATCCTCTTCCCATCTCCATTGACTATTATCTTATGCATGATCTTCAATTTGCTCATCATTGAGGTTGATAGCATCTAGCCCGTCGTGGTTCGAAAATTGTGAATATTGTGAACTCAAAGTGGAATTTATAAGTGTTTGATGAGATGGGTCAGATGACCCACCAACACTGGCTGATCCAGATCCTGATCCCCAGAATTGGGTTTGAAATGGGAATGAAAATGGAAATTGAAATGTTTATAGATTTTGATTGTTTGGAAAAAAAGGAGCTTGAAAATTGGTAGGAATTTGGAAATTTGAATTTGGATTTTGAGAGTTTGAAGATTGTGAATTATGGATATTTGGATTTTGAGGGAAGTTGGAATTTTGTAAGTAACTAAGAACCAAATTTAAATTAACTTGATTTGGATCCATTGTTTGTAGAAGAATGAAGGAATGGAATTTGTGTGGAAAGAATTTAGAGAGTGTTGGAAAGGATTAGGAAGAGTTATAAAAAGATAAAGTTGGAAGAAGTTGATATTTATAGAGTGAAAATAAGAATAAAATAATATTTTATATTATAACCGTTAATTTAACAACAGTCAAAAAACTGTGACAGAAACTAAAAAAATAAATAAAAAAATTGATTTCTGCCCCACTTGGGGTGTCCTTGCAGAAAGGGACTCTTTTTTCTTTCTCCTATCCCACAAATTTCTCTACAACAGTGACTTAGGACATCTTTGGCAACAACAACAAAGTGGGAAGGGGCATTTTTGCCTGTTGGAGATGCTCAAAATGTCTTCCTTATCTGTTGTAATTTGTGAGGAGTAAAGTAAACAAAATACGAACAATGTAAATTGGTGGCATAAATTGTTGTTCCCAAGGTATGAACTTTTGAGAAGTTGCAATGGTTGCAGTACTTTGCATGCTATAAAAGGACAGCATTAGTGAATATATTTTATATTAGACACCATACTGACTCACATCTTATCCATCATTGGATAGAGTGTGAATTTAATCCAAATATGATCAACTCTCCATCTAAGTGGATAGGGTGTAAGTTGGTATAGTATCCAATATAAAATATATTCACATAATATTTCTCAAAATTATAAGAGATGCTGTATGTAACAACCTCTATCATATAAGCCATGCTCATTTTAAAAGGTTATCACTGTGCTAAGAAATCTTTAAAATATGGAGAATATAATACATGGCCCTTGAACTACTCATTTTATTACTGATTAATAATCTTTGATACATAGAGAATAAAATAACTACACTTTAACAAAAACTGTAACTGACATAGTACACAGCGTTTACATCCGACTAGTTGTTATCTAGCTTCAATAGTTTCCTGGTCTGGTTTACGCCCAATCCTTGCTCAATGGGAGGCTTAGTACTCTACCTCGCACTTGATTTCCAACTTGGGTGCTGAAATGTTTACGGAAAAGAAAAACGTACAAGTAGGTAGTGAGAACCTAAGGTTCTCAGTAGGTAAACTCAAACCAATCTTACAGCGTTATCATAAACATTCCAGTCGCTTCAGTTTATTATGAAAATATGAGCACATATAAACAAAAAGTGGTTCAATTTTAAGTTGAAAACACCTTACTTGAAGTAGGATATATTTTAGCAGCCACTTGCCATTTCATATGACAGACATAGAAACATGAACAGAGTAATATACTTCAACAAGAATCATAACAATATCATGACATAATGAGATAATTAGAAATGCACATGTAGATGCTTGTACTTGATTGTATGCAAGGGCACTTAACTTAACTTATCTCTTTCTTTAACTTGCAACTTGATCTTGCTCTTTTCTGTACTTGGTCCCCCGAGGTGAATGGCCTCTCTCATCCCTGGGTAATAGCCTGCTTTTCGGGTCCGAGCTCGTACCTATACATGAGTGACAGATTTACTTTCCCCGACCCTCACACCGGTCTATTCCCCTTAAATCTGGTCGAAGGCTGGCCCAAGTCTTAGACAGTACCACTCTGACCCACGCTAGCTGGGTCTATGTCATACCTCACGTGGTAGCTTGGTACGTCTTTCTTGCAAGTTCTTATTATCTTTTCTTTTTCATATTTTGTCATGCATGCAGACGCTTGGTGCATTCATGAGTATGTCTCATCATATCATGTTCTAAATATATAATTGCATGCATGATGTACATGAATATGACATGTAAATGTAAATATATTCAAAGTATAATCATCCATAGCATAAGTTCTTATAAATTCCTGCTGAAAATTCGGCAGCATAACGGATCGAGTCCGCTTCCCCATGAATAGTACCAGACAACTAATACAATCTTTCAAACTTGCAATTCAATATGGATCAGCCATTATATAGATACTCATAACATCATTCATCAAGTTCAATTCAAGCACCTATGGGGTTTTCAGTTTACTCTCTCCTATTCTACCCGATTTTGTTATAATCCACTCTTTACTCAATTCTACTCATATAAGTCTAAATTTCGATATGTCATAGCCTTATGTGTCTAGTTTCCAACCCTTTTAGTCCCATCTCATTTTGATTTGTATAACTCAAGTTATTAGTAATTTACTTCAGACTGCCCTATTCTTAGCCAAAATTGTACCCTTTTAACTGAAAATTCACTAAAAATAGAAATCTAAGTGAAATCCTACGAAATTTATATCAAATTAAAGCTAATAGAACAAGCTTTCAAATGAAATAATTTTCATACCATTTGCATGATTATATTTTGAGTTATGAGTCTCGAAACTTGACCCTTCTGGACTACACTGTCTCAGCCTGGTTTGAACTTAAGTCAACTTCATTGATGTACTGAGAATAGATGGCAACGAATTTGGTTCTAAAATTTTTATGGGATGTTCCCTTACATGTTAACTTTCAAAAAACCTTAGGTTCACTCAATTTAGAGTTGTGTAGGGTGAGTTATACCCTTCTCAACTCATACTGTCCGGTTTCAAAAATTCATAACTAATTCTATACTAATCCAATGACCTTATATTTTATATGTATGGAAAGCCCTGAATGTCTAGTTTCATATAAAAATAGATTCATCCACTTTCTACAGTTGTAGGCAGAGCTGTATACTCTGCCAGTACAAACGCCGTAGGGTTTTCTCACAAAAGCAGATTCTGCCTAGCTCCTTTTTGAGTTTTTGATAAATTCCTCAACTTAAACCAAGTTTCCTCACCTCAAAACATTAGAAGAACATCAAAGCACCATCAAACAAGTATGGCATAAGAGGAACGTAGCAGCCACATAGTCACATAATACATTAAACAACTAAGGATTTGAGCTACGTACCTTGAAATTCTTGAAGCTATGGAAGTAAGGAGGCCAAGCGCCAACTCCTAGCCTTCTTCCTTCATCATGGCAGCAGCTCATATGAATGTGGGGAGGCTCTATTTGATGCTTAATCATGAAATTGTTAGAGGGGTTTTGTAGAGAAGGAGGTGAGGATCAATTTTCATAAAAGGAGCAAGGGGATTTGAGGTCAAAAGGGTTTCCAATCTTGAGCTTAAAGTTCTCAATCATGGAGGCAAGGAAAGAAAGGAAGAAGAAGGAGAAGAAATGGAAGGAGGCTGAAGCATGGTGGAGGGCGTATAATGAGGGAGGTGGGTGAGATTTTTCTAGGCTTTATGACCTAGATGAGGATGACTTGAGATATTTGGTTTCAATGGTCATGATTTGGCCAAATTTCCCCATCATATGGCTGCCATATGGCGCCATCTATAGTGGTGGAGGTGGCTGAATTTCAGCCATTCAACTTAAGGTTATTAGTGTAAAATTCTACTGATCCGGCTCTGACAGTTTAGAACACCGAACATTTACCAATTTCCTTCAAACTGGTAAAATGTTACTTAATAGTTTGTAAGATATCTACATGTTCATTTTAATTTATCTTAAGCCAAATCTCTCTAACTAATATCTAATTAACTCTTAACTAATATTTAGTTAACCTCTAATTGCTCTTACATAACTATTGAAACCGAATAAGTGAATTAACGGCGCAAATTAGACATTTTTGTAAATCCGGAGCCTTTTTGTTTCCTATTTTCTGTAACTAATGATATTTTTGTAATTTTGAGTAAGTACAGGGGCACCCCACGTCATTTCACACCGGACTGCCTCCATGGCCCAATCAGCAAAGATTTAAATTTCTACGGTTTCGCCATGTGATTTGCTCCGCTTAAAACCCCATTCTGCTAATTCTACAGATGTGGAGATATAAAAGTTATTTTACGAAAAGTTCTATGATTATTATGGAAATAATTCTTTAGGATCAAAAATATAATTCCTAAAAATCTTGGGTATTTCTGTAATTAAAAAAGTTTATAGGGGCACTTTTGTCATTTCTTAGTTTTTAACATATGACAGTGCCGTATTTTCAACAACAGTATTACACTACCCTATACTTCCGAGTGTGAGGATCGTCATGGCATAGCGCTGCCTGAGAAATTTTCACACTGCCTAAGGGAATTAATTCAAAGTTTCCATTACGTTCGATTTACTAAAGTGGGGATGTTATACCGTAAATTAGGAGGTGAGTAGTAGAGAGTTAAATACTAACTTGTTCGTTATCAAATATATATATATATATATATATATATACACATTTGATAATCGATGCAAAATTTAAATACCAAGCACTCAATAACAATTATTAACTTATTTAAATATCTTTAATTATTTACATTGCTTTAAATCTTATGTTAGATATGAAGTGATCTATATACTTGTTACTAATAAAGAAGATTCTCATAAAGAAACTTTTATTTTGATCATTATTTAGTTACTCACTTTTTTATTAGTGAATTGATATTTACTATGTATCCATTAATTTTTTATTTCATAATGATAAAAATAAATAAAAATAAAAATAAAAATGTTTAAAATAAATAATAATTATGCAATAAAAATTTATAAAATGTTTCAATTTTTTGTTAAAAATAATAAATATTTAAATTAATTGATAAAAAATATTATTTTATTATATTTATAGTTTAGTGTTAAAATGATTATAAGATGTTATGATCTATTTTATCATCTCTTAAATCTTTAAATGAGTAACTAATCATGTCAATTACTTCTTCCGTTCCAATTTATTTGTCAATTCAGACTATATCCAGATATATTGATTCAAAAATATATCAACTTGTCCAAATTGACACATAAATTAAAAGAGAGGCAATTTAATAGTAATAGATATTATTATAATGGCATTTTGAGAAAATAAAGTGTGATTAAAAAGATCAATTCCCTTTATATATATTTGCAAAGAAATAAGAACATGCTATTATTATTATTATTATTATTATTATTATTATTATTATTATGCAAATAAAGTGTAAAATTATAAATTCATCCTATTAATGATTAAAGATTTAAATACAATTATTATGATAAAATAATAACCTTTTATTAATCATTTAATTAAATATTACAATTATCTTCAAATATATTTTCATTTTTATTATATAATTATAATTTATTCTTAAGATCTTTATTTTTATTTAACTTTTATTTAAATAAAATGAAATATTAAAAATAAACTCACAAATATGTAATAATTTTTTTTCGTCTTTCAAACACTTTGCAATCAAGAGACCTTAATCCTCTCTTAAGAATGTAACTTGCTGATGCAGACCTTGGTTGCTCTATTTTGATTTTTTTTTCTTTTTTTATTTTTGGTTCTATTTTTGAAGTTTGGATGGGGGATTGTTGTGTTGTTCTTCATAGAATCTGAGCTTTTATGTAGTTATAAGCATTTTTGGTAAAATGAGATTTTAGAAAGTTGGTCTTTAATAGGGCTTGACTATTTCTGGTGTTAGGGAAGAAGGGATTGACGGTGATATCCATTAAGTTGTCAAAGTGAGGGATGAAGAAACTATTAAGTTGTTCTTGGTTGTTTGGCCATTTCACGGGTTTTTTTTTTTGTTTTTTTTTTTTTTTTGTGTTTGTCTTATTTGCCTTTTTATTGTGGTTTGCGGAATGTGGGGTTGATTTTGAATTGTGATGGATAGGAATAGGAATGCTTAGGTGAAGGAATGTTAGGTGCCTATGCTTTTAAAATGATGTTACTCAAGTAATGAAAACTATAGTCAAGAAAAAATGAATGTGTGCTCTACTTACTAAAGAAACTCATGGATGATTATACTTTGTTCCTGAATGTCCTCTTTTTTTTTTTCAAAAACAAATTACCCTTGACAATAGTATAATTTCTTGTAGAGATATTGACATTAAACTTTTAACATATTCACAGTTATTGAAAACACTACTATATTTCTTGGCTACTTATGAACACAATGTTGGTTGAATAAGTTATGCTTTCATTGATTTGGACACAAAGCCACAAAGAAGAAGCTTTCAAATGAAATAAGGTGAATCTCAATTTTTCATATGATTACCAGTAATGCGGGTTTCAAAAGCAACAAAAAAGCAAAAATACAAAATCCATCTTAGGAGAAAGAAAAGTCCCAAAACTACCAGAAGAATCCAACTCCTCATGGATGTGACAACCACCTCAAAAGTATGGTTGGGAGTTTCAAAAGTTCTATTGATCATGGCAAAGTCGAGGTCGAGACTCTGGAACTTGATTCCTCCTTCATGGCCATTGAGCCCAACTCACCCAAATCAAGCTTTTGTGCCAACCTTATGCACATACAATTAGAAACTTTCTTTTGCGATGGAGACGACGAGGTCGAAGCTATGTATCGTCACTACAAGGTGCTCCAGACTGCATTTTATCAACTTGAAGAATGACATAACATGCTGGTGCCAATAGGGATCGAAGGGGCAGGGGCAGTGACGGTGGCATCGAGGCGGGGTTGGCAGTGGCGTTAGGGGATGGGGTTGGATTTGGAGCAAAGTGAGGGAAAAAATGAGGGATATAATTGGCAAATCATTTTTTTAATTATTAAGATATAAATATAAATAATATAGATATTTTATAATAAAAGCTTTAAATCTCAATCGTTGGTTATAATTTTAATAATTATGATTCGAGGATCATCATAGTCACTATCTTAGCAAGGATCATTATAGAATCCGTTAGAATATGTATCTTGATCATAATATAGGAGGTACTTTTTAAGAAATTACAACTAAGCTTATTAATTAAGATGTTCGTTTATAAGCTAACATTTAGAGGAAGTCACATATTTTATTTTATTTAAATTAATTTTTAGTTAACTATATATTTAGTTAAATTATTCTTAATTAAAAATAAAGAAGATAAAACAATTACATATTTTTTGAAAAACATTACCATGTAGAAAATTGAATTTCTCCAAACATATTGCTTGTTTTTAATCAAATTAAGTCTAAACATATTACTTAGAAAGTGATTTTTTTAAGTCCTGGATTATAATTTTATTAAAAAAAAGTACTTTTATCACTACATCCAATAGCTAACCTAACAAGCCTTAAATCCCATCCTAAGAAAAATTGAGACACAAGAAAAAAAGAGACAAAATAGGAGAGAGGAACTCAAACTGAGAAGAAAAATTATAATTATAATAGCAGAAGGTCAAAAGCTTCGTGTTTTCAAAATTGATTGAAAACAAATAGGTTTTGAAAGCTTTACCTGGAGAGATTAGCTGCAGCCTACGCCCAACCCAACAAGCCTTAAATCCCATACTAATAAAAAAAATGAAACACATGACAAAAATTTAAAAAGAAAAAAAAACAGCAAGGCAGAGGAAGTCAAATTGAATGGTATATATATATATATATATATATATATATATATATATATATATATTGTCAAAAATAGACATTCTTAGAGAAATCTTTTACAACCATGGATTGTTCGTACATATACTATTAAGTAATTATCAAATTTAAGTAACTTTTATTCACACATTATTTTTCATAACTTTATTATTCTTCATAAATTTATTAATTATTTTTTGATAGTTATTAAGTGTAATGTTTGAAAATCTTTAACATTGTTATTCGAATTATTCGATTTTATCACATAAGTAAGATTAATTAGAAATTGATTAAGTATTTATTAAGAGCCAATTAGGTATTAATTAGAGAAATTAAAATTAGAAATAATTAGAATAGAAACATAGAAACCTCACAAAATCCTTCAAGATTATTTTGCCGATTTGAAAAAAATCGGGAGAGATTCGGTATTTTAAACTGTCGAAACTGAATCAATAGAATTACACATAAAAAACCCTAAGATTTATGGCCGAGAACTCAGCCACATTCTCCTCATAAGTGGCGCCACCAATCAATCAAAAAGAGAGGAAATGTTGGATGAATAATAGCCACCAAGCCAAGTACCAATAGGATTCAAGAATCCTAACTACCACACTTTATCAACTCAAAATTTTTCTTCCTTATCCCTTCATTTTGACCCCAAAAACCAGCAGCTCTCTCTCCCTCTTTTCTTCCTCCATTTCATCCCATCTTATCTTGCTTTCTAGCTCTAATCACTCCCATCCCTCAAGATTTCCACTTCTTGCTACTAGTTTCACTAAATTAAGGTAAGATTTAAGTTCTTGTTAGATTTCTAGTGAATTTGTGATTGTTGAGAAAGCGTGCTCTACCCATCTAATTGAAGATATATGATGTGATTATGATGATTTATGGCTAGTTTAGCAAATATTTGGTTGGATTGGGATTGAATCTTACATGAAAAACAAGCAAGATAGCAAAATAGAATATGAAAATGTAGAAGATTTGATGACATCCATACTTTCAGAGCATTCAGCTCTACCAACGACTACTAAAACTTAATGCACCTATTTTTATATGAAACTAGACATCTAGAGCTTTCCAACCATATAACTTATAAGACTATTGAATTAGTATTGAGGGAGATATGATTTTTTGAAGTTTGCCCTAGGTTTCTATCTCTGGATTTGACCAGAGTGGGTTGAGTAGGGCATAATTCGCCCTATACTCCTTCAAATTGAGTGCAACCAATTTTTTTAAAAAGTTAAGACATAGAGTAACATGCCATAAATATTTTAAAACCAATTCAACCTCTGTCATTTCCAATAATTAATTATAATTGCCCTAAGTCCTAGTACAGGATAAGCCTAGGTAAATCTTTAATAACTTGAGTTATGTATATCAAAACTTAACGGGACTAAAGAGATTAGAAAATAGCCCAAAAAAAAAAAACACTTAACATATCCAAAATTCAGATCTAAATGAGTTAAATAAAATTTATGTCTTAATTCATAAAAATTGGGCAAAAGTGAAAGAAAGTGGCAGAAACTAATTCAGGATCAATGTTCTAAATTTTGTTTGATTTTTGAAAGATGGATGGATACCTTGTATTGATTTTCTATATAAATGGCTACCTAGCTGATTGATACTATTCACAAGGAAGTGATCTTGATCTGTTATGCTATCAAAATTTTGGCAAAAGCTATACATAACTTGTGATGTAACTGCACATGCATGTAATATCCAAGTCAAGTTACATTCATTATGAAACTTATAAGGATTATGAGAAGTTCCATCGTACTAGGGCTAGCCCTGGAATAAAGTTAAGGAGAATAGATCGGTGGAAAGGTCGGGAAAAGTAAACTTGACATTCTTGTATAGGAACAACTCGCTCTTGAAAAACATACTATTACTGAGGAGTTATATGGCCAAAAACTCCTAGGGACCAAGTAAGAAAAAAGTCTATGATATATGATTTAAGGATCAATGAAGTAAAGTGAGTCTTGTTCACATGCATTATGTATCACATACACATGTTATTTGCTTGTGATTTCAATGCTATACTCTTTTATACTCAATTTCCCTATTTATTATGCACCTTACATCATTATATGATGCTATATTGATGCCTATTCTGTTTGTACTATCTTAAGTAAAATTGATCCTTGCTTCAAGTTATATTTTCCTAAATCTAATAAATAAAGATAATATATTCTGTTATTCACCTTTTTTATAACGAAATAAAAATCGAAGCAACTGGGAATGAATGCAATGTCAGTATATTATAGTTATAGGAATCCTATTAAGAATTTTTTTAAATTCTTACCCTACTTTATGTACCCGCATCATCCTTAGACCACATCGATGGACGCGACGACCATGCTCTTTATTAAGTTTTCAAATCTTTGGCACTACTATGATCCTATGTTTGGTTCCTTGTATGTTACTGGCACTTGCTATTTCCCCTTCTATTTCGTTTTCCTTAGAGACTTTGCAGTTTCTTTGTTCCACCCACTATTTGACCCAACTACACCCTACATAGCCATTGCCTTCACGTGGCATACCCTGCCCTTCCTCCAGTAGCACCTACAGCCACACCACCAGCTTCACCACCCCAAGTGGTTCCTTCCCTCTCACTTGGTGATGACAACGATCCGTCTGAGGCAGCAAACTCATCCCTTAGTTCCGGTGCTTACTACACTCTTGCAAAGCCTAGCATGTTGAATGGGTTCCTATCCCCAGAATTCGTGTAGGGGAGTACACTACAAAGTGATAATGGTGTATAGTGTGGCCCTCTTTTGACGTTTTTGAACCATAGGCTTGTTTCTATTTGTGCCTCTTAGAGAGAGTTAGTACATGAACTGCCCTATGAGGACCATATAGGGTTATGCTTCTTGCAGGTGGGCTAATTTATTTTATTTTGACGGCTCACTTGTGTACCTTTTGCTGTATATGTACTCACGCTATAGCAAACTTAGCTATATATATATATATATATATATATATATATATATATATATATATATGATGCAGTTTTTGTCTATTTTACATATTCTTTCTGTTATGACGTCAAACGATTTGCTACATTTCACATTAAGAGTTTACTCAAACTAGTAAATGACATTAAAGTAAAAATGAAATTTATCATTTCTTACGCATGACAAATAACTGGGTGAAATATTATGACTCAAGTATAGGATTACATCTGGTAAGTTGTTACTTTTTTTGTAGCAGAGCAGTTCATCCTGACATAGGCCTGAGGAATGGACTAACTACACTTCGTGTATACTTTGTATTTCTTAAATGATACCATGCATTGAATCTTATCTGTATGGATAAGATACAAAATGCATATGCATAAATTTGCCTAACTGTGTGAGTAGTTATTTGCTAGCACTCTAAACTTAGTATTGAGCCTGATCAACTCAATAACTCCTGTTTTGTGTGTTCAGAACTTGATGGCTTTTAGTAGACGAGGAAGGCCATGAACAACACCTATTCAAGAAGACCCTACCGATTTTATGGATACAATGTGGGAGATGGCATATACTATAAGGGAGCAAGCAGCTGCAGCGCACCAGCTGATGGACCAACTAGGTAGACCTGAAGTTGGTCATGGAGGAAATCCTAATGGCCTAAGAGTGGATCTAGAATATCTCAAATTTGCTGAGTTTAGAAAGGCAAACCTGCCAAATTGCAGAGGAGTCTTTGACCCTGATAAGGCTGATGAGTGGATTAAGGCAATGGAGAAAGTTTTCTCCGTTTTGGACTACGTTGACCACCAGAAAGTGGCTTTTGCCACTTATATGCTTGAAGCGGAAGCAGAGTTCTGGTGGAATGGTGTAAAACAACTATTGGAGGAATCCCAGACAAAGATCACTTGGAATGTGTTTAGTAGGGAGGCATTTTACCAGAAGTATTTTTCTGTCTCAGTTTAAAATGCCAAGGATATAGAGTTTATGTAACTCCGCCAAGGAAACAGTAGCATATTGGAGTATATCAACAAATTTGAAGAGTTATGTAAATCTTCTACAATTTATTAGCAGAACCCTAATGAGGCTTTGAAGTGTGTTAAGTTTGAGGGCGGGCTACGAGAAGATATTCTTGTATCCATAGGGCCTATAGAGATCAAAGATTTCCCCACCTTAGTGAACAAATGCCGGCTTATGGAAGATTGCAATAGAAAGTTGGTAGTTGCCAAGTCATCTGGCAGCAATTTTAAGAAAAGATTGGCACCGCAAGGTTCAAAGTTCAAGCCTACTTTTTAGTAGCAGAAGAGGTTTCAGTCAATGGGCAATAAGGACAAGCAACCACAAAGGCCTTTTGTAAACTAAACCTGCACACAATGTGGAAGGAATCACAGTAATCGCCCGTGCCTGGCGGGCCAAAATGTTTATTTTAGATATGGCAAGCTAGGTCACAAGATCTATAAATACTCGGCTAGAAATCCTCAACCGGCTCCTAGACCTCAGCACGAAGAAAGAGTTTTTACTATGGATGCAAAGGAAGTTGAAGAATATGAAGATTTGATTCAGGGTACACGTGAAGTAAATTGTAAAGTTCTGACTATCTTATTTGATTCGGGTGCCTCACATTCTTTCATTTCTTGTGATTACATATTAGCTTTACAATTACTTGTCTCTAAATTACTTTATGATTTATTGGTTTCTACTCGTACAAATAAACCCATCAAGATGAATCACATTTGTATGAATATTTCTCTTCGGATAGAAGGCCGAACTTTTACAGCCAATTTCATCTATCTTCCTTTGTCCGAACTTGATATAATTCTGGGCATAGATTGACTCTCTGCCAATCGGGTCGTGCTAAATTGTTCTAATAAAATCGTTGTATTTTCCTCCATTTCACCGCCTGAGTTTGCGACTTTTGTAAATCTTTATCTAAGTTCCTTAGCAGTATACCACTATGGGAGTAAGAGTCAGGTGTATGTTCTTCTATCAACCAATGTGAGAGAGGTTGATTAGAAAATAGATTATATTCTAGTTGTTAGGGAATATCCAGATGTATTCCTCGAAAATATCCTCGAATTTCCTCTCGAGAAGGAAATTGAGTTCACCATCGAATTGGTATTAGGAACAGGACCAATATCTATAGCTTCGTACAGGATGTCACCCTTGGAATTAGCCGAACTCAAAAAGCAGATAGAAGAACTTCTAGAGAAGAAGTTTATTTGGCCAAGTGCATCACCATGGGGAGCTCCAGTTTTGCTGGTTAAGAACTTCTTCCAAATTGCTTTGCCCTAACAAAGTTAACCAAGAAGAATGTTCCATTTGAATGGACGTTTGAATGTGAGTAGAGTTTCCAAGAATTAAAAGAAAAGTTTGACGATAGCCCTACTATTAACTTTGCTAGATCCCCATGGGCCGTTTGAAGTTTGTTGTGATGTTTCTAAGTAGTGATTAGGATGTGAGTGAATGCAAAATAGAAATATGGTTGCATATGCCTCCAAGCAACTAAAACCCCATGAGAAGAATTATCCAGTTCATGACCTTGAACTAGCAGCTATGGTATTTGCCCTGAAAAATATGGAGACAACATATTTATAGAGTAAACTTTGAAGTATTTTCTGATCACAAGAGTTTGAAATACCTCTTTGATAAGAAGGAATTAAATATGAGGTAGCGAAAATGGATGGAATTTCTCAAGGATTATGAGTTTGAGCTAAAATACCATCCTAATAAGGCAAATGTGGTGGCAGATGCCTTGAGCAGGAAATCCTTAAACGTGGCGTGGATGATGATCAAAGAAATAGAACTTATAGAGAGTTTCTGAGATTTTAATTTGGGAATCTCTATAACCCCTCATACCATCCAATTAAATCAGATTAAAATAACTACTGACTTCAAGGACTAAATTTGACAAGCACAACACTGGGATGCCAATTTTCCGCATATGTTGCGCCTAGTGCAATTACGAAAGTTGACGGGCTTTGCTCTAAATAAAGAAGATATATGGCGATATCAAAGAAGGATATTTGTACCTGAGGAGGGCAACCTTTGAAAGAGAATCTTGGAAGAAGCCCATAGGAGTGAGTTCACTATATATCCTGGCATCAATAAAATGTATCAAGATCTTAAAAAGAAGTTTTGGTGGCTAGGCATGAAGACGGATATGGCAAACCTTGTGAACAAATGTTTAGTCTACCAAAAAGTAAAGATAGAGCATCAGAAACCAACTGGGACATTGCAACTTTTAAAGATTCTTGAATGGAAGTGGAAAAGTATTTCCATAGATTTCGTGATGGTTTGCAGAGAACATCTTCTGAATATGATGTTATATGGGTTGTAATGGATAGACTAACTAAGTCTGCTCACTTTTTACCCATCCGAGCGAATTATCCTTTGGAGAAATTAGTTCAACTGTATATTTAAGAAATAGTAAAGTTACATAGGATCGCTTCCACCATCGTCTCAAATCGAGATCCAAGATTTACCTCACAATTTTGGGGAGTGTTTTAGAAAGCATTTGGTACTAGGCTATGTCTTAGTACTACGTATCATCTACAAATGGATGGTCAAATAAAATGGACTATTCAAATTTTGGAAGATATGCTACGAGCATATATGTTGGAGTAGCGAGGAAACTGGGACCGATACTTACCCCTAGCCGAGTTCGCATACAACAACAGTTACCATATTAGTATTGGCATGCTTTGTACGAAGCGTTATATGGGCAAAAATGTCAATCTCTATTATGTTTGTACAAACGAGGAGAGCAGAGTCTATTAGGGCTAGAACTAATTTGACAGACCATTAAGCAAAACAAAAAGATTTGAAGCAAAATACTTGCAGCCCAGAGTCACTAGAAGAGCTATGCGGACACCAGAAGAAAGCCATTAGAACTCCAAGAGGGAGACCACATATTTCTGTAGATCACACTTACAACAGGAATAGGTAGACCCATTAAGGTCAAGAAACTAAACCCTCGATTTATTGGTCCTTTCCAAACCTTAAAGCGAATCAGACCAGTCGTATATCGAGTCACCCTACCTCCACATTTGTCAAATCTCCACAATATTTTTCATGTCTCTCAATTCAAGAAGTATCATCTTGAGCCTACACATGTCTTAGAACCTGAATCAATATAATTGAAAGATGATATAGCTTTCCATCTACCCCCAGCATAGATAGTAGATAGGAGCATCAAGCACCTTCGGAACAAAACCGTGCAATTAGTAAAGGTAGTGTGGGGAAAGAAAGGCGCAGAGGACTATGCGTCGGAGTTAGAGTTAGATGTGCGAGAAGAGTACCCTGAATTATTTTCAAGTACTAAATTTTGAGGACAAATATTTTCTTTTAGAAGGATGGTAATGTAATGTCCGAAAATCTTTAATGTTGTTATTAAAATCATTCAATTTTATCATATAAATAGGACTAATTAGAAATCGATTAAGTATTTATTTAGAGCCAATTAGGTATTAATTAGAGAAATTAAGATTAGAAACAATTAGAATAGAAACATAGAAAACCTCACAATATTCTTCAAGATCGTTTTGTCGATATAAAGGAAATCAGTAGAGATTTGGTATTTTAAACCGTTGGAACTAAATCAATAGAATTACACATCAAAAACCCTAAGATTTATGGCTAAGAACTTGGCCACATTCTTCTCATAAGTGGCGCCACCAATCAACCAAAAAGAGAAGAAATGTTGGATGAATAATAGCCACCAAGCCAAGCACCAATAGGATTCAAGAATTCTAACTACCACACTTTATCAACTCAAAATTTTCCTTCCTTATCCCTTCATTTTCGCCCCAAAAACTAACAGCTTTCTCTCCCTCTTTTCTTCCTCCATTTCATCCCATCTGATCTTGCTTTCTAGCTCTAATGACTCCCATCCCTCAAGATTTCCACTTCATGCTACTAGTTTCACTAAATTGAGGTAGGATTCAAGTTCTTGTTTGATTTTTAGTGAATTTGTGGTTGTTGAGAAAGCTTGCTCTACCTATCTAATTGAAGATATATGAAGTGATTATGATGACTTATGGCTGGTTTGGCAAGTATTTGGTTGGATTAGGATTGAATCTTACATGAAAGACAAGAAAGATAGCAAAATAGAATATGAAAACCTAGAAGATCCAACAGCATCTATACTTATGAAGTGTACAGATCTTCCTACGACCACTAAAACTTAATGAATCTATTTTTATGTGAAACTAGACATCTAGTCTTTCCAACCATATAAATTAGAAGACCATTAGATTAGTATTAAGGGAGATATGATTTTTGAAAGTTTGACCTAGGTTTCTGTCTGTAGATTTGATCAGAGTGGGTCAAGCAGGCATAACTTGCCCTATACTCCTTCAAATTGAGTGCACCAACTTTTTGAGAAATTTAAGACATAGAGTGACATGTCATAGAAATTTCAGAACCAAATTTAGCCCTTGTTGTTCCCGGTAATTCCTTAAAGTTGCCTCAAGTCCTAACTGGGCTCAAACATAGCAATTCAAGATAGTCAATTTCAAGAACTCATAACTTGAGTTCTGCTTATTCAAAATGGTTGAAATTGTTCGAAATGAAAATTTGTTTAGTTAGATGTAAAATGATATAGGTTTCATATAATTTTAGGTAGTTGTCCATTTTTAGTGAAATTTTACTTTTCAGGGCTCAAATCTGTCTAGTATAGGACAAGCCTAGGTAAATCTTCAGTAAGTCGAGTTATATATGTCAAAACTTAATGCGACTAAAAAGATTAGAAATTAGGCAAATAATACTTTAACATATCTGAAATTCAAATCTAAATGAGTTAAATAGAATTTATGGTTTAATTCACAAAAACTAGGTAGAACTAAAAGAAAGTGGTAGAAACCTAATTCAAGATCAAGGTTCTAACTTTTGTTTGATTATTTATAGAAGGATATGTTGTATTGATTTTCTATATGAATGACTACTTGGCTAATTGATATTACTCACAAGGAAGCGGATTCGATCCATTATGCTATCGAAATTTAGGCAGAAGCTATACATAACTTATGATGTAACTGCGCATGCATGTAATGTCCAAGTCATGTTATCATTCATTATTAAACTTATAAGGATTATGAGAAGTTTCATATTACTCGAGCCAGCCCCGGAATAAAGTTAAGGGGAATAGATCAATGGGAAGATCCAAGAGAGAAAACTCGGCATTCTTATATAGGAATGAGTTCGGTCCTAAAAAACAGACTATTACTAGTAGTTATATGGCCAAAAACTCCCTGGAAACTAAGTAGGGAAAAAGTCTATGATATATGATTTAAGGATCAATGAAGTAAAGTGAGTCCTGTGCACATGTATTATTGCATCACATAGATATATTATTTACTTGTGATTTGAATGCTATGCTCTTTTATATTCAATTTCCTTGTTTATTTTACAACTTAAATCATTATATGATGCTATATTGATGCCTATTCTATTTGCATTACCTTAAGTAAAATTAATCCTTGCTTTGGTTTATGTTTTCTTAAATCTAATAAATGAGGATAACGTATTCTATTATTTACCTTTTTCATAATTAAATAAAAATTGAAGCAACTGGGAATAAACACGATGTCAATATATTATAGTTATAGGAATCCTACTAAGAATTTCTTTAAATTCTCATCCTACTTTATGTACCTGCGTCATTCTCAGACCGCGACGATGGACGCAACGGCTGTGCTCTTTATTGAGTTTCTAGATCATCAGCTCCATTATGATCCTATGTTTGGTTCCCTGTATGTTACTGGCACTTGCCATTTCTGCTTCTAATTCTTTTTCCTTAGACACTTTGCAACTCCTTTGCTCTATCCACTGTTTGACCCGACTGCACCCTACATAGCCATTACCCTTCATGTGGAACACCCTACCCCTCCTCCAGCAGCACCTGCAGCCACACCACCTCAAGTGGTTCCCTCCCTCTCACTTGGTGATGACAGTGATCCGTTGAAGGCAGCAAAATCATCCCTTTCCTCATCCTCTAGTTCTGGTGCTAACTACACTCCTGTAGAGCCTAACATGGCGAATGGGTTCCTATTCCTGGAACCCATGTAAAGGAGTACACCACCCAGCCAATAGTAGTGTATAGAGTGGCCCTCTTTTGATGTTTTTGGGCCATAGGCTTGTTTATGTTTGTGCCACTAAGAGAGAGTTAGTATATGAAATGTCCTGTAAAAACCACATAGGGTTATGCTTCATGCAGGTGAGTCGATTTATTATATATATATATATATGTGATGCAGCTTCTATCTATTTTATTGATTCTTTCTATTATGACGCCAAATGATTTGCTACATTCCACGTTAAGAGTTTACTCAAACTAGTGAACGACATTAAAGTAAAAATGAAACTTATCATTTCTTACGTATGACAAATTACTGGGTGAAATATTATGACTTAAATATAATATTACATCTGGTCAGGTGTTACATTAAGTATTTATCTTGCTGATTTAATTACATATTAAAAATTTAATTAACCATTTATTCATTTGAGTTTTAATGTTACACCGCTTGTAGACTATGTTTGGACTGGTGGTATAGGGTGGAGTGGAATGGAATGGAGCCCAAGAGAGTATAATGAGTTTTCATTGTTTGAATTGATAAATTTATAATGAAATGAAGTGGTTAATAAGAGAATAAATTCCATTCTATTCCATCGAAATCCCCATTTTTTGTTCCTCTCAATTTGAGGGGTGTGGGTTGGAATTCCATTTTATTCAAATAATAGAGTGAAATAATTACTCCACTTCACTCTATTTCATTACACTCTCTTGAATTCCATTCTACTCCACTCTATTACTTACCACTAGTCCAAACATACTATTAGAGGTGCCAGGATCTCTTTGTTCAGTTTGGTATGTAAATAAAAATAAAGTGAAAAAAATTATGAATTATATTTATTAATAAAATTGTACAAAAAAATAATTCCTATTATTCTTAACTTTACTTTTCTCTCATACCAAAAGCGGCTCCTAGGATAAGTTAGGAACACTCTATTCAAAATGAGATAAGTTGCATAAACATGGCGAGTAGACATCTTTGTCGGACATACTACTCAATCAATTGTTAAAAAGCATTTCTTACCTTTTGAAAAATTTTCAAAATGTGTTTCCATCTAATCACACCGTCTTCAACATTGTTTCCAGACTTTAGATGTACAATTAGCCTTTCCCATTGAAAATTATAGTACTTTAACCCTATGAGGTTAACTAAGTGGTAAATGAGCAAATGTGTGGATACATAAAATATTCTATATGACCACAAAAATTGGCCGGACACAATTATGTCGCATTAACATATTATCATATTTTCTCACCTACTAAATTTAGATCCCCCATTACCACTACCATCCCATGGCATTATTTCAACGTCAAAAATAGCCTCAAATGCTTAAAGATGCAAGAAGCCAAAAACCAACCCCAGCTCTGCCTCTATCTATTCTTAGCAACATCGTGAAGCTTTGCATCCTCACTTAGAGATGAATCTGTTGAGATCCTTGCCTTCAAAATCCAAATATGTGTTTTAACCTATCAAGGTCTTAAATTTTATTGATTTTTGGTCCTCGAAGACCCTTCGTTGGGTTCTTTTATGTTGAATTCTCTGATGGTGTAATTATGACTTTGTTGGGTTTTTTTTTTTTTTTTTTCTCCTTCGATTGAAGCCTTTCTAGGATGATTAGAATTAAAGATTCTATCTTGTTCAAGGTAGGAATAAATTTCAAAGGCATAGAGTGTGCAACATTTGCACCAATGCCATTCCTCCTCAATAACCTTCCTGCTTGATTTTCATTCTTCATTTATTCAAAAACACAAACCTTTGTGGGTTTTTCCATTGAATTGAAGACGAATAACATGCTGTTGAATTCACCCTTGGCAGTATGCTATTGAATTCACCTTTGCCGTTGCACCGTCAAGACCAGAACCTTTTTTTTTTTTTTTTGGTAACGAAGAATAGGACATTTGAATAAACCCTTTTAATTAACCCAAAAAGAAAAAAAATATTAAAGCTTACATGGGCATGCCATCTCACTTAAGTGAGCTGCCTAATATTTCTGGCAAACATGATTCGGGCTAATTACCCTGCCTGCGTGGTACCACTCGTGGCTTCGCACGCGATTACAAGTTTGAATTCTATGTCTGTCAATTACTTCAACTTAATTAGACTACAAAGAATAATATCCTTATGAATTCTCAATTTCTAACTTAACGATTTACCTTTGACTAGGCTGGAGAGGTGAAATAGTTGAGAAGAATAATGCTTGTGATCACGAAAGTAAATTTCATGCGTTTTGTGCGAAGCATTTCATTGGTCAAAATCGTAGTAGTTTACAACTTTATTCCTTTGCCCAGCCATATTTTCCACTTCTTTGCAACTTTACAGCTTCACCCTTTACTCACTTACACTATTCATGCCATTTTGTTTCGTAACCTATAGAATCGCTTAGTTGAGAAACATGTAAGCTAGCTTAGATACGATCTAACAACAATACCCTAATTTGTACTGCATGTATCAATGTAAAAATCATCATTTGTTTTGATATTAATTAGGTTATCCTTTAGTCTCCATGTTTAATATGGTTTTTTTTTTTTTGCTTATTTGTATTTAATTTGATTATTCGCTAAAGCCTAAAGGGAGGTTATTTGGATTAGTAATGCTATGTGATGTAACACGAATATATGAATCCCACCTCGTGATAATAAAAGGAGAAAAGAAAAACGAAGATGAAAACCAACCGTAGTAGAATATAAGTGAATGACTTAAAAGAAAAAATAAATGAAAAGCTTCGTACAAAATTTACGAATACAGTTTCATATCATTAAATATTATTGTATTTTGATTAGAATATATTTGGGAAAGATAGAGCCTTTAATTGTACTGTAACCTAAATAAGTGTATCCTATTCATCTTACTCGAGTCAAATGAACTATAAAATACTACTAATCCACAGAAACTCCCCAATGTGTACTAAAATCTTTTTGAAGGCGCAATATATGTCGGGGAACAAATTATCTTCGTTTACTTGGTTTGAGTCTTCTCATACTGCTTATGTCAATCTTGCTTCAAGATCCCTCCTGCATTTTTAACTCAACATATAGAGGTCTTACTGCATCGTAACGCGCCTGCTGAGCTTGTCAATGCTCTCACACATTTGGCATCAGCAACTTTAAACCTCTGTTCACTGTTATAATTCGGCTTTCGCACTTGTCCACCTTTGGTTTCCGTGAAGGAGGCTCCGTTTTCAAATGCATCCCTCACTGAAAAAAAGTCCCATGTGTTTCCAATTCCACTACTGTGTTTTCTCCATGTCACCTGCATGTTATATTATAATTAATATAACATATTGCAACCATTCTACTTGCAAAATAGTCAAATACTTACACTTTCATTGCCTTTTATTAAGCGAGAGAATGCATCTTAACGACTAAAAGTTGTTATTCCATTTTATCTACTATTCTTATATATTAATAAAGAAATTATTATTAATTTTTAATTTTATTCTTCACATAATTTTAAATATAACATTAATAAAAAAATATAGTGTGAGATTAATAAAATACAAAAATTAAATAAAAATATTTTAATTGATATATTCGTAAATTATATCGCAATTTTGAATTTTCTAATTCTTGAGAATACAACTAAAGTAAAAGATAAAATGTACCATGCGGAGTGATCGAATTGCTCGAATCAATTACCTCCTTACTCCCTGACTTTGGTGCTATGAAAAGGTTTGCTTCACTTTTGAGGCTAGGTTCCATGCTTCCACCTATGGCATATTGGAGCCATCCCATGTAAAGATTGTTGGCGACATGTGCATACCCATGGCGAATTCTAAAACATTTTTGATTAATAAGTCAATTAGTACATGCATTTTAGCTATATACAGTATCTTTAACTTCTTAATTCTGCGATTCAGGTTTAAGTTAACTATGCAGTTAATTACCTTGGCATGCGCTGGTTGCAGTTAGGTCCAAAATAGTTGTACACAACGGTAACCTTCATGTTCTTGTCTCTCACATAGCCATCGTCATGGCCAAGAAGCATAACCTTGTTTTGGTCCCTGAACCAGTTGTTGGAGACGGTCACATCAGTAGAACCCCGCGTGACATCAAGAAGACCATCTTCGCAATCATAAAGTGTGTTATGATCAATCCAAATCTTCGAAGCCGTCACCAATCTGATTGCATCTCCATCTACTTGACCCAGAGGCATTACATTTCCATTGGGGCCCATCACCATCCCAGGAGCTTGAGGTCTGCAGTGATGAATCCTAATGCCATGGATGATTATGTTGGTTGCCTAATATAACAAATAAGCATGCAGTTGTCAGTTTGAGAGTGGTAAATGAATTGAAAACAATAATAACAAAAAAGAGAATTATCAATAAAAAAATTAAAAAAAGAGAATATTACTTTAATTACACTAGTTTAAGGTATGTTCGATTCGATTTTTTTACCCCAAAAAATTACTTTTCATAAAAATTACTAATCTCAATTTCTATTCAAAAATTTTAAAATATATATATATATATATATTTAATTTTTAAGTAAAAATTAAAATGAATAATTTCTATAAAAAAATATTTTTAGTTAAAAAATTATCTTATATAAAAAAAAAAAGCCGAAACAAACATACCCTAAATTAATTGGAGTCATGGTTAATTATGATTTACAATTGCATACATAATATTGGCTGTAGATGTTTCCAAAACCGCATTGCAACAACAATAACTGTCATACCATTTGCAATTTTTTTGTTTAAATTTTTCATAATCACAATAATCATAATGCAACCACAGTAATACCTGGAGCTAAAACTATAACTGCAATTTAAAATCAAGATCGGAACTCATGGTTACCTTAAAGATCATCAAGCATGCATTATCAGCAATGTGGACATCCACACCTCGACCATCAATGGTGGTGAAACTGCTAATGAGGAGGGGTTTCTCGAGCCTAATGTACATGTTTTTCTCGAATGTGATCCAGACTTTCCCATGAATCCTAGAAGCACCGTATCTCAAGGTGCCAGGTTTGGGGTTTATTGGGTCATCACCAGGGTCAGTGACTTTATAACGGATGAGGTCCTTGCCTATGTTGTTTGTCATCTTCCCTGCATAGCCCACGGAGCAGGTAGCAAGCTGTGCTCGGTGTCTCCTCCATTCGGGATTCCTTCTCCAGCATTGATCAATCACATTCATTTCCAAGCCATCGATTTTGGAATGCTTTGCTGAACTGACATTTGGAGTGAAAATGGTGATCGACACAAATGTCAAAACAAAGCACCAAACAATGGAATTGATGGCTTGACAAGTCATGGCTCAAAATCAAGATACTTGTTCTTTAATTGTTTCCAAGATAATCTAATTGAATTGCTGAGTGAGAAGAGAGATAGCTTGGATTGAAGAGCTTTGGTGGTTTTTATTGGTGAACTAGTGGTGCAAGTGAGTGATTTTACAGGTTAAAGTGGTTAGTAATCGCTTGGTACTTGGGAGTTTGTTGAAGTTGTTCTGCCAAGTTATGGCCAGGGGACTGTCCATGCCACAGAGAAACTAACAATAGAAAGAGGGAGGTTAAAGCTAGTTTTCAATTCTTACGTCAAACTGTTGCACTGACAATTTGCTAAATTTGCGCAGTAACTAGAGGGAAATGGGTAATGACACCAATGCTTCACACGAACCGCATGATTCTTACCTATAACCCCACATCCATCTAATTGTTATATTTGTAAGGACGATATTCACTGATTGTTATATTAACCGTATTAATTTTGTTAATATATTGATATAAACTATCAAATTTTTAATACACATGATGCACATATTATTTTGTGTAAATCTAAATTCGCCGTATTTTTGTTAATGTACTGTTAAAGCATACACTACTTTTTTTAATGTACCTCTACATATATTGCCGTGACATTATACACTAAAACATTACCATGAATAAGAAATCATTCTAACAATTGTTTTTTTCAAAATTTAAACTTTAATCCTCTCTCTAGAAATGTAGTTCACTTAGTATTGTACACAACCCTTGTTGGTTAAGCATATACTAAATAAAAATTAGGGTTAAAAGTGAGTCAAGTCTACTCGAGCATGAGCTTGGCATGGTTTAGGCACAGCTCATTAATATTAGGCTGAACTCGATTTTTAGGCTCAATCTCAGCTTACCAGAAACTCTTATAGCTCTAGCTAACTTACAAGTTGTTTAAACTTAATGAGATAGCTCAAGTTAGATATAAATTAAATCTTGTCGGCTTAATAAACTATAGACTATAGAATATTTAGTGATAAGAATATACTCCTAACAACAACAACAACAACAACAATAACAAAATATAATTTTATTTATATGAGCACACACACACACACAAAGCCAGAAATAATTCACGAGCTGGCTTGACTCACTTCCTGGCCTATTAAAAATAGCTTAAAGGGTTTTCAAGAAGTAAAAATGTGTTATCTTTCTTTTTGTAAGATTAGGCATTAATTTATTTTTAGAATATTTGCATTAGATTGATTTTTAGAAAAAAGAATTCATTTATATTTTAAAAATCTATTCAATAAAATTTTGATTTATTTTTTGATTCATTTACTAATTCATTAAGTTGATTTAATTAATATGTACTTCATGTCTGATGCAAATTTTGAAATGCACTTTATATAGAATAATAGAAATCATTAAAAGTTTAGAGCGTGGTTGGTTTATAAAAATATTTTTTATTTTTGTTTCATAATTCTATTTTTTGAAATTGATTTTTATTTTTATATTTTTAAATTTTAGAAAATATATTTGATTTATAAAACTAGATCCTATTTTTAAATATAGAAAACAGCAGGTTTATAGTTGCATTAGTTCCATTGCTCATAGTTGATTGATACTGATTTTCCATTTTATTCAATAGACATCATTATTCCATTTCTATTGTCATTACAAACTGTTGGATTCATTCCATTGTTCTGTTACTCACTGTTACAGTTCCTGTTTCATTCAGAAATATAGTTACTGTTTCACCCTTAGATTCAATTGGGGATTTCTACTTCTTTTTCACCAAACTTAAAAGTACATAACCCCTCTCAAATTCGTGTGATGCAGATAGGCTGCACTTAGAGTTGCGAAAGTAATTATGCCTCTGCCTAGCTCAACGAATGAAGAAGAGATTGGAGAAAGGAAAATAGTGCGATGTCAGAGTAGCAACCTGGATAAGTAGTCCAAATATTAGATGTTAAATTTCAAATATAAGAAAGGTGTATGTTTTTGTTTTTCTAAATTAGATATTTAAAATTTATTATACTCTGATTAATTTAGTTAGAATAGGATCACTTTGTTATAGTGATAAAACTTTTCTAATATTTGGTTTTTCTATTTACAAAACTCAAATCCAAAATTTTGCTTCCCACTTAAATAAGGTAGGCGTTGGTTTAAGTGTCGCAATCCAAGTGCTTAATATTTTAAAACCAAAGGCAATATTGTCTCATATACGATATTAAGATTTTCTTATGTTTGAGTTTCCTAAGAATAACTGTAGTAAAGTAAACAAGCTCAGGAATTTCCTTCATTAACTTACCATAATTATACTAGATAACTAAAAACAAACTAAATTAAACGATTAGTATCTCTAGCTTTTAGAAAACATAGGGGCATTGGTGATTTGATTCGATTTAGTTTTGGGATAAATATCCAACCAATCTAAATAATAAATTTTATTTTGATTTCATTCGATTTTGTTCAACTGTACTTAAAAAGTTTTTTTATATAAAATTATACAATTATAAAACCAGTGCATTAGAAAAGTATCCGATTAATAATCCAATTTTTCGGTTCTCTTTATTTTTAATATATGCTCCTTATGAGAAACTGGAGCTGGATAGGCTATTGTGTTGAAGCCGAAATACTCGCCTTATCAAAGTAAGGATTATATATTAAGGATAAGGAGGCTCCCAACAGAGCAGTATCAGAGTCTAAATGCCCAGTTAAGTTATTTCCTTTATTTCTTAAAGACAAGAGAGCATATTATAGATATTAGTAGGGAGAATGAGTAAGGAAGAATCCAATCCACAAATGGCGTCCTCCTTAGATATTGCCCTCCAAAAAACCATATCCTTAACCTCAAAATTATCCATCCTAGAATTCTGTGTAAAAACTCTTTCCTCTAAAATACAAAATCTTATAGAATATTCCCATGTCCTTGAAGATGCCCAAATAAAAAGCTCTATCCCTTCTCTTCTTAATCCCCATAATGTTTTCAGAAGAGAAAAAGGGCTATTTAGGTGGCTCTACAAAAAGTTTATCTCAAATCCTAGACTTGGTATAAAAGAGTATATCCAAACTACTAAGATGGATGAATGTGCTCTTCAAGCCACCAATGCTGAACAATATGTTGATCTAGAGATCAATCCTACTCTCATTAGGCTTTGGCAAAAAGAAGGATATGTCAGCCTTTACCTTGGGGCTATTAGGCTAGTCCTCTCTCTTCATGGGAGAAAATGACTTCCTATTACCACCAGGGTAAGCCTACTGGACACTACCTTTTCGAATCTCGAACATGCCATCATTGGAACTGTTTTAACAACACTAAATGCAGGCAATGTTATTTTAACCATATTCCTCAACTTTAATGTCTATCTAAGAGATCCTACTTTGTCCACCAGATTCAAAGTACAGATCCAACTCATAGGGGCTCCAAAAGATCGAGTTGCTTTGGCCACCTCACTACAGCATCAACTCATTTATAGACTTCATGATCATTGTTTTGATTTGCCTACTCCAAAAGGCTTTAATGAAAATGCATTGATGGTTTTGACTACTTCCAATGACGAGACACCTTCTATCATTTAGATCTCGAAGCAGATTCCAAAAAAGGAACTCTTACAGCTTATGCCACTTGAGTGGATAGGCAATTATGAAAACTTTAAGAAAAATTGCACCCTTGCTATAGCCATTGAAGCAAGTTTTCAAAGTTTTGCTAATGGAACTGTTAGAATTATTTTCAAAAGGCTAGATCAGGAAGAACGTTCTGGTGGAAACGCTCCGATCTTTCACACAATGATGATCACTCTTGGAGCAGCTAAAAAGAAGCTGCCAATCCATGCTATTGAGCAAATGGATAGAACATCTATTCTAACAAAATTGATGGCCACTTCCTATGGGATATTCCTGGATCAGGAATGTATGAACTAGGTTACGATTGCGACTCATGGTTCTACCCTATACTTGGAAGCGATGAATGGCGAAAGAAATGTATAGGAAATTGTAAGCATCCTGCTACTTCTTGCAAGCCTCCTCTTGAACGACAAAGGAGATATGATCTTGACAATGGTCCCTGGTAGGGATCCGGAAAAAAGAGAGAGCCTTTGCCAATCTATGAAGAAGCCCTTACGATACTCTGACAAGAAGGGCATCCACCGCCACCTGAGGATCTTGATCTTATTACCTAGCCACCACCATAGATATTTTAAATTACTTTTCTTGCAAAACCATAGTACAAGTACCTTCTATCCCTCTGACAGCAGAAATGCCATGCATAATGTTTGCCTCCTTTTCAGCCACTTATGGAGCTGATTTTCCAGCTTTAGAAAGAAAGTCCAATCCTACCACCTAAACATACACCAAGCCATTTGTTTATCCTACTGAAGTCCAACCAGAAGGAAAGTTAAAATCTCTGACTCGAGCTGAGGAAGTTCTGAACTGGCAAACAGAAAATTCTCCGGCTCAAACAGCCTATTGACCAAGATTAATTAAAAGGTTGATAGTCTCATGACTACCATAGAAGAACGGTTAGGGATATTGTCAGTAAAACAATAGAAGTATTAGAGACAAAAGCCAGAATTGAAGTCTTGGAAATGAAAATTCAACAACTTCTTGTTCGGAATATCCATGACCAGGCTTTTGATCAAAGAGAAAAAGAACTTCAAAAGCTTAGTCATTGTATTAAAGAACTTTATGAATACACCAAAAGCCTTCAATAACAGCCAGTGTCAGACCCATTTTTTACTCCACCACCAAAAATATTTCCTAGCTTTCTACTATCTTCACAACCACACAAGCCTCCACCTTTATTACCTCCAGTCCTTCCACTGAAAACTACATTCTTTGGAGAAAGGTCTAGACCCTCCAGAGGAAACCCGAAAAGAAAAGATGTTGTTGAGTTTGCCTCTGTGTCTCCAATCCAATCTCTCCAAAATCCCAATCTTCTAAACTGAACTATCACCAAAAAAGACTCAAACATCAGATGTTGACCCTAATACAGAACCATTGTCTCAAGCCATGATAACCTCACATGCTTACCAAGAACAAGCAGATAGTGACGACCAAAGTGCCGAAGTTTCTATAGAAGCCCCTAGTGATGATGAGTATGCTAATATCACAAGGATTCTCATGGTTACAACTATTGAAACTAAAGCAGCTAGAGGGGCTCAATCGTTATCTTTAAATCCCTAGGAAATCAACACTCCTCCTCTTTTTGGAGGACCACTATTTACCATAGATGATATCCCTTCGTATCAATGGAGAAAAAGATTCTTAGATCTTAAGGCCAAGATGGATGCAAAAATGATTGCATCAGATGCTGATCGATACCGAGTCATCGAAGAATTCTGTGCACATATGATCGGTGTTCTTAAAGAATGGTATTGCAGTGTTGATCCTATATGATAAGATGAACTGCATAGACTAAAAAGTACTGACACTATTGTTGCAGCACTCCACCATGAATTCCTTGGTGATCATAGTCTTGTTCAAAAGGAAATCCGAAAAGAATACTTTGACACGAAGTGTTGTTCCTTGAAAAAGTCAGATCTAGAATGCCATTTCAAAAGAATAGCTTAAAGGTTTTATCAGTTGAATGGCTAGAATGATCCTAATTTCAAGAACACTTATGCCGGTTCTCTTCCTGAAGAACTTCAAGCAGAAATATACCGAATGATAACTGCTATGCAAAAAGACATTGTAAGCATGACTCTTGGAGAAATCCACCAGACGTGCCTTACTGCATTGGACAAATTATGTAGTCAACAAATCCTTTTTGAGAACATCCTCAAGGACAAATACACCAAGGCTTACAAAAATAATTACTTGGAGATCAAGTGCAAAGAGAATGATTGGAGCTGCCGCTACAAGCCGACTGCCAAGAAGAAAAATAAGATCTTCATGAATAAAAAAGGGAAAAAGAAAAAAGTCATATTCTTCAAAAGAAAGCCTTATCGGAGGAAAGATGGCAAAAGATGTTTCATTTGTGGCAAAAAATGGCATTTTTAAAAAAATTGTCCAAATAAAAATGAAAAGGCCTCTAAGCTGGTCCATTATCTTGATTTAGCAACAGATGAAGATCTTGAATCCTCTTATGATGAACAAGATCAACCAGATGCCTCCACTATTTTTGGACTTGAATACACAGACTCCGATTATAGTAGCGAATCAGATTCCTCTGGTTCTGAAGAACATTTTCCTATCCTGCAAGCAGAAAAGAGCCCAAAACTTTCAAATCCCGAAATTAGTTCACTTGATCCTATTCCGCCATTGCCAAATATAGAGGTCCACATTCTTCCCTCCAAGTATGATGTACCAATCAAATCCATTGTTTTCATGGACATAGGCACACAAAAAACTTTGATGAATCCAATAATCCTTCCATCATCCGCTTGGAAACCTGGTGTTCATTTCTTTAAAGCTGCAGACGGAAAAATATTTTGGATAAGTCTAATTACTAAATACAAAATTGGCATTAAGTTCTTCTCTGGATGTCTTATCTGGACCAAAGTTATTGGGACAGATTTGCCCAACAAAGATCTTGTTATTGGCATGGACATCTATACTCAAAATGATAAACTCCACATCTTCTCCCAAGGAATTAAGTTCAAAAGAGAATTTAAACCTTATTCTACTATCCCAAGATTATTTGCTCTGGTAGATGCACCATTGGGATATGAAGAAATAAGGGACAAACTTCTCATGATGAGTGTTGACAGCCATGATCTCTTTGAGCATCCTTGACCACTTTGGAAAAATGAAAAATTCTTTGCAGAATTACTATTCAAACTAAATGAAGATATTAATTCGACAAAGGCAGTCCATCCTGGAATGTCACCATTTGACAAAGCAGCAGCATTTGAAGAATTCCAACAACTGTTGAAACAAAGATTGGTTGAACCAACTAAATCTAATTAGGTATGCCAAGCTTTCTATGTGAATAAGACATCT
The DNA here is from genome assembly GCA_031439595.1 of Pterocarpus santalinus. Lineage (NCBI taxonomy): Eukaryota > Viridiplantae > Streptophyta > Magnoliopsida > Fabales > Fabaceae > Pterocarpus > Pterocarpus santalinus. The sequence continues at coordinate 26,876,052 of CM062525.1, forward strand.
GAACAAATTCGAGGAAAGAAGAGACTTGTTATTGATTACCATCTGTTAAATTAATTTTTTAAAGACGATAAGTTTCCTCTTCCAAAAATTTATTCTCTTTATTTCTATATCCAGAATGCCCACATCTTTTCAAAGTTTGACTTGAATTCAGGATTTTGGCAATTGGGCCTCGACTTAAAAAACAGGCCAAAACCTCATTTTGCATTCCTAATACCCATTATCAATGGACTGTCTTATCTTTTGGACTCAAAGTTGCCCCATCACTGCTCCAAAAAGCTATGACCAAAGTTTTTAAATCACTTCTTAACAGTGCTCTTATTTATATTGATGACATACTCCTCTTATCACCTAATGAAGACAGTCACAAACAACTCTTAGAAAAATTCTATGAAATATGTGACAAGTTTGGAGTAATGTTTTCAGCAAGGAAATCTCATATTGGAACCACTGAAGTAGATTTTCTGGGAATGCACTTTGCTCAAAGAAAGTATGTGCCTCAGCCACACATTGTTAAAGAACTTCCCAAATTTCCTGATGAAAACATGTCCACAAAGCAGATCCAGCAGTTTTCTGGGAATCCTAAATTACATACGAGATTTCATTTCTTATATTTCCAAATGCACTACAAAGCTATCCAAACTTCTCAAGAAAAATGCTCCTCCATGGGGATCAGAACAAGCTAAAGCTGTAAAGTATCTAAAACAGGTAGCAAAAAATTCACCTCCTTTCAAAATACCCGAAGAAGGAAAATGGATTTTACAGGATAGTTTAAGCCCACAGAAATCCATTACCACACAACATACAAAAAAACTTTGGCAGTTAAATATGGAATTCAAAAATTTTATTTCCATCTTAGAAGACACCAGTCCGAGGTACATCTTGACAATTCTTCATTTCCAAAACTACTTAATGAGTTCAAAAACAGGGTCCTTCTAAGTCCTCAAATTCTCAGAATAAAAGAATGGCTCTCGAGATATGATTTCTCTATAAAACATATAAAGGGAAACCAAAATCTTAGTCCAGATTTTCTTCCTAGAGCAAACCAAACCCAAACCAAGCCCATTTCCATATTTGCCTCTATTCATTGTTATCCACTAATAATGATGTACACCTATCCATCCACTTCCTCTAAAGAAAGCAAAGCCCAAAGAACTTTTCTACTAGAAATTCCTCTTGGCACTCCTTTCACTCCTGGATACTTGCAGGAATTTGCAAAATCACACATTTCTTTACCTGAATACATCCGTCCAAATACATAACCTTACTCCACAACCCACTTGGCTAAATCCTACTATACCTTATCTCACCATCTTTACTATCCTCATGGGAACACCGTTCGAAGGATCTGACATGTAGTATCTATGGTGTGTTTCTATATTATATTCTTATCCTAACTTGTGTGCTGCTTTCAAACTAAGACAATTCCTCTCAGATCTAGAGAGCTACTCTTCACTTTTGTGGAATACTCTTTAATGGTTCTCACCCATTAGTTGTTGGATTAAAGAGATTGACAGAGAATATCTAGATTTAATATTTGGAAATTAGATGAAAGTCAAGTTAATGATTTCATCTCAATTTTTATTATCCACTATCCATACTTCCAGCATCCACAGACAAAACCCCTTTGGACAAAGAACCATGCTAGGGTGTATACACTGCTCCCTAATTTGAAAGCATTTGTACAATATAGTAAACCTTCGTTTTATAAAGAAAACCTAATCTTTCATTTGCATGAAATCAAGGGCGTAGATGATGATGCCACCTGTACTCAGCTCGGACCATTAGATATTATTTGTCTACCATCTGAGATCACCCATACAAGTGAGGCAATAGCGGGGGGATTTGAAACAAGCCAGACTAGCACAACCACTGACAAGGATCTAATACAAGATCTCATCATGCAAGATTCTCAAGATCTAGATGAAGATATGAAAGATATAGACCTTGAGGAAATATTGCTGGATGCAGAATTGAGAGAGTACAGAAAAAAAGAAAATAGAGATGAAAGAGCCAACCTGTCACTGAATCATGAGCCTATCTTTAAATGGTAGAGGTGTCAATAACACAAGAGGCATAAAATCCAAAGATGTCAAAAGTAAAGCCACGACAGAAATAAAAACAAAACTTTGTAGACAAAAAAGCTAGCTTATAGATGTCATGAATATCGATCCTTATCAAGTTCCTGACAAGAAGTAAAGTAGTAGACCTAGTGTTTGTCGTAGTAAGTCAAGTCACATATGGTCATAAATGTTATGTGCTTTATAATAAATATGACCATGTACTTACTGTCCTTTATAATAAGTATCTTTAAGTGTCTAGTCATATTGTCAATATGACAAATGTAACATCCACCGAATTTTATCATTTTTTGCCTAGTTATTCGATTTTTATCGAATAATTGAGGTTAATTGGAATTCGACTAAGTATTTATTTAAGGGTCAATTAATTAGCAATTAGAGAGATTAGATATGAGGGAATTAAATTAGAAGCATAGAAGATTTCATAAAAATTTTCCTAAACCGATTTACTAATTTACCGATTTAAAGGAAATCGGAAAGATTTTGGTATTTTAAGCTGTCAGAACCAAATCAATAGAATTATATACCCAAATTCTATTATGAAGGCTAAATACTCAGCCACTTATCCCTCTATGGGTGGTGCAACAAAGGCCACAAAGGGAGGGAGATATGGCTGAAATATGGCCACAAAATTTCAGCCAATGACAACATCAATGGCCAACCACTTATTAATTGTTTGGATTAGATTTTTCTCCTCTCATTCAAGGTAGATTTTTCCAGCCTCCTTCATCTCTTCTGCCATCAATCTACTCCATCAACCTTCAAGCTTTGATAAGATTCCAGCCACCTAAACCCAAAATCTAGCAAGATCGTATACAAAGGAGGTAGAGATTCAACTTTGTTCTTGTCTTCTTAGTTATGGGTGGCTGTTTACAGCTTTCATTTTCTCACTTCTTGAAGTAGTGTTTAGATGTATATGATGATTATTGGCTGGTTTGATGGCTGTTTTTGTGTTTAAATTGAATAAGAAGTAAAAAGGGATGAGAATAGGAAAAAGTGAGGGGCTAGGTGATCAAAACCCCACGGTAGTACGGCGGAGTGTACAGCTCTGCCTATAGCTGTTTAAATTTGACGAAGCTATTTTCATGTGAAACTAGATAGCTAGAGCTTCCCAATCATATAAATTATAAGGCCATTGGATTAGTATTAAGGGATATAAGAATTTTGGAAGTTTGACCTAGGTTTTTGAGTTTGATTCTAGGTAGATAAGGTTGTTTAGGGCAAAACTTGTACTATACAACATGGAATTCAATGAAACCAGCTTTGTTAGAAAGCTTATAAATAGCAGAACACTCCATAAAAATTTCAAAGTTAGATACAGTCTCATTTGCTCCCAGTAGTTCGAGGAAGTTGTCTTAAGTCCAAACCGAACTAAAACAGGGCAGTTTAGAAAGGTCAAATTTTGGAGCTTAGAACTCAAGCTCTACTAAAGCAAATGAAATAGGACTTGTTGCAAATGAAAGTTTGTCCTGTTAGCTTTAATATCAAATTTCGTATGATTTGAATTGGTTTTCAATTTTTAGTGGATTTTTTACTTTTAAGTGTATAATTTTGTCTAGCTATAGGGCAGGCCAAGATAGAACTTAAATAACTTGAGCAACATTTATCAGAATTAGATGGGACCAAAGAGGTTAGAAAATAAACACATAACACTTCAACATATCCAAAATTCATATCTAAATGAGTTAAAATGAATTTATGACCTAAGTTACAAAAATCGGGTAGAATTAAAAGGAAGTGGCGGAAAACTAATTCAAGATCAAGGTTATGAAACTTTGTTTGATTATTGGAGCATCTATACCTTGCATTGATTTTTCTGTATGAATGACTGTCTGGTTGAATGGTACTATTCATAAAAAAGCGGATTTGATCCGTTATGCTGCTGAATTTTCAACAAAATTTTATGAAATTATGATAGTTTCTATTATGAAAATTTATGATATGGACATGAAATTCTATATGCAAGAATGTTGGAGGGTAAGTGCACTAGAATGCATATAAACATTGTATGATGATATGATCATGATTATGTTTATGAAAGTTTGCATATTCGCATGTAAATAAAAAAATATATGATTATGAAAAGTTAGATTCCTTTACCTGGAGACAGTTATTTGAATCCCTCCTTGTGAAGACAATTAAAGCTATGAGATCCCTCTACCTTGGAGGCATGTGACCAAAATAAGATCCCTCCAAGCCTAGAGGCACGTGAATCCCCTGGTAGGTTAGTTCTGTGTGACAACAGTCACGAGTTGAGATCACTCCTAGCTCAGGCTACCTGAGGATAGTAAAGATGAAATACAAAGATATATGCATGTAGACACCCTAGGGATGGCGATATGTAACGCCTAGGCATGCCAAGTAAAGGAAGAAAAGAAAGTATAAGTGCATTCACATGAATTCATGATGAGCCATTATACATGCACAATCTGCTATTGTTATTATTACAAAATCACTCACAATCTGCTATGCTTATGCTTGAATGCTTACCTTGTTTATCAAGTGTATGACTAAAATGAACTCTGTTTCAAACGATATGGTTTCAAACTATAACATGGAAAGTATTTATATAGTATGTTCACCTTTTTATAATAAACGGAAGCAGCTGGAGATAATAACGATGACATAGTATATGATAATAACCAGGATGGGACTTCACCTTAAATGTTGAAGAGGCTATTTCCCTAAAGGAGCTGAAGTGAAATTAGGAATAACCTAGCACAAAGATTCATTTTTTGCTAACTATATGCTATGTTGAATTATATAACTAGGTTTACTGTATTTTCTTTGACTATGCTTATTCAACTTCAGTGTGCTTATGTGTGAACTTTTTATTTTTCAAACTCTTATGATAATAAATAGTTAGTTTTGTGACTAAATTCTGAGAACAAAATTTTTTTTAGGAGGGTGGTAATGTAACATCCACTAGATTTTATCGTTTTTCGCCTAGTTATTCAGTTTTTATCGAATAATTGAGGTTAATTAGAATTTGACTAAGTACTTATTTAAGGGTCAATTAAATAGCAATTAGAGAGATTAGATGTGAGGGAATTATATTAGAAGCATAGAAGATTTCATAGAAATTTTTCTAAACCGATTTACTGATTTAAAGGAAACTAGTAAGATTTTGGTATTTTAAGCTCTCAGAACCGAATCAATAGAATTATATACCCAAATTCTATTATGTCAAGGCTGAATACTCAGCCACTTATCCCTCTATAGGTGGCACAATAAAGGCCACCAAGAAAGGGAGATATGGCTGAAATATGGCCACAAAATTTCAACCAATGACAACATAAATGGGCAACCACTTATTAATTGTTTGGATTAGATTTTTCTCCTCTCATTCAACGCAGATTGTGCCCTCTCCCTTCCCTTCCAGCCTCCTTCATCTCTTCTCCCTTCAATTTACTCCATCAACTTCAAGCTTTGATAAGATTCCACCCACCTAAACCCAAAATCTAGCAAGATTACATACAAAGGAGGTAAAGATTCAACTTTGTTCTTATCTTTTTGGGCATGGGTGGCTGTTTGGGGCTTTCATTTTCTTACTTCTTGATGTAATGCTTGGATGTATATGGTGATTATTGGCTGGTTTGATGGCTGTTTTTGTGTTTAAATCAAATAAGAAGTAAAAAGGGATTAGAATAGGAAAAAGTGAAGGGCTAGGTGATCAGAACCCCACGACAGTTCGTACGGCGAAGTGTACGGCTTTGCCTATAGCCACTTAAATTTGATGAAACTATTTTCATGTGAAACTAGATATCTAGGGCTTTCCAACCATATAAATTATAAGGTCATTGGATTAGTATTGAGGGAGATATGAATTTTAGAAGTTTGACCTAGGCTTTTGAGTTTGATTCTGGGTAGACAAGGTTGTTCAGGGCAAAACTTGCACTATACAACATGGAATTGAATGAAACCAACTTTCTTAGAAAGCTTATACATAGGAATTTCAGAGTTAGACATGGTCCCATTTGCTCCCAGTGGTTTAAGGAATTTACCCTAAGTCCAAACTGGGCTAAAATAGGGCAGCTCAGAAAGGTCAAATTTCGGAACTTATAACTCAAGCTCTATTAAAGCAAATGAAATCGGACTTGTTGCAAATGAAAGCTTGTCCTGTTAGATTTAATATGATACAAATTAATTGGTTTTCAATTTTTAGTGGATTTTTACTTTTAAGTGTGTAATTCTGGCTAGCTACAGGGCAGGCCGAGATAGAACTTAAATAACTTGAGCTATATTTATCAAAATTAGATGGGATTAAAGAGATTAGAAAATAGACACATAATACTTCAACATATCCAAAATTTAGGTCTGAATGAGTTAAAATGAATTTATGGCCTAAGTTAGAAAAATCAGGTAGAATCAAAAGGAAGTGGCAGAAAACTAATTCAAGATCAAGATTATGAAACTTTGTTTGATTATTGGAGCATCTAAACCTTGCATTGATTTTTCTGTATGAATGACTGTCTGGTTGACTAGCACTATTCATAGGAAAGTGGACTTGATCCGTTATGCTGCTGAATTTTTGGCAGAATTTTATGAAATTATCATAGTTTCTGTTATGAAAATTTATGATATAAACATGAAATTCTATATGCAAGAATGTTGGAGGGTAAGTACACTAGAATGCATATAAACATTATATGATGATATGATCATGATTATGTTTATGAAATTTTGCATATCTACATGCAAATAAAAAAATATATGATTATAAAAAGTTGGATTCCTTCACCTGGAGCCAATTATTTGAATTCCTCCCTGTGAAGGCAGTTAAATCTATGAGATCCCTCTACCGTGGAGGCACATGGCCAAAATGAGATCCCTCCAAACCTAGAGGCATGTGGATCCCCTAGTAGGTTAGTTCTGTGTGACGATAGTCACGAGTTGAACTCACTCCTAGGTCAGGCTACTTAAGGGTAGTAAAGATGAAATACAAAGATATAAGCATGCAGACACCCTAGGGATCGCGATACGTAATGCCTAGGCATGTTAAGTAAAGGAAGAAAAGAAAGTATAAGTGCATTCACATGAATTCATAACCAGCCATTGTACATGCACAATCTACTATTGTTATTATTACGAAATCACTCACAATCTGCTATGCTTATGCTTTAATGCTTATCTTGTTTATCAAGTGTATGACTAAAATGAACTCTGTTTCAAACGATATGGTTTCAAACTATAACATGGAAAGTATTTATATAGTATGTTCACCTTTTTATAATAAACGAAAGCAGCTAGAGATAATAACGATGACATAGTATATGGTAGTTTAATGAATCCTACTGAGAATTTATAATTCTCACTCCTATGTTTATTTCCATGTTATCTCCAAATAGTTTAGAAGTTTCGAAGAAGGTCCTCCGAGGTGAAGTTGACTAGTAAGATTGAAGGTGGCCAAAGGTTGCTGCCAGAAAAGGTTCGATTAAGTGATTGTAACAACTCCTAGGTGCGGTATTATGACTTAAGCATAGTACCATACTTGGGAGGATGTTACAACACGCATCCCATAGTGATAAATGTAGTAATGATAATGTTTTTCTTATTATAAGGCTTGTGATAGGTCGTAGCCACGTAGCAAAGTTACTAGAAGTCTCCTGTATGCTTCTTCATCTATAAATGAAGGAGCTTACTCAGTGTAAAATCATCGAACATCAAAAATAATATTACGAGTGTTTTGTAACTATGAGTTTCTAAACCTTTCTCTCGTTCTTTCTAAAAGTTCTTCGCTTCTTTGCTCTTAATATGCTGCTATGATCTTGAACAAAATAAAGGAAATAACGAGGCTATAAAAGATACTAAGTATGCTCTGTACTTACCTCTCTTAAAGGAACTTGTGCATCAAAAAATTATTTGATTAATAATCCAGTTTTCTGGTCCTCTTTATTTTTAGTATATGATCTTTATGAGTAACTAGGGCTGGATAAGTAGGCTATTGTGTTGAAGCCGAAATACTCGCCTTGTCAAAGTAAGAATCATATATTAAGGATAAGGAGGTTCTCGGTAGAGTGGTATAAAGCCTCCTTATTCTTAATATATGATCCTTACTTTGACAAGGCGAGTATTTCAGCTTCAACACAATAGCCTACTTATCCAACCTCAGTTACTCATAAGGATCATATACTAAAAATAAAGAGGACCAAAAAATTGGATCATTAATTGGAAACTTTTCTGATGCACAAGTTCATCTAAGAGAGGCAAGTATAGAGCATACTTAGTATCTTTTATAGCCTCGTTATTTTCTTTATTTTGTTCAAGATCATAGGAGTATATTAAGAGCAAAGAAAGGAATAACTTTTAGGAAGAATGAGGGAGGGGATTAGAAATTCATAGTTACATAAACACTCTTGTAATATTATTTCTGATGTTCGATGATTTTATACTGAGTGAGCTCCTTCATTCATAGGCGAAGAAGCATATAAGAGACTTCTAGTAACTTTGCTACGTGGCTATGGCCTATCATAAGCCTTATAATAAGACAAACATTATCACTACTACAGTTATCACTATGGGATGTTTGTCATATTGACAATGACTAGATACTCAAAGATACTTATTACAAGGGATAGTAAGTACATGGCCATATTTATTATAAAGGACATAACATTTATGACCATATGGGACTTGGCTTACTATGACAAACACTAGGTTTACTACTTTACTTCATGTCAGGAACTTGATAAGGATCGATATACATGATGTCTGTAAGCTAGCTTTTTTGTCTACAAACTTTTGTTTTTATTTCTGTTGTGGCTTTACTTTTGACATCTTTGGGTTCTGGGCCTCTTGTGTTGTTAAGACCTCTACCATTTAAAGATAGGTCATGACTCGGTGATAAGTTGGCTTTTTCATCTCTACTTTTTCTTTTTCTGTACTCTCCTAATTCTACTTCAATAGTATTTCCTCAAGGTCTATCTATTTCATATCTTCATCCGGATCTTGAGAATCTTGCATGATGAGATCTTGCATTAGATCCTTGTTAGTGGTTATGTTAGTTTGGCTTGTTCAAATCCCCCAACTAGTGCCTCACCTGTATGAGTCATCTTAGATGGTAGACAAATAATATCTAATGGTCCGAGTTGAGTACAGGTGTATCATCCCTCGGAATTTTCTTATCATTTTTTGCCTATTTGTTCGGGTTTTTATCAAATAATTGATGTTAATTAAGATTCAACTAAAATGTACCTAAGTTTCGACCTCAGAATTGATGTTCAAGATCAACTAGAATGGACACGAGATCCGACCTCTGAGTTTATATCAAGTTCAACGAGAATGAATACGAGTTTTGACATCCGAATTGATTTTCAAGATATACACGATTTCTGATCTTCGAAACTATTTCCAAGAGCTTTTCATTTTTATTGATATTCCCGAGTTTGAGCTTAGGACCGACTTTTGAGATTGAATTGAGCTTTGGGATTATATAAGTTCCGACTTCCCAGTTTTTAAGGTGAATGTTTTGATTCCTGACTTCCAGGGTTGTGAATCGATCTCCGAGATTGATTTTGGACCAAGTTTTGGAATTACATGTATAAGAGTTTTATGGGCTAGTTCTCGACTTCCAAGATACGGGTATAAGATTTTACGTTCTGATACTAACTTCCAAGTTTATGATGAAGATCCTCGACTTTCGGGTTTAAGTATTTTAGGTTTCATATTCTTGTCCTTAACTCAATTTTAAGGTGATTTGTTTGCTGTATGATTTCCGATCTGACCTTAAGGCACAATTAGTCTTCCAAAACTTTTATGTATTTCCTAAGTTCCGAGTTCCGACTTTAAGCAAAATTGGGACGAGTTCCGATTTCATATAGAATGAAAGCAAATTCCAATTTTAGGCAAAATGGAGAATAATTTTTAGCCACCAAAGAGGGAAACATGGCCGAATTTTACCCACAAAATTTCAGCCAATCAAAACTCACAAAGCCAACTACCTCTTCAAAGCTTAAATCAGATTTTTCCCTGTTGAATTGTGTCACTCTTTCCTTGCTTCAGACTTCTTTTTCTCTTCTCCACTTCTTCTCTTCTCCTCTCAACCAAACTTCAAAACTAAGTAAGATCACATATAAAGAGGTAGAGGTTTAATTTTGTTCTTGTTGGTCAGATTGTGGGTGGCTAATTTTGACCTTATTTTCTCATTTCTTGATGTGATTAGTGAATGATTATGATGATCTTTGGCTGTTCTTTTTATGTTTAAATTTGATTAAGAAGTAGGAAAGAGTGAGAATAAGAAGATATGAGGGGCTGGGAGACTAAATTCCCTCCGCAGTCTATACGATGAAGTATATGGCCCCGTCTACAGCTGTTCAAATTCACTGAAACTATTTTTATATGAAACTAGACATTCAGGGCTTTCCATACATATATCATATAAAGCCATTGGATTAATATTGAGAGAGATATGAATTCTTGAAATTTGACCTAGAAATCAGGACTTTCATCTAGGTGGTGTGAGTTGAGAAGGGTGTCACTCACCCTACATAGCTTCAATTTGAGTAAAACGAACTTTGTTAGAAATTTTGTACATAGAAGAACATCCCATAAGAATTTCCAAGTTAGATACAATCCTGTTTATTCCTAGTGATTGAAAGAACTTGCTCTATATCCACACTAGGCCAAAACAGAGCAGCTCAGGAAGGTCAAATTTCGGGACTTATAACTTGAGTTCTACTAAAGAAAATGAAATGAGATTTGTTGCAAATGAAAGCTTGTCCTGTTATCTATGATACCAGTTTTGTATGATTTGAGTTGGTTTTTGATTTTTAGTGAATTTTTACTTTTAAGTGTGTAATTCTAGCCATTCTCAAAGTAAGCTAAGATAAAACTTGAATAACTTGAGTTATACTTATCAAAGTTAGATGGGAACAAAGAGGTTAGAAAATAGACACTTAATACTCTAACATATCAAAATTGAGGTCCAGATGAGTTAAATCGAAATTTTGGCTTGATTTACAAGAAACCGGGTTGAATGAATGTGCTGAGATAGTAATTATATCTTAAATGCAACATTTATTCCCATGAGATTGATGATGGAATTACAAATGAAATGTTATGATTTTTCTACACTTGACTGTCTGAGTACTAGCAATATTCATAGGGAAGTAGACATGTTCCGTTATCCTGCCAAAATTTTGGTAAGTTTATGCATGAGTTATACTCTACATTCACATCCATGTGCATTTACAAGAAGTTCGTAAAGGTTATGTGTGATGAACATAAAGGTTATGTTATGAGTTCATAAAGATTATATTATGATGAAAGTTCCATGATACTTGGCCAACCCCGGATTAAAATTAAGGGAAATAGACCGGTGGGAAGGTCGGGGACAGTAAACTCGGCATTCCTATATAGGAACGAGCTCGATCTTGAAAAGCAGACTATTATCCAGGAGTCTAAATGGCCAAGAACTCCCAAGGGACTAAGTAATGGAAAAGTTTATGAAGATCAAGTTGCAAGTTAAAAAAAGATACGAACTAAGTCAAGTGCACTTGCATATAGTCAAGTATAAGCATCTTTATGGGCATCTTCAATTATCTTGTTAAGACATAATGTTATTATGTTGCTTGTTAAAGCATATTATACTATTCATATTTTTATGACTGTTATATGATACGGCAAGTGATTGTTAAAATATACCCTGCTTCAAGAAAGATGTTTTCAACTTAAAACTGAACCACTGGTTGTGTATATATGCTCACATTTTTTTTTTATAAAAAACCGAAGTAGCTAGAATGTTTATGATGACACCGTATGGTTTGAGTTTACCTACTGAGAACCATAGGTTCTCACTTCCTGCTTGTATGTTTTTCTTTTCCGTAAACATTCCAGCACCTAAGTTGGAAATCACGTGTGAGGTGGAATACTAGGACATTCACTGAGCAAGACTCGGAGGCGAACTAAATCAAAAGACTACTGAAGCTAGTTAATGCACAGCGGAAGCAAGTTCTATATGATATGTTAGTCACAAATTTCTTTTAAATTGTAATTAGTTTATTCTCTATGTATCAGAGACAACGAAATTATAAACTATTTTTCAGTAATAAAATGTACAGTTGAAGGGTCATGTATTATATTTTTCCGTATTTTAAAGATTCTCTTAGCACAATGACAACCTCTTAATATACTCTGTGACTCGAGTATGGCTTATATAAGAGAGGGTGTTACAACAGGTGGCATCATCATCTACACCATTGATTTCATGCAAATGAAAGATTAGGTTTTCTTTATAGAACGGAGGTTTACTATCTTGTACAAGTGCTTTCAAATTAGGGAGTAGTGTGTACACCCTAGCATGGTTCTGTGTCCAAAGGAGTTTTGTCTGTGGATGCTGGAAGTATGGATGATGGATAATAAAAACTGAGATGAAATCATTAACTTGACTTTCATCTAATTTCCAAATATTAAATCTGGATAATTCTCTGTCAAGTTCTTTAATCCAGCAACTAATTGGTGAGAACCATTGAATAGTGTTCCATAGAAGTGAAGAGCAGCTCTTTAGATCTGAGAAGAATTGTCTTAGTTTGAAAGTAGCACTTAAGATAGGACAAGAATATAATATAGAAACACACCACATATACCACATGTCAGATTCTTCGAATAGTGTTCCCATGAGATAGTAAAGATGGTGAGACAAGGTACAGTAGGATTTAGCCAGGGGGTTGTGGAGTAAGGTTATGTGTTTGGACGGATGTATTGAGGTAAAGAAACATGTGTGATTTTCCAAATTCCTGCAAGTATCTAGGAGTGAGAGGAATGCCAAGAGGAATTTTTGGTGGAAAAGTTCTTTGGGCTTTGCTTTCTTTAGAGGAAGTGGATGGATAGGTGTACATCATTATTAGTAGATAGCAGTGAGCAGAGGCAAATATGGTGATGGGCTTGGATTGAGTTTGATTTAGTCTAGGGAGAAAATCTGGAATGAGGTTTTAGGTTCCCTTTATATGTTTTACAGAGAAATCATATCTTAAGAACCATTCTTTTATTCTGAGAATCTGAGGACTACTCTAAGATGAAATAAAACTTTTGAATTCCATATTTAACTGCCAGAGTTTCTTTGTAGGTTGTGTGGTAATGGAGTTCTGCTGGCTTAAACTGTCCACTGGCATGTCCACAGTAAAATTTTTTACCTTCCACTTCTTCTATTAGGACTGCTCCCCAGTATTGGTCGCTAGCATCTGTCTATGAAATCCATTTTCCTTCCTAGTTATTTTGAGAGGAGGTGGATTTTTTGCTGCCTATTTCAGATACTTTACAGCTTCAGTTTGTTATGGTCCCCATAGAGGAGCATTTTTCTTGGGAAGTCTGGACTGCTTTGTAGTGTATTTGGAAATATAAAGAATGAAATCTTGTAAGTAATTCAGGATTCCCAAAAAATTGCTAGATCTACTTTGTGGACATGTTTTCATCAGGAAATTTGGGAAGTTCTTCAGCAATGTATGGCTGAGGCACATACTTTCCTTGAGCAAAGTGCATTCCTAGAATATCTACTTTAGTGGTTCCAATATGAGATTTCCTTGCCGAAAGCATTACTCCAAACTTGTCACATATTTCATAGAATTTTTCTAAGAGTTGTTTGTGACTGTCTTCATTAGGTGAGAAGAGGAGTATATCATAAATGTAAATAAGAGCATTGTTAAGAAGTGATTCAAAAACTTTGGTCATGGCTTTTTGGAATAGTGATTAAGCGACTTTGAGTCCAAAAAGCAAGACAGTCCATTGATAATGGGCATTAGGAATGCAAAATGCGATTTTTGGCCTGTCTTTTAGGTCGAGGCCCAATTGCCAAAATCCCAACTTCAAGTCAAACTTTGAAAAGATGTGAGCATTCCGGATATAGGAATAAAGAGAATATATTTTGGAAAAAGAAACTTATCATTTTTAAGAAATTGATTTAACGGACAGTAATCAATGACAAGTCTCTTCTTTCCTCGAACTTGTTTTGATGTTTTATGTTTTATTCATATAGAAAGCTTGGCATACCTAATCAGATTTAGTTAGTTCAACCAGCCTTTGTTTCAGTAGTTGTTGGCATTCTTCAAATGTTGTTGCTCTGTCAGATGGTGACATTCCAGGATGGACTGCCTTTGTTGGATTGATATCTTCATTAAGTTTGAATGGTAATTCTACAAAGAATTTTCCATTTTTCCAAAGTGGACGAGGATGCTCAAAAAGATCATGGCTGTTAGTACTCATCTTGAGAATTTTGTCCCTTATTTCTTCATATTCCAGTGGTGCATCTGCCAGAGCAAATAATTTTGGGATAGTAGAATAAGGTTTAAATTCTCTTTTGAACTTGATTCCTTGGGAGAGGATGTGAAGTCTATCATTTTGAGTATAGATGTCCATGCCAATGACAAGATCTTTGTTGGGAAAATTTGTCCCAATAACTTTGATCCAGATAACACATCCAGGGAAGAACTTAATGCCAATTTTGTATTTGGTAATTAGACCTGTCTGGAATATTTTTCCATCTACAACTTTAAAGAAATGAACACCAGGTTTCCAAGTGGATGATGGGAGAATTGCTAGATTCATCAAAGTTTTTTGTGTGCCTGTGTCCATGAAAGCAATGGATTTGATTGGTACATCATACTTGGAAGGAAGAATGTGGACCTCTATATTTGGCAATGGTGGAACCGGATCAAGTGAACTAATTTCAGGATTTGAAAGTTTTGGGATCTTTTATGCTTGCAGGATAGGAAAATGTTCTTCAAAACCAGAGAAATCTGATTTGCTGCTATAATCGGAGTCTGTGTATTCAAGTCCAAAAATAGTGGAGGCATCTAGTTCATCTTATTCATCATAAGAGGATTCAAGATCTTTATCTGCTGCTAAATCAAGAGAATGGACTAGCTTAGAGGCCTTTTTTCTTTTTATTCGGACAATTTTTTTGAAAATGCCATTTTTTCCCACAAATGACACATCTTTTGCCATCTTTCCTGCGATAAGGCTTTCTTTTGAAGAATCTAACTTTTTTCTTTTTCCCTTTTTTATTTATGAAGATCTTATTTTTCTTCTTGGTAGTCGGCTTGTAGCAGCAGCCATAATCTTTCTCTTTGCACTTGATCTCCAAGTAATTCTTTTTGTAGGCCTTGGTATATTTCTTTCTGTCCTTGAGGATGTTCTCAAAAAAGACTTGTTGACTGCATAATTTGTCCATTGCGGCAAGGCATGTCTAGTGGATTTCTCCAAAAGTCACGCTTACAACATTACTTTGCATAGTAGTGATTATTCAATACATTTCTGCTTGAAGTTCTTCAAGAAGAGAATTGGCATAAGTGTTCTTGAAGTTAGGATCATTCTAGCCATTCAACTGATAAAACCTTTGAGCTGCTCTTTTGAAATGTCATTCTAGATCTGACTTTTTCAAGGAACAACACTTCATGTCAAAGTATTCTTTTTGGATTTCCTTTTGAACAAGACTATGATCATCAAGGAATTCGTGGTGGAGTCCTGCAGCAACAGTGTCAATACTTTCTAGTCTATGCTGTTCATCTTATCATACAGGATCAAGGCTGCAATACCATTCTTTAAGAACATCGGTCATATGTGCACAGAATTCTTTGATGACTCAGTATCGATCAGCATCTAGTGCAATCATTTTTGCATCCATTCAGGCCTTGAAATCTAAGAATCTTTTTCTCCATTGAGACAAAAGGATGTCATCTATGGTAAATAGTGGTCCTCCAAAAAGAGGAGGAGTGTTGATTTCCTGGGGATTTAAAGATGACGATTGAGCACCCTTTGGCTGCTTTAGTTTCTATAGTTGTAGCCATGAGAATCCTTGTGATATTAGCATACTCATCATCACTACGGGCTTCTACAGAAACTTCGACAATCTGGTCATCACTATCTGCTTGCTCTTGCTAAGCATGTGAGGTTATCATGGCTTGAGACAATGGTTCTGTATTAGGGTCAGCATCTAATGTTTGAGTCTTTTTTGGTGATGGTTCAGGTTTAGGAGATTTGGGATTTTAGAGAGATTGGATTGGAGAAACAGAGGTAGACTCAACAACTTCTTTTCTTTTTGGGTCTTCTCTGGAGGTCGAGACCTTTCTCTAAAGAATGTAGTTTTCAGTGGAAGGACTGGACGTAATAGAGGTGGAGGCTTGTGTGGTTGTGAGGATAGTAGAAGGCTACGAAATATTTTTGGTGGTGGAGTAAAAAATGGGTCTGACTCTAGCTATTTTTGAAGGCTTTTGGTCTATTATCATAAAGTTCTTTACTATGATAGCTAAGCTTTTGAAGTTCTCTTTCTCTTTGATCAAAAGCCTGGTCATGGATATTCCGAACAGGAAGTTGTTGAATTTCCATTTCCAAGACTTCAATTCTGGCTTTTGTCTCCTTATAATACTTCTGTAGTTTGACTGACAATATCCCCAAGCATTATTCTACAGTAGTCATGAGGCCACCAACCTTTTGATTGATCTTGGTCAATAGGCTGTTTTAAGCCAGAGAATTTTCTATTTGCCAGTTTAGTACTTCCTCAGCTTGAGTCAGAGGTTTTAACTTTCCATTTGGTTGGACTTCAGTAGGCTAAACAAATGGCTTGGTGTATGTCTGGGTGGAAGGATTAGACTTTCTTTCTAGAGCTGGAAAATTAGCTCCATAAGTGGTTGAAGAGGAGGCAAACATCATGCATGGGATTTTTGGTGTCAGAGGGATAGAAGGTGTTTGTACTGTGGTTTTGCGAGAAAAGGAATTTGAAATATTCTGTGGTGATGTCCAGGTAATAAGATCACGACCTTTAGGTGGTGGTCGATATCCTTCTTATCAGAGTATCTTAAAGGCTTCTTCATACATTGACAAAGATTCTCTCTTTTTCCGAATCCCTACCTGGGGACCGTCGTCAGGATCAAATCTCCTTTGCGATTCAAGAGGAGGCTTGCAAGGAGTAGTAGAATGCTTACAGTTTCCTATGCATGCCCTTCGCCATTCATCACTTCCTGGCATGGGGTAGAACTATAAGTCACAATTGCAACCTGGTTCACACATTCCTAATCCGAGAATATCCCATAGGAAGTGGCCATCAATTTTGTCAGAATAGATGATCTGCCCATTTGGCTTAATAGCATAGATTGGCAGCTTCTTTTTGGCTGCTCCAAGAGTGATCATCATTGTGTGAAAGAATGGAGGGTTTCCACCAGAAGGTTCTTCCTGATCTGGCCTTTTGAAAATAGTTCTAACAGTTCCATTAGCAGATCTTTTAAAACTTGCTTCAGTGGCTGCAGTAGGGGTACTATTTTTCTTAAAGTTTTCATAATTGCTTATCCACTCAAGTGGCATAAGCTGTAAAAGTTCCTTCTTTGGAATCTACTTCCAGATCTGAATGATGGAAGGTGTCTCATCATTTGAGGTGGCCAAAACCATCAACGTATTTTCATTGAAGCCTTTTGGAGTAGGTAGAAAACAATGATCTTGAAGTCTATATATGATTTGATGCTGTAATGAGGTGGCTAGAGCAACTTCATCTTTTGGAGCCCCTATGAGTTGGACCTGTACTTTGAATCTGGTAGATAAAGATGGATCTCTAAGATGGACATTAAAGTTAGGGAACATGGTTAAAACAACACTGCCTGCATTTAGTGTTGTTAAAACAGTTCCGATGGTGGCATATTCAAGATTCTGAAAGGTAGTGTCCAGTAGGTTTACCCTAGCGGTGATAGGAATTCATTTTCTCCCATGAAGAGAGAGGACTAGCCTAATAGCCCCAAGTTGAAGGCCGACATATCCTTCTCTTTGCCAAAGCCCGATGAGAGTAGGATTGATCTCCAGATCAACATATTGTTCAGTACTGGTGGCTTGAAGAGCACATTCATCCATCTTAGTAGTTTTGATATAATCTTTTACACCAGATCTAGGAGTTGAGATGAGCTTTTTGCGGAGCCACCTAAATAGCCCTTTTTCTCTTCTGAAAATATTAAAGGGACTAAGAAAATGAGGGATTGAGCTTTCTATTTGGGCATTTTCAAGGACATAGGAACATTCTATAAGGTTTTCTATTTTAGAGGAAAGTGTTTTTATACAGGATTCTAGGATAGATAATTGAGGTTAAGTAATAGGTTTTTGGAGGGCAATATCTGAGGAGGACGAGATTTGTGGGTTAGGTTCTTTCTTACTCATTCTCCCTACTAATACCTATAATATGCTCCCTTGTCTTTGAAAAATAAAGGAAATAACTTAGCTGGACATTTAAGCTCTGATACCACTCTGCCGGGAGCCTCCTTATCCTTAATATATAATCCTTACTTTGATAAGGCAAGTATTTCGACTTCAACATAATAGCCTATTTATCCAGCCCCAGTTACTCATAAGCATATATAATATTAATAAATTAGTTGAATAATAAAAGATTTAAACAAATATTATATATTTATATAAATACAAATATAGATAAGTAATATAATATAAATAAGTAATATATAACATGTAATATATTTCATAAATATATATAACTATTAATACATAATATATTATTGTTTCGATTTTAGAAATTAAAACTAATCTCAACCGTTATTTTTCATAAAATAACAACTAATTCAAATCGATTTATTTTAATTTTGAACACCCCCTACTAAAAGCTAATGAATTAAAGCCAACATGGCATGTTCCTTTCATCACTTTTCCTACTAGTTCTTATCGCTTTGCTTTGGCTTTAAGAGTATACGTAAAATAAATGACATGATATATGATCTAGGTGAAGGCTACAGTATTCCTCACTTTATGAGGTTCACCACACATCTTGTAATCTAAAGTCTAAGATGTGATGGTGCATATATGTTTCGTATACTTGTGATACACTCTAAAACTTATGTTAAACTTGGAACTTGTAAACTCGAGTCAAGGTGGAATATTGAACTCAGTATTTGGAACTTGGAAACTTCGACAAAGAAGAAGGGAACACTATTAAATTCGAAACTTGGAAACTAGAAGAAGTTAACACTCATGACCAGTGACAAGTTGAACATGGAATGTTGATCTCAGAACTCGAAACTCGAAACTTGGGATAAAGAAGAAGAGAACTTTATTGAACTCGAAACTCAAAAATTAGAAGAAGTAAACACTCTCATGACTAGTGACACATTTAACTTGGAACTTGGAATTTGAAAATATGCATTAATGAGTTAGAGATACATAGAGATAATTTTATGGTATACCATAGATGAGATATACTATCTTATTCTAACCGTTGGATAATAAAGTAAATTCTGTACCTTGTGAAATACAATGAATTGGAGCCATTTCCATATGATGATCCATTCCAACTTATGGTAAATTAATATGTCTCTTTCATATAAAATTCTCGAGGCTAGCTACATGTTTTCTTTGGATGACGAAAGGAATAAGAGAAATAAATAGAAAAAAAAAATAAAGAGAAAAAAAAAGCCAAAAGTGCATTTTTTTTATTGTTTGGTTTGATAAAAAAATGAGAAAAAAATATAGTTATATATAAATAACCTTTTAATAATTCCTTTAATAGAAAGAAAAAAAAAAGTATAAGAGTAGAATTATAATTTTGTAATACCAACTAATTATCCCTCCATTTTTCTACCTTAGAGAAGAAAACTTTTGTTATGGGAACTACCATTATTCTTTTTCTCTTTCTTCATATTTTTTCTTGTCATAAAATTTCCATTCTTTTTTTTTTTTCCTCTTATTTTTTACCCAACCCAAGAAAAAGTAACAAAATTTTTTTAGTAATACTTTTTGTGCATAAAAATGGACACCTTTGATAGTCATCATAAAAAAAGGATAAAATGGACTTTTTAGTCCCTAAAATTATTTTTATTTTTTATTTTGATGCCCTAACTAATTTTTTATTTATTTTTAACTAATGTCTTGATCCCCTATTATCAAATGCTTTTTCTCTTTCTCTTTAATTTTCACCAAGGATGTCCACTTATAAACACAAATAACATTGCTTTTTTCTAGATGTTATTTACACATTACTTTCTTTATATTATTTTTCCACTACTTATTTTTACGAAATAAAAGAAAAAAAATTTGTTAAAAGCTCTTCAAATTACAACAATAGAAATAAAATACTCTAGTTAAAAACCAAAAGACAGAGAGAGAGAGAGAGAAAGAGAATTTTCAACTTATATTTTCTCTTTTTAGACTAAAGGAATAAGAAGCAATATATAAAATTAATTTTTCTTTATTTCGATAGCATAAGGTACTTGCGTTCCTTTGGACATGGGACTAATTCTTGCCTCTGCTAGGACTGAAACTTTCAAGAGGTTTCAAAGAAAAATGTTTTTTTAACGAAGATTTTAGACATCTCTATAGACATTTGAATTGGTGTATAAATAATTAGAAATTTTAATTATTATTATTTTTAAATATGATAACATGATTGATAATATATAAAAAATTCTTTTATTAAATTCATTATTTATATAACTAAAATCTGCTACTATTAACAAATAATTCTCCACATATTTTTTGCAGATTACAGGTTTACCAAAACTTAAATCCTTATTCATTTATCCATGATTTCACATATATCAAAAAAAGATATTTGTCATCACCATGTATAAATCTTTCGAACCCCTAAACAAACAATTATAACCTTTTTCATTTGCATAAATAAATCCAGTAAGCGATACCTTGAGAAACTCTTAACGTATATGGATGAAAGTAAAAAAAAATATAAAAATAACAATCTAATATGTATTTAAGGAATCTCAATGAAACGGTGCTTCATTTGCAAAATATAATAAACACTTACCCAATCGCCTCCATATTTACATATGAGTTCAAGTCTTAGAAGCATCCCTTAAACCCTGCAACAATTCTGCAGTTCTTGATCTGGTTTGGATTTGAATTCAACGATATAAATCAAAATAGACATACTAGACACATATGAATCAACAAATTAGGCCATCATTTGGTGAAACTCATTGAAATCAAGGACTCCATTGTGATCAATGTCAAAGGCATCAATCATGGTCACGCACTCGTCATAGGACCTGTTGTCTCCAAGGCGGTGCAACATCCTCTGCAACCCCCTTGGGGTGATGCAGCCACACCCTTCTTTTTCGCACACAAACATCTCAAAGGCCTTCCTTAGATCCTCATCATCACCACCGTCCCTGCCTTGATCGCTCTTCATCAACTTTGTGAAATCCTGAAAGTCCAACAAGTTGTCCCCATCGGAATCGAGGTCATGGATCACCCCTTCAGCCTCCTCATGGGACATGTGCTCCCCTATTGACCCGAAATATGACCTTAGCTCATAGGCTGAGATTTTCCCATCTCCATCTCCATCAAAGTGGTTGAAAACCTCCCTCATCCCGTTCTTCCCTCCACTGCTATTGTTGGGGGTGATGCACGGTGACATGGGAGATCGAGGAGAACTCAATGTTGAGTTGGAGGATCTCGATCGCCGGCGATGAAGGCTGAGCCTGAGACTCTTGTCGGAGAACCACTTGGATGGTTTGAGAATTCTCTTGGCAGCCATAACAAGATGGATCGAGTTTTTGGAAAAGCAATTATTCCTTCTCTCAACACACAAAAATGTTTTTGTGTGTAAGGCTTGACTGTAGCCAGCCTTTAATATATACACACAAGAGGGCCAGGGGGGAATGAAAGGATTGAGATGTGTATGGTGAATAAGGTATCTGAAAGGAGGGGTGTTATTTGTACCACTTTTTAATATGGATATCTAGACACTCTTTCACAAATTTGGAAAAAATAATTGTGAAAGAAAAAAAAATGAAAAAGTAAGTGAAAAAAGGAGAAAAATAGAGAAAAGATATCTAAAAATGTCAAAAGATAATACATACAAATATTATCTCTCAACTGAAAAGCTATTGAGGGAGTTGCTATGAAATTGCCTGGGTGCGGAATTAGATGTCGATAAAGATTACTTAACTTTTCTAGTGGCAGGAAAGTGCACGGTAGTTTCCTATGGGGGTCCCAGGAAATTGATGGAACAAATGTCCTGCTACAACCGTGCTTCAAATTAAATGATTCGTGTTTCTGTTTCCACAAGATTACAATCACGCACTTGTCAGATACTCACGTGCTAGTCATTGAATATTATATTTATTCCTTTTTTTTTCTTAATAGTTTAGATCATATACATAGTTTAAATAATTTGTAAAAATCTCTTTTTATTCAGCATGCAATTTTTATGGTTACAAATATTAACACGATATATATAATACTAATTTTTTAGACATTTTTTAAGAAATATGCTAAGCTATATCTTAAATATTAGTTAAAAATAATTCATAGCCTTTTTTTCAATCAATATTCAATAATATTTAAAAAAATTATACAAGTAACATTACTTAAACATAAAATTCCTCTGCATGCATAATTTCATATAAATATATCACAAAATTATAGACCATTTAGCTTATTGGGAAACTAACATATAAAACTTTGAGAAATGACTCTATGTCATGATAGGGTTTGTTATTCTCACATCAATTATTGATGCCTATTGGAAAGTTTTAGGTCAATACTTGAAAATTTTGGTACCTTGTTAGTTAGGGAATTTGGTACAATGGGACACTACATCCCAACTTAGCCACAAGGCCAAATCGACCCATTGTGGAGATTGGTCAATATTGAATCATCCATAGATTCTGAGTACCTCATGAAATTGTTATTATTACATCAATTGTTACCACTCCCTATGAAATCCTATGGCAATAACTGGATTTTAGTTACCTTAGAGAATCTTGGGCAATGAGACACAATTAACTTTGCCACAAGGTCAAACCAACACATTCTGGAGATGTCTGACTGAAAAGATGAATGTGAAAGCAGAGTCGAAGATAAGATTCACTACTAAATATTTAACTTTTAGCAATAATATTTAGATAAAAATGTTGCTAAAAGTATAATAAATATTGCTAAAAAGTATAGTAAAGTGGTGTAGGTCAGCATCAAAGATGAAAATAGAAAAAATTGGAAGGGAGGGAGGAAGACGAAATTGGGTGTAGGGCAAGTCTAAAGTTAAAATTAAAAACAAAAGAGAAGGTGGGAGGGAGACGAAAGGGTGTGGTGCAGGTTAGCTTCATAGACGAAAATGAAGAGAATAAGAACAAAAGGAGGGTGACAATAGGACATATGAAAATGAGAAAAAGAAAAAGAGAATGGATGGACAGAGATATTACACATAGTGTAGAGCATTGACTTGATTAGTTTGTTAGAAGTTTGTTACAAATAGTTATGTCAGTTATACCAGTTACTTTGCAATATTACTGCACCCACAACTCTAGACATCATAGAATGAACTCACCTCATTGTATATATACTATATCAGTGAGTCAATGAATTCAGTTTTTCACTTTCTCCTATATCGAGTGTAGTATGGTATTATTAGATGTTTCTCTCTTCCACATGATGTTCTCCATTTTTTGATTGATCTTCGCATTGTTTTAAATTGTGGACGACATTAGGTGATATGACTTCATTATTGCGGTTGCACCGCAATTGCAGTGTGACACCTATTCATGTAACTTGAATACAACATAACCACATTAGGGTGTAGTGGGCCGTAACGGGCCGCATCAGAATCAATTTTAAGTTGCAATCATAAAAAAATTCACATTGCAACAATCGCATTGTGTATTGCAAAGACCGCAATACTCGTAATTGCAATAACCACAACTATGACTACATCTGTTGCCACAACTATAATTTAGAACACTGATTCTTCGCGCTTTCTTTTTCCACAGTTTATTGAAGCATCTTTACTTCTTCACTCATTT
Organism: Pterocarpus santalinus; assembly: GCA_031439595.1. NCBI lineage: Eukaryota > Viridiplantae > Streptophyta > Magnoliopsida > Fabales > Fabaceae > Pterocarpus > Pterocarpus santalinus. The sequence continues at coordinate 26,899,861 of CM062525.1, forward strand.
CTACCATGCATGATTTTGCTAGTCCATTTGTTCATCCACCACTCCAATAATCCTGAACTCACTCTCATATCTTAGCATCTCATTGGCAAGATGACCATGAAGTCATGCCATGAAGATTGCTCTACATGTGAAGAACAAGCTTGGATTTGTTGATGAATCCATTCCTACTCCAGATCTAGAGATTGATCATGTTCAATATCAAGCTTGGATGCACAACAACAACTTTGTCATCTCTTTGTTATGCAATGTGGTTTCCTAAGAAATCACTCCTGTAATAGTTTCTTCCCACTACCCATGAAGTCGAGTTTGATCTCAAAGACAAATTTCAGCAGTATAATGGTCAAAGGCTATTTTAAATATAGAAAGAATTGATAACTTGTCACCAAGGTACTTCCTCTATTAATTCCTGTTTCACAAAGACAAAGTTACTTTGGGAATATTGGGTAGCATAAAATTCGTGCAATATGAAAAATTTTAGAAGTACATAGAGGGTGTTGGAAGATATGTTGTATAATGATGTACAAAAGCTATTTCCATTATTTTTTATATATTTTTCATTTATATATAATTTTAAGATCGGCTAACACCTATTTGGCACCTCCAGGAGCAACAATTCATGGTATATCATGATGGTGCTCACTTGATAAGATCTACAATGTGTACGAAAAGTGTTGGCATTCAATTTCAGCAAATGCTTTCTATGTTAGTTCTTCTTCTCCTATTTACATATCCACTCCTCCATCCCTCGTTAGTTATTCTCCTTTTTCTTTATCCACTTTTCCTATCTTTTACATGAAATGCATGCATATTTTTCAATAACACATATATAACACTTACATATAAAAATGTAATATGAAAATTCTCCTTAAATAAATACCAACACCGCATCATACTGCTAATTGTTATATTTACTAATGACTACTCGATCCAAATAATTAATGACTTTTTATGTAAGAGAAGGAAAAATTCTTATGTGATCTGAGAATGAATCATTACTTACTTTAACTCATCAATTGTATGTCACATTTATTTTTTTAATCACCTACTTTATTGGACGTTACTCATTTTTATCATTTTAACTAGCACAAAACTGATAAGACATACAATCAATAAATTAGAATAAGAGTAATGACTTACTCTCAATCAACATAAGAATTTCTCATGAAGGAAGTGTATGATATAGTGTGAGGAATGGTAGATTAAAATACAGACAAAGCATGTTGACTAGAATTCAATTCCAAAATCAATTAATTCTTAAAAGTTAATGCTTTGTAACTAAACTTAATATTCTTGCTACTTTAACTTAAACTTTTTTTAGGTGTGCTTTATAGCCTTCTGTTTGGCTTACGTATAAGTATTTTATAATAAGGAGTGGTATTTTTGCACCAAAATAAATAAATAAATGATCGGTATTGTTAGTCCTCAAGAATCAAGGTACAATTTCAAGGAATTACAAGATGGATAGAATATATAAATGTAAAAGCAGGAGTAGGCATCCAATTTTATTGGTTTACCCATATTCTAATATAGTTCTTTGGTGCTGCACAATGCTATCTTTACACGTAGTTATTATGTTTGCTTTGTGAATTCAGGCATAAAGAAAAGAACATACCAAATGCGGAGTCTTTTGCAGCCATCAACTTGTTCAACCACTTTCCTCTGAACAATATAATTATTATAAGGTTTAATTATTTTGTAGTTTCCTATAATTTCACCCAATTTTTAAATAAATCCATATAATTTAAAAATTTGTAATCAAGCAACTATATTGAATAAAAGTTTGTTATCAAGTCCTTTAAGCAATTCACCATTATGAAATTGTTAGGAGCACTAACATGGAATCTGATGTATGATGGGATTTTTTAGTGTGCTTAGGATTTTTATTTCTTTTTCCCCATTTTACTAGCAAGTGCATCGAGTCAATCAAGTAATAGAGTAATGAAAAAAGTATCATAATTCCCATAAGAATTAGATTAACTAACTACCAATTTTTAGGAAACATGATCATTGATAGGTCGATCAGTGAACAGCAAAATGGAAGGGTGGGAGGCCTTGGTGCGCTATCTATAATGTATGGAATCTAAACAAAGATGTTGAAGAAGTGTATCGAAGTGGGAATAGGGGAAAATCCATGTGCTTGTGCAGGAGGAATTATGGATTGGAAACATGACACTCAAAGACAGGTTTCCTAGGTTGTAGTTACTATCCCTACAAATATTTTTGAAGATTGAGGATTGTGATTTTTGGGATGGTGGCATTGTAATCTTACGTGGAGAAGGAATTTGTTTGTGTGGAAGACAGACTTGGCTAATTAACTAAATGCTATATTAGCATAATCCCATGTGAATAAGGAGTGCTATGACAAGAGCATTCGGAGTTATCAAAATTCTAGTGCTTTTTTCACTAAATCTTTCACTGATGTTGTTGTAAGGTACAAGTAGGCGATCAAGACATATTCAGACATGCTGCAATTGGTGTAAGGTTCCCTCTCCAAAGGTGGACTTATTAGTTTGGTTTGTCATGATAGGTAAACTCAATACGAAAGATTGTTTAGCAAGATTCAATATCATTAATAACGAAGATGTGAATTGGGTTCTATGTAATAATCATGAAGAGAGCATTGAGCACCTCTTTTTCTCATGTAATTATGTGTGGCAGCTGTGGTGCTCTTGCCTTAAAAAAATGGAATATTGATTGGGTAATGCTTGCTGATCCTAGATGTGCTTTTAAATCATGGATTGACATTAGATTAAGCAAAAATAGAAGAAGCATGGTGTGTATGTTTCTTTACTGTGGTATGGTCTATTTGGGAAACTTGTAATAAAATTATATTTGAGAAGGAAGTGTTCAGTATTGAAAGGTGCAAGTTTATTCTGCGTAGGTGGCAATCATGGTCAAGTGCTTGGTGTAGCTAACTAAGTAAAAAGTGAGGGTATGCAAATTTGCATCTTTGTGCAATACTGCTGCTAGTTGTAGGTCGGCAGCAATCTGGTGGCTTCTATGGTAATATTCTATTGTAACTAGGGCAGTTAGCTTGCACAGGCTAATTCCAACTTCTAAAGCAAGAACCATGTATAAACCCAGGATTTATATATGCCTAGATGTTAATTATGTAGCTTTTGCTTTTGTTTAGCTTGTTTATCTTGGACTTGTTTTTCATTACCTGTTTTATGAACTACTATGCTACCCACTATTGGGAGGTTAAGCCTTTGTTATCAATCGAAAAAAAAAAAAAAAAGCTAACTACCAATTCACTAACAAGTATGTTATTTAGACTCATGAAAAGATGTAGATTGTTGTGATTGTAAGAAATGCAATTAGTGAACAAAATATGAATAAGCAAGTTATGAAAATAAGGATTTGAACTTCAAGACAATACAAATGCTTGGGGTTCATGATAAATCTATAATATAGACTCATTTAGTGCTTAATTTGACACAATTTTTTGCTTTAATTGTTAAAAAATTAGCCAATTTGTATATGGTATTTGTCCTTTTGTGAAATTATTGGAATTAATATCAAATTGGTAAGTTTTAGGTAAATTTGGTGGCTTGTAGCTTATTTTATTCAATTTTACAAGAGAAGCATTTTTTGCATTAAATAAAAGAGTTTTGGAACTTATTTGAGGGGATTTTGGGAAAGCGCTATAATGGAAAATTTGTATCTCTCTCTGCAGAACTCAAATTGAGACAAATGAAGATGTTTCAAAATGCTCAAGGAGCTCTTTACAACTTTGATGATTAGACCAAAGCCTAATTCTTAGAGTTTATGGTGAAAATCCTATTGCAATATTCAAGGTTATTGTTGTTCTAATGTTGTCCAGCTTGACCATTGTCCAATGTTTTGTCAATATCTTGAGCTATAAAAGTCCAATTGAGGTGCTTCTTGTGGCATTGAAAAGCTTGCTTAGAGATCTACAATTTACTCTATTGCAGGAGCTAATTCCAATTGTCTTAAACTTTATAGAGCGTAGAAGTTGATTCAAATGTTATTCAGTGCCAAAACATGAATTGGGCCATTTTGGGCCCAAGGGAGCTTGAAAATTAATTGTTTTGGGATCCTTCATAACTTGAAAAAGATTACTAAAATCAGAGTTAGCCCAAACCCAAAAGAGGAGAACATTAGAAAGGGTGTCTTGGATCTTAAAAGAATATATGATCATATTTTAGAATTTTAGGATTAGAAGACACAAGAAGATCAAGAGATTCTCTATGCTTGGTTCTGTTAGAGTTTGGTTCCTTCATCAAGAGAGGAATATCAGTGCTATTGGATTCATCTTTTCTTCTCTTCTTCTCCTAACTCATGTTTATCATGTTCTATTTCTTTTTGAATTTGGATATTATAAACATATTTGGTAGCTAAAACCTCTTTTAGCTAGGGTGATGATATAAACAATGTTGCAGTTACGAGTTATTATTTTCTTTAATCTAATGGATGCATCTTTCTTTCAATTAAGTTTTTATTTTTGTTCTAAGCTTTCTTGGATTGGCCGCCCATGAATTAATATATTGAGTTATGTAGACAATTAGGAAATTGGTACATAGCTTAGACCTAGGGTTAGGAACCATAGTTATTAATTGCCTAGGAACAAAGACTAATGATTGTGTGGAATTAATCTATTTAGGGTTTCATAGAACATAAAATCTTTAACTCTAGGGTCCAAGTTAAGGAATTAATTGAATTTTAAAGACTAAAGAGGATAAATATGCCAAGGAATTAGGTATTAATTAAATTAGGAAATCCTTTATCAATTGAATTGATTGAACTTCATTAGATTAAGAATTTGATGCTTATAGGAACAACTAGATGAATCAAAGCCTTAGCATCTCATACTTTGTTGAATTTTCCATTACTACTTGATTGCTCGCATTCCAAGTTAAGCGATTAGATTTAGATTTGTTTTCAAATTCTTATTTGATTTTTGTTTTTTAAAATTTCATTAGTCTAGATAGTGTTTTGAATTTGAGAACTAGTATTTGGTTACTTTATCCCTATAGGACGATACTCTTACTCACACTTTTATTACTTGTATGACTCAGTACACTTGTTGATGCCGTTATCAGTTCGATTTCATCTAAGATTCCAATGGGTATTGACCTTCCATATCTAACTAAACCTATAACATCCCGAATTTGTTTGTGCTAAATTTTCTTTTATTCTGCCCAAGATCGAAACTCAGATCTTGTAGCTTGATTTTCACCATTTTGATTAAACTCGGAAATCAGAGCTCACAACTTGATTTTGCTCATTATGCTCACTCGTCTTCTCTTGTTGAACGTAGGGATCAATTCGAAAATTTGAACTTGTGTTTATTCCTTTTGAACTCAAAGGTCAATATGGAACTCAAAACCCGGTGTTGCTTGTTTTGCTTAAGATCGGATCTCGGAACCTGGGGATCATCTCTCATGTCAGAAATCGGGGATAGTACTCAAAGTCGAAACTCAGAGCTTGATGCTACTGGTTCTGCTCAAACTCGGAGACCAGAACCCATTGCCGCCTGTTTTGCTCGAGAACCCGAAGCTGCTATTTTGACTGAACTCAAAACTTGCAAACTCGGTACTACCTGTTGTGCATGATCTCAGAATTCGGGAAACCATAACATTCCCAAAATTTTTCCTTGTGCTAGGTTAACTCAACAATTTTGAGTAACTAGGCACTTAATGAAAAATTAAAGAATGAAAACTTAATTAAGGGATAACTATGAAGAGAAAAATTGAGAAAATGCTTAATCAAAAATTAAAGAATTTTGAATTAAGCACTAATCACCAATGATTAGCTTAATCAAGTTTGATTAAGGGTAATTAAGCATAATTAAAATTTCAACCCTGCTAATCATGCCAACATGAGTTAATCATTGATCCTTGATTAATTAAGTTGCAAGAGCACTTAATCACATCATCAAAATTCAAATTAAGTCAACTAGACAATAAAGCATTAGTGATGTCACTAAAGCATAAAGCATGAGACAAACTTGCTTTTTGTAAGAATTAGTATGCCATTTGTCTCCTTCATCATCCAATTTATCCTCTCTAAGCCTTAATTAACACAAAATCAAAAATATCTCCCCCAAACCCCTCTATGAAACCTACAGCCACTTCACACACTTACACACATCCATTTCATTTTTTCAACTTCTCATTCTGACTTTAAGCCTCTCATTTTCGAACTTCACTCTACTCTTTCTTCTTCTTCTTCTTCTTCTTCTTCTTCTTCTTCTTCTTCTTCTCCGTTCTTCAAGACACCATAACCTAACCTTCATCACTAAGCCCTTCAAAGATCACACTTTTTCATCTTTGGAGACAAGATTTAAACATTGCAGCCTCCATCTTCTCAAGAACTCAAGAGCTTTCATCTCCTTCACTTGAAATCGCCACCATCGCCACAAAGGAAGAGTCTTCTTCATCTTCTTTTCTCCTTCCAAAGAGGTGCTATTTACATACTAGGTAATGATCTTTTATTTCTTCTTTTTATTGTTCAAGAAAGCTTGGAGCTTTGGCTCTCACCATGGCCAAGAGTTCCAAGTGCCAACTTGAGAAAAACTCCATGCTCTTCTTAAGTAAAGTTTCTATTTTTAGAAAAGTTCACTTCTTGAGTTTTGTTCTTGAGATCTTATACGTTTGTTTCAAGTTTCTTTTCTTGAATGCTCTAAAAGCTTTCATTTTTCTTTTATTATGCATGTGTTCTTAGTTTTCTTGTAAGTTGTTGAAAAGAAAGACTACTTTCTTGAAGGTGTATTGTTTAAAGTTTGTTCTTTTTAGTATGAAATGTTTATGATTGAAAAGATTCCTTTTTTACATCTTCAATATGATTTTGATGTGACCAAGAACATTTTGAAGCATAAAACTTTAAAAAGTTTGTTTCTTAAAGTTCAAAAAGTGGTGCAAATAATATATACTCTCTTAAAGATTTATTTTGTTTTTTTTGCAGACAAGAATAGTAGTAAAAGCCTAACCTTTATTAAAAAATGAAGGTTTTTAGTTACAAAAGTAAGAACATGTCACTTTATGTCACAAAGATTGAATCTTACAGATAAAATAATGACTAAAGTTCCAAACTTTCTTTAAGATTAAAACTTTTTAAGTTATAAAAGTGAGATCTTGCAAACTTTGGTGACGTATGCTATGCTCCCTGCTAAGTTTAGTGCATCACGCACCTCGTCTATCTAAGGGTGAAGATTGATGGTGCATATACGCAACTGATCACTGCAAATATGTCCTAAAATTCTCTCCCTGCATCATTTTTTTTCTCTCATCATCTCTATGAACAACACTCTTCCATCATGATCCCTCCACCGCCATCGCTTCACCAACTCCTTGCACGCTAACAACAACACCATTGCCATTGCTGCCGCCATCACCAAGGCTGCTATCGCTGCTATCTCAACAAGGAGGTCGGGATCGAGCTTCTACCATATTGAGTTGTTCCACTTGGTGGGCGTCAGAAACGATTATGGCGGGCGCTGAAGGGCGATGGCAATGGCATTAGCAGTAGCACTAGTGATGGGGCAGGTACGGTCAGAGAATTTAGGGAGTCCACTAGAAGTAGTAAGAATGGAGGAAGAGAAGATATGACAATTTTTATATGTATCATAAGTTAATGGTGTATAGTTACATCATCAATTTTTTGTCAGTACATCGCTTGGGTGTGTGGTGCACCAAATTGAGGGGGTGCATAACGGACACCGCAAACTTTAAGTTATAAAAGTGAAAACTTGCAATTTTAAGTTATAAAGTTGGAATCTTGAAGATAGTATAAGTAAAGGTTTGAACTTTCACCAAGAATAAAACTCTTTAATAATGAAAGTGGAGTCTTGAAATCTTGTTTGATAAAGTTTGGATCTTGTAACTTGTTTGGAATGAAAATCACCTCTTGATGTTGGGTTTATAAGTGTGGTCATGCATTGTCATGAGCTAAGGGACTAGAAGGATCTCGAAATCCTTTGGGAACTAAAGTATGATTAGGGTGTTTGAGCATACCATAAACCTAGGAATCACTAGTGTACCATCTCAAGGAAACTAAAAGTTTTGGATGCAAAATGTTGGCTAAAGCACCATATTCGGCTTCGGCCATGTTAAAAATGAAAAAGAAGAATAAGTGTCACACTTTGTTAACTTGAACAAACTATTCCCTAAGTTGTGTGCATAAGAAATCTATTAAGTTATTTGGTGAAAATGAATCATTAATGCAAAGTATAACTTCACTCGAGAATCAAGTGACTAAAAGCCTACAAACACACATTCATATTAAACTATGTGATTCTTTCATGAATAAACATGAGTAAACATGAGAAATCATATGATGACTCATAAGACTTTTCACAAAAAAATAATGCAACCATAGATACCCTTTAAGGCATGAGTGTATGATGCTATTAAGTATAATGTTTGGGAAGTTAATTGAGTATTGACTCATAATTGAATGATTGTTGAGGCTTGATATCATGTTATAGAATGAGTATGATTAGTTGATTGGCAAATTTTGGTGAGACTTCGATATAGCCATTATGCTGCCAGATTTTCATCAAAATTGTAGACTTAGACATATCCATTGCATGCCTATTTGTGTATTGTCTTTGAAGTACAATGCATACAAAAATATAAGATATAACATGAGAAAGGAAATAATTGGATATGATTTTTCAAAAGGGAAGGTGGTCTACAAAGACAAGATAAGTATGTATGATCCTTCAAAAGGGAATGTGACCTATTAAAAGACCCCTCTATTTTGGAGATAGGGGTCCAAACCTCTCCAATTTTAGAGAAACCCTTGTCAATTTAGTCTGGTTTTAGATTATTACTGTGTGATAACAATCACAGAGTAAGCTTATGTCCAACAACAGTCTATCCAAGGGTACGTAAAGTAAAGAATGTTAAGGACATACTAAGTATGAACATAAAGTTAGAGAAAGACTCTAGTTAAGCCATAAAGTTAAATGAATGTGCATGCATCTTTGTTCACTCATATGCATGGTTATGAATGTTTATATCATGCTTTAGCATGTATGTTTCAATTTTATGGCCTTATGTTGCTTTATGTTAGGTTTATGAGATTAAGTTTAAAAGAAACCTGCATTGAGAACTTATGTTTTCAAAACACTTAAAATTGAATCTATGCATTTTTTCCTTTTCATAATTAAACCCAAAGTGGCTGGGATTATAACGATGACACATTAACTGTCTAGTCAAGATCCAACTGAGAAATCTTGTATTTCTCACTTCCATGTTTTCGTGTCGTCTTCAAACGACGCCGTCGGGCACCATGGTGATCTTTATTGAGTTTCCAGTTGTGCATTGGCACTTTGACCCTATGTTGAATGCATCTATAATGATTGCTCAAGTAGTAATGAAGGTCTAAATGTTTTATAGCTGTCAGTTTCATGCACCTGTCATGAGCCCATTCTTCTACTCCCATGAGCCTTATGATGACATTACTTTGGATAATGTGCATCCACCTTTCCAGCATCCGATGTACCCCACTGACGAGGAGACTGACTCTGACACTCGCCTGACCTCGACGAATTATGCGAAGTCCAATTCTTTGAAGCTATCGTATCCTTTTGTGATTCACTTGTCCTCAGATTCCTCTTCTTCTGCTGCTAGCCAGGCACTAACCCCGATTCGTAGAGGTGAATTCATTCATACCCGGGCTGTACCACATGGGCCTGGGTATGCTTGAGGAAGAGGACATGGTGATGATGCACTTAGTGGTTTCAAGAATGGATTTGCTCCATCTTAAGGTAGAAGATGGTGTGGAGAACACATGCTAAGGAGACGTAAGGATAACCCTTTTATATGTAGTTTTAGGGTTATCATTTCTTTTATGGCATGTATGGGTAGCAGATGGTTTTTTGATATATTTCTTTTCATTTGTATCTGGTTAGGGATGTTTTGGTAGGACAAGCAGTAGTTTGCGGTCCCATGGCTACTTATTCAAGACATGTTATGTTACCTATAGTATATTTAACTATGATGGCTTTGGAATGATTACTATTATGACTAAGTATGATGATTGTTCTTTACCGTGCTTTTATTTACTTAATGCACCTCAAGTATGTGAGTAATGACATTTGATTTTGTACATTCATGATATGATCATGGCTCTCATTTTTCAAAAAGGTTTATTTCTGGTAAGGTTCCAAAAAAATAACCCCTATTTTCGCTACAAGTAAATTTCAAAAAGCTAGTTAAGTCTTTTGTGAGCAAAAGTAACAACTAATAATCTCCGTAATATAACTTAAGCATAGTATGGAACTATTAGGGTGTTACATTTTGATATTAGAGTAGCTCATCCTTGATGAGCCTGGGGATGGACTGACTATGCTTCTGAGCATACTTATTAGTTAAGTCATGCTTTTGAGTCTTATTTGCATAATGGGATATAGGAGTTAGACATGCATGATCATCTATTTTGAATGCCGCTAGTTGCTGGTCTACTCAACATAAATATTGAGCCTAATCAACTCAGTGTGTCTTCCATTTAGGTGAACCAGGAACTAATGGCATTAGGGAGGTGTGGTAGGCCCCGCAACGAGCTTGAAGATCCTGAAGAAGTGATGGGGACATTCCGTGAAATGGCTACCATGAGGGAGTAGGCTGCTACTGCTCATTGCATGATAGAGCAGATGGAACAAAGGAATGAGGAGCATTCAAATGGGCAAAATCAAAATGTGTGATTCTATTGTAGGAAGCCTAGGCACATGATTAAGGACTTCATCGTCAAATTACCGCCCCCGGCCAACAAGCCCCAATATCAGGGAAGGATCTTTGTCCTCAATGCTGGAGAGGCCACTCCGTTCAACAATCTGATCCAAGGTAAATGCAAAGTTAATGGTAGGACCTTAATTGTGCTATATGACTCAAGTGCTATGCATTCCTTCATTTCTCATGATTGCATAGAGTGATTGGGATTGCCTATGTCTGAATTGCCTTAAATATTGATAATGTCTACTCCTGCTCAGAAACCAACTAAAACATATCATTGTTGTTTGAGGTGTTGTTTCCAAATTAATGATAGGTCTTTTATAGAAGATTTGATTTGTTTGCCTATGTCTGGACTAGACTTTATTCTAGGCATGGATTGACTTTTGGCCAATCATGATATGATAAATTGTTTTGAAAAACCTATTGTACTTCCGACTATGCTTGCTAAACCTTTTGAATTTATTCATCTATTCTTAAATTCTATTAAAGTAAGAAGTAGTGAGTCTGATAATCAGGGATATATCTCCTTATGGCAAGTGATGTGGAACTCAAATAGGTGTTGGATGTGATCTTCGTAATTAGGAAATACCCAGATGTGTTTCCTAATTACATACCTGAGTTTCCCCTAGAAAAGGAAATTGAGTTTTCTATAGAGTTGGTGCCGAGAATGGGGTTAATCTTTATAACACCTATAGGATATCACCAATGGAGTTGGTGGAGCTAAAAAGTTAGTTGGAAAAGTTATCAGAAAAGAGGTTCGTGAGACCTAATGCTTCACCATGGGGAGCCCCAATGTTGTTCGTGAAGGAAAAGGATGGAAGTATGAGGTTATGTGTGGACTATAGGCAATTGAACAAAGTGACGGTTAAGAATAAATATCCCTTGTCTAGAATAAATGACCTTATGGACTAATTGTGAGGTGCAGCTATGTTCTAAAAGATTGATATGAGATCAATATATCATCAAATAAGGGTAAAAGAGGAGGATATACCTAAGATAGACTTTAGAACAAGGTATGGGCATTATTCATGGATTACATGAATAAGATTTTTAGACCCTACTTGGACAAGTTTGTAGTTGTTTTTATAGATGATATTCTCATTTATTCGAGAACAAGGAAGGAGCATGAAGAGAATTTAAAAGTTGTGTTAAGAATCTTGAGGGAAAAGAAACTTTATGCTAAGTTCTCAAAGTGTGAATTTTGGATGGAGAAATTGAAGTTCCTAGGACATATGGTGTCATAAGGAGGAATTGCATTGGATCCTAGTAAGATCGAGGCTGTGATGAATTAGGAAAGACCAACATCGATGATAGAGATAAGAAGTTTCTTGCATTTAGCCAGTTATTATTGAAGGTCTATAAAAGAATTTTCCCAGATATCCCTGCCCTTAATGAAGTTAAAGAGGAAGAATGCCCTTTTGTGTGGACTGGGAATGATGAGAAAAACTTTCAAGAGCTAAAAGACAAGTTGACCTCAACCCCAGTGTTAGTTTTACCAAACCTTAGTGGACCCTTTGAGGTTTATTGTAATCCCTTTGGGAGAGGCTTTGGTTGTGTCTTGATGCAGAGTCAGAACGTATGGCTTATGCCTCTCGGCAGTTGAAGCCTCACGAAGTGAATTATCCAACCCATGATTTGGAGCTAGCAGCCGTAGTGTTTGCCCTGAAGATATGGAGGCATTATTTGTATGGAGTAAGATTTGAGGTGTTTTCTGATCATAAGAGTTTGAAGTATCTTTTTAATAAAAAAGAGTTGAACATGAGGCAGAGGATATGGATGGAATTTTTAAAGATTATGAGTTTGGGCTGAACTATCATCCCGTGAAGGCTAATGTGGTGGCTGACACCTTGAGTCAGAGGTCATTACATGCGTCTTGGATGATGGTTAAGGAAGAGAAGCTAATGAAGAGTTTGAGACCTTAACCTTGGAGTTGTCTTGACCCCCCATAGTTTAAGATTGAATCAGATTAGGGTGATGAGCAACTTCGAGGGTCAAATTACTCAAGTCCAAAGGGAGGAAGAGGACTTCCTAAAAACCATAGCATTGGTGGAAGAAGGAAAGTCAAAAGGTTTTGCTTGAGGTATGGATGGATTATGGAGGTTCGATGGGAGAGTTTGTGTACTCGCAAGTGGTGGCCTCAGAAGAAGGATTTAGGAGGAGGCTCATAAGAGCCATTTCACTATACACCCTGTTGTAATGAAGATGTATCAAGATGATAAGAAAATGTTTTGGTAGCCAAGAATGAAGAAGGACATAGCTGAGTTAGTAAGTAAGTGTTTAGTTTGCCAAAAGGTAAAGATTAAATACCAAAAGCCCTCTAGTATATTATAACTATTGGAGATCCTAGAGTAGAAATGGGAGAGTTTCTCCATGGACTTTATAACATCCTCAATTTCCTTTCATGATAAATTACCTTGGTACCCCTGAGTAATTAGGCACTTAATGAGAAATTAATATATTAGGGCTTAATTAAGAGATTAATAAGGTAATTATGGGAAGAAAAGTTAAGAGAATGCTTAATTAAAATTAGAGAATCTATAATTAAGTAGGTCAAACTCTTAATAGCTTAATTAAACACTAATTACCTATAACTAGCTTAATCAAGTTTGATTAAGGGTAATTAAGCTTAATTAATAGTTTAATTTCTATTAATCATATTCTTGTGAGCTTATTACTAATCCTTGCTTAATCAAGTTCATTAAGTTGCAAGAGCACTTAATCACATAATTAAAATTCAAATTTAGCTAGCTAGATAATAAGCATTTAGTGATGTCACTAGAGCATAAAACATAAGACAAGTTTACTTTTTGTAAAAGTAGTACACTCTTTGTCTCCCTTATCATCCAATTTGTCCCCTTAATTCTTAGTTAGCACAAAAGGAAGCAAAATATCTCTCCCCCCATACCCTATATGCTATGGCCATACACCTACACATACACACACACACACACACACACACACACACACACTCATTCTTTGTTTGCAAGCTTTCATTCTCTCTCTAAGTTCTCAAACTCTCCAACATCTCTCTACATTTCTTCTTCTTCTTCTTCTTCATCTTCTTCATGATTCTCCACTTCCATAACCAAACTCTCGGAAGCCCTTCAAAGACCACATCTTTGGTCTTTGAAGACAAGATCTATACACCGTAACGTCCATTCTCACAAGAGCTTAAGAGCCCTCATCATCCAACTTCAAAACCACCACCTTTATCCACTTGGAGGAACACCGTCCTTTTCATTTTCTTCCTCTTGGAGGCACCATTTTCAACACTAGGTAGTGTTCTTTCATCTTTTCTTTTTGTCACTGAAGAAAGCTTAAAGCTTGGCTTTTACCATGGCCAAGATCTTCAAGTGACAACTTGAGAAAGATCTCATGCTCCTCATGAGCAAAGTTTCCATTTCTAGTAAAGTTTGATTCTTGTGTTATTTCATGAGATCTTGTTGGCTTTTCTTCTTAACTGCTTTAAAAGTTTTTATCTTCCTTATATGATGCATGTATTTTGATATTTTGTGGGTGTTTGAAAGAAAATATGCTTTCATGGTGGTGTTTATGTTTAAAGTTGGTCCTTTTCTATATGAGGAGTTATGATTAAAAATCCTCTTTTTTCAATTTTCTTTATGCTTCTTTATGTTTCTTCATAGAAAGTTTGGTGGTGGTTAGAGGAAGAGATTTCTTTTAACAAGGGAGTTTCGATTGAATGTCCTGCTAGCGCGCGTTAGGCTTGGTGCATTGAAAATATAGGAAGATTGGTGATTATTGGGCAGTGAGGTTACTGAATCAGTTAATCCCTTGGATATGCAAAAATACTCCTTGATATCTTATATTGGCCTAGTGGCCTTTTACTGAAGGTTAGATTTACTTATCAGTTGGAGGCAAAGTTTTTTATGTTTGTGTGTAAAGGAAGTGGGGAGAGATGTAGAAATGTGTGGAACTCTCATTGCCACTTTTGCGAATGAAAAATTAGTCATAAAAGAAGGGGACGATCTCTAGGCTTGTTGAAGATAGTGGGAGGAATTTTCTGGTAACATAAGTAGTGGAAAAGTCAATAGGAAATATGAACATGCAGTTGGTCAAGGTAGTAGGTATCTTGATCCCATAATCAAAGATCTCATATTTGAGCCTTGAAAATGGAAAAAAAATTCCTTGCTGGGAGACCCCTACTCCCTTCAGGAACCTCCATTGGGTCGGGCTGAATTAGTCGGGTTCTTAATAATAGAGCTCAGATACCGGTGATTTCATTGAGGCGGTAGGATAGAGGAATTGTTAAATGAATTATGATGTCATGGTAATTGAAAATAAATGTAAATACTAAAAGAGACAGTCTAGGTGAAATTGGCAAACGAATCATGGATAACAACGATGGAAATTTAGGAGAATCAAAATGGTCTCTTTAAGTAATGATATGAGGATGATAGAAGTTGTAACTAATATATTATTGGAGATTTTAATTAAATGTACAAACTTGATTCAAAAAAATTGTGAATTTTGAGTTATTTATGGACAACATTTTGATATTTTTTGTTAATAAAATTGTCCTTGTGGGTTACCTAGAATGAGCTCCGAACTCCTCATTATTGGGCACCAAAGTTGCTCTAATTTGGAAACTGATAAGCTGAGATTGGATTTCCATGGTGGTGGGGGTTGTACCTGTAAGGACTTCGATGCTCAAGTCAATGAGTGCAAGAGATACTAGGTATGGTGTATAAGGCATACCTAAGTTCAACGATTAGCCACCTATTTATAGTGGTCCATAGTTGAGAATGAGTAGGGATGTTCCATAATTTAAGGTAATGCCTTGGGGCTTCCAACGACTTGAGGCTTATTGGTGGGCCCAAGATGGACGACAGCACGTTAGGTGAGTGTCATTCTAGTATGATCGCGAACACCACTTCAATGACCCTATCCTTGCACGGTGCAGAGGGTTCCATCATCTGGGCTCCGAGTTGGGCCTCAGATAAAGGCAGGTGTGGATTCGAGTTGGGCCTCGTAATATTAGGCTTAGCTGGGCTTCTTAGCCCTAATCTAAAACAGTGCCCCCTAACTCAATATTCGAGGTGTCGATATCGGGTGCCGAGTTTGCTGAAAGTTCCAACTCTTGATTTAGACCTTGGAGAGTGGATGACTTCTTTGGACATGATCTAACATTTTCCTAGGGATGTATCTCGTCCTTTCTCTAGCTCATAATCATACCTCGTTGCCTCATGGGTTGAGTCTTATCACCTCGAGGGGACATGTTGCATTTTGGCACCTCATTTCATGCGCTTTGTCATTTAAATTGGGGTGTTTTCTCTATTTTTCCACCAACTCTTTGATGTGAAAAGACACGACATGCCCCCAGCAACACTTGGAGTGTGTGATAACAGACACCATCATCCTTATAAATCTCCCATTTCACTCTTTTTCTCCATTTTTTGCTTTTGGACTTTACTATGTAAATAGTACAAGAGAGGACCACTCGTGCGAGAAAGTTTTGTGGCATCCTAAAGTGTTCTTCATGGTTTTTTTATGTCTTCTACTAAAGGTGTGCCTCTCCCTCCTGCTCTCTCTCTCTCTCTCTCTCTCTCTCTCTCTCTTTGTGTTGTGGTTTATTTCCTTAGCAAAATGTGGTTTAGTGGTGGTGGCATTGGTTTCCCACCGTCTTATTTTCATACTTTTTTGTCGTTGGGGGTGGTTACAATCCCTAACTTTTCACTTTTTTCCTCCTTCATTGCTCACCGGCAGCTTTATTCCTTAGCGGGAAACCATCGTAGGGTGCTCTCTTTTTCTATTTCATTTCATCCTTGGCTTTCCAACTTTGTTTTGTTCGAGTTTGTAATCTAGAAATGGTTTCCTTCGTAGGTTCACCTTGGAGCTCAAGATAGCGAAAATGTAAAAAACACTTGTATTCCCTCCCTCAATCCATTGGATCTACCGATGGGTAGAACTCGAGATCCTATGGACTCCATTAGCCATGACTCTCGAGTTCCTGGGTCACTTTAGGGAGGAGAATCTAATCACGTTGGAAGGTGAATGCAAGTAGGACTATGTCTTGGAGGCCCCCGGTCCGAGCAAGAGGGTGTATTACTATAACCACGGGAGGGGTCCAAGTTGGATATGGATGTACAACATCCTTCTCACTAAGTTGGGCATTTGAATTCCACTCACTCACTTCCAGGTCACCATTTTACAGTAGATCGAGGCCGCTCCTTCTCAATTGCATCCAAATAATTGGGCCATGATATGAGACTTCGAGATTATCCATGAGTACCTCGGAGTGCCACCTTCGCCCAATGCCTTCTTTTTCCTTTTTACTCTTACCTGCCCTATCGGTAGTAGTTTGACCATGGGCTAGCTATTATTCCGAGTCAACACCAACCGAAAGATGTTCCTTCTTTGTGAGGAGTCTTTCCATTACTTCAAACCCGTTTACTTCAAGATTTTTTGGGCTCCAAGCATAACTCCATTTTGGGAGACGTTGGAAGGTGAACTCCAGTTTAATTGTTATTGGTGCAAACATTAATGCACCTTAACTAGATGAGGATACCCTCAAGCCCGAGGAGCAAGCCATCATATAGTTTCTTCTTCAAAACTTTGGGAAGAACTACCTAAATTTGAAGAACATAGTCGACGTAAAGGCTAAGGTGGTTAGGATATACCTAGGTTTCTACTTTTCCTTTTATTATTTATCTTCCTCTTTCATGTTCTCATTATTGACTTCCGTTCTTTTTGCAAATGAAATGGCTCTGAAGTCAGCTTTAACCAAGCTTCGACACTACATCCTCAAGAGGCTACTTGAAGGAAACGGAAGTAATAGCCCCAGATTCACGGGTTCCAAGGAGCCGGTGTTTGAACTAACCCCTGATGCCTCTACTCTTGAAATCCACCCTCCCAAGAAGCAGAAGGGAAAAATGGTGGCAAAAGAGAAGAAAATCATCTAGATTGACTATGAGGGTTCTTTGATTTTGGAGGGAAAGTTGGAGATTAGTGTGCTAGCTAAAGACTTCCCTTATCCAAAGTTCATGGATAAGAAGCTAATGACCCCCGCGCTTCTCGAGCAACTCTGAGGTGATGATGATAGCTTGATAAAGAAATTTCAATGGGATGACCATGTGCTATTAAAGTTGGCGGTGTTAATCAGGTACTCGGAGTTGATAATCTCTTCTAGTGTCCTGGCTATCAGGGAAGTCAAAGACTTGAAGAAGAGAATGACTCTTCTTTAGAATAAGAAGTTGGCCTCAAAAAATGGCTAAATAAACTGAGGTCAAGGAGCTGAGGGGGCAAATACGGTCAAAAGATGATTAGCTAGAGGAATCGAAGGCTCGAGAAGGCCTTTGTCGACTCGTCCAAGGCGGCTTCCAAGCCGAAGGCTGAAGTCAAGTATATGGAGGAACAATGGGGAAACTTAGCCTTCAAGATCAAAGCCAATATCTTGGCATAATGCCAAGTTATATGCCTGGATGCAAATTTTAGTGAGGTTGAGCTCAATAAACATGTTAATGGGCGGATTAAGGTCACCCCTATTGACGACAAGGAGGGAAACCTTAAAGATTCAGAGTTTGAGCTAGCCAATCCAGTCGTTGACCTTTGAAGCAGTTCCTTTTTTTATTTTTTCTTGTATTTTTTTCTGTGCCCTCATGTGGGCTTTATGTAATTTGACAATCTCCCAGTTTTTTGGGTTTATCTATGGAATTATTTTTGCCAATCAATGTGCCTTTTTTTCGGCTAAGCTAAATAACTTGAAGGGACTATTAGCGACATTCAAATTTGCGTAACGAATTATTCGAGGTTCGAAAGAAAGCCTAGTTTTTCTAAACTGGTTATAACCAAATTGGATTTTCTGAGGTACTTAATAACTAGTTTTAATTCTGCTTAAGTTTAAAACCGAGGGAATCTTAATTTTGGTTAAGTTAAACTCAAGGGTTTAAATGGTCCAAGGTGAAAACTTGACTTTTCTGAGGTGCTGCCACCTGGATTAAGTGTTCTACTTTAGTAGACTACTTCAGGGTTGTATGATATTTATCTGAGTCATTTACTAACTAGGATTTTATACACAATAATTCCTAAGGCATTGGACTTGGGTTTTATTTATCTCGACTAAGGGGTGATCAGCCTCTTAGGATAATAAACGACTAATAATGAACTTGAGCGACAGGTAAAATAATAATGAATTGGAGAAACTTCATTATAAATATGAATCGGAATACAAATAAGATGCCCTTTGATGTTGAAAAATGAAAACCCGAATAAAGATGTGTGAACACCATTCAGCTTACAAAAGTCCTGCCTCGTTAAAAGCCCTTTGGGAAAACACAGTGGGACAAAACACAAGGTATGAAAAAGAGTATGGTTACTTAGCGCAGTTTACATCCAATGAAAAATTTTCGAAGGTTTGAGGAATTCCATGACCTCGAAATCTCAGATCTAATAGCATAGATAGCTTGTAAGCTCCCTTTCCTAAGACTTCAACAACTCTGTAAAGGCTTTCCCAATTGGCCGCTAGCTTTGTTTGCCTAAGAGGAAGTGGTTTGATGTTGGCACATACGAGTACCAAGTCTCTCTTTTGAAACTTTCGAGGAATAACATCAGCATTGTATTTATTAGCTATCGAATGTTTCAATGCCTTTTCTCGTATGTGTGCCATCTCTCTTACCTTATTAGCGAGATCGGCTTCTTCTTCAAGGGCTTGTGAACTTGTAGAATGGAAAAGAATCCATGGGTTGGGCTTTTCGACCTCTACTAGTATGATAGCATCTACCCCATAAGTAAGCTTAAAGGGGGTTTTGCTTGTTGTTGACTATAGCGTCATTCGGTAGGACCATAGGACGCTTTTGAGTTCATCAGCCCATGCCCCTTTCACCTCATCAAGTCTCTTCTTCAGTGCTTAGAGCACAACCTTGTTGGCTACTTCGACTCCGCCAGTGGCTTGGGGGTGTTCAATGGAAGTAGAGTAGTGCTTAACTTTGTAACTGGCTAAGAAACCTCAAAATTTTTAATCAATAAATTGGGTTCCGTTATCAGTCACCATGAAGTCTGGTATTCCAAAACAGGTGAAAATGCTCCTCCAAATGAATTTCCGAGCTTGGGCGGCTGTGATGGTGGATAGCAATTATGCTTCTACCCACTTGGTGAAATAGTCGATTGCTACGATTAGCTATTTAACATGTCCCAAGGTGAGTGGAAAATGACCTAGAAGGTCGATACCCCACTTACTGAATGGCCAGGGAGACATGATTATGGAGAGTTCCTTAGTGGGGGCATTGTGGAAACAGGCATATGTTTGACATTTTGGACATTCTTCATGCAGTCAGCAGAGTCCTTGCTTATAGAAGGCTAATAGTAGCTAGCTCATAAGACTTTCAAGGCCAAGGCCTATTCCTCGAGTATGAAAGAATTCTAATCTTGGCTAAGGCATTCTAGTAGTGGTTGAGAGAGGCCTATTCTATATAATTGTCCCTCAATGATACTATAGTAAAGGGCTTTTTTAATCATCCTTCTTGCTTCCACGGGGTCCTCTGACTAGGTTCCATTTCGTAAATACTGAATGATGGGGTCATCCAGTTCTGAATCCCTTTAATGGCCAAGGTCAAGAGTGGTTCTGCCATGAAAGGAGATTTCAACGTCTCCTGCATCAAACTCTAGTTGTTTCCTTCGGGCTTCATTTTGGCTAATTTAAAAAGGATATTGGCCCTGATATTCTTTTCTCTTGGGACACGTTGGATATTAAGAGTGTCAAGTGGTCATTAGGCCCTTCGTCTTTACCAGGTATTTTTGAAGCAAGACATCTTTGGCTTAATATGTCCTATTGATTTGCGACATCACAATTTAGGAATTGCTGCAAATTGTGAGTCAGGAGGCTCCAACTTCATTAGCTAGCTTGAGCCCAATAATTAAGGACTCATGCTGCACCTAGTTGTTTGAAACAAGGAACTTGAACTTTATGAAAATGTTTGACTATGATCTTCCCTTCCTTTTCCAACATTACTTCGGCTTCACTTTCCTTGGAGCTAGAGGCTCCACTAATATACAGTGTCCACCTCGGCTCCTAAGGCTCCTTTGTTCCACCATTTCGGCCAACAAATCCGCTAAGGCTTAGGTTTTTATGGCCATTATTGGCTCGTATTAAATGTCTAATTCTGAGAACTCGACTAACCACGATATCATTCTTCCAACCAAATTCAGCTTTTGTAGGATTTGTCGAATTAACTGGTCAATTCTGACCATGATGGTGTGAACTTGGAAATACTGGCAAAGCTTTCATGCAATGACAACCAAAGCCAAGGCAACTTTTTCCAACTTTCGATACCTTACCTCAGGTCCTTGTAGTATTTTACTGACGAAGTACACAGGATGACGCTGTCAGGCATCTTCCAGGACTAAGGCATTGGCTGTGGTCACGCACTTATAGAGAAATATAAAAACAATGGTTTGCCATTTTCCAACTTACTCAATATCGAAGAGTAGGAGATATATCTTTTAAACTTAGTAAATGTGGCTTCGTACTCTGTTGTTTACTCGAAGACACTTTCTTTCTTCAAGAGAGAGAAAAAAAGGAGGGCTTTCTAAGCTAAGGCTGCCATAAATCTAGAGAGGGATGTAATCCTTACAGTTAGGCATTAAACTTCCTTTACAAACATTAAGCTCTTAATTTCAATGATTGCTCGACACTTATCAAGATTTGCTTTAATCCCCCGATGTATGACCATGAAACCCAAGAACTTTCCAGCCTTTATGGTGAATGCACACTTCTGTGAGTTCAACCTCATGTTATGCCATCGTAGGCAACTGAAAACCACTTCTAAGTCATAGAGTAGGCTGGTTTCCTCTTTGGTCTTGACTAACATGTCATCTATTTAGACTTCCATTAGGTTCCCGATGTGCTTCAAGAAGACTTTATTCATTAGTCTTTGGTATGTGCACTCCTACATTGTTCAATTTGAATCGCATAACCTTATAGCAGTAGTTAGCCATTGGTATTATGAATATTGTCTTTTCTTCATCGAGGGGGTGCATCAGGATTTGGTTGTATCCAGAGTAAGCGTCCATGAAAGAGAGAAATTGGAAACCAGAGGTAGCATCTACTAACCCATCTATACTTGGTAGTGGATAGGGATCCTTTGGGCAAGCTTTATTTAGGTCGGTATAATCAATGCACATTCGCTATTTCCAATTAGACTTTTTACCATGACGATGTTGGACAACCACGTTGGGTAGACGATTTCACGGATGAACCTAACATCCAAAAAGCTTTGGACTTGCTCTTGAACAGCGAAGGCTCTTTCCGAGCTCATTCTTCTTCTTTTCTATGCTACTAGTCAAGCCCTACGAAATACTAAAAGTTGGTGAGACATGAATTCCGAGTCGATCCCGGGCATATCGGCTACTATCCAAGTGAATAGGTCCATGTTGGATTTGAGTAGGGCTATAAGGTCTTACTTCAATGAAGTTGAGTGAGCCTAATTGATTCGGGTTGTTTGGC
Organism: Pterocarpus santalinus; assembly: GCA_031439595.1. Classification (NCBI taxonomy): domain Eukaryota; kingdom Viridiplantae; phylum Streptophyta; class Magnoliopsida; order Fabales; family Fabaceae; genus Pterocarpus; species Pterocarpus santalinus. The sequence goes on from CM062525.1 coordinate 26,922,019, forward strand.
TGCTCATTCTTGATTTGGACTTCATCCAATTCGCAATCTAGCTCTGGCTTTCCCCTTCCCTCCGCCTTGTGTCGAGATCCACTATCATGACCTTTGTTGAACTCGGATTACAGATGTTATCTCGAGTTTCTTCCTTTTTAGCCTTTTGAATCGCTAGGTTGGCATTATAGCAATAGCTGGCTATAGCCTGATTTGCCTTTATAGTGGCAATTTCTCCATTATTAGCGAAAAATTTCATTGTTAAGGATGCTATGGATATAATGGCACCAATCTTGTTCAATGTCAGCCTTTTGAGGACGACATTATAGGTCGAGGCGCAATCAATAACCAAAAAATTAACTTTGATATTTCGGGTACAAGGTCGGGTTCCTAGTGTCAAGTGGAGGGTGACGAACTCATCTGGGTGGACCTTTTCTCTAGAGAAGTTGATTAGCTCTTCTTTGTCGAACTGTAATTCGAAATTCTTTAGTCCGAGCTTGTCAAAGGCATCTCAAAAGATTATGTCTGCTAAACTCCCTTGGTCCATGAAGAAGCTTTTTACCTCGGCATTGACCATCACCACCAAGATGATCATGGGGTCGTTGTGTCCTAGGATGACACCTTCGAGGTCCGAGCTTGAGAAAACGATCTTTGGTGTGGTTGACAGCTTCTGCATCTTCTTCATTTTTTTCAGAGGAAAAACTCAGGACCTCCTAGAAGTGCTTCTTGTAAGCCTACTTCGTTGTGCCTCTATCCGCAAAGCCTCCAGTGATGACATTGATGATCCTGGTTATTGGTTCGTCCTCTTCATCTTCTTCTCCATTTTTTCCGAGTTCTAAGGTTTTCTAGTTCCTTGGGTTTCTTCTTTCCTCATCCCTTGAGGGGAATGCTTTTCTCTTTCTAGGGCTTCTTTGCAAGGCGATTTACATCGCCAATCTACCCTCCTTTATCAGCTATTCTATCGCATCTCGAAGGTTGTAGTAATCCTCCATCCCGTGCTCGAAATCATTGCGATACTCATAAAACAAGGACTTATTGGTGCTAGCCCTTGTCTTGAGACCTTTTGGTTTGCGAAGTCTTTCCACTTGTCTGACTTCTTTGTACAAGTTAGAAAGGGAGATGTTGAAAGGAGTATACTCATGGAATCATTCGACCCTCGTGCATGCCTTTTTCCTTGGATGCTCCTTGTTGGACTTTTTCTCGGTTTGGTTCCTTCTCGGGTTGGCAGTGGCTCTTTTTGTTTCTTCAAGGAAGATATACTTCTCAACCTTCATCTGAATTTCCTCGAGGTGTCTAGCCAAGCTTTTTGACAATGAGCTCTTAAAAGGGCCAAGTCATAGCCCATTATGTAAAGTAATGACTGCTGCCTGGGTTTGCAACTCTTCTACAAGCAACGTCGTGACGTTGTATCGCTTGAGAAAATCTCAAACCAACTCATCTTGCCGTTGGGATATTCCAAGTAGGCTAGAAACTGGCTTTGGCTTGAATTTATGGATTGTGAAATGAGCCAGGAGTAGTGTCAAGATGTCAGAAAATCTATTGATAGACCTTGAAGGAATGGAGTTGAACCACTTGAGTGCCGCTTTCTTCAACATGGCTAGGAAAACTCGACACTTAATCGGGTCTGACGCGCCGGCCAAGGCCATTCTCAACTTGAAGTATCCATGTGCTCCTAGGAGTCAATGCTTCCATTGTAGGGCTCCATGTTAGTCGGGGGCTTGAAACCCATAGGGGGTTGAACCCCCATAATATAGTCTGAGAATGGCATCTCGTCCCTATCCTCAAAGTCCTCGTATCATTCTGAGTAGCGCCTTGATTGCCGATCTATGTTCTTTCCTTGACTTAGAGCAGTTCACGCAATGGCGCACGTGCTCAATCCCATTGTTCTCTTCGAGTGCTGTCAACATTTAGATATTGAGAGTCATCCGGATGTCAGGGTTCCATACTATAGCTACACTCCCTATTGACGTTTGGGGCTCATCACGGTCTTGGCTCCTACGATGTCAGCAATACCGCTCACGGATCGCCTTTTCTCAGCATCTCGCATTCGTTCCATGTTCTACTCTAACTCTTGAATGCAAGTAGCTTGTTCTCGCATGAGGGTCACTATCTTGATGAGTAGGTCGGGGTTCCCTTAAGGGTGGAGCTCTACCCTGGAGGCTAGGGCGGTACCCATGGTCGGGATCAGAGACCGTGCTGTCGAGTACTATGCATTATGTCGATCTCTGACATCCGATGCTAACTCGAAAGCTGTTTGGCCATCCACCTACTTTGGGTGGTGGGGTTGTTGATTGTTTGCAGGGGTTGTGTATTACCGCATACTCAGGTCTGTGTTGAGTGGACACTAGGTTGGAAAAAATTGTGGATTGGCGAGAAGCAACATTGGTCCCCATAGACAGCGCCAATATTCAAAGGTGGGTTACTTGAAATGGGCTCTGAACTCATTATTGGGCACCAAAGTTGCTTCGATCTAGAAGCCAGTAAGCTAAGGTTGGATTTCCACAGTGGCGGGGGTTGTGGCTGCAAGGACTCCGATGCTCAAGTCAGTGAGCATGAAAGATACTAGGTATGGTGTGTAAGGCGTACCTGAGTTCAATGATTGGCCACCTATTTATAGTGATTGGTAATTGGGAATGGGTGAGGATGTTCCACAATTTAAGGCAATGCCTCGGGACTTCCAACAACTTGAGGCTTGTTGGTGAGTCCGAGATGGACGGTAGCACGTTAGGTGAGCATTGTTCCAATATGATCACAGATACCATTTCAATGACTCTATCCTTTCTTGATGCAAAAGGTTCCCTCATCTGGGCTCCGAGTTGGGCCTCATAATATTGGGCTGAGCTGGGCTTCTTGACCTTCGTCCGAAACAAGAATATATAGTATTTTATATAACTCTTTTTGTTTTTAAATACATGTGATGCTATGATGAAAATGCAATCCCAATTCTCTCTTAATTTATATAGCAAGAGGATAGTAAGAAAACCTAGTTGTTGTATTATAATAATGTTTTTTAATAATATTTGCCAAATGTGATGATATTTTATCATATATTTGATTCTAGGTAATTATTTTACATAGTATAGATTTATAATAAATGAGAATTTAATTCTAATATATTATAAATTTATTTTATTAGATTATAATTATATTTTTTTATTTTTATTTTTTCCCTTTTTGGGTATAAAGACGAGTAGAAAGAGTAACCAAGCAATGCAATAATATCCTAAAAGTAGTGGTGTTTAAGATCTAGCCCGGCCCGATAACCTGTCCCTGCCTGAAGCTTATGGGGTCGGGTTCAGATTCTAAAATTTTGACCCGGTGCATTTTTCGAGCCGGGTTAGAGTTATACTTCGAGTTGGCCCAACTCAGCCCAAAGTCAAATAATTCTTCATAAATTATATTTTTTAAATACTTAATGATAAATTATAAGATTTTATACTTTAATTAGTACATTTTACATAACTTGATGCTATTTTTATATTGATATAATTTGTTTTAAAATATCTATTGTATAATATTGTAAATTTTATTTCTTACTTTTAAAATTTTATAATTTTACTATGTATAATATTCAAATCTTTATATGTTATTTAAAATTCGGATTGACCCGATATAACTTAATCTCTAATCAAGTTATTGTCGAGTGGGGTTCAAATTTAAAAAAAATAACCCGATTCAAATATCGGGCTAGGTCTGGGTTTGATCCAACCTGACCCAACCCATCCTTTAAACACCCCTATCTAAAAATATGATTTTAAGAGATTTTTTATTAAAATGTTAATAACTACCACGTGTTTCAAATATAAACATATAAAATATTCAAATACAAGAACAAACAAATATTTTCTTTAAAATAATAAATATTTTCACAAAATATTTTTTTTAAAATAATAAGTTGCCTGATGAGGTAATATTTTATTATATATTTTCTGGGTTTTCTGCGTTCAACATGATTCATTGATGAAAGTCAACATTTTTTGCTATTCACACGTCTTTCTCAAATTTCAACTGTGTTTGGCTGGAGTGATCTGTGAAGGAAGGAAAGGGTCTCATTTCTTTTATTCGGTTGGAGTGAAAAATTGGGAAAAGAGAGGTTCAACAGTACTCCTTCCTCTGTGGATCTCACATGAACAGCGGAAAATTTTTTCCCCCCAATATCAGGAGAAAAATTGTGGGGGTGAGGGCCAGATTTTTTTTCTTTCCAAAGTTGCCTTCCACATTTCCATCTCGTCCTCTCTTCCTGACGCGATGGCATAGCTTCGCGGCGTTTGGCAGTGATCACGAGTGGCTGAGAGGGTGAGCAGCTCTGTGACAGGGGACTAGAGCAGGGGGTTGTGGTCGGGGTGGCTACTGGCTGAGGCGCGATGGTTGCAGGTTATCGGCGGTGGAAGTCGTGCGGCGGTTCACGGTGGCTAGAAGGAGTGGGTACTGGTTGCGTTTTTCTGGCGTGATGGCAGAGGTGGGGAGAGGGTCACGGTGGTGACGCGATTGACGATGGTGAACGACGACAGCCGTTGGGTTGACGGGTGGTGCTTCTAAGCTTGCGGCGGCACGAGAATGGTGGTGCAAGGTTGGGCTTCAGAACTAGAACATTCTGTTTCTAGTGACAAGTGAGTTTTCTATGTTGAGTTTCATGCTCTATTTTGGATATTTTGGTTTGTGGCTTTAGGTGGCATTGAGTTGCTGTTTGCTGTGTTGAAGAATCAAGGGGTGATTTCTGGTGTGAAGATTGATTCTTATTCCAAGGATGTTCTGTTTGTGGGCTAGAAGGCTTAGGTTTGTGTTTGATTTTGGTTTGGGTTTGGGTTGTTTCTAATCTGACTTTGAATCTTCACAAATTTCTGTAGGCATTTGGCTCTATTTTGGGTTGAGTGTTTTGGTTTGTTTGGTGTATGGTGGCTGTCTGTGGAGGACATTTTGGATGCTTGGTTGAGTCATACTTGGTTTGTGTTTTATTTTTGAGCTTTAGTTTGATCTTGGTTGATGTGTTGTTTGAAAGGGTGAGATTTGGATAGTGTTTATGGAGGTTTTGGTGATTGGAAAAGATGATGAGTGCTGATTTTTTAGGGATGGAGCTTCATGGAGAACTTATGTATACTCTTTTTAAATTTATGTATATTGAGATTTACCGCATCGTTATCATATTTGTTAAGAAATTTGAATTCGATTATATATTTTGTTTTGCGGTATGCTAAGAGTTTAAATAATAGCTAAATAATATTTTAAAGTAATACTTTTAAAATATTAGATTAACTAAAAATATTAGTTTTATTTAATAATAATTTTGAATCATTTCTTTTTATTAATATTAGATTAATTTAGTAGGTTAATATTATTTTAAATTGTTAAATTAAAAATAGTGAAATTTCTAGTTTGATATTAATTAATATAGTTGAAATACTTTTTATAACAATGGAAGGGTAAAGTTATTATTTGACTACATTATCTCTTTCTTTCTTTTCATTTTTCTATACAAACAAATAAAAGAAAATTTTTTTCCTTCCATTTTTCTTTCATCTCATTTTCCTTTCATCCAAACATACATATAAAAAATATAAATCTACTCTATTTCTTTCCACTTAAATTCTTTCTTTTCAACCTCCTTTCTTCCAATTTTTTTCCTCCATCCAAACAAAACCTAGCCGTTAAACATAGACTTGTATCCTAATGCATTTTACCATCGAAACACATATAACTTCCTTTGTCAAAAACATGATTTGACCTGCCACATATCATCATCATCACGAAGTTTCCAAGCTCAATAATGAATTTATCAAAGCAATTGTCCAACTTTTTGATTGTCGAAACATGCATACATATTTTTTGACAAAAGACATATTCTTCTTCCATTGTCAAACGATATCATAATAGATTTAACGAACAAACAAGCATTCATGCCATTAGTAGAAATGTACTGTTCGACCTCCCAACACTAGTAAAATATTTCCGTCTGACTGTCATTAGCAATTTGAAAGATTCAGCATGGGACAAGGCAAATTAGCAACTAACACCAACATCATATCAAGGAGGAGTAACTCGTCAATATTTGGAGAAGTACTACCATGCCAATATGCATCATGTAGGAGTTTAAATAAATGATGGACATTAACCAAGAAGCATCAAGAAATTTCAAAGAATTATCGATGCAAGATTTCCTAGAAGAATCTAGCAATTACTTGTAAAAATTATGTAAAATACTTGAGAAAGTGTTCGAAAAATCCTAGAAGTTATTTTCTTGTGTCACCGACTAAACCAGGTCATTTATTGGCTTCTGTAAACACCCATTGGGTATTGCAAATGAGTGTAGCAATGAAAGAAGCAATGTCCTGGCCGTGTAGCCTCTTGCATTCCTATTCTACATTAATACATCCAATCTATCAAAGACTTCCTCTCTCAATCATTCTATTATTTCAATCAATCATCATATCAGATCCCTCCTCTATATTAACATAAACCAACAAGTTTATTTTACTATAGATTATTTTATACTTTGAGATTCATTGCTAATGACAATTTAATTCTAATATATTCTAACATTGTTTTATTATCTTCATTAAAACATTAAGGGCTTGTTTGGTTTTTGCTTCATTTCATAATTTTATTTCCTGATTTTTAGCTTTAATTACAAAAATGCCATTTTATTTTTAATTTTTTTCTATTTCCAAAATTTTGTGAAAGAAATAGTGCAAATAAGAAGATCCTATTTCCTATCTTCATTTCTCGCTTTTACTTTTTTTTTTTTGTTACAAAATCTTGAAAATAAGAAAAAAATTGAAAATAATATATTTTTTGAAAATACTAAAAATAAGAAAAGAAAATAGAAAATAAAGACAAAAACCAAACAAACCCAAATATTTCTACTAAATATTTGCATTAAAACACAAAATATTTCGTGTTATTATAATATCTTCAATAGATTTGTTATTAAAATGTGCAAAATAATCACATGTCCCAAATATTTAAAAAAAATATGCTTCTTTAATATATCATATTGTTTGATTGATTCAAAATCACGCATTTTTCAAAAAAAGAAATTATAATTTAATTAATTTTAATGCAAAAATTTACATTATTCAAGAAAGACTTATTTCAAATTTGATTAAATTAAAGTAGAAAACATCTCAACATAGTCAGCGAGTTGAATAAACTAAACATATAAAAGAAGTAAACAAAGAAACAGAGACCAAGCTTCAAATCAAATCAAGAACATAAGTCTTTTTATATTTTGACTAATGATATTTATATGTAAGAAGTGGATATTAAGGGTGTACCCTATAAACAGATAGATACAATTTAAGCCTTATCTAGTCATGCTGAGTATTGACTTCATAACTCTAAATTTCATCATTAACCTTTTAAAGATATAGGTGACATCAATTTAATTTTAAAAAAATATTAATTTAGTCTCTCGATCAAAAAAATAAATAAATCAATTTAATACTCTAAGAGTGTGTTTGGATAGAATATTCTTAGAAATAATATATTTTTTTAGAGGATTTCAATTGATTTTTACTAAAATTCTTTGTTAGGATACAAATATGAAGGAAATTTAAAATTTTATGTATTTTCATGATGTATTTTCTAAACTTTAAAAGAGTGTATTTCAATTTTCACTTTTTTATAAGGGATTTTAAAATTTCCTCTTATCTTTATTCTCTATCCATTATTTTTTAATCTCTTCTTTCTACAATTCTATCTCCACTGTTATGAAAATCAAATCGAACTAGCCGATTCGATTAGTCAAACCAAGAAGCGAACTCCTTTTAGGTTTGATTATCTAGTGGAAACCAAATGTTTGAAAATTAAAAAAAGATGGTGAATCGCTTGAATTGGCGACAATTCACACGGTCATCGGTCCAAAATAAAATAATAAAAAAAGGTAGTTTTTCTTTGCCACAATGGCTCTTTCCTTTGTGGCGACTATGTCCAGCCACTTGCCAGTGATGCTCCTCTCAGAATCGCCATCGAACATCTTGGAGAGAAGGAAAGAGAGAGAGAGAAGAATGAGAAAAAAAATGATGAAGGGGGAGGGGGGAGAAGAAGATGAAGAAAGAGATGGAGAAAGAAATTGCAGTTGTGTTAATACCTTAGGTTTTTCGCTTACAAATGGGTCGTGGGTTGCTGCGAGCTTTGCAAGGGAATCTTCACTATCCCCTAGATTGTCTCTTGGATGGGATATTGGCAAAAGGATCTCACGTGGATGACCTTTGTTTTACTTTTTTTTTTTGTCAATGTTGATGAGCTTCTATGTTGGGCTAGCTTAGTGTGCCCTATTCCGACAATGTGGGCCTATTTTACATTGTGCTTGTATATAGCCTACTAATTATATATATATATATATATATATATATATATATATATATATGTAAGTTATTAAATAATATAAATAAAGAATAATGAAGGTCTACTAATTATTATTTTTTATTCTAACATTTAATTTATTTTTAATATAACCAAAATTAGTTTTTTCTTATTTTTTGGTCAATAGAGTGAATTTCATTGAATCACACAAACAACCCAATATGTACGTAGGCTACATATATATATATATATATATATATATATATATATATATATATATATATAGGGAGAGGATTAAGTGAGAGCAGTCTTTTAATTATTATAAGAGTGAAATGAGCCAATATTGATCATTGGATTTTAAAACATAAAGTCATGTGACTTTTAAAGTAATCATGTGAAATTTAAATAATTTAAATCTTGATCATCAATGTATAGTTATATAGTCCTAATTTGCTTATCTCACTATCATAATAAACCACTCCTCTCATGTGATATGCCTCATATATATATATATATATATATTGGTTAAACCCCCCGATTAAACTGGTTGAATTAATAAACCTTTAAACTAGTGTCTTGTCTAGTTCGATGATCGATCCACTTTTCAAAACCTTGATAATCACTTTTTATATAATCAATTATGTGAGTACCATCTAATTCAAGAAATTAAAATGGCACCTTTTTCTTGGATTTGCATTGTGAACATGTCTCCAAAAGAAACATTTTCTTTCACATTCTCATCAAACTCCATGAACTTCTCTTTATAACCACATATGGTTGCTCGCTCTATTGTCAAGATACTGCAAGCATTTGTCATATTTTTATATTTATTAAGTACTAGCAATAAAGTTAGCTCTTCATCATCATGCTTATCAACAACAAGATTAGCCTTTTCTTCAGCATTACTTCTATACTCTCAAGAATAATATCCATATTTGTGACTATTAAAGCATTCAACATTAGACTTCTCATGCCTCCTCTCATTTGGTCTATGGTGGTAGCCTTTACTTGTGTCTCTTCCTCTTCCACGACCTCTAGTAGGTTGTGGCTTCTTTCATTATTGTTAAAATTATTATCATTCTCTCGTCCTCTTATTCCTTGGCCACAACCATGTCCTTGTCCATATCTATGTCCATGGTTTGCTTCTTTCTCCCCCATCATCTCTCAAAGAAGCTCTGGCTTTGAGGACCTACTCTAAAAGTTCATATATCATATTTTCTGATGACTCTTTGCTCATGGGCTTGAAGAGAACCTATTAGTTGGTCTATGGACATTTCATGTAGATCCTTTAATTCTTCAATTGCACAAACCACATAATCAAAATTTTGTGGTCAATGGACGAAGGATCTTTTCAAACACTTGACCATCCTCCAATTTTTATCATAACACATCAATTGATTAACAATTGCCAACACCTTATTGCCAAAATCCAAAATTGACTTCAATTTTTTCATACATAAAGATTCAAACTCACCATGTAGAGTTTGCAAATGCAACTTCTTCACTTTGTCAACACCTTCAAGAGAGTTCTTCAAGATGCCCCAAGCTTGTTTGGAGGTGGTTGCCTCGAACATCTGCTCAAACATGGCATGATCTAGACAATGATCGATGAAGGCAAGGACTTGTTGATCTTTTTTCTTTGACTTCAACAAAGTATCCTTCTTATTTGGTAACAAGTTAGCCTCATTTTGAGGTTGGGTATAACTCTTCTCTACAACCTCTCAAATATCTTGAGAACCTAACAAGACTTTCATACAATGACACCAACTATCATAATTGTCTTTAGTAAGACAAGAAAATTGGAATTGATTCAAGCCATTATTTGCTATCTCTAAACTCTTAAAGTGTTTGTCTCGACCTACTAAACCTTTCTCTCAACTCAATACTAGTGTTTCACTCAACACTCTTCTCTAGAACCAAGCTCTTGATACCACTATATTGAAGGAAGAGACAAAAGTAGAAAGAAGAAGATTTCTATTATTTGGTGCAATAGATACAAGACTAGAGTCCCCTATTTATACTAGAGTTAGGTTGACCTTTAGACTATTATCTATATAGATCCACCATAATACTCTAAATGCTTAGTGCTACTAGTGCATGACTTTTCAAGTATGTTACTCATTATAATATTATAGTGGTTTATAATATTTTAGTAGCTCAAAATTCCTTAATAAGTCGCCTTTTTTTTTTTTGTCTGCTTAATAAGTGGCCTTTATAAATAATTTCAATGGCTCTAGAATTTTCTATTATTGTTTCTAGCACACTCCAGCATCCCCATCTTGGGGAAGTTTCAATTTTTTTTTTTTTTTGATAATTAAAGGCATGCTCAACATCCTTCAAAGAAGGGGAGCCAAAAAGATCCAGAACATCAGCAAAAAAAAAAAAAAAAAAAAACCCACGATACTAAACAACCTAAAAACTACCAAGAAACAAATCAAACCGATTAGAAAACACCAGTCTAAAAGCAGATATCCCTGACTTAGCTAAAGAGAGCTCCTATTTGGATAGCCATTTTGCTATTATCAAAGAAACCTCCAACCAGATCATATCAGCAAACCCCTAGCTGATGGTTATAAGGCACAGTTTTGTCTATTTTAATTTTTCCTTTTTCATTTTTGTTGTTTTGATATGCAAATCTGTTAGTACTTCCTTTCTCATCATTTGTTTTCTATTTTGAATCGGTGAATGCCGCAATTCATTACGAGTCCTGTCTTGGCAGCTGGCTCCTTTTGCGTCAGACTCGTCTGCGATCTGCTTATGGTGTGTGCACAGCACAACTTACTCAATTGAGATCACAAGGCAATATTTGAGTTTCTAGAAGAAACTATTCAATAGATATCTAGATCAGTCCATTAATCATTTAACAAAGATAAAGTTAATTTAATAAATCTAAATATTTCCATAATTAAATGAAGGTAAAATAGGTTTTTTGATCTCTTATTTTTACCTAATTTTTGGTCTTTTACTTTTTATTTTTCTTAATTTAGTCCTTAGGTTTCAAATCATTTTCAATTTGATTTCAAATTTGGTTTTGGGCACATAACTCATAAAAAATATTGACATGGCACAAACGATGCTTAAGTGGCACATACATAAATTTGACGTATATTACGCCACATCACCATTTTCCAACAATTATATGACAAAAAAGTGATTTATGATCAAATTAAAAATAATTTAAAATATAAGAGATTAAATTAAAAAAATAAAAAATAAAGGACCAAATTAAAAAATTGAATAAAAGGTAAGGGATTAAAAAAACCCTATTTTATCTTAAATGAATTAATTTGAATTTTTACAGATGGGTTGATTTAGCATTAATTTATCCTTGACATTTGTGGACTAAAGGTATTAGATTCTTTTAGATGACCAATCCATGCCTAAATTATTTACATGAGAAGATCCATTCGATCACCAGTGACGGCCGCCGAAAATTCACGTACGGATTTGTTGTATGTTTTTCTCTCGCTATCAAGCCGAATTTTCTCTCTTTTTCTACGCAGGCTGCAACAAATATCACTGTCATGCCAATAGATACGCTTGTGACGGAGTTTGGCTCCGTCCCAAGATAAGATAGGTAACATGATTAAAGTATATACTATAATGCAAGAAGCATCAAGATGCGGCGACCAGCTGTTTTTCGCTCGTTAGTGAAATGACGTCCCGTCCCTTCCCCCCACTTTCTTTCATTTTACAAGGTTGGCGCAGACTTCGACAAGTTCCATACGCTGTTGGTGTTTTTATTTCCGATCTTTTATCTTATGAGAATGATACTTAATTTATCTTTATGTGAAAAACTGATAAAATATTAAATACACTATAATATAAATTTCTTGTAAAGGTAGTGCAAGTTGAGTGCATGTATGATAGATCCGTCTCCACTTTTGCATTATGTGGGTGGCTTCGTAGAAATTAGAATTGGGATTGAAGCCGTAGTTGGCTAGAGCACTGGAGGGACCGGAAGAGTCAAGAATGGAGTCTATCTACTATATGTGCTTACTAGGACAAAGGATAACGACGGAGCCAACATGAGAATTGAGAAGATCACTTTGCACACGTGGGCTCATTTTGATCAGCAAGTTGCAGCGCCTCGTCGCCGTTTCTTTTGTCCTGTTTCGTGGTTGTTTCGCGGATTTGAACACATTCACTGATCACCCTCAAGGGTCCATTCGACGATGGGTCTGGTCTTATCCTTTTTTCGGCTTGGGACGATTTCAAACGTCTGTTATAGCTCCACCTTATTCAAAATTATTTGCCAAAGGGTCCAACCACACTCACGAAGGGACCCTCATTTTTTCATTTATAATGCTCATAGTTGTTAATATCTTATGATATACAATACATATCTTAAGATTCGTATCACAAATTCACAATTTCGATACCGTCTTAATCAGTATCTTAATATAATTAAATATTCCAATTGTGTCTTTAATATCTCAACGATATTTACGATATCGATATAGTTATTTGTATCTTCGATAATTTTTAAATAGTAACTAATCTAGTATATGTTAATAAGATAATATTTTTAAAATTTTTAAAAATTTAAAATTCAAACAGCATATCTTATTTAGATAAAAAAAATTAAAATATTATATTAGATTTAAAATTTTAAATATTAAATTTAGATTAAAAGAATAGAATATTATATAAAAAGGAAAACATAAGAGCCATATATAATATTATTAAAAGCTACTAAAGATTAAAGAATCTCGCCATCACAAATCACAACTGAATTTATGATTTTTTATATCTTTAATTTATTAATTTATAATTATATGGAAGTATATGTTATAATAATATATATTATATATATAAAAATATCGTACAATGCTGCACTACACTATAATATGTCAAATTTTAAAAATCTATATATGACATGGTACACAATATGACACAACTATGATAATGCCTTAAGCTTTAATTTATATTCAGCAGCTGGAGCATAATTGTTAGGGTGAATTACACTGACCTCCCCTGAAATTTAGTATAATTACACCTGATATCCCTCTATTTAATAATATTACATAGACCTCTCATATTTTTCAAGCAAGACCAAGGTCCAAGTTCCGATTTAAAAAGCTCCGAGCTAAAATTATCTTTTAAATAGATAATTCACTTACGAGTTTTGAGTTTCAACATCATTCTTTGATAATTGACCTTTAATAATCTTGGAACTCGGAAACGAAAATCTATTTAAAAGACAATTTTATCTCGAATGATTTCTTGATCGGAATTTAGAATTTGGTCTTCCACGAGTAATAGGGGAGGTCTGTGTAATATAGTTAAATAGAGGGGTGCTGGATATAATTACACTAAACATCAGGGGAGGTCAGTATAATTCACTCTAATTGTTATTAGCAACATTGGCCACTTGAACGTATGAAACAACCTAGAACAAAAAAACACAACAAAAGTCATGTAAACGCTGAAAACACTAGTGACTCGACAAGACGAGGCAAAGAACCTTTAATTTGGCCAGGTTGACAACTGTAAGTACTCAACACTGTTTCTCGAGTTTGTCTTCTCTGTTTACTCTTTGAACTTGGTCAATAAAATGGGAACAATTCATGGTATAGTCCATTTTATTGCCAAATTGTGTACAAGTGCATCATTTATAGCTCGGTCGCATGATTCGAAAAACAAAACTTAGCGGCTGAATTAAATGTCAACAATGAACTTGAACCTCTTTGTGACCAGTTTGATTTCTTGTGTTTAGTAGTAGAAGATCAGATTTGATTGTGTGTGCATACTTGCTGAAAAATTTTCATCTACATATATGATCGTCTATTTATTAGTGAGTTAAGTATCACTTTAATCCCTGAAATTGTATACGTGCGTTATTTTATTCCCTGAAATTTGGAAATTAACTCTTTAGTCCCTGAAGTTGCATTCCGTCGTTCACTTTAGTCCCTGGTTAGTCAACCGTCAGTCAACTGTTGCGGCTTTGCTGATGTGTCACATTAAACGACACGTCAGTATGCCACATGTCATGCCACATGACACAACATCTGACGTGGCATGCCACGTGGTGAACACCATGATAACCTCTGACATGACATGCCACATGGCATGCCCCTCTGACATGTCATGCCACGTGTCATCGATTTAAATTGGTTTAAATTAGTCCTGAAATTTCTAAAATATGTTAAATTAGTCCCTGAAATTTCTAAATGTGTCAAAATAGTCCCTGAAATTTTTAAAATGTGTCGAAATAGTCCAAAATTCCTAAATTTCTCCTCTTTTCCTTCGCAAGCTCTTAATATTTAAATGTCCTTAAACCCACTAATTTCTTTCTCATTTTCACATCATACCTAGACTAGATTCTCCGTAGATAGCAATTTATGCATCTTATTAAAGTGACAAGTAAATTTAAATAGATTAAGATTAATAAATTACAAAATTATTGACAATTATTAAATTAAAACTTAACATTTAAATAGATTTAATTAACATTCTAAATATTTATTGGTGTTGTTTAATTTAAGATTTAAAGTTTAGGATTAACTAATTTAAAATTTGAAATAATTTATAATCAAAAGTTTTCTAAAATATGTTAGTAGAAAATGGTAAAATATTTGGTAATTAGATGAGATCATAATTTAAAACTTCAATGCAATCAATGCATTAAAAGAATTTTCTAAAATTACAATTTAAAAGAATGATTATTTTTCTCGAAACAACTATTTTCAAACATGCACTTAATTGATACATTTAAAAGCTCCATCAATGTAGCCTAATCAAAACCAAAATCAACATTTTTTTCTTTCTTTTTTTTAAATTAAAAAACTATAATTTGAGGTAACAAAAAGACTTAACATAATTTTATCGTAGAGAATATATTCAAATTTATTAAGTGCCTATCTATATAAATACTTACAAATAACTAATTAATAAAATAAAAATAAATTAAACCCAAATTATAATAAAGTATGAGTAAAAGATTAATTAAATTAATCAACTCTTGGTGAATAAATGATGGCTAATAGTTTATATAGAGATAATAACTCGACCATGTTCAACATTTTGAATATTTTAAAAATTTTCTTTTATTGTTCTATTACTTTTGCCTTTATAATCTATTCTTTGTTATTTTTTATTGAAAATTTAATATTTTATTTATTTAATTTTTTTATAAAAACATGTTAAATTTATATTTTTTACATAAGTACGCCTATAAGTATTCGTTAAGTCTAGAGATATTATTGGATTTTGAAATAGGATGAGCTACATTAAAATTGTTTATTGTGTTTCATTATTATATTTCTATATATTCTCTTTCTATTATTCTATATGAAGAGGATCTAGTCTAGGTAGGGTGTGAAAATGGAAAAGAAATTAGTAGGTTTAAGGAAGATTAAAAATTTAGATCTTGTGAAGGAGAAAAGGAGAAATTTAAGAATTTTGGACTATTTTGACACATTTTAAAAGTTTCAGGGACTATTTTGACATATTTAGAAATTTTAGAGACTTATATGACATATTTTAAAAATTTTAGGGACTAATCTGAACTAATTTAAATTGATGACACATGGCATTACATGTCATAGGGCCATGCCACGTGGCATGCTAACGTGTCATTTAATGCGACACATCAACAAAATCGTAATAGTTGACTGACGGTTGACTAACCAAGAACTAAAGCAATCGACGAAATATAACTTCAAAGACTAAAGTGGTGCATGCATACAATTTCAAGGACTAAAGTGATATTTAACTCATTTATTGTCTCTAAAACAATGATGTCTTGTTACAGGGTAGGAAAGGATGTTTCGGGTCTAAGATCAAGATTAATTAATAATTGGGAGAACGCTCCTAGCAATTTGGTTAGAAAGGATTCTTCAATAAGTGAAGCAATTTGAGCGTTTCTGATCAGTTAATAACAAGTTAAAATGCAGCACAAAAAACAAAGATATTTGAAAATTGGAAATTTCTATACAGAATATTCCCATTACCCTGGCCAATCCATTAATGAATTACACATATATAGTTCAAAATTGAATGGATATCACAATTTATTACTACTATAATTGGCATGATTCTCAAAAAGACACCAAAACATAAGAAACATCGCTTGTGAAGTCTTGAATGATAGAAAGGAGCCCATATTTACATATTGGCACAGCTGTTGGAGGCTTAATACCCCGACTAGTTTTAAAGGGTGTGAAATTATCTACGTAATTAATGACAAAAAATAGAAAACAATTATTTTAGGTTTAATTTCACATAGTAAACATTCAATTATCTAGTCATAAAAAATAATAATAATAATAATAATAATAATAATGTGTGTGGAGGACTCACTTCAAATTTATTATGAATTTCTTAAATCAATAATGTTATTTGTACGTGTATTTGGGAAGTATTTCCGACGCATTAACAACCTTTTTTTTTTTAGTTTCTAATATTTTGAACTAAAGTTACCAACTAGTTGCAGCGTACAAATACCAATTTTTTTTTTCAGTTATCAACTTTTTAAACTAAAGTTACCAACTTATTTGACTGAATTACTAACTAGTTGAATGCAAAATATCCTGTAATATTATGCTATAACTGCTTGGTAACTTAATTGAATAAGTTGGTAACTCTAGTTTAAAAAGTTAGTAACTGAAAAAAAAAATGGTAATGCGTCGAATACGGTTTTGTGCGTTCAAATAACACAACTCTTCTTAAATACTAGAACATCGGAGAGAACTGTGTTCATGTAAAACATATGTTGTGAGAATTTGAAATGCTTTCACAAATTGCAATATGACCTTAAAAATTCACGGGATTAATGAACCTGTTGAATGATTGAGCAAAGCAAGCCAGACTTATTCACAATTTTTTTTTTAAATGCAGATCGTGAGTGATCATGGAAGATTTTAGCTTAAGCAATTTTACAAGTAACGTTCAACATAAGAATTTTTTTCTTTTTGTCTTTCACAAGTATCCTCCCACCAGAAGCAATTATGTTCAAGTACTGTCGAGCACTTAATAGTCGGAGAACGTTCAACATAAAACTAATGTTTGCTCATAACATATACCATTGTAAGGCTAAAATAATGTGCTGAATTTTAAGCTGAACATTGTTTGGCTAATTCATATAAATAGTACTCTTTGTTGCATAGGTACGGGTATGGGTACGATACGGTACTGGTACCGGGTACAGGTATGGATACAGATATGGGGCACGAAAATTTTATAAAAATTGGGGTTTGAATAGGCCAGTAAACATATATATAAAAATTTCACAAATTTCATATAATAAAAACTAAAATTTCACATGATAAATGAGAAAATATATCAACTTCAAAATAAAATAAGCCTAAAGTGTTCAAGATTACATCTCAAAATAAGAAACTACCATGCTTAAAATGTTCAAAACAAGTATACAATAATCATTTAAGCACAATTAACAATTTAGCTCTAATAGTCTCAATCTCATGATTTCCTTCTCCCACATTAGTAAAAGATGCATCCTCTAAATTAGGTTCATTAAGTCAAAAGTAAAAAAAATCTAATTACACATTTAGATAAAAGGAACAAATAAAAGAATACCAATACAATGAACAATGAACAATAGGAACAAACACTCAACAAATCTCATGCTATCCCAAAAACAACTGTACAAAAAAAAAAAAAAATTAAAGAACACTAAGAGACAGAAATACCTCACTCAAATGACATAAATATAATAGGCAAAAACAATCACTCACACTATTAAAAATGCAGTATTTACCGATGAAAAATTGAATAAAATTTGTCACTAAGATTATTACTGATGGAATAACATATCCACCGGTAAATTTTGCAATTGTAATGACAGAAATGTTCCAATGGTAAAATAAAAATATGTTGGTAATAATAGCTTAGGAAAGCAACACTCACAGTATTAAACCAACAAATTATTAATAAATATTGATGGATAATCCGTCAGTAAATAGAAAATAATATTTTATATTATCAATTTATTAACATAAAATCCGTCTGTAAAATAAGATTATTTAATTTTTAATAAATGTTATTGTAAATAAATTAATTTTTTGTTATTTATATAAATTTTTTTGGTTTAATTGCAAAAGAAATTAAAAAAACTATTAATTGAATAAAATATATACAATATCATTCTAAAAAAATATCACACTATAATTCTTAAAAAAGAAAAATAATAAAATCTATGAATACTAATTATCGTCAATATCCGAGACGTTGTCATTGTCGTCATCTCTGTCTCTGGATAGGTGGTGATGCAGAGAAAGTTGAGGTGGTGGAGGTTGGGGCGAAGGTAGTGGAGGATGTACACCAGATGAAGAGTTGCCACTTCTCATCCGCTTGAAGTAACTGCACATGGTCGTCATTCTCTACTCCATGGATTGTATTTGCTGCGTCCATTACTCCTTATCCCTCTCATGGTGTTCAAACAACTCCATGTGCCTCATGTTAGACTCCTCGAGTTGCCTTTACATTGACTCATTTAATGTATGGACCTTATCATGGATGGCCTCTGTATCAGTCCTAGCAGGCCTAGCTTCAGATATAGAGCTTGGAGAATATGACTTGTTGTAAGAGATCCCTATCCCATAAATCAGCCCCTTACAGTAGCCGCCAACCGTTTGGGCCCATACCTTATCATCACTAATAGGTGGGCCAGTAGGAGTGCTCCCATCGCTCTGTTGTGACTACTGTAATTAAGCCTCAGTTAGCTGCTGGGTGAACTCATGCTACAATTGGAAAAAATAAAACAAATTGCAAGTATTAAAAACTAAAATTATAAGTACTTACGTATGTGATCTCTGACCGGATATCAACCCACTGAGACTTGTCTTGCTTTTGGATGTGGGTCTCCTAGAATAGCTCCCCTTCTCTTACATTTCAAAGAATTTTCACTTGATCATATAATATTTAATACAAAATTAAATTGAATAATTAAATGAGTAAAGGACGATAGTTACCATCCTCAACTGCATGCTCTTCATGGTAGTGGAGCCTCCAATGTGTAGAGAGCCATTGCGAGCTGATCCTCTACTCGTCCGTGAGTTAATGGGTGCTAGTGCAGTCCTCGCAAATGTCATGAAACATATTGCTCAGGCACTTCCTAACCTTGGTCCTCCACGCCATATAGATGGAAGCATTCTCATGTGGATCAGTAATAAACATATGCCGCATATACATATAATACAATAATTGGTAGAATTGTAATAAATAATCATGCATAAGAATTAAAATCAAAATTAATAATAAAAAAATAAAAATAATAATAATTATTTTACCTTCCACTCTCTACACGATAATTGCCATGTGGTCTCAAGGCCCTACACAAAACTAGTATGTAGGGCGTGAAAATTCTCCTCGAATACCTCAGTAATTCTGCATAGCCCTGACTGTGGTGGAAACCAGCTATGTTATAAAAAATAGATTATGTTAAGTATCTGTTAGTTAAAATTTTTTATCACAATTAAAAATTTATAATAAATCTAAATTTTATATTACTTACTAGGATTTACCATCATATCTAAACTCCACACACTAGTTCGTGGAGCCTTGTAAGGGGGTGGACAAAGAGGCTTAAGCACCCTGCAAACCAAGTATAGGTGAAGTGCGAGTCTCACCTCTTGGAGGTGGGGTTGGAGGTGGAAAGGTTGAGGGGAGAATTAAGACTGAGGCCCTAATTCCACATTCTTGGGACTAGGTATCATAACAAACTCTTAGTATATGGAGGATGACCAAAAGGGGTAAAGGAGGCATCAGTAGCGGGACTGGTGGACACGAGCATAGTGGAGGTGGTGGATGGGGCACAAGTGTCGGGAGGGGTGGTAGACCATCCTTCCTCGGTCTACTTCTATCTCGTTGGAATCCAAGTCCTTGTCCTACCATAAGCGATCTGTATAACATGTGCAAAATTGAAAATATAATACATATGTTAACTAAATAAAGACACAGCACACTTAGAATAACAATAATTATTTAATTCTAATAATATTTTAAATGAGCAAAAATATTTGGGTTGAGTCTCTCCTTAAATTAGAGGCCTTCACAAAAATGAATTCAGTATTTTAACGCAAATAACAATTATTTATTGCATAACAATAATTATTTAATTTAAAGAATATCTAAATAATTTCAAAAATAATTATTTAATGTAACATTTCAACACAAATAACAATTATTTATCGAAAAAATTTATTTCACTAGTTAAACACAAATAACAAATACATGTAGTCGTGTAAACTAATCTGTTAATCCTAAAAACCCTTCTAGAGCGCATCCCCTGGCTTTATATTATGCATATACCCAACACCATAGCACACAATTCAAATAATGAGAAGGAACTCTAAACCTTCCCCTGTCATGTAATCCTATCCTACAATTCTATTCTTAGAAAATTTAAATCTCTAATATTTCAGAAAATAAAATGTTAAAAAAAGGTACAATGTATATACCTAAAATGCCACAAAGCTCAAATAAATGAATGCACTAGAATGGAAGCGCTCCAAGTGCTCCAAATGAAATCATTAATGATTCAAAATAAGTTAGTTAACTAATTAAGAAACAAAAAAAAAATTGAGTAAGGAAATGGAATTAAAAAAAAAAGGCTAAACTAAAAAACTAAACCAATGAAAATGTTAAATAACATGCAGGATCACAATGATAGTCTTCTATGGCAAAATGGAAGCTCTGATGGTGGCAAAATGGCGAAAAATGCTCTTGAGGAACGAGAGAGAATGAGAACTAAGAGAAGGAAGAAAGAAATGAGGGAAAAAGAAGAAACGAGCTTGCGCTTTAATCATCTGTTTTTTACTGATAGATTTTCCGTCAGTAAAAAGTTAATGAAATGATTTGTTTCATTAAGCACATTTTTCGTCCATAAAATGATAATGAAACAAATTGTTTTATTAATCGAACATTAATATGGAAAATGAACGGATAATGGTGGTTATTGCCAATTTTCAAATGCCGATGGATAATCTATCGGTAATACTGATGGATTTTTCATCAATAATATATTAATTTGTTAAATTAAATTAAAAAGAATAATTATTAATTACCGACTGGTTTTTCATCGATAATAGTTTGGTGCAATTGGGCACGAACATTTATTGACAATTTTATTGACGGAATATCAAAACATCGGTAAATTCTCAAGTCAATCATTTATTTAATTTACCAATGGATAATCCGTCAGTATTTCCGATGGATAATACCCGCTGGTAAAATCCTTCAATTTTTTATGAATTTTTAGTAGTGTCAAATGGCATGCAAAAAACAATATCACTCAATGATTATTGACTAACTACAAAGGTCGAAGAGATAGAATCTGCTGTCAGTCACTACCATTTGGTGCAATTGGGCTCATCGTCATCACTATTGTTGAGCTTGCCCATCCTGTTGTGTTGTCACCAACAATGGAGCAGTGGAAGGAGAAAAGTGATGGTGGGTGAGAACTTGCACTAAAAGAAAAATGGTCATTAGTAGGTGAAAATTTGTGGCAGTGTTTGTGGCTTTGAAGAATGTTGTGCCAGTTTGTGGTGGAGTTTGCTCTCATAAACATTTGTAGTAATCAATAACAAAAATTTAAAATGAAAAAAAATTGAAATTGTGATTTGCAGTGGTGAAAGATGCTACAAAATTTCATTAGACTTAGTGACGATCTGGTCACTTGCAATAAGGCTCAATAGAACAAATAAAACAAAATTTTTTTGGCAGTCCAGTTACTTGCAATAGGGCTCAATTAAAAAAAATAAAACAAAATATTTTTTGTGGCGATTTAAACCGCTACAATAAGTCATGATAGTTTTCCAACAAAATGCTCGCCAATTAATTTGAAAAAAAAAAGAGACATTAGCATTAAAAAAAATCAATATTAATACCAGTGGTTTATGTTGCCGCAAAACATAACTCGAAAAAAAAATTCAAGTGGTATGACTACTGCAAACCAATTCTTTTTAAAAAAAAAATAATGATTTAAAATTTGCAGCGGTTTAAACTGCCACAAAGCATAAATTAAGTTAAAAAAAAACATAAGTAGATCCAGGCACATTGTGTAACTTGGTTTCCTCTAATGTAAAATCCTCTGCCCTCTCTATTGCTCTTTTACATATAGTTTTCACTCACTTTCAACTTCCCTCATCTTTTTTCATTCTTATTCCCCTCCTCTCACACTCTTTTCTTCCCTTTTTCTCCTCACTCTTTTCCTACCTTCTTCTCCCCATTCTTTTCCCTCCTAACCCTCTTTCTCCACCAAACCCTCCGTCACCCACAATGTTCACACACTGCCACTGTGATGAGTTGTCCATTGTCACTATTGTCATTCCATTGCGGACGTTGTTAAGAGTTTGCTGCTGCCGCCACGAGTATGTTGTTATTGCCGCCAGGCACATCTCCTCTGCCACTTTGATTGTGAAAACAACACCAACGAGTTCGATCTTGTTATATATGTTCTTCCACATATATGCGATGTTGAATTTAAAAACTTTTCGTTAATTATTGATGTATATTTGGTGTATAATTTGATATAATTTTTAGAATGTTGTATATTTAGTATGTTTTGGTGATTTGAACTTGGGTTTTGCAATGTTGCAGGTATGGTATGGTGGATGTTATAGATCTTTGTTCATTTTTACTATGTTAACTTAATCTATCATTTGCTTATTTATTTTTTGATTTAATGCTGGCTAGGACTCAGTTAATACTTATTTTGTCATTGTTGGTTATAGTTTGTTGTGTTATTGTACTTAAACTTGAGTATAACATTTGTTTCCCATTTGAGATTCAATGACGTAAGCATATGCATGAATTTGTTGATATTGCTCATGGTATTGAATCTTGAATTGTCCAAGTTGGACAGTTTGAGAAGAAAGTATTTTGTTATTTAGTTAATATTTGTTACTTACATACCAACTGTTATACTTGATGAAAGTTTAGCTACATTAATTTTCTTTCATTCTCCAAGTGCATGCTTAGTCATGGGTACACACTGAGGTGCTGTATTTGAAGACTAATGGGAAATACTACCAAAAATTCATCAAGCATGAGGTTTGAAGGTGAAGGACAAATGTTAAGCAAAAAACAAAAAAGTTTCTTCTTGAATGGAATAGGCCCACATCTTATTATAAGGGAGATTTGGGTTTGAGGATTCTAGTTGCCTGCTTATTGATTAAACAAAGTTATCGAACAACAATTTGCAACATGGGAGTGGTAATTTACAAAATTGCGAAGCAACAACAATAGCTCATCTAGCAACAAATGAGTCAAATGTTAGTACAGATGCTTTAGCAAGGTTACCACAACTTTTAGCCAAGAATCTACGATGAAAGGAGGATGAAGATGATGAATTTGATGATGATGGAGTTGGTGACAGTGATGGAATTAACGATGATGATTGAACTTGTTGGTTTAGTGTTGTTTCTATTGCATTACATTTTCGGTGAACCCCTTTTATTGTGTGATGTTTTGTTGGTTTAGTGTTGTTTGTATGATGTTGCTTAAGCTTAGTTAGTGTTGTTGGTTGTTTGAACTAACTATGCTACTTACGATTAGTTTCCTGCTATTATGGACCTTCTTCACTTAAGTTATGCTATAAACATTATGGACTTTGAGATCTGTTGTGGTTTTTTTTTTTTTTTCCTATTTGCTACAACTTTTGTGAGTGAAAAAGCCGCCGTAAACTTTGCGAGTGAGAAAGTCTCTCCAAACTTTTTGGGTGAAAAAGCCACCACAACCTTTACAGGTGAAAAGACTGCCACAAAATTTGCAGTTGACAATGCAAGACTGCTACAACATTTGCGAGTGAGAAGACCACCACAACATTTGTGGGTAAAAGACCATCGCAACTTTTGTGAATGAAAAGACCAGTAAAAAAAAGTTGTTGCAAACCGATTTCCTTGTAGGGGTTTTACAGGTGACACGATACCGTTGTAGAGTTGCCACAAACACCTATTTTACAGTAGTTTTAACCTTTTCGTGCTGATAAGTCACCCCAAAACACTGTTTTTCTTGTAATGTTGGTGAGAAAAAGAAGTGAAGAGTGGGGGCGACTGTGTAGATCAAAAATGAAAAGCGGAATAGGATTCACTTAGTTTTCTATCTTTAGACCACAAAAAAAAAAAAAAAAGAATCAGAACAACGTAGTTTCACATTTGCCATATATCGGAGTTACATTGCACCACACTTTGTTATACCCAAATAAATTTTTTTTTTGAAAAGAAAAAAATGTACATATCCAAACGTACCCAAGCCTTACCTATATTTCAGAGACATTAGTTCTCAAACTCAGTATATAGATAACTATTCAAAACATATACAGATAACAATTGCCGTTATATTGAAGAGTAATCATAAGAAATGTGCAAAAATGGTCGCGTCGGCGGAAGTGAATGTGATGCATATGAAGGAGAAGGTGAAGAGCTCCATCCAAACTTGGTATTATGTGAATGTAATAAAATCAATAACTAGCTAATTATTGTTGAATTCTAATAGGCCGTTTAGGTAAACTAAGCATGGTGGATTGCACCATAGTTACTGCCTTATGAGGGAAGGTTATCTTTTTTTATTCGCTTTCCATTGTCAAGAAAAAAAAGTACCAATATAATTCGTGTAACATAAGGGGTTGTAATACCCTTCATAAAATATATTGGTAAAGGTCAAAAAGATAACCATCCCCCATCATTTGGTACTGTATAATCAATTATTAATGAGCACAGAAAATATTTCTGAAAATAAGGATTTGCTTTGAGAGAGGTCCAAAATGAATACAATATACCAGAAAGGATATTCCTTTTTGAAGATGACTTACAACTGGCCTTTTGAATTAGTATGAATATCATTTTTGTTTGAACGACATGCAGTTCAAAACACTTGTAATTAGTTTTAGCCAACTGGACTGGGAAAGTAATTATCTATATATAGAAATATTTGTTTCCACAAATTACAAGTTAAGATCCTATTTTTAACTAGTTTATGTACCTATCAAACGTATGTGTGTATATATATATATATATATATATATATATATATATAATTAAATAAAATGTTTAAAAGATAATGTTATTAACAAATTTGTCTGGCATTGTATTTTAGAAATTTGCAGAGTTAGTATGTGGCTTTGTCTAGAAGATAGCATGTAAGGAGCTGATCACTCTTCATTTCTCTTCCATTCACACTCATCTCTACTCCATCCTCAACCTCTCTTCAAGTCTCATCAAGAGTCTCATCAATCCAAGACACCAACTCACTAAGAATTCAAGTAGACAAGGTAGGAATCCAACTTCTCTTCTTATTTTATTGATTAGGGCTGTGTAGGGATCTTGTTTTCCTCATGATATTCA
The DNA here is from genome assembly GCA_031439595.1 of Pterocarpus santalinus. NCBI lineage: Eukaryota > Viridiplantae > Streptophyta > Magnoliopsida > Fabales > Fabaceae > Pterocarpus > Pterocarpus santalinus. The sequence continues at coordinate 26,947,605 of CM062525.1, forward strand.
TGTGATTTGGAGTGATGATGATGGTTTATGATTGAATTTGCATGTGTGTTGTGATTAGAATTGGAATTTGTATGAAAAAACTTGAAGAAAAGAGAAAACTCAAGAAGCTGTTAGGGTTTTTTCTCGATGGTCTGTACGATGGAGTGTACAGCTCTGCCTACAGCCATTTAAATTTCATGAACCTATTTTTATATGAAACTAGACATTCAAGGCTTTCCATACATATATAACATAAGGTCATTGGATCAGTATAGAAGTTATGAATTTTTGAAGTTTGACCTAGAAATCAGGACTTTCATCCAAGCAGTGTGAGTTGAGAAGGGTGGAACTCACACTACACAACTCCAAATTGAGTGAATCCAATGTTATTTGAAAGCTAACATATGAGGGAACATCCCATAAAAATTTCATGGTTAGATCCATTGTCAAATATTCCCAGCACATCAATGAAGTTGACTTAAGTTTAAACTGGGCTAGAATAGGTAGTTCATTAGTGTCAAGTTTCGGGGCTTATGTAACATCCACGACTTCCGACTTCCGAGTTCATAGTATTACCAACCTCCAAATACTTCTTCAAGGCTGGACAGACAAGGATTTACGATTTCCGAGTTTGTCTTATAGTTCAGTTTCCGATCTCAATATTAGCCTCGACTTCCGACTTCGTTCCAAGGCTTACAAGGGATTTCTTCCGATTTCCGACCTTGTGCATGCAGCCAACGATTTACGACTTAATGCATGTAGCTTACGATTTCCGACCTTGTGTAAGCATGTATAAATTTTGACCTCCTCAGTATGAATTTCGATTTTCGATTTCATGAGCTGAAATGAAGTGACTGATGCTTCCAACTTACGAGTTCGTCTTCGACTTCAGCACAATTTACGACCTCCGACCTTAGCGATCAAAGAGCAAAATGTTCGATTTCCGACATTATGATTCCAAATGTGCGAGATCCGATCTTGAGTCCAATATTAGTAGCTATCATTTCTATATCTTTCGAGTTCCGGGGTAGAAATTTTATAATTCCCGAGTTCTGACTTTAAGTGTCTGGCTTCACACCAGGCTCGGCTTTCAAGTTTCGACTAAACTGGATTTTTGGGAGTTCCGACTTCATATACAGGAGGTTCACGAGTTCCGACTTTATAAAGCTACGAGTTCCAATTTCGTTTCCAGAATATGCTGGAAACTACTCCCACTTTAGGCGACGTGGAGAGTGATTCTACCACACAAAGAGGGCAACGTGGAGAGCAAGGTTGGCTGAAACTTGGCCTTATGTTTAGAGGCCAATCACAACCTTCCAAGTTAACTCCCACTCATGCTTATATAATACACCCTCCTCCTTTGATTCAGACCATTATTCACGTTGCTTTCCTCTTCTCCTTCAGCTCTCTTTCTCTCTTGCTCACACATCCAAAACTCAAGCAAAGTTCCAGCCTTGTTCATCCAAACTCCAAGAATTCAGCACAAAACACTTAAATCAAAGGTAGGGGTTTTGATTTCTTGCATCAAATCCATGCACTTGGCTAACTGGGCTGAATCATTTTCACTTTATTTGATGTGTGAATTAACTAATTATGCTTGGATTAATAGAAGATTTTGAGTTAGAAGTAGAATTAGAAGAAGAAAACTAAGAGAAATAAATGGATGAAGGTGCTGTCTTGGTGGAGAGTTCACGGCAGTCCGTATGGCGGAGCGTACGGCGCCGCCTACAACCGGTTAAATCTGATGAAACCATTTTTAGATGAAAGTGGACATCCAGGGCTTTCCATACATATATCATATAAGACCATTGAATTAATATTGAGAGAGATATGAATTTTTGAAGTTCGACCTAGGAATCAGGACATCCACCCAGGCAGTATGGGTTGAGAAGGGTGTAACTCACTCTATACAACTCCAAATCGAGTGAAACTAATTTTGTTGGAAAGCTTACACATAGGAAAACAATATCCAAAGAAATTCCAAGTTTGTTATCAACTCAGTTGTTCCCAGTGATTTAAAGAAATTACCCTATGTCCAAACTAGGCCAACACAGGGCAGTTTAGAAAGGCTAAGTTTCGGGGCTTGTAACTCGAGCCCTACTAAGGCAAATGAAATGGAAATTTTTGTATATGAAAGGTTGTCCTGTTAACTTTAATATGAGGCCAATTTTGTCTGATCTGAGTGAGTTTTCGATTTTTAGTGAATTTCTACTTTTAGTTGTCTGATTCTGGCTAGCCAATGGGCAGGCCGAGATGAAGTTTAGATATCTTGAGTTATAGATACCGAAATTAGATGGGACCAAAGAGGTTAGAAAATAGACACACAACACTATAACATACTCAAATTTGAGGTCCAAATGAGTTAAAATGAAATTGTGGCATGAATTACAAAAATCGGGTTGATTGAATATGCTGAGGCAGGATTTCTGCCTTAATGAATTGGATATGGATTTGAGTTCTATGTTGAAATATAAATGTGAATTTGTGTTCCTTGTGATAAATTGATGTATTGATTGGCTGGCACTATTCATGGGGAAGCGGACACGTTCCGTTATGCTGCCGAAATTTGGGTAGAACCCATGTACAAGTTATGAATTACATGCTAATGCATATGCGTTCTTAAGAAAGCCATGAAAGTTATGAAAAGAATTGTGTTCTTATGCAAGTTCCATACTACTTGGGCCAGCTGCGGATAGAAAGTTAATGGGAATAGATCGGTGGGAAGATCGGGGAAAGTAAACCTGGCATTCCTATATAGGAACGAGCTCGATCTTGATAAGCAGACTATTACCCAGGAGTCTAAAATGGCCAAGAACTCCCAAGGGACCAAGAGAGATGGAAAATGATAGAAAATGATGAAAAAAGATTATGAAGGAAAGATCATGAACGATTCTATATGATTACATGAATGCATGAATACATGGACTAGTTACATTAAGATGTTTACAATTGTCTGTTACAATTGCTCACTGCTATTCGTTTATTTATTTCTTTTATCATTCTATGCATCAGTATTAGTAAGCTATATTGTTTCTTACACCAATTAAAGTAAAACTGAACCTTGCCTCGGACCAGACATGTTTTAAACTCATGAAAATGGACTTTTTAGTTTGAACACATATTTTTATAATTAAGTAAAACCCGAGGCAACTGAGAATGTATGTGACGTCAGTACAAGTATAACCGAACCCTACTGAGAATTTTCTTGAAATTCTCACCCCGTTTTGTGTCTCCCGCATCATTCTCAGACCCTGGTGATGGACTCCACAGCCACCCTTTTTATTGAGATTCCGGCGTTACAGTTCCACCATGACCTGGAGTTGGACTCTTTGTACATAGCCGGTTCGTGCAACTTTCGTCTGTACCTCTTCAGAGACAGGAACTTTGATGTTCCTTTACACCATCCCCTCTTCGACCCTGCTACCCCTTATATTGCCATCCCTCTACATATGGCGCACCCACATCCTGCACCTCCTGCACCAAAGACCCACGACCCGCCTCGAGTCACCACCGCAGTGGGCCCCGACATCTCGCTGAGTTCCGAGAGTGACCCCTCCGAGGCCACCGGCTCGTCGCCCTCTTCCTCCTCGGGACCTAGCGCAGATTACACCCCGGCCGAGCTTGGCATGGCTAACGGCTACCTGACGGAGTAGTTAGCGGCAGGGGATGTTGTACAGTATGACCCTCTTTTGGATAGCATGTAGCTTTGGGTCATGGGTTTGACTGTAGGGTTAGCAGTAGGTTACGAAATGTCCTTTGAGGACCATAGGATATTTTGGCAGATGAGGTATTATGATCTTTCTGATACACCAGCTCTGTATGTGTTCTACTTTAGAACTTTGTACATAAACTGAGATAGTGTCTTCTGATATATATATATATGTTTACATGTATGCAGTAACTTTATTGTACCATTCTTATCTTAATGATATTTTATTCGGTTCGTTTCGTTTTTAATATAACAGTACGCCGTTTCGTCAATAGAGACGATTTAAAGAGAAACTAAAAACAAGAAAGGTAAGTAAAGTATCAACACGGTAACACAACCTGACTACTTTTCATGCTATGACTTAAGCATAACATAAAATTAGTAGGGTGTTACCTTTTTGGTATCAGAGCAGTTCGTCCTAGCTAAGGCCTGAGGATTGGACTGACTATGCTTCGCGCATATTCTGTATTTTTAGTTGATAATGTGCACCAGATCTTACCTGTATGGTTGAGATATAGTTGTGCATGGGTATGAAGTGCCTGACCGTGTGGACTGTTATTTACTAGCACATTAAATTTAGTATTGAGCCTGATCAACTCAATAACTTTTGTTTTATGTGTTCAGAACTTAATGGCTTCCGGAAGGCGAGGAAGACCACGTGCGGAACCTGCTCCAGAGAACCCGACTGACGTGATGGCCACAATGCGGAAAATGGCTCACGCAATGCGAGAACAAGCCGCGGCAGCTCACCAGATGATGGAGCAGCTAGGCAGGCGGCCTGCAGCAGGCTGTGAAGGAAACCCACGAGGTCCAGGGGCAAACCTGGACTACCTCAGGTTCGCAGAGTTTAGAAAGGCAAATCCGTCAAGTTTCCGAGGGGCATATGACCCGGACAAAGCTGACGAGTGGATCAAAGCCATGGAGAAAATTTTCTCCGTCTTGGATTGCTCGGATCATCAAAAAGTGACTTTTGCCACTTACACGCTTGAAGCAGATGCCGAGTTCTGGTGGAACGGCGTACGAAGGTTGTTCGAGGAATCCCAGACAGTAGTCACCTGGACAATGTTCAAGGATGTATTTTACCAGAAGTATTTCCCCGCTTCAGTTCGAAATGCCAAGGAACTCGAGTTTATGCAGCTGCGCCAAGGAAATCGGACAATATCCGAATATATTGCCCGATTTGAGGAGCTATGCAAATTCTCCACAATTTACCAGAGGAACCCAGATGAAGCCTGGAAGTGCATTAAATTTGAAGGTGGGTTACGAGAGGACATTCTCACCGCAATCAGCCCAATGGAGATCAGGGATTTCCCTACATTAGTGAACAAATGTCGACTTGTGGAGGATTGCCACTCGAAGTTAGCTGCAGCCAGGGCATCTGGTGGTAATTTCAAGAAGGGGTTAGCCCCGCAAGGCCTAAGATTCAAGCCCAATGTACAACAACAGCGGAGATTTCTGCCAGGAGGCAATAAAGGCAAGCAGCCCCAAAGGCCTTTTCTAAATTCAACTTGCACCAAATGCGGCAAGAATCATGGCGATCGGCCGTGCTTGACAGGCCAGAATGTCTGCTATGGATGTGGTAAGCCAGGCCACAAAATTTACGAGTGTCCAACCAGGAACTCATCACAGCCGCCTCGACCCCAGCGACAAGGACGGGTCTTTACTATGAATGCAGAAGAAGCCGAGAAGTCAGAAGGATTGATCCAAGGCAATTGTGATGTGAATGGTGAGACTCTAACTATACTCTATGATTCGGGTGCCTCACATTCATTTATTTCTCATAATTGTGTAGCTGCTTTGCAATTGCCAATTTCTGAATTACCTTATGATCTGTTGGTTTCTACTACTACCAATGGGCCTGTTAGAACTAGTCAAATGTGCATCAATGTTCCCCTTCGAATTGAGGGTAGGACCTTTGCCGCCAATTTGATTTGCCTCCCTCTATCTGGTCTCGACATAATTCTGGGCATGGATTGGCTTTCTGCCAATCATGTTGTACTCAATTGCTCTGATAAAACGGTGGTACTTCCCTCTGTCTTACTTTCTAAATCCCAAACCGCAATACTCTTCTATCTGAACTCTTTCAGGCCAAAGGATCAAGGGTATATCCTCTTGTCAACTAATGCGGTAGAAGCTGAGCAGGAACTGGAGAAGATTCCGATTGTCAGGGAATACCCGAATGTTTTCCCAGAGGATATTCCTGAATTCCCTCCGGAGAGAGAGATTGAGTTTACCATCGAGTTGGTTCAGTGCGGACCAATATCCATAGCTCGCATCGAATGTCACCTATGGAGTTGACTAACTAAAAGACAGATCAAGAGCTTTTAGAAAAGGATTCATACGACTGGCGCGTCGCCATGGGGAGCTCCGGTCTTGTTGGTCAAGAAGAAGGATGGAAGCATGCGCTTATGCATGGATTATAGGCAGTTGAACAAAGTGACGATTAAGAACAAGTATCCACTGCCGAGGATTGATGATCTCATGGACCAACTACAGGGTGCAACGGTATTTTCCAAGATCGACTTGCGTTCAGGATATCACCAAATTTGAGTTCGGGAACAAGATATCCCTAAGACAGCTTTTCGAACTCGTTACGGGCACTATGAATACACCGTGATGTCGTTTGGGCTGACGAATGCGCCGGCGGTATTCATGGATTACATGAATCGAATATTCCACCATATCCACAAATTTGTAGTGGTCTTCATCGATGATATTCTTGTCTACTCGAAGACAGAACAAGAGCATGTGGAACACTTACGGCTAGTTCTGCAAATTTTAAGAGGAAAGAAGCTCTATGCCAAGTTATCCAAATGTGAATTTTGGATGAAGGAGGTAAAATTTCTCGGCCACGTAGTGTCATCTGGAGGAATCTCTGTCGACCCAAAGAAAGTAGAAGCGATTACGATCGGGAGAGGCCAACTACAGTTTCTGAAGTTAGAAGTTTTCTAGGCTTAGCTGGATATTATAGGCGATTCGTTAAGGATTTTTCTCGTATAGCCTTGCCTTTGACCAAGCTAACCAGAAAGAATGTCCCTTTCGAGTGGACGCCGGAGTGCGAACAGAGTTTTCAAAATTTGAAGAGAAGGTTGACCACGACCCCAGTGCTAGCTTTACCAGACCCTCATGGACCGTTTGAGGTCTATTGCGATGCTTCCCAACAAGGGTTAGGGTGCGTATTGATGCAAACAGGAAAGGTGGTCGCGTATGCCTCCAGGCAATTGAAGCCACACGAAAGGAATTACCCAACTCATGACCTTGAATTAGCAGCAGTGGTGTTCGCTTTGAAAATATGGAGACATCACCTATATGGAGTAAAGTTCGAGGTCTTTTCTGATCATAAGAGTTTGAAGTACCTTTTCGATCAGAAAGAATTGAATATGAGGCAGTGGAGATGGATGGAACTCCTTAAAGACTACGAATTTGAATTGAAATACCACCCAGGTAAGGCGAACATCGTGGCAGATGTGTTAAGCAGAAAATCATTGACTGTCGCGTGGATGATGATTAAAGAGACGGAACTTATTGAAAGTTTCCGAAATCTTAATTTGGGAATTCTTATAACCCCCCAAACTCTTCAGCTACACCAAATTCAGATAACCAGTAGCTTCAAGGACCAGATTCGGCAAGCATAGCAACAAGATGCTAACTTTCAACATACGCTTAGTCTTGTGCGATCAGGGAAACTAGCAGGTTTTGCCCAAGATAAAGAGGGCATCTGGGGGTGCCACGGCAGAGTATGTGTCCCTGAAAGGGACGATCTCCGAAAGAAAATCTTAGAAGAAGCGCATAGAGGCGAGTTTGCCGTACATCATGGCATAACTAAGATGTATCAAGACCTCAAGAAGATGTTTTGGTGGCCAGGCATGAAGTCAGATGTAGCAAACTTTGTTGGCAAATGTTTGATTTGTCAAAAGGTGAAAGCGGAACATCAGAAACCTTCTGGGATGCTTCAACCCTTAGAAGTCCCTGAGTGGAAATGGGAAAGTATTTCCATGGATTTTGTGATGGGATTGCCAAGAACACCAATAGGATACGATGCCATATGGGTCATCGTGGATAGATTGACCAAGTCTGCCCACTTTCTACCCATCCGAGCGAATTATCCGTTGGAAAAATTGGCACAACTGTATATTCAAGAGATTATAAGGCTGCATGGGACCCCTTCAACCATTATCTCCGATCGAGACCCAAGGTTTACCTCAAGGTTTTGGGGAGCCTTGCAAAAAGCATTCGGTGCTAAGTTATATCTAAGCACTGCATACCACCCGCAAACGGATGGCCAAATAGAAAGGACAATTCAAACCTTGGAGGATATGTTACGAGCTTATATACTGGAGCAACACGGGAATTGGGATCGATATTTACCATTGGCCGAGTTCGCGTACAACAACAGCTATCATGCTAGCATTGGCATGGCTCCTTATGAAGCACTATATGGACGAAAGTGCCAATCTCCTTTATGTTGGTATGAGACGGGAGAATCAACTCTATTGGGGCCCGATTTAGTCGAGCAGACCACCGAGCGGATCAAGAAAATACGGAACAAGATGCTTGTCGCTCAGAGTCGCCAGAAGAGTTATGCAGATACCAGGAGGAAACCTATGGAATTTCAGGAAGGAGACCGTATATTTCTAAAGGTTACTCCTACAACAGGGATTGGTAGAGCTGTCAAAATCAAGAAGCTAAATCCTCGTTTTATTGGTCCCTTCCAAATCCTAAAGCAAATCGGGTCAGTGGCGTACCGAGTCGCTTTGCCTCCACATCTATCAAACCTCCATGATGTTTTTCATGTCTCTCAACCCAGAAGGTATCAACCTGACCCTACGCACTCCCTTGAACTCGAATCAATAAAGTTGAAGGAAGATCTGACCTTCCATGTTCAACCAGTACGGATTGTAGACAGAAGCAGTAGACAACTCCGAAATAAATCTGTACAGCTAGTAAAAGTAGCATGGGGAAAAGAAGGTGCTGAGGACTATACTTGGGAACTAGAATCGGACATGCGAAAAGAGTATCCTGAGCTATTTTCCAGCACTAAATTTTGAGGACAAAATTTTTTAAGGGGAGTGGTATTGTAACATCCACGACTTCCGACTTCCGAGTTCATAGTATTACCAACCTCCAAATACATCTTCAAGGCTGGACAGACAAGGATTTACGATTTCCGAGTTTGTCTTATAGTTCAGTTTCCGATCTCAATATTAGCCTCGACTTCCGACTTCGTTCCAAGGCTTACAAGGGATTTCTTCCAATTTCCGACCTTGTGCATGCAGCCAACGATTTACGACTTAATGCATGAGCATGTATAAATTTTGACCTCCTCAGTATGAATTCCGATTTCCGATTTCTTGAGTTGAAATGAAGTGACTGATGCTTCCAACTTACGAGTTCGTCTTCGACTTCAGCACAATTTACGACCTCCGACCTTAGCGATCAAAGAGCAAAATGTTCGATTTCCGACATTATGATTCCAAATGTGCGAGATCCGATCTTGAGTCCAATATTAGTAGCTATCATTTCAATATCTTTCGAGTTTCGGGGTAGAAATTTTATAATTCCCGAGTTTCGACTTTAAGTGTCTGGCTTCACACCAGGCTCTGCTTTCAAGTTTCGACTAAACTGGATTTTTGGGAGTTCCGACTTCATATACAGGAGGTTCACGAGTTCCGACTTTATAAAGCTACGAGTTCCGATTTCGTTTCCAGAATATGCTGGAAACTACTCCCACTTTAGGCGACGTGGAGAGTGATTCTACCACACAAAGAGGGCAACGTGGAGAGCAAGGTTGGCTGAAACTTGGCCTTATGTTTAGAGGCCAATCACAACCTTCCAAGTTAACTCCCACTCATGCTTATATAACACACCCTCCTCCTTTGATTCAGACCATTATTCACGTTGCTTTCCTCTTCTCCTTCAACTCTCTTTCTCTCTTGCTCACACATCCAAAACTCAAGCAAAGTTCCAGCCTTGTTCATCCAAACTCCAAAAATTCAGCACAAAACACTTAAATCAAAGGTAGGGGTTTTGATTTCTTGCATCAAATCCATGCACTTGGTTGATTGGTCTGAATCATTTTCACTTTATTTGATGTGTGAATTAACTAATTATGCTTGGATTAATAGAAGATTTTGAGTTAGAAGTAGAATTAGAAGAAGAAAACTAAGAGAAATAAATGGATGAAGGTGCTGTCTTGGTGGAGAGTTCACGGAAGTCCGTATGGCGGAGCGTACGGCGCCGCCTACAACCAGTTAAATCCGATGAAACCATTTTTAGATGAAAGTAGACATCCAGGGCTTTCCATACATATATCATATAAGACCATTGAATTAATATTGAGAGAGATATGAATTTTTGAAGTTCGACCTAGGAATCAGGACATCCACCCAGGCAGTATGGGTTGAGAAGGGTGTAACTCACCCTATACAACTCCAAATCGAGTGAAACTAATTTTGTTGGAAAGCTTACACATAGGAGAACAATATCCAAAGAAATTCCGAGTTTGTTATCAACTCAGTTGTTCCCAGTGATTTAAAGAAATTACCCTATGTCCAAACCAGGCCAACACAGGGCAGTTCAGAAAGGCTAAGTTTCGGGGCTTGTAACTCGAGCCCTACTAAGGCAAATGAAATGGAACTTTTTGTATATGAAAGGTTGTCCTGTTAGCTTTAATATGAGGCCAATTTCGTCTCATTTGAGTGAGTTTTCGATTTTTAGTGAATTTCTACTTTTAGTTGTCTGATTCTGGCTAACCAATGGGCAGGCCAAGATGAAGTTTAGATATCTTGACTTATAGATACCGAAATTAGATGGGACCAAAGAGGTTAGAAAATAGACACACAACACTGTAACATGCTCAAATTTGAGGTCCAAATGAGTTAAAATGAAATTGTGGCATGAATTACAAAAATTGGGTTGATTGAATATGCTGAGGCAGGATTTCTGCCTTAATGAATTGGATATGGATTTGAGTTCTATGTTGAAATATAAATGTGAATTTGTGTTCCTTGTGATAAATTGATGTATTGATTGGCTGGCACTATTCATGGGGAAGCGGACACGTTCCGTTATGCTACCGAAATTTCGGTAGAACCCATGTACAAGTTATGAATTACATGCTAATGCATATGCGTTCTTAAGAAAGCCATGAAAGTTATGAAAAGAATTGTGTTATTATGAAGTTCCATACTACTTGGGTCAGCCCCGGATAGAAAGTTAATGGGAATAGATCGGTGGGAAGATCGGGGAAAGTAAACCCGGCATTCCTATATAGGAACGAGCTCGATCTTGATAAGCAGACTATTACCCAGGAGTCTAAAATGGCCAAGAACTCCCAGGGGACCAAGAGAGATGGAAAATGATAGAAAATGATGAAAAAGATTATGAAGGAAAGATCATGAACGATTCTATATGATTACATGAATGCATGAATACATGGACTAGTTACATTAAGATGTTTACAATCGTCTGTTACAATTGCTCACTGCTATTCGTTTATTTATTTCGTTTATCATTCTATGCATCAGTATTAGTAAGCTATATTGTTTCTTACACCAATTAAAGTAAAACTGAACCTTGCCTCGGACCAGACATGTTTTAAACTCATGAAAATGGACTTTTTAGTTTGAACACATATTTTTATAATTAAGTAAAACCCGAGGCAACTGAGAATGTATGTGACGTCAAGACAAGTATAATCGAACCCCATCGAGAATTTTCTTGAAATTCTCACCTGCTTTGTGTCTCCCGCATCATTCTCGGACCACGGTGATGGACTCCACAGCCAACCTTTTATTGATATTCCTGCTACAGCCCACCATGACCTGAGTTGTACTCTTTGTACATAGCCTGTTCGTGCAACTTTCGCCTGCACTCTTCAAATGACACAGGAACTTTGATGTTTCTTTACACCATCCCCTCTTCGACCCTGCTACCCCTTATATTGCCATCCCTCTATATATGGCGCACCCACATCCTGCACCTCCTGCACTGCGAGACCACGACCGCCCCGAGTCACCATCGCAGGCAGTCCCGGACATCCCGCTGAGTTCCGAGAGTGACCCCTCCGAGGCCACCGGCTCGTCGCCCTCTTCCTCCTCGGGACCTAGCGCAGATTACACCTCGGCCGAGTCTGGCATGGCTAACGGCTACCTGACGGAGTAGTTAGCGGCAGGGGATGTTGTACAGTATGACCCTCTTTTGGATAGCATGTAGCTTTGGGTCATGGGTTTGACTGTAGGGTTAGTAGTAGGTTACGAAATGTCCTTTGAGGACCATAGGATATTTTGGCAGATGAGGTATTATGATCTTTCTGATACACCAGCTCTGTATGTGTTCTACTTTAGAACTTTGTACATAAACTGAGATAGTGTCTTCTGATATATATATATATATATATATATATATATATGTTTACACGTATGCAGTAACTTTATTGTACCATTCTTATCTTAATGATATTTTATTCGGTTCGTTTCGTTTTTAATATAACAGTACGTCGTTTCGTCAATAGAGACGATTTAAAGAGAAACTAAAAACAAGAAAGGTAAGTAAAGTATCAACACGGTAACACGACCTGACTAGTTTTCATGCTATGACTTAAGCATAACATAAAATTAGTAGGGTGTTACAGCTTATATCTCAAATTATACTCATTTAAATGATATGCAACTTATTTCATTTGAAAGCTTATTCTGTTAGCTTTACATTGATATAAATTTCGCATAATTTCATCCAGATTTCTATTTTTAGTGAATTTTCTCTTATAAGAGTGCAATTCTGGTTAGAAATATAAGAATATTAGATCAAGTTTAGTTAATATCAGAACTGGGAATCGGAACTCGGAACTTAGCAAACAGAGAGCTAGATCGGGTATACTTAATGTTGAACTTGGACATAGTGAAATAGAGAACTAGATCGGGTAAGGTTAATGTCAAAACTCGGAACATAGGAAACACATTCATGAAAGTCTTGGAAGGCCAATTGTGGCTTAATGTCAGAAATCGGAAGTTGGTATCAGGATATGACACCTTATACCTGAATCTCAGAAGTTGAGAACTAGGATGCTTTAACACTCTTATACACGAGGTTCCCAAAACTCATATCTCCGTAAGCATATAACCTCGAAACATGATCTAGAATCAATCTCGGAGATCGAACATAACCTCAAAAGTCGGGAACCAAAATATTACATAACCCCGGAAGTAGGAACTTATATAATCTCAGAACTTGGACCCAATTCAATCTCAGAAGTCGGTTCTAAACTCAAACTCGAGAATATCAATAGAAGTTAAAAGCTAGCAAGATAGATTAACACTTAATATTTTAAAACTTGCACCTAACTACTTAAGCTTTGCTCATAAGACTTTGATGTGTGTGACAACTAATGAAGATATGATGTTCTATATTTGGATTTGTTGTTTGATTAAAATTTCCTAGTTGTCTGGCACTATTCATAGGAAAACGGATCTGATTCGTTATGCTGCCAAATTTTCGGTAGAATTGTAAGGAGGTTTTGAGCATTTATATGTTATGAATATGTATGTGGAAATCACATATGAAAGGATATATGAAAGTAAGTGATGAAGCATAGGCATGAGTGCCTTCAATGTGTCTATGCATGATTATGTATGAGAATGAAAAAATATAAACATATTAAATGTTGATCCCTTCACTTGGAGGCAGTTATTTGGGTCCCTCTAGTTGAAGGTAGTTAAAAGGCAAAGATGTGGGTCCCTTCACTTGGAGGCAGTTGCACATTGGATTCCTCCCTATGAAGGCAGTTAAAACTTTTGGTTCTCTTTATGTTAAAGGTAGATGGCCAATTGAGTCCCTCCGACCTAGAGGCATGTGGGTCCCCTTGCAGGTCAGTACTATGTGACCACGATCACGAGTTGAGCTCACTCTTAGATCAGGTTACCCAAGGGCAGTAAATACTAAAGATTAAAACATATACATGCCCCCTAGGGACGGTAGTACGTAATGCCCAGATATGCCAAGAAGAAAAGCAAAGAAAGTTAAAAGAAAGCATCAGTACATTTGTATGAATTCAAATATGAGTATTTGTATAATTATATCCCACGTCTTATTGATGCTGAGACTGTTCTATCTACTTATGCGGTGAATATTATTCTCATTATAAAATAGTGTCAAATGTGACTCAAGTGCGTAGAGTAAAATGAACTCTGCTTCGGACCATATGTTTTTAAATTATAAAACGGAATAGTTCGTATTATATGTTCACTTTTGTTATAATACATCGAAGCAGCTGGAGATAATAACGATAACATGATATGAAAATTTCTTAATGAATCCTACTGAGAATTTAAAATTCTCACTCCTATTTTCGTGTTATCTCCAGATAGTTCAAGAATTTTTCAAAGACGGTTGAAGTTCTTTGTCGAGATAAGGTCATTTCAAATAATAAGAATAACTACAGAGTGTAATCTTATGATTTAAGATAAGATCAGTATAAAGGAGGATGTTACAGATGACAGTTGAATATTCCAGAGGGCTACTAGACAATCTTTCTATCGTGTGCTTCATGACTCTTAGAGAGCAGATTTGAAGCACCAACCTTGAAGATTACTGATGGCAGGCATGGACAATATATAGTAGTGATATCTGAATAGGAAACATTGGCAGTAGCCATAGGTTGAGCACTCCTCCTGTTTCCTCTCATGCGGCATCCATTGTTGCTGATGGACATAGAGAGCACAACAGCAAAAGAAAAACAGAATCAAAGAGGGATTGGTTAAAGGATGAAAGGGGGGAGAGAGAGAGAGAGAGAGAGAGAGAGAGAGAGAGATAAAGGAAGAGGAAGGTAATGGAAAGAGATAGGAGTATGGTAAATAACCCATAACCGGCCAAGGTTTGGGGGCTCACCGCCAGCCTGCCTTTGATGTAGATCTAGGGTTTTGGATTCGAAAGTTATTTTCTGTGCCTTGGCCCTTTTTCTCCTTAGTACCAGATTTTAATTTATAGTGAAAAAAAAAAAATTATCGGAGGCCATTTTAGATGTCTAAATGGATAGAATATTCTTTAATAATCTTTAAGAGTGCCATCCAACATCTACTTGATTATTAAGTCCATTTATACTATCAATCGTACCAAGCATTCGTCCATTTTATTCCTATCGTTACAAAGTGTCGGGTCCACAATCCTAGAAAGGACAACATAGTCTCTCACTAATTACTTCACTCTCATGTCTTATTTTGTAATTTCGAAAGGGCCCCCTTCCTATAAAAACAACTTTAGTCTCTCCAAGGAAAACACTTGCTCAACTGAAACTCGCATTCAGAAACAGAGGGAGGAAAAAGGACACGGATAGAGAAACACAGAGAGAGAGAGAGAGAGAGAGAGAGAGAGAGAGAGAATGCCACCCTCTTACTGTGTGAAGGAGAGGAAACCCTGTTTGAGATGGGTTGAGAAGTACTTCAAAGACTGCCTTTGCAATCTGAAAGATGACATCTCGTTCAGTTTCGGACTCATAAGTCTAGTATGCTGGGGAGTAGCTGAAATTCCCCAGATAATCACCAATTTTCGCACCAAGTCAAGCCATGGAGTATCCCTCGCCTTTCTCTTCACTTGGGTTGCTGGGTTCGTCAACTTTTTTTTGTTTTTCCATTTAATTAATTTATATAATGACACAGTACAATCGCCAACTTTTTGACTTTCTATCTTCCTAGCCAAATCTCATAGGTGTTCACAAAAAGCGGCACTAATTAAAGTGGCACTAATTAATTACTTTAATTGTTGGTCTGTTAAAAAAAATGTCTTGATGCAGTGACATATTCAACTTGGTGGGTTGCCTTTTGGAACCAGCTACGGTGAGTGACCCTGAGCCATATACACACTATAATATTTGTCATGTTGCAGGGTGGTGGTCCTGATTCTTAAGAGAGAGCCCTGACATACCAATGGGTGGCCTTTGTCTTTCTGTTATCATGATGTGCTGCTTCTGCATATCAGCCACCAAGTTGCCATTTTATTCTTTGATTCTTTTCATGTATAACTTCATGTTGTTGTGGACTAACTTTCTTCTCATTTTGGTGTTTTTGTTTTTCTTGTCTTTGGATGGATGAATGAATGGATGTGCAGCTGCCCACACAGTTATACACGGCTCTGGTAATTAATTGGAAACGTCATTTTTTGCTCCATTTTGTTCTCTGTCTTGTTTGTTTTCTTCTAGAGCGCCGTGTTCTCAGAATCTCGACCTAACACACATGAATATGGAACATTTAATTATTTAATTCAATTTTAGTCATAAGGATTAAAATCGCTGAGCGTCTTAGATTTGAGTATTTCTAACAAATATTCTTAACACATATTTTGAAGAGATTAAATTTTATGAAATAACTTTATATTATTTGTTAATAGAAATATTAAAAAACATCAAAATATGTTAAGTAATTATCTATTATAATAAAGAATTTATCACAATTTGATATTTTGTATTTTTATTAGTTAATAGTATCAATATATAAAAATTAAATTTTTTGTTAAAAATTTAAAAAATAAAAAATATTATCCGAAAAATAAATTAAAAATGAAGCTCATAAAAATATTTAGTAATTTCTTTAAGCATATGTTTTTGATAATATTTTCTAAAAAAGTAATTAATAAAACACCTTTAAAATTCTTATTAGCCAAATCTTGTAATAAATATTTAAAACTTCGATGATTTCTTAACACGAGCTGAAGATATGCAGATTTGGTTGCCAACATAGGGTAGGTCCTATAGGATTCCGAGGTTAACCTAGTAGTATTGACTTGGACGCGTGTCAACGTCGCTGGCCGCCCTTGGTTGATGGTGTGGTCTGGCGCAGCCTGCGACTGCCACATGGTAATTTTTTATGTGGTCAGTGCCACAGGCCCACAGTTGATGTAAACAGCAGTATATGTAAAAAAATTACATATTAACTCTTAAGTTAAGTACTTATTATAAATAAATATTGTTAAGTTAAAAAATTAATTTGATATATATATATATAACCCCCAAAAAAAAAGAAATATATTATTAAAATAATATTTAACTTGGCACTATCAAAGTGAACATTGTAAAATAATTATTACTAATCATGTACTTAAATACTCAAATAATTAAAATTATTAGGAGTAGTTTAATATTGAGAATTTTAGATAATATGAATAAGATCAGATCTTATAGTTATTGATGCACCAAAAAAAAAAAAAAAGTCGACGATTAATATATTCAACATTTTTTGGACAGCATATGTGCTCAAAGTTAGTTTTTATGATTGTTTATAATAAATAATATTAGCTGAAAAGCTGATCTAAATAAGAGTTCACATTATACAAACGAGTTATGCAATTTGTGCGGAATAAGGCTTGTAATAAAGTTTAATTTTAATGTATTATTGACTAATAATTTTAGCTAATCATTAAATAATAAATTATTAATATAATTATTATTATAAATAATAATTATAAATAAAATTTTACTGTAAGAGTGAATTTAATATGGAGATAGACATAAAGCATAAAATTTCATAAATTAAGTTTATATATAACTTTACTCATTATTTTAATAGGTTAATTTTTATGCATTGACAGTATAAAATTATTTTATACTATTAATCATTAGAATTACAAAAAAGTGCCACATTATAGTAGATAGTTACCATAGTGAGCAATTACTTATTATAATATGATATTTTCTTATAATTTTATTATCTAACAGTATAAAATTATTTTATAGTGTTGGCATAAAAACTAAGCTCTTAATTTAACCTATAAATATATTTTTTTCTCTATATTTGTATCCATATCAAACTGAACTTTGGTCAGTTCCATCAACAGTTCGTGTGTTTTCAAAAGAAGGAACTGCAATTTATGGTCTTGCTTTTTATTTTTTTTTCATAAAAATTTACACAATTATAGGAGAAAAAAAAATCCATATAATAATGGTTAAAGATTTATAGCTGACTTAAAATTACATTCCACGGCATCAAGCTTTGACTTTAAAGCTAATTCTTGACAGGGTGAGACGAGTGTGGACTAACCTTCTTTGCCTTTTCTATTTTATCCCCTGTACTCAGCTTTGGCTATGTTTCATTATTTCTTTACGGGTAGTTATGTTTCGTTGTTATTCTTCTCTTTTAACCTACGAAAATTGCAGCAACCTTGATCTTATTAGCAGTCTTTATTTCGTTTTAACAGCTGTACACAACCACTACGATTGTATTAGTACTGCAAAGCTTATATTACGACTACATCTATAACTGGTGCAAACGTCGCCAGAAGGTCAACAAAAAAGGGGTACATTTCCAATTTCTTTGCGCTACTCTGTTTTACTAATCAAAATTGAATTTTGCACACCTTTTTTTCCTTCTTTTTTTTTTTTCCGTTTTCGCTTAAATTTCAAGTTTCCACAAAGAAAGGAGCACTTCTTTCTCACCCTCATTTTCATTCTTTTTGGAGA
This sequence comes from Pterocarpus santalinus, assembly GCA_031439595.1. Classification (NCBI taxonomy): domain Eukaryota; kingdom Viridiplantae; phylum Streptophyta; class Magnoliopsida; order Fabales; family Fabaceae; genus Pterocarpus; species Pterocarpus santalinus. Next base: position 26,965,736 of record CM062525.1, read on the forward strand.
GAAAATATTTTCGTTACATCTTTATCATCTTACAGGGTCATGAAGAAGAGGAAAAACCATTGAAACCGAAACCAAGTCATGAGTCGGGGATTCCAATACCGAATGGAACACCCAGAGCAGCGCCTCGACGGGAATACTACTATACGTAATCATATATAATTAACTTTTCTTAGTAATTAGTGTGTGAATTGAGAAACGCCAAATTTTTTTGGCAAAAAAATTGGGCCAGCTAAATTATGATGTAAGAAATGAATTAAATTGCATGACTTAAGTCGAATTGGATTAATCATGCAGGTCAGCTAGATCATTGGCTGGGAGTGGCACTCCACCATTCCGTACCTACATGAGAGCTGTTAAAAGTGGCCCTTCAGCCATGGAATTGAACGGCGATTCTTCTTCTGAGGATGAGGCATCCCCAGTTCCCTCTAAGAGCTCTTCAACTCAGCCTAGGCCTATCCCACGTTCAGTGGCTGTGAGTTTTCACATGTTTATTTAAGTATCTCAAATGCAATAACCAAAACTAATTACTGCTATATACGCACATTTATACATGCATTACTTCATATAATTTTTATCATTTTATCATTTGATAACAATTGGTTCCATCTTGTAATTATCTGCACACTAACACTTAAATTCTGCGACACACCCTTGCTGTGAGCCGGTATGTTCATGTGCAAGAAGCTTTATACCAACCATTAAGTAGTTGTATCCTCTATTTGTGCAAAATAAATATTAAGTAGTTGTTGGCTTTTAAATTGAGTACTTGTATAATGTTCGCTTCACTAAACCGAAGCCCTGAGACTCAAATAATTGAGAAATGTTCTTATATGAAAGACATTGTCAAATTATACACCATGGTAGAATCAAAGCCATTTTAGACATAAAATGTTTTAATGATATCCATATTGAACCCCAAGTTTACTTTGAGAGCTTAATCGTATCCACATTGAACCCCAAATTTACTTTAAGAGTAGAGTAGGTGTCTCTTTTGATGTCCTAAACTAAAAGTGGATTCAAATATGGCATTCAAAATTATTTTATTCTCATATATTTGTCTTGACTTGATTTTGGTCCAAATTGTACAAAAAAAAGAATGATTATGGTCTAAACCGCATCCCCAATTAGATATAATGCGCTGGTCATTATCAACTTGACCCTTAACCCACCTTCCCAAAAGTCCTTTTCCCTACACTGTAACGATCACTTCTAATTCAATTTCTTTTCTGCATCTGTGCCCTCGCATACATTGATACCTATACTACGTATATTTGTCATATCGTACACTGTTTCAGGGAAGTTATGGAACATTTCTAGCAGCATCTCTTAGCCTGCCCCTGAACGGTAATGCTATGAAAGAAGGATACGTAAGATTTAATGGACGAAAACTCTTGCAGGTACCACTAGCCTGTGTACCTTAATTAATACCACGCTTACCATTTTCTTCACTGTTTGGTTGTTTTTCATAACTGCATTTGCAAGTTACTACTTGCTAATAAGTAAAGCTCATCACAGGAGCACGAGGTGCACAGTACATTTGGTCAATGGTTGGGATGGCTCATGGCTGCTATCTATATGGGTGGTCGCCTACCTCAAATATGGCTGAACGTAAGTGTCAAACCTTTTTTTCTTTGCACTAATCTTTTCTAGTTTGATAATATTTTTATATACTTTCTTATTACTGATAATCTGTTCTGTTCTTAATTATTGATCAGATTAGAAGAGGCAGTGTGGAGGTAATACCCGATCAATCTTAAGCATTTCTTGCCTTCCAATTAAGAATTAAATGTGCCGAGATTGACGAATTTATCCATTGATTTATACGCGTTTTCTTGTTTGATCAAATCAGGGATTAAATCCACTCATGTTCGTATTTGCACTGATCGCTAATGCTACCTATGTGGGAAGGTTCTGATATCGATCCCTCCCTTGTACAAATACTTGCAATTCTTAAATTATGTCTATAATTAATCAATCTAACCCGTTTCTCGATGCAGTATTCTTGTACGAACTACAGAGTGGGAAAGCATCAAAGCTAATATGCCATGGTTGTTGGACGCCATAGTTTGCGTGGCACTGGACCTTTTTGTATCCTATATATTCAGTTCTTAATGCAGATAATTAGTTTATTACTATATTTCTATTGAAGAAACTTAGAATATAACCAAAACCTTAACAATATATGACAGATAATACTGCAGTACATCTACTATAGATACTTTAGGAGGAGAGCAGCCAGTGACGATGGAGACTACCAAGAGGCCAGAAAAGCTGCTGCATCTTGATTTGCGAAGCTTTAACTGATCATTGTCAATTTGAAAATTGGCCACCACCCTAAAATTGAGCCGTTGTTTGTTAGGCTTCTCTTATGACATTTAGCTTGTTTAGGTCTAATTAGCTTTATCTGAGTCTAACTAGAGATTGGTAAGACTAAGTAGGCAAGTGTCAAATTCATGTTAGAGAAAATGGCATGTCACTTCACCATTATTAGCTTAACTATCAAAGTTGTCAAATGTATTAATTATGATCCGTTCACGATCCACTGAATCGTATGGTTGCAAAGATCTGCAAAATGCTAAAGTGAAAACCAACCTCTTTGTTTCGCCATCAAACGCTAAGAAAGATGGGATTGAAGATTATCACATATACATGCACTTGTGGATAGAATTTTGCGGTGACTATGATGTGGCTTCTGTGGCTTGATGAAATCGACATATCAAGCCCTTTTTTGTCTTTCTGGTCTAGTAATGTTAGTGCTGCTACTTTCTGTCTTCCTTTCTGTGTCGTCCAAGGAAATAAAGAACATGATCCTACGGCTATCTTTAATGTGTTGATCTATAAATCAAACTAACAAGTTGCATGTTATGAAAATTATTGTGTCTTAATGTTTTCTCACAAACAAGCTAAGAAAATGGAATTTTGAGATGTTGGAACTCAGGACAGTCTGTGTGGCAAAGAGAATAACTTAATCTCTACAACTCAAAACATAATGGAATCAATTTTATATTAAAAAAGGCTTATAATGCTTTCCATACATATAAAATATGCAAACTTAAGAAAGTTATGAATTTTGTAAGTGGATTATACCCAGAGGAGTTTCAATCTGGATAACTTGCACTAAAATCTTTATAACTCAAGCTATATAAAACATGTTTTGGTGGGACCAAATTTGTAAGAAAGATAAAACATAAAAAAACAGCCACATAAAATATCATCTTTCGCAAATTCCATTTGTAGAGCTCCCAGTAAATTTGCCAAGTTACGACTACTTGGGTAAACTTAAAAATTGAACAATAATATTGTTTAGTGCATAACTCAAGTTAAAATTTGAATTTTTAGGTGGGGTTTGTCATATTTGAAAGAGGGCTTAGAGGAGTATAATTCTACAAAAATTCAAGTCAAAACAATAAAATATAAAATTATGATGAATTTACTAAATTACTACCCCACAATGAAAACATAAATTCGGCTAAGGCTAACTCTAAGGCAAAGTGAAAAACAAACTTGAAGAGCCCAAAATCTTCAACTTAAAACATTGAAATTTTATACTTCAACTTAAAGGATTTAAAAGGGGAAGTGGAAGATGTAACACCCTAATAAACCCATAGTACACTTAAGTCGTATTACGGCGTTTTATTAGTTGTTACTTATGCTTGTGGAAAACTAAACTTCACTTGAAATTAAGTTATGCGGATAATACGGTAAATTTTTTTTTGACATACGTCGTCGCTTTGCAGCATTTTGGAAAGTAAAGCCTTAAGCGAGAAGATAGATACAAAAGAGCATGTCGCATAAAATACATACCCCAATATCATAAAATAAGAGAAAGGTAAATAAATAGTAATTCACAAATATATTGCATTACATAGCTAATCATTACATCCATATGGGTTCATAACATATATATATATATATATATATATATATATATATATATATATATATATATATCAAAGATTACATCGAAGGAGACTCATGATCGTGCCATGATCCAAATACTAGATACTAAATACAAACTTAAATGACAAAGCTCATCTCAAAAAGGAATATGCGAAGGTGCAGAGCAACGATCACTATAAGTCCCAAAACAGCTTCGTCTGGCATCCCCTATCATATGTCCACTCATAGTGCAGTGGCTCCAGGCTCCACTTCATTGGATGTAGCATCGGAATCTAATGACGATGTGGAAAATAACTAGAGTGAGAAATAAGATTTCTCAGTAGGACTCGAACCCGACACTAAAGTGTCATTGTCATCGTCCCAACCACTTCAGTTTTATAAATGAAAATGGTGAGCATGCATAAGGTCCAATTCTTAGATTTTCGAAAACATAACCATCTGAAGCGGATTCAATTTTAACATGTCGTCTAATCATTTATATCATAACAAGCATAGGAACAACTATAATTACATAAAACATGTATGGATGTGTTATAAGCTTCTCTTAACCTCTTCCTTTCAAGGGTTTGGACCGAAGTCCCTTTTCTTAACTTGACTTTATCTTAAGTCTTTTTCTTTTCACCTACTAAATATAAGTGGTAATGAGCTCATACCGTGACCGTTGCTACCATAAATTTTCGGTACTTATACTAGCTGGGTCATGCCATGCCTCATGTAAGCCCTATCTCCTATACTCACACTAGCTGGGTCAATGCCATGCCTCATGTGAGTCGTGGGTGAGGGGAGCTTACTTTAGGTCACCTTTCCTTTTGAAGGATCACACCCTTAGTTCATTTTCTTCTTATTAAGGCTTATGATGCAAAATTATTCTAATTCTTTTCCACATTTAGGCGTTATGTATCGCTATCCCCAAATGTGATTCCTTTATCCCATATCATTAAGCATCATATCATCAATATATCATATTCATATCATCATCATTCATTATCATATCGTCATCATATCATTATCATCCTTATCATCATCATATCACTATCATAATCATCATAATCATTATCATCATCATCATCATCATATCATATGATCATCATCATATTATTGTCATCCTTATCATCATCATATCACTATCGTAATCATAATCATCATTATCATATCATATCATCATCATCATGATCATCATCATATCATTGTCATCATATTGACACATAGAGGCATACATATCGTACAAAGTCTTATGAGCTTAGCTTAATAATTTTGGTGCAAGCTTTTAATTGGGGTTGCCTTTTGTGTAAATTCTTTTATTAGGGATAAGGCCAATTTCATCTATTATCCTTTTTGAAACTTTTAAGTTAAATTATGAAGGTTTTCCAATATCTTAATGTAAGGGTCTTAATGTCTTTAAACTTATTCTCATTAACCTTTAAAACTTAACCGTAACCAATTTTACTTTTATAGTGGGGTAGTAATTTTAAAAATTTGCCATAATTTCATCTTTTATAATCTTGACTAAATTTTGATATGATTATAGTTCTCTGAGTCTATTTTTAAACAAAACAAACCCCACTCAAAAATTCATTTTGTAACTTAAAATATGCACGTTTTATTCTGACTGCTTAGCTTTTGAGTTTATTTTCAGTATAGTGACTTTTAAACTTTACTGGGATATCCTAACAAGAAATCTGACAAAACTGTTTTATGGAGATGTTCCTCTATATCTTAAATTTCTAACAAACTTGGTCCCACTCAAAAATGTTTTGTATAACTTTAGTTATTATGATTTTATTACATACTGCCCGAACAGAAACACATCTGGGGATAGTACATTTTGAAAATTCATATCTCTTTCATTTTAAGGCCAAATTTCACATGTTTTATATTTGTAAAAAGCTCTATGAGTCTATTTTCATTTAAAATTAGTTTCTTTACATTTAGAGTTATATTGAAAGAGTTATTAGTTGTGCCATATAGACTGCCAGGATTTTTCAGCTTCCCTGGTTTTGGTTTCAATGAGTTTTCTTGTAAAAACATTAAGTCTTTTCCTCAAGTGACCACTTTTCTCTTCCAAACCACTTTTATACTTTGAGATCTTGATGAAAAATCAATATTTTGAGTTCTAAAAAGTTTGGTTCAAGATAAGAATAAATGCACAACAAGTCATTTTCCAAGAAAAGAGCAAAAATCACAAACAACTTCTTATAATGAAAGCATGACCATGAGACCTTTAGAGCAAGTCCTAAAACCATCTAGCTATGGAGAGCTTAGGAGTTCTAGAGCTTGAAAAACATAGAAGGGGGAGGGGTTAGAGTCACTACCAAATGGGTTTCTTGAAAGCTTGAAGAGAAAGAAAGGTGTTGGAGATGGCCCTTCTTCTTGATCTTAATAATGGGGTTAAGTGAGTGTTTGTTTTGCTTCCTCAAGAACCAAAGAGGGTGGTCCTTGAAGGACTTGTGAGAATGGTGAAAGGAAAGAGAGTTGTATGGGGTGTGAAAATGGGAAGAAGAATAAGAGAAATTGGAAGAGTAGAAGAGTTAGAATGAGGCTTAGAGAGAAGTGAGAGCTTAGGCTTGTAGTGAGAGGATGAAAATCACAAATGAGGGAGTGGGGGGCTATTTTTGGGGCTAAAAATGGGGGGAGTGGGCTGATTGGTTTTGCTTTTCCAACAAGCAAGGGGAAGTAGGTGAGTTTAAATTTTTTTTTTAGCAAAAAAGCTAGGAACCTTGGGGTAAAATGGTGGGTTGTGTTTTCCTTGAGTCTTGGCATTTGGATAAAGACCATTTAGTATTTTTCAAGTGGTTAAAGGCATGACCACTCTTAGGATTGGCTTGATTGAATAAGATCACTCCAAGTGGCATAATCCTAAGGGAGGAAGGTACTTCTCTTGTCTTGACTAAAGAGATAGTACTAACATAGACCCTTGATCTAAGAGTGCATGATGAGAAGGCAAATGGATGGTTGGATTTTGCTCTTGTCCTTAGCCGAAATTGGGTGTTTCAATTAGGAGAAATTTTTAAATCTTCAAAGCTATTAAAATTACCTAAGTTGCTAATCAATTTGATTAGTTAAATTGCTCTTTAACCGATTTCGGTTAATTACACTTTTAAGATGTTTTTCTCTAAAAGAATTGCTCTTATGCATTATGTAATTAGGGTGTAAGAATTAATCTATCTCAATTGGTACGGTAGAACAATTGTCTTGTACTTAATTAATAAGATTGAATTAACTTAATTATATTTCTAAGTTACAAATTAATGAGGTTTAAATTAAAATGTTTAGTACATTATAATTCAATTATTGATTTGACTTAATTTACTAAGCTCTTGCTCATCGAGATTAGCTGATTAATCCTCAGTTAATCGTTAACCTCTCTAATTAGCCAAGATTACTGAGCTAATTAGCTTAGATAAAATTTGGGATGTTAAAGAAAAAACATACCTCCAAAGATGATAAAAGGAAACTAAACAAGATGAAACTCTAACTAAAAGATTACACCTAAATTACTAAGCTAACCTTATAAGACTTTGTTTGTAATATATTCCTCTATGTGCAAGTATGATGATGATTATGATGAATTTTTTTTTTTTTTGATAATTTATTGAAAAGGCTCAAAACTCTTCAAAAAGAGAGGAGCACCCACGAGAATACATCAAAAGAAAAGCACAAAACAAGATATAGCAAACCACCACACCTAGACAAGAGCAAAGTAACACCCAAAATATTCTAATGACCAAGCGAAAAACACCCAAAATTGACTCCAAAAAGTAACCCCAAACAAACAACAAAATAACCATCAAACTACCAAGAATGAAATACGCCATGGACACACCAAAAACTCCAAGAAACAAATCAGGACAAAAAACCACCACTCACCCAACCCCACGGAGCTACAAAGAAGCTTAAAGACAAAACATGTTAAGTACCGATCATATATCCATGATTTCTACCTCTAGAACCATACCCTACTTTTTCTTCATTGCAAGCTTTGCAATTCCTTGATCTTATCTTCTTGTTGTTTTTCCTTTCAAGTTTCTAATCCATAATTGCCTGTTTTACAGCATCTTCATTGAGAGTTATGAGACCAATTGTTTTACCCATCTACCATGTCCTAGCCGCATTGTCAAGATCAGCCTCCTCCTCAATTTGTACACCCAATTCGGATTGAGGATCTAAAAGTGAATCATCTCTATTTCCATCCTCTACTTCTGGTGGCATCTTTATTGGTATTAAGCCTAATAGGCACATGATTGGTTAGAGGCCCAAAACCAAGGGGCACAATTTGGCTCATATTCTCTTCAGAGTTACAAAGACAAGGATTTTCACCCATCTAGCCTCTATAATCCTTTAGCAAAAAACTTTCTTCACCCATCTTATTTTGAAGCAGGCCCAAATCACATAGTACTTTCATTCTCATATCATCCTCCAAAGCAATGATTATACTTGCTTCAGTCTTCAAATCTTCCCTATTATTCCCCATCTTTTTTAATTGCTCCTCAGTATTGATACTCATTAAGTCATCATTAGTGGAGACTTTTCCCAAGAGACCAATGTTGCCCCCATTATTTCCCACTTCCTTCTCGCAATTATGAGAATCATTAATATCATGATCCACATGGAGGGAATTTTCAAATTCCCCACCACCCACTTGAGAATTTTGTTCCACCTTCTCCGATTTCATATTCGGTAACTCCCTCTTTGCCTAGTATTGGTGGCCAAAGTGATGCCAGGAATTGCTTCGCTGGTTTTGAAAGTGCCACAAGCTTATTGCTCCCCCAACTTCCTTCACATGTACATCAAACCCAATTCCATCTATAGAAAGATATACAATTGCATGAATCTGTTGGAATTGGCATGTATCAATTAAGATTTTGACAGAACCAAAAGCAAGACTTTCAACAGTAAAATTGTCAAAACAAACTACAGGCCCCCATAAACTGCCATTTTTTCTAAGGTTCTCTGATGACTAAGCATGTGGGGGAATGCCAAAATATTCCAACCAAACATGCCTAATTTGATATATTTCTTCAACAAACCATGGCCGAATTCTTGCGAAATATTCATAGTATGTCTTCACCTTCATTCAAGGCCCCTTCCATTTCTTGTTTAGAAGTGAAGGTGATGAGCATTTTGTAAGCTCCCATCTCTTTTACATTTACTATAGAGAAAAAGATCCTTCTAAGTTTGTCATCCATCAACATTGCATCCATAGGGTGAAATGATTCACCAACAATGCTTCTTGCAAGTTCTTCCAGCAAAGTCCCATTCACATTACCGTAGACTACTGGGTTTTCTCGTATTTTCTTGGCTCCTCTTTATTTGCTATTTTTTTTTCCCAAATATCTCCTTTAGATTGATTAGCTTCATGTTAATCATTCTTCCCAATGATAGCATTTGTAGGATTTTCCTCATTCATCCATAATCACACGTACACCCTTGTTAGCATTTGGTCAAGATTTAACACCTTTCATATCTCTCCTATATCTTTGACCTTGATTCCTCTTATATTCTACCATAGACACCAATAGCTTCGACCCCCCTATCTCAACACCATGCTAGTTCTTGATTGCTTTTTGAGCTTTCAAAAATTGAGAGAACCTCATAATAGCAAAAGGAGTAGAGCTGGCCTTCCTCTTTTTCCTAGACATAAAGATATCTACCACATTACCTTGAGATTTGAATATTTGCCATAGCCATAACTTTGTCATGGATATTGGCAAATTATCCACAAATATTGTATAAGAGACTGATTCTAATTTCTCCCATACCAAGTTATTCATTTTTCTTGGAACTCCAGATGTTCCATCAGAATGCTTATTATAGTGTGGTTGCCATGCACGATAACCATGTCCCCTCACTGATGTCCATACACCATCATAATGTTTATCACACACCTACATTAAAAAATGTATAGTACAAACCAAAGGAAAAAACAGGTAGCTTTTCTAATACATATTTCTCACTCAATATAATAGTTGTGATATAGAGACATTCCATGTTCTCATTTATAGTCTCAACATGATATCCTTCTTGGCAAATATATTTAAAAATTAACAAGTTTCTTCAAGAAATAAAATAATAGCTCTTTTAGAGCTTTCAATCATCTTGGTACTACCAATAATGATATTAACATTTATCTCTTGATATGAGGCATACAAGATCTAAGCTCTAAATGACTAATCGATCCCTTAAAAAGATTGGATTCATTTGCTATCAGATCATAAAGGTCAACAATTTGGCTTCAAGCCTTCTTCCATATGTCAAAGTTGAAGGTGTCGCAGATGACACTTAGAAAGTTTTGAATTTGCATAAGATTGTCGAGGTTACAAAGGGAGTTATGTTGTGTGAGAGATGACCAATTGGATAGTTGTCAGTTATTTCGAAGGGGACTAATGAAAAAACTTGGTGCTAAACATAGATTGACAGACACGCGGCATGTCATGAAGAAAAAAACTATCGATGACATGTGTTCGAAATCTAGAATCTTGGAATGCCTATGTACAGGAGTTCAATTTATGTAACAAGGATTGGAACTTTTACTCACAAATACTCAAATACTCTTTCAAGCCACCATGATGAATGAAAGTTCAGAGTTCATTGAGTAATTATTCTACACCTTTTCTTTATTTCATTTCTTAGGATTAGTGTTCTATTATACTTATACACTTTCCCTTTGTACTTTTGATTATATTGCAATAAATTGTGTTATTCGTTTCAATCCTTTACTTGAGCATTGTTAAATTGTTGTTTGATTCAACACTTCCACACTTTGCCTTGAAAACTCACAAGAGGAGTCGCTTCTAATCCCTGAATTGAGATTGAAAAGCAAAGCTTTGTCGATTTTATTTGTTTGCTCAATAAAAATCATAGAAAACAAATTGGCATTCCTAGCAAGACCAAGAGAAGAGAAAAAAAGTGGTGTTGAATAAAACTACTATAGTCCCATTGCACACATGCGATTACGTAGTGGCATTGTGATGTCTAATATGCCATAAGCATCCTTTTCATCCTCTGAGGAGGATGTAAATGAAGTAGAAAATCAACAATGCGCAAACCATAGAGCCCATGTTGGCACCTGTGAGTCAAAATGTCGAGAACAACACAATATTGCCACATACAAGTGTCTTGCCACTTCTGGTGCAACCATGTGGCCCTTGTATGGCTTGCCCCCAAAGTATACAACCCCAGGGTTTGTTCCCCCAATGTCGAGCTAAGCTAATGTAGGAACGATTCCTAATATTCTGCAAAAGAATTCCTTGTATCAACATATGCCATTAATCGGCAGTTTGCCACAACTTGGCATATATTCTCAACCATTGGGAACCCATATGGCACCAATGAACATGGGGGGTACTAGGTAGTATTGCTTAACCAATCCTCCAACTGCTACACAACAACTAAATGCTAGGCCTATATTCCTAAGCAAGCCATGTAACCATACTATAGGGTCTTCTATAAACACTATTGAGTCTCTAGTGATCTTTCATCAATAGATCGACAAAAGTCATTATGACCTTGGCAATTTGCTAACTTAGCAAATGGCCACTATCCTAAACCCATTAATTGAGACCAATAATGCTCGGTTCTAGTGATTAGATAGGCAAGTGGGTTGAATAGTCAGGTTATTGGCTTAGATGAAAACCCAAACAGCCTAACTAATGTCTACACGACAAATGTATAACCTCAACCATACTTGGAAAACCAAGATCACCATGACGCTAACGTGTGAATGGTTTAATGTGGGGGAAATGCCAACTACTTCCAAATAGGGTATAGAACAATGAGGGCCATCAAAATATTACTAGGGTAGTCGAGCAAGTCCTCAACCGCTTTGGTTTCGATGTTAGCTTTGCCAACCAACCATTCTTTGTCTCTACCTTTCTTGATTATATCCAACAGGCTGAGATGCTTAGGGATTGGAAAATCCCCAAGTCTCTCACCAATTTTTCTGGGGAAAATTGTGGATCGATTGTCAAACACATCGCTCAATACACCATCGAAAATGGGAAGGTAGCATCAAGTGAATACTTAAAGATGATATTCTTTTCCTCATCTTTGACAAGAAATGCCTTCACTTAGTTTTCCAACTTAAGGCCTAATTCAATCACGACTTGGGCTCAACTAGAAGCTAGTTTCTACAATCAATTCTTTAAGGCCGAGATGGAAGTGAGTATCACTGACTTATTTGCAATTTGACAATTCAACAGTGAATTTGTTAATGATTACCTTGCAAGGTTTTAAACAGCTCAAAACTATTATTATACCCTAGTCCTAAAGGTCAAGGTAGTAAAAAAGGCCATAAATGGCCTTGAATATGACATGAAGAAAACGCTAGTGAGGAAGAAAAGGTTCAACCAGTAGAGCAGCTAAGGAGAAAAAAAGAGAGGATGAGAAGGAAAAACTTTGCTCAAAGGGAAAATGTTGCTTTTATTGACTTTGTCGAATTGGATGAAGAAGAGTGTGAACCTGAAAGTAGTGAAGTACATGTGGCTGAACTTAAATTGATGACCATATGTGTGTGCTTCGTTAAAGCTTGTTACGAGAAAAGAAAAGGCAGATGGTTAGAAATCTTATTCATTTGGCATTACTAAAGTTGAACAAATTTTTGATGTGTTATTAGAGGATAAGCAAAAGTAATTCCTGATGGAAAGAAATTACCTTCTTTACATGAATTGAAAAGTCAAAAGTTTTGCAAATTCCATCAAATGATACGGCACACAACTAACAATTATGTCCATTTTAGAGATCTGATACAAAAAGCCATCAAAGAAAGACGACTGAAGTTCGAAGAAAAGTAGGTAGCTATGAAAGTTGATACCAATCCTTTTGAAATCAACTTGAGCTTTATCGAACTTTCTTTTATCTCAACAAATGTTGCTGGAATTGAAGCTGAACATGTCGCCAATATAGGAAGAATGAGATGGGCTGACGAATTGGAACTCAACTACTTCGAAGGTGTTGAGAAACTAATATTTCCTGTTTTAGGGGAAAGTCTACTCGACTTCTTGTCGAGGCAGTGCAATGCTCGAGGGGATATGTCATTATGCCCTAGATGCAATACTATATTCAATAGAAATACTATGAAGACGCTTGAGAAGTGGAAGCTCAACTGCGAGATTGCTAAAAAAAAGCTGAAAAAGAACATTTGAGAAGAAAAATTTCAAGGAAGCAGGAAGTGTTCGACTTTGGACCATTTAATCCAAAGTATGTTAAAATTGAGACCAAACCGGTCAAATAATAGGTGAAGTGTAACACCCTACTAATTTAATATTATACTTAAATCATAGCATGAAATTAAGTAGACTGTGTTACCGTGTTGTTATTTTGCTTACCTTTCATGATTCGTACCACATCTCTTTTTTTTTTTTTGTGTAAACAGATGAAACGACACATTGCTATATAATGAGCGTGACGAAATTTAACAAAATACCATAAAAGATAAGAATAAGTAACATAACATCAACTGTATACATGCATATATAGATCAGAAGCCAATGTTTCAGTTTATGTACAGGTTCAAAATAGGATACATGAGTAGGGCCAGTGTACCAAAAAGACATAAGGCTCGTGTCAGTCAAACGATCCTATGGGATCCTTAGAGGAAATTTCAAGTCTACTGCTAAGCTTGCTGCTAAGTCTATGACCCAAAGCTGCATGCTGTCAAAAGAGGGTCATGTTGTACAACGTCCTCCGCTGCTAAACTACTCAGTCAAATAGCCATTGGCCATGCCAAGCCTGGCTGCAGAGTAGTTTGTACCGAGTTCCGAGGAGGATGATGATGAGCTGGTGGCCTTAGAAGGGTTGCTCTCAGAACTGAGCGGAATGTCGGGTACCACCTGCGGGGGTGACTCAGGCGCAGGGTTAGCAGGGGCTGCAGGTGCTGCGGGTACGGGAGGTGCTGGAGGTAGGTGTGCCATGTGCAGTGGGATCGCAATGTATAGGGTAGCAGGGTCAAACGCAGGATGAAATAAGGGGACAACAAAATTCTTATTACTAAATAGGTAAAGGCGGAAATGGCAGGAACCGGCTATATACAGTGAGTTTATCATGGGATCATGGTGAAGCTGCAAGTCTGGGATCGCAATAAAGAGAGTAACCGTCGAGTCCATTGCCAGCGTCTGAGAATGATGCGGAAATACAAAATGAGGTGAGAATTTAAAAAAATTCTCAGTAGGGTTCGCGTGTGGTGTTTATCTGACGTCACATTCATTCTCAGTTGCCTCAGTTTTTTTATTTAATTATAAAAAAATGTGCTCAGACTGGACTATCCATTTTAATGAGTTTAGGAAAACGTCTGGTCCGAGGCAAGGTTCAGTTTTACTTTAGACGGCATAAGAAACCGAACAAACCAATAAATAGTGACACTCAGAACATTGAGCAGAACAAACAAACATATAGCAGTAAGTAAATATAACAAACAACTATAAACATCTTGAAATAACTATTCCATGTAATCATGCATTCTATGTAATCATGCAAACTTATTCTTGAACCTTTTTTTATAAACTTTTCCATTACTTGGTCCCCTGGGAGTTCTTGGCCATTTAGACTCCTGGGTAATAGTCCGCTTTTCAGGATCGAGCTCGTTCCTATACAGGAATGCCGGGTTTACTTTCCTAGACCTCCCCATCGATCTATTCCCCTTAAATTTAATCCGGGGCTGGCCCAAGTATCATGGAACTTTCATCATCACATATTTCTTTTGTTCATGATAACATAACTTTCATAACTTTCTTGAAAATGCATATGTATCAACATGTATATCATAACTCATGCATAGATCTTACCGAAATTTTGATGGCATAACGGAACGTGTCTGCTTCCCCACGAAGAGTGCCAATGCTTAGAACACCAATTTCTCATAGAAGTCACAATTTTGTATTCATAATTCAACATTGAACTTATAGAAGCATTAGTTCCATTAAGACAGAGTTACTGCATCAGCATAATCATTCAACCCAGTTTTTGTAAATCAAGCCATAATTTCTATTTAACTCATCTGAACCTCAATTTTGTATATATTAAATTATTATGTGTCTATTTTCTAACCTCTTTGGCCCCATCTAATTTGGATAAGTATAACTTAAGTTATTTAGGTTTTATCCTGGCTTGCCCTATAGTTGGCCAAAATCAGACACTTAAAAGTAAAAATCCACTAAAAATCAAAAACTGATTCAAATTATACAAAATATATTAAAGCTAACAGGACAAACTTTCATTTGCAAAAAATTCCATTCCATTTGATTTAGTAGGGCTCGAGTTATAAGCCTCGAAATCTGATCTTCCTGAACTACCTGTCTTGGCCTGGTTTGGATATAGGGCAACTTTCTTGAATCACTGGGAACAAATGGGACTTTATCTAGCTCTAAAATTTTTATAGGATATTCTCCTATGTATAAACTTTCTAACAAAGTTTGGTTTCATTCAATTCGAAATAGTATAGTGCAAGTTTTATCTTGAAAAACCTAATCTGCCCAGATTCAAACTTTGAAACCTAGGTTGAAATTCAAAAATTCAAATCTCTCTCAATACTAATCCAATAGCATTATATGCTATATGTATGGAAAGCCCTAGATGTCTATTTTCCTATAAAAAAAGTTTCATTGAATTTAAATGATGGTAGGCAGAGTCGTACACTCCACCGTACGGACTATTGAGGGATTCTAGGTTTCCAGCTTCTCACATCTTCATTCTTTCACCTTTCCTTACCTCCTAACTGAATTTAACATCAACAACAACCAACAAACCAACCAAATATCATCATGATCATTCAATTATCTCATCAAGAATTGAGAAAATAAACCACCACCAGCCACCCACAGCAAGAAAACCAAGACAAGAATTAAACCTCTACCTCTTATTATGAGTGATTTGGCTTGATTTTGGAGTTTGGGCTATGAAAACCTTGTTGAGCTTGAGGGTTTGTGGAGTTGAGTGAGTGGAGAAGAGAAGGAGAGGGCTGAAGCAAAGGGAGAAGAGGCACAGAATTTAGGCTGAAGGAAAAGAAGGAATGTGTTATAAAAGCGTGAAGGAGGTAGTTGTATTCTTAAAATTTAATTGGTTGAAACATAAGAGGCTGAAATTCAGCCAACCTTCCTCCTTTTTTGTGGCCAAAGTCGCGCTACTTTCATGGGTTAAGTGGCTGAGTTCTTAGCCACTTAAAGTAAGGTTAATGAGTTAAAATCCTATTGGTTTGGTTCCAATAGTTTAAAATACCGTAATCTTACCGATTTCCTTTAAATCAGTAAATTTGTTTCAAGAAAATTCTTATGAAATATTCTATACTTCTAACCTAATTCCCTCATATCTAAACTCAATTAATTACTAATCAATTGATCCTAAATAATTATTTAGTCAAATTTTAATTAATCTCAATTACTCGATAAAAACCAAACAATTAGGCGATAAATGATAAGAAAATTTTGGTGGATGTTACATGAAGACTATGGTCATGGTCGATAGGAAACCCAAAGGAGTACAATCGAAGACTCAGGTCCCACCGTCCTTTGTCGTTAATAATCAATAGGTATAAAATGTACAACAAGATAGGTTAGGTCCATCAAAGAGGAGAAATCATTGGAGAAGAAAGAACAAGATGTAAAACTAGAGCCAAGATTGACCTGATCAGGTGCATCAAGATCGCCACTAGCCCATTTAGAATCGATATGTGTAGAAGAAGGTGACACAACCCATGACCCAGATTGTAACATCCCCATTTTTTACCTAAGTTAATTAGCTCGGTGTTCCCGACTAATTAGAGGGATTAGCGATTAATTGAGAACTAATCGGCTAATCTCAAGAGCAAGGGCTTAGTAAATCAAAGGCAAGTCAACAATTGAAGCTTAATGCATTAAAAGTTACAATTAAAAGCCTAATTGCCCAATCCTTATTAATTCATGACTTAGAACATAAAATCAAGGTGATCAAGCCTAATTAACTAAGAGCATATAAGTATCACATCCTAATCATATTAACCCTCACGTCTTCTTTACATAAGTAAGGAGGAAAAATCCTTTTCGATAAAAATGTATTAATGGCATAATTGAACCAATTGAATTAATTAACATTTAGATAATTGTAACAATTATAAAGATGTAGAAAACTTCCCTTTAATTATTGTTTGAAAGTTTGGTCAAAGCAAGAGCCACATCTAACCATTCAATTGCCTTCTCATCATACACCACTAGATCAAGAGTCCATGTTAGTAGCTCCCTTAAGTCATGACAAGAGTTGTACTCTCCTTCATCAAGATTGTGACACTTGGAGTGATCACAATCATCCAATGCCAATCCTAGGATAGCTCATGCTTTTAACCAATTGACAAAAACACTATAAAGCCTTTTACCCAAGTACCAAGACTCAAAGGAAACACAACACTCCCTTTTGCCCTATGGTTTTTCCCACTCCCTAGCTTGTGTAAGAAGCAAAGTCACATCACCTTTCCTCCCTCCTTATGCGCCACCTTCAGCCCTCCCTCTCTCCTCCATTCATTTTCATTTCCTCTCTCAAGAATACACACAAAGCTCTCACCTCTCTCTAAACCTCTCTTTGTTCTTCCTACTCTTCTTCTTGTTCTTCTTGTTTTCCTACCCTAAGTCCTCACTTTTCTACCACCATCACCCTCATCTCCTATCACCACACTCACAATCCCTTCAAGGACTACCATTTTTGGTCCTTAGAGAAACAAAGCCACTCATACACAAGCCCCAATATCAAGCTCAAGGAGAAGGAGGCCATCTCCAACCACTTCATTTTTCAAGTTTCCAAGGGAAACCTCATTTGGTAGTGACTCTATCCTTCTCCGCCATGTGTTTTTTTCAAGTTTTAGAACCCCTAATCTCTTTATAGTTAGGTGGTTATAAAGCTTGCTCCAAGGTCTCATGACCATACTTCTTCCCTGTAGGTTTTCTTGTCTTGTTGAAAGTGTTGTTTTTGAAATGAGATTATGTGGCATGATGGTTTTATGTATCTTGCTCTATTTTGTGGAAAAATACTGATTTGGTGACTGAAACTTGGGATATGGTGGTGAGTTAAAACATAAAAATGGTGATTTGAAGTGGTATAACAACATTTTCACAAGCTTGTTATGTAAAACTTAAAAACGGGTTAATCTGGAATTCTGGCAGTCTGTAAGGCGTTCGGTATATTTATTTCTACAAAACTCAAAACGCAATGAAACTAATTTTCTGTGAAAGTAGACTCAAATAGCTTTTCATACATATAAAATATGCGAGATTTGGCCTTAAGATGAGAGAGATATGAATTTTTAAATTCTGCTGTTCCGGGATGGGTTTCTGTCCGGGCAGTAGGTAATAAAACGTGTATAACTCAAGCTATACATAACATTTTTGAGTAGGACCAATTTTTTTAGAAATCTAAGACATAGAGGAACACCCCCATAAAACAGTTTTGTCAGATTCCTTGTGAGGAGTTCACAGTAAATGTTAAAATTCACTGACCCGAGATGAACTTTCAAGTCTGAACAGTCAGAATAAAATATGCATAACTCAAGCTACAAAATGAATTTTTGAGTGGGGTTTCTTTCTTTAAAAAATAGACTCAGAGAAGTGTAAGTATACCAAAATTTGAAATAAAATAATAAAAGATGAAATTATGGTGAATTTTTAAAGTTACTGCTCCATTGTAAAAGTAAATCTGGTTAGGGTAAAAGTTAAAGGTTAATGAAGAATAAACTTTAAGACTTAATACCCTTATATTAAGTATTAGAAAACCTTCATAACTCAATTTAAAAAGTATCAAAAAGAACATTAGACAAAATTGGCCCTACAACAATTAAAAGAGGACACCCAAGAGGTAACCTAAATTTAAAAGCTTGCACCAAATTTACTAAGCTAAGCTCATAAAACTTTGCTTAAGAATATGCCTATATTTATGTTGCAAGCATGATGTTATGATGATGATGTGATTATGATGTTATGATAATGTGATGATGATGATATGATATGATGATATGATATGATGCTGTAATACTGGTATTCTGTCTGGCAAAATTTTGGGAAGCTTCGGTCTAGCCGTTATGCTGCCGAAATTTTGTAGAAATTGTGGACTTAGAAATATTTTGCATCATAAGTTTAATAAGAAAAGATTCAATAAAGTGTGTGATCCTTCAAAAGGGAAGGTGACCTAATTTAAGTTCCCTTCACCCACGACTCACATGAGGCATGACATGACCCAGCTAGTGTAAGTACCGAAATTTTATGGTGGCGACGGCCACGGTATGAGCTCATTACCACTTAAGGTTAGTGGGTGGAAAGAAAGGGACTTAAGATAAGTCAAGTTAAGTAAAGAAAGGGACTTCGGTCCGACCCAAGTAAAGAGTATAACTCTCAACATGTTTATGTATGTTATGAATAGTCATATAAGCTTTTATGTATGCCACGATGTTGTCACTACAACGAGGATAAGTACTAAAAATTGAATCCACTTCGGGCAGTAAGGTTTTCGAAAATCAAATAATTGAACCTATTGAATGCTCACAGTTTTCATTTATAAAACCGAAGTGGCTGGGACGATGACACCTGTGTGTCAGGGTTGAGTCCTTCTGAGAAATCTTATTTCTCACCCTAGTTGCTTTTCCGTCTCGTCACCAAATTCTCATGGCGTATCCCGTGGAGTGGAGCATGGATCCTCCCCACCATGAGTGGGCATGCGATGCGGATGCTCATGCTATCGTGGCTACAACCACCACGGTAGTCCGTACATACTTTCACTTGGGTCGAATTTTTGAGGAGGAGGAGCCAGAAGTCCAGCCAGTCCCCGCAGACATTTCATCAGCTCACCTTGGGCCGCCGCTAGGTCCTTGGGATTTCCTACTTGAGCCATTACCAGACATCGAGATAGAGCCGATGTCCCCGGGTCTACCTGCAGTCGAGCCCGTGCCACCACCAGAGGTTCCCGTGATCGATGTGAGTTCGATGGCCACCACTAGGGTCGCAGCAGCTTCGCCGCCACTCCCCGAGTATCAGCCTGTCGCATCTGAGGAGGATCCCTCTGAGGCACGTTCTTCTGTGGGCAGCTATACTCCGGATCGTCGCATTCGTCGCGTAGAGGTCAACAGCCGGTACCATCGCATCATCCATACTCCTCACGTTCCCCGAGGTCGAGGAGCGTGGGGGACCATGCACTCGAGGACCTGAATCCATCCGATTGCAGGGCGTGAAAGGAGGAAGAGAAGCCAGCATATGCCTACGTGAGCTTATTTTGATTTGTGCTCCTTATCTTTTGTCTTTTCATTCTGTATCGGACCTCATCAGACTTGTGTACCTTTGATATTTGGGGCCATGGCACGACCATGAGTTTCCTTTATATGTATTTGTTTGGATATTATGAGATTAATTATAATTATGTGGCTGATGTTGTAATTTGAATGCATGATATTATGATTTATCTCTTGTTCCTTTCTTTTATACCGAAATCTTTGCGATACGCTCGTTCACCGCTATCTTCTCGCGCAAGGCTTTACTTTCTAAAAGCGACGACATATTTCAAAAAAAAAATTTACTGTATTTTTCGCGTAATTTAATTTCGAGTGAAGCTTAGTTTTCCATGAGCATAAGTAACAACTAATAAAACGCTGTAATATGACTTAAGCATAATATGGATTTATTAGGGTGTTACATTATGGTATCAGAGCAGTTCATCCTGTTAAAGCCTGAGGATTGGACTGACTATGCTTCCAACCATAATTCTATGTGCGCTATGTTAAGTCGTGCTAAGAATCCCGTCTGTACGAGGGGATGTAGGACTTAGAATGCATGACCGTCGTGTGAGATTGCCTTTAGTTACTGCCATGCTTATGCTTGATATTGAGCCTGATCAACTCGATATTTTTGTTTTGGTGTGTTCAGGAACTAATGGCAACTCGCAGACGTACCGCCACTGAGCCCAGCGACCGCATGAACATCGCTAATTTCATGAGGACCTTTCAACAAATGGCGAACGCCATGCAAGCTCAAGCTACGGCGGCTGAACACATGATGGATCAGCTAAACCGAAGGTCTGAAGAGTCCGTTGGCGGGAATGGAGCAAGTGCCAAATATCAGAAGTTCTCGGAGTTCCGCAAGGCTAATCCGCCCAGTTTCAAGGGGGCCTTCAACCCTGAGGAAGCTGACGAATGGATTAAAGAGATCGAGAAGATCTACTCTGTGCTGACTTGCTCGGAGACCCAAAAGGTAGCCTTTGCTACCTATATGCTGAAGGCGGATGCTGAATTCTGGTGGAAGGGAGCGAAGAGCTTGATGGAGAGCAACCAAAGAGAAATCACTTGGGACGTCTTCAAGACAGCTTTCTATGAGAAGTATTTCCCGATGTCTGTGAGGAACGCAAAGGAGATGGAGTTCCTGAGGCTCTACCAGGGAGGTATGAGCGTTGCTGATTACACAGCAAAGTTTAAGGAGCTGTGTAAGTTCTCTACGCTTTATCAGCGAAACCCCGACGAGCACTGGAAGTGCATGAAGTATGAAGGAGGGTTAAGGGCTGACATCCTGGCATCCGTGGCCCCGCTAGAGATTCGGAACTATGCGGCCCTTGTCAATAAGAGTCGTGTAGTGGAGGACTATAACCGCAAGCTGGCAATCCAGAGGTCGGAAGCCCACAAGAGAAGGCAGGCATCACAGGGGCAACACCAGAAGCAGCCCCCGCAAAAGAAGCCTTATCATGGCGATGGTTCTAAAGGCAAGCAACCACAGAGATCCTCTGCCAATCCTCCGAGACCCGCCGCCACCTCCGGCTCAGAACGAATTCGCTCGCCTAAGTGTGGAAAGCAACACAAGGGGGTTTGCTATGCCGGACAGAACGTTTGCTTCAGATGTGGACAGCCCGGCCATTTTGCCAAGAACTGTACCAAGGACACATCTGCTCCTAAACCACAACGCCAAGGGAGGGTTTTCACCATGAATGCCGAGGAGACCACGGAGTCTGATGATCTCATTCGAGGTACGTGCGAAGTGAACAGTAACATCTTAACTGTACTATATGACTCTGGCGCTACGCATTCTTTTATTTCCCATGATTGCGTAAGTAGATTAGGGTTGTCTGTTTCTGATTTGCCTTATATGTTGCTTGTTTCTACTCCCACTAGGAAACCAGTTAGAACTTGTCTGTGTTGTTTGAAGTGTCAGATTTACATTGAGGGTAGAACTTATGAGTCTGATTTAATCTGCCTTCCTTTGTCTGGTTTAGATCTAATCTTAGGCATGGATTGGCTCTCAGCCAACCATGTTATGTTAGATTGTGCTGCCAAAACAATCGTATTCCCTTCCTTACCTTCTAAATCTACTAGTTTAAGCTTGAAACCTATTGTGTTATACTGTTGTAAGACTGAGAATCAAGAATACGTTCTCCTATCGGCTAGTGAGGTTGAACTAGAGCAAGCACTTGATGAGATTCCTGTGGTGAATGAGTACCCTCAAGTCTTCCCTGAGGATATCCCTGAGTTTCACCCTGAGAGAGAGATAGAGTTTTCCATAGAATTGGTGCCAGGGACTGGACCAATATCTATTGCACCCTACCGCATGTCCCCTTTGGAGTTGGAAGAGCTGAAGACCTAATTGGAGGAGTTGCTGGAAAAGAAGTTTGTGCGACCAAGCGTCTCACCTTGGGGAGCCCCGGTGTTGTTTGTCAAGAAGAAGGATGGAAGCATGAGGCTGTGCGTGGATTATCGGCAGTTGAACAAGGTCACAGTGAAAAACAAGTACCCCTTATCAAGGATAGATGACTTGATGGATCAACTCAGAGGAGCAGTGGTGTTTTCAAAGATAGATCTAAGGTTGGGATACCATCAAATTAGAGTGAAGGAGGAAGATATTCCCAAGACGGCCTTTAGGACTAGATATGGGCATTATGAGTTTAGAGTAATGTCGTTTGGATTGAACAATGTCCCGGCTGTGTTTATGGATTATATGAACAGGATCTTTAGGCCATATTTGGATAAGTTTGTGGTGGTCTTTATAGATGACATCCTCATCTATTCAAAGACGAAGGAGGAACACGAAGAGCATCTTAGGATTGTGTTGGAAATCTTGAGGGATAAGAAGCTTTACGCGAAGCTGTCGAAGTGTGAGTTTTGGCTAGAAGAAGTGAAGTTCTTGGGTCACGTCGTGACTAAGGGAGGGATATCCGTAGATCCAAGCAAGGTGGAGGCTGTAATGAACTGGGAGAGACCGACGACGGTGACGGAGATTCGGAGTTTTCTTGGCCTAGCCGGATATTATCGGAGGTTTATAAAGGGATTTTCTCAGATATCCCTACCTTTGACTAAGCTCACTAGGAAGAATACTGCTTTTGTGTGGACTGAAGAGTGTGAGAGAAGTTTTCAAGAGTTGAAGGCGAAGTTGACTTCCACACCTGTACTAGTCCTGCCTGACCCTAAGGGAGCCTTTGAGGTTTACTATGATGTCTCCGGAAGAGGGTTAGGTTGTGTTCTGATGCAAGATCGCAATGTGGTAGCGTACGCCTCTAGGCAACTGAAACCTCATGAAGTTAATTACCCGACCCACGACCTGGAATTAGCGGCTGTGGTATTTGCCTTGAAGATATGGAGGCACCATCTATATGGTGTTAGGTTTGAGGTATTCTCGGATCACAAGAGTCTGAAGTACTTGTTCGATCAGAAGGAGCTTAACATGAGGCAGAGGCGGTGGATGGAATTCTTGAAGGACTACGATTTCGGGTTGAACTACCACCCTAGTAAGGCCAATGTGGTGGCGGACGCACTGAGCCGCAAATCATTGCATGCGTCGTGGATGATGGTCAAGGAAGCGGAGTTGATTGAGAGCTTTAGAGACTTGAACCTCGGAGTTACCCTGACCCCTCGTAGCATAAGGTTGAGTCTGATCAAGGTGACGAGTGAGTTCAGAGGACAAATTATGCGGGCTCAAGAAGAGGATGAAGAGTTCTTGAGGATTGTAGCTCAGGTGAAGGAGGGAAAGCTGAAAGAATTTACTCAAGGCATTGATGGCGTGTGGAGGTATCAAGGGAGAATATGCATACCTACTAAGGATGACTTAAGGAGGACGATTGTAGAAGAAGCCTACAAAGGTCATTTCACCATGCATCCTGGCATAACAAAGATGTACCAAGACCTCAAGAGGATGTTTTGGTGGCCAAGCATGAAACAAGACATAGCAGATGTGGTGGATAAGTGCTTAGTTTGTCAAAAGGTGAAAATTGAGCACCAAAAACCCTCAGGCATGCTGCAACCATTGGAGATCCCTGAATGGAAATGGGATAGAATCTCTATGGATTTCGTGATGGGTTTGCCCCGGACACAAGCTGGATTCGATGCCATATGGGTTGTTGTGGATAGGTTGACAAAGTCTGCCCACTTCTTACCCATAAGAGCGAATTATCCTCTGGATAAGCTGGCCCAGCTATACATCCAAGAGATCGTAAGACTGCACGGGGTACCTGCAACCATTGTGTCTGATAGAGACCCAAGGTTTACCTCTAGGTTCTGGGGAGCCTTGCAAAAGGCATTTGGGACGAAACTTTGTTTAAGTACAGCCTACCACCCCCAGACTGATGGACAATCAGAAAGAACCATACAAACCCTAGAGGATATGTTAAGGGCATGCGTAATAGATCGACCCGAAAGTTGGGACAAACACCTACCCCTCATCGAGTTCGCCTACAACAATAGTTTTCATGTTAGCATTGGGATGGCGCCTTATGAAGCCCTGTATGGCAGGAAGTGCCAATCTCCGCTTTGTTGGTATGAATTGAGTGAGCAAAGCCTCTTAGGGCCTGATTTGGTTAGAGAAACCACCGAGCAAATTAAGAGGATAAGGGAAAGGATTCTCACAGCACAAAGCCGTCAAAAGAGCTATGCGGACAAGAGGAGGAAGCCAATTGAGTTCCAAGAGGGGGAACACGTATTCTTGAAAATCACTCCTACAACAGGCATAGGTAGAGCCCTCAGAGTCAAAAAGTTGAGCCCTCGTTTTCTTGGCCCTTTTGAAATCTTGAAACGAGTAGGAACAGTTTCCTACCAGATAGCATTACCACCCCCTTTTGTCAAACCTTCACAATGTCTTCCATGTCTCCCAACTAAGAAAGTACAACTCCGACCCCAATCATCTCCTTGAGCCAGAAAGTGTACAGTTAAGGGAAGACCTAACCTTCAACCTACCGCCTATGAGAATCATAGATAGGAAGGTCAAGCAGCTGAGGAACAAGTCTGTGCCCCTAGTGAAAGTGGCCTGGGGAAGAGGAAACTTGGAGGAGCACACGTGGGAACTCGAGGCAGAGATGCAAAGAGATTTTCCCCACCTGTTCTCAGGTAACGAATTTTGAGGGCAAAATTCTTTTCAAGGAGGGGAGTAATGTAACATCCCCATTTTTTACCTAAGTTAATTAGCTCGGTGTTCCCGACTAATTAGAGGGATTAGCGATTAATTAAGAACTAATCGGCTAATCTCAAGAGCAAGGGCTTAGTAAATCAAAGGCAAGTCAACAAGTGAAGCTTAATGCATTAAAAGTTACAATTAAAAGCCTAATTGCCCAATCCTTATTAATTCATGACTTAGAACATAAAATCAAGGTGATCAAGCCTAATTAACTAAGAGCATATAAGTATCACATCCTAATCATATTAACCCTCACGTCTTCTTTACATAAGTAAGGAGGAAAAATCCTTTTCGATAAAAATGTATTAATGGCATAATTGAACCAATTGAATTAATTAACATTTAGATAATTGTAACAATTATAAAGATGTAGAAAACTTCCCTTTAATTATTGTTTGAAAGTTTGGTCAAAGCAAGAGCCACATCTAACCATTCAATTGCCTTCTCATCATACACCACTAGATCAAGAGTCCATGTTAGTAGCTCCCTTAAGTCATGACAAGAGTTGTACTCTCCTTCATCAAGATTGTGACACTTGGAGTGATCACAATCATCCAATGCCAATCCTAGGATAGCTCATGCTTTTAACCAATTGACAAAAACACTATAAAGCCTTTTACCCAAGTACCAAGACTCAAAGGAAACACAACACTCCCTTTTGCCCTATGGTTTTTCCCACTCCCTAGCTTGTGTAAGAAGCAAAGTCACATCACCTTTCCTCCCTCCTTATGCGCCACCTTCAGCCCTCCCTCTCTCCTCCATTCATTTTCATTTCCTCTCTCAAGAATACACACAAAGCTCTCACCTCTCTCTAAACCTCTCTTTGTTCTTCCTACTCTTCTTCTTGTTCTTCTTGTTTTCCTACCCTAAGTCCTCACTTTTCTACCACCATCACCCTCATCTCCTATCACCACACTCACAATCCCTTCAAGGACTACCATTTTTGGTCCTTAGAGAAACAAAGCCACTCATACACAAGCCCCAATATCAAGCTCAAGGAGAAGGAGGCCATCTCCAACCACTTCATTTTTCAAGTTTCCAAGGGAAACCTCATTTGGTAGTGACTCTATCCTTCTCCGCCATGTGTTTTTTTCAAGTTTTAGAACCCCTAATCTCTTTATAGTTAGGTGGTTATAAAGCTTGCTCCAAGGTCTCATGACCATACTTCTTCCCTGTAGGTTTTCTTGTCTTGTTGAAAGTGTTGTTTTTGAAATGAGATTATGTGGCATGATGATTTTATGTATCTTGCTCTATTTTGTGGAAAAATACTGATTTGGTGACTGAAACTTGGGATATGGTGGTGAGTTAAAACATAAAAATGGTGATTTGAAGTGGTATAACAACATTTTCACAAGCTTGTTATGTAAAACTTAAAAACGGGTTAATCTGGAATTCTGGCAGTCTGTAAGGCGTTCGGTATATTTATTTCTACAAAACTCAAAACGCAATGAAACTAATTTTCTGTGAAAGTAGACTCAAATAGCTTTTCATACATATAAAATATGCGAGATTTGGCCTTAAGATGAGAGAGATATGAATTTTTAAAGTCTGCTGTTCCGGGATGGGTTTCTGTCCGGGCAGTAGGTAATAAAACGTGCATAACTCAAGCTATACATAACATTTTTGAGTGGGACCAATTTTTTTAGAAATCTAAGACATAGAGGAACACTCCCATAAAACAGTTTTGTCAGATTCCTTGTGAGGAGTTCACAGTAAATGTTAAAATTCACTGACCCGAGATGAACTTTCAAGTCTGAACAGTCAGAATAAAATATGCATAACTCAAGCTACAAAATGAATTTTTGAGTGGGGTTTCTTTTTTTAAAAAATAGACTCAGAGAAGTGTAAGTATACCAAAATTTGAAATAAAAGAATAAAAGATGAAATTATGGTGAATTTTTAAAGTTACTGCCCCACTGTAAAAGTAAATCTGGTTAGGGTAAAGGTTAAAGGTTAATGAAGAATAAGCTTTAAGACTTAATACCCTTATATTAAGTATTAGAAAACCTTTATAACTCAAATTAAAAAGTATCAAAAAGAACATTAGACAAAATTGGCCCTACAACAATTAAAAGAGGACACCCAAGAGGTAACCTAAATTTAAAAGCTTGCATCAAATTTACCAAGCTAAGCTCATAAAACTTTGCTTGAGAATATGCCTATGTTTATGTTGCAAGCATGATGTTATGATGATGATGTGATTATGATGTTATGATAATGTGATGATGATGATATGATATAATGCTGTAATACTGGTATTCTGTCTGGCAAAATTTTGGGAAGCTTTGCTCTAGCCGTTATGCTGCCGAAATTTTGTAGAAATTGTGGACTTAGAAATATTTTGCATCATAAGTTTAATAAGAAAAGATTCAATAAAGTGTGTGATCCTTTAAAAGGGAAGGTGACCTAATTTAAGTTCCCCTCACCCACGACTCACATGAGGCATGGCATGACCTAGCTAGTGTGAGTATAGGGGATAGGGCTTACATGAGGCATGGCATGACCCAGCTAGTGTAAGTATCGAAATTTTATGGTGGCGACGGCCACGGTATGAGCTCATTACCACTTAAGTTTAGTGGGTGGAAAGAAAGGGACTTAAGATAAGTCAAGTTAAGTAAAGAAAGGGACTTCGGTCCGACCCAAGTAAAGAGTATAACTCTCAACATGTTTATATATGTTATGAATAGTCATATAAGCTTTTATGTATGCCACGATGTTGTCACTACAACGAGGATAAGTACTAAAAATTGAATCCACTTCGGGCAGTAAGGTTTTCGAAAATCAAATAATTGAACCTATTGAATACTCACAGTTTTCATTTATAAAACCGAAGTGGCTGGGACGATGACGATGACACCTGTGTGTCAGGGTCGAGTCCTACTGAGAAATCTTATTTCTCACCCTAGTTGCTTTTCCGTCTCGTCACCAGATTCTCATGGCGTATTCCGTGGAGTGGAGCATGGATCCGCCCCACCATGAGTGGGCATACGATGCGGATGCTCACGCTATCGTGGCTATGACCACCACAGTAGTCCGTACATACTTTCACTTGGGTCGAATTTTTGAGGAGGAGGAGCCAGAAGTCCAGCCAGTCCCCGCAGACATTTCATCAGCTCACCTTGGGCCGCCGCTAGGTCCTTGGGATTTCCCACTTGAGCCATTGCCAGACATCGAGATGGAGCCGATGTCCCCGAGCCTACCTGCAGCCGAGCCCGTGCCACCGCCAGAGGTTCCCGTGATCGATGTGAGTTCGACGGCCACCCCTAGGGCCGCAGCAGCTTCGCCGCCACTCCCTGAGTATCAGCCTGTCGCATCTGAGGAGGATCCCTCCGAGACACATTCTTCGGTGGGCAGCTATACTCCGGGTCGTCGCATTCGTCGCATAGAGGTCAACAGCCGGTACCGTCGCATCATCCATACTCTTCACGTTCCCCGAGGTCGAGGAGCGTGGGGGACCATGCACTCGAGTGTAACACCCTCCTAAGCACAGTACTATGCTTAAGTCATAGTACCATACCCTAGAGCTGTTACTGTTACCTGAGCGGACCTCGTCTGACAGCCACTTCAGCCGTCTTTGGAAACTTCTATAATTATCTGGAGACAACATAGAAGTAGGAGTGAGAATTATAAAATTCT
This sequence comes from Pterocarpus santalinus, assembly GCA_031439595.1. Classification (NCBI taxonomy): domain Eukaryota; kingdom Viridiplantae; phylum Streptophyta; class Magnoliopsida; order Fabales; family Fabaceae; genus Pterocarpus; species Pterocarpus santalinus. The sequence continues at coordinate 26,994,628 of CM062525.1, forward strand.
CAGTAGGATTATCAAATTTTCATACATAGTGTCATCATGGTCGTCTCCAGTTTGCTTCGGTTTATTTTGAAAAAAAATGAACATGCAGCACAAACTGCTTAATTTTACATTTCGAAAAATGTCTTTTCCGAAGCAAAGTTCATTTTTACTCATATACTGGTCCTTTGGGGGATTGTACATAAGATTAATTCATGAATAATACCATGGATAATAACTTCAACATATAAACCGCACATAGCATTAATCTACTGGAAACATAACATCTGTACCTAACTTAACTTGCACTTGAATTCATACATGTACATAAAATTTGCTTCTCTTTCATTCGGTACTTGCACTAGCTGGGTCATGCCATGCCTCATGCAAGTTCTGTCTCCGGTACATACGATAGCTGGGTCGGTGCTAGGCCTTATGTGATTGGGGTGTTTGCATATACTTTAATCTTTAGTCTTTAATCTTTTACTTGGCACACCTAGGCGTTACGTATCGCCGTCCTTAGGGTGCAGTTACTGCCCTTGGGTAGCCTGGTCTTGGAGTGAGCTCGTCAGCATCACCCGTGACCGTCGTCACACCGACTCACCCGCAAGGGGATTCACGTGCCTCTAGTCTTGGAGGGATCTCTTCTGGTCACGTGCCTCTAGTTGAAGGGATCTCTTCTGGTCACGTGCCTCAAAATTGAGGGATCTCATCTGACCACGTGCCTTCAACATAGAGGGATCTCATCTGACCACGTGCCTCCAAGGTAGAGGGATCTCATTGTCTTAACTGCCTTCACAGGGAGGGATTCAAGTGCAACTGCCTCCAAGTGAAGGGATTTCATATCTTTATCATTTAACTGCCTTCACAGGGAGGGATTCAAGTGCAACTGCCTCCAAGTGAAGGGATTCACATTCAATATATTCACATTCTTTCCTTTTCAAACATATTCAAGCATAGTTATACATATGCTATATCGCTTACCCTCATACACCTCATAACATAATTATGTCATTCTTAAATATAGGGTTTCCATATACCCATTCATATTTCAATTTATCCTTACATTTAAACATTCATAACTTCTTAGACTTCTGCCGTAAATCCGGCAGTATAACGGATCAGGTCCGTTTCCCCATGAATAATGCCAACTTTCACGGGCAAATCAGTCATAGCAACATAATCAACTTAACACATATATATCAATATCAAGCTGGCAATCCTCAATTCAAATTTTATGTGTTCCACTAACACTTGTAAAATTATCATTTTGGCCATTCTGCCAATTCTATTCGGTTCTGCCCGAATCTTGTATAATCCACCTTTATCTCTATTTAACTCATTTAAATCTGAAATTTGGATATGTCATAGCTCTATATGTCTACTTTCTAACCTCTTTGGTCCCATGTCATTCTGATTTATATAAATCAAGATTTTCAACTTTTTCTTCAGCTTGTTCAGTCACTAGCCCGAATTACACTCCTGGGAATAAAAATTCACTAAAAATCGAAACTAAGCTCAAATCTTACGAAATTGGTCTCATATTAAAGCTAACAGGACAATCTTTCATTTGCCACAAGTTTCACTCCATTTGCTTAAGTACACCTCGAGATATAAGTCCTGAAAGTAGACCTTCCTGAACTACCCTGTTTTGGTCTGAATTAGACATAGGACAACTTCCTCGAATCACTGGAAACAATTGGAACCATAACAAACTCGGAATCTTATATTGGGGTATTCCTCTGTGTGTAAGCTTTCTAACAAAACTGGTTTCACTCAATTTGGAGTTGTATAGGGTGAGTTATACCCTCCTCATGTCACCCTGCTCGGATGAAAGTTCTGAACCGTAGGTCAAACTTCAAAAATTCGTATCTCTCTCAATATTAATCCAATAACCTCATATGATATATCTATGGAAAGCCCTGAATGTCTACTTTCATCTAAAAATGGTTTCATCGGATTTGACTGATTGTAGGCGGCGCCGTATACTCCGTCGTACGGACTGCCGTGGAATTTCTCAACTAGACAGTATTCCAAATTTTCACTTCTCCTAGTTTTCTTCCTCTAATCTTAATCCCAACTCAATATTTCACGTTAACTCAATAATGATCCATCATAATATATCTATTAACTCATCAAATACATGAAGAAGAATACAAGTTCATGCAGCCATAGGGCAAATAATTCAAGAATAAAAGTAGAATCCTACCTCTTTGGAGTATGATTTGAGCTAGGTGCTGAAACTTGGAGTGTTGGAGCCTTACTAAGCTTGAAGGAGTAATGGAGTTGGAGAAGAGAAAAGAGAGCTGAACAAGGGAGAAAGTGGAGTAGAAAAATGGGGCTGAAGGAGAGAAAGAGATGAGTTTATAAGCTTGAGGTGGTAGTTAACTTGGAGGGCTTTAATTGGCTGAATTTTCTTGTGGACAGAATTTAGCTACGTCTCCCTATCAGTGTAACTTGCCGCCATACTGTTTGAAATCGGAACTCGCATTTACTCTATTTCAAGTCGGAACTCATCCTTATTATACTTGAGGTCGAAACTCATGTCATTTTTACTTGAGCTGGGAGCTGAAGCCTAATGTCGGAACTCGTACCAGCTTGTTTGTGACTTTGGGAAATCTTGATTCAAAGTCGGAGGCCGTAAGTCGAAAGCTCACAATCACATAATCTCGGAACTTCCTATTTGAACTCGGGAATGCCAATGCTGAATGTAAAATCGGAACTCGTGTGACTGAAGATTTGCTCAAGGGTCCGAACTCATGTCCATCCCAATTGAGTTCAACACTAATGTCGGAACTCTGGAATTCGAGTCACATTTCCAAAACACAAGTTCTTAAACTCGGAAGTCGATATCTTACATTTGATGATATCGGAAACCGTGTATAAATGCCCTTGAGACATGAAGTCGGATACCGGTGAATCACGTTCATATTGTTCGGACTCGAATGCTCAAATAGGAAGTAGAAGTAATGAAGTCGGAAGTCGTAGATATTAGGTGAGACGAACTCGGAAGTGGGGAAAATATCATAAGATGAAGTCAGAAATTGTGCAAGATGAACTCGGAACCCGGAAATAATCCTTCTATCTGAGCTGCAAAAGATGAAATCGGAAATCGGGTTGATCAATCCTGAGGGCGAAGTCGAAACTCGGAAATCGGGATGTTACATCGAGGACCTGAATCCATCCGATTGCAGGGCGCGAAAGGAGGAAGAGAAGCCAGCATATGCCTACGTGGGCTTATTTTGATTTGCGCTCCTTATCTTTTGTATTTTCATTCTGTATCGGACCTCATCAGACTTGTGTACCTTTGATATTTGGGGCTATGGCACGACCATGAGTTTCCTTTATATGTATTTGTTTGGATATTATGAGATTAATTATAATTATGTGGCTGATGTTGTAATTTGAATGCATGATATTATGATTTATCTCTTGTTCCTTTCTTTTATACCGAAATCTTTGCGATACGCTCGTTTACCGCTATCTTCTCGCGCAAGGCTTTACTTTCCAAAAGCGACGACATATTTCAAAAAAAAATTACTATATTTTCCGCGTAATTTAATTTCAAGTGAAGCTTAGTTTTCCACGAGCATAAGTAACAACTAATAAAACGTCGTAATATGACTTAAGCGTAATATGGATTTATTAGGGTGTTACACAGATCATGCCAAAGCAAAATATACCAACAGTTAATACCCCTCAACAGAGGCTAAGAAATATAAATTTGGGTAAAGTTTGACCTGACCTAACTATCCCAATTATACTATGTTAGACTCAGATTAGGACTTCTGAACTTCATAGAACTTTGGTTGACTCGACAATGTATAAGTTTCTATTGTGTTGAAGTCTGCTCAAAGTGCACTCTTCACATCCCTCCTTGAGGTGGTTGATGGGAGAAAGATGGTTCACCATGGGCCAATCTCTAAGGAAGAAATTATCATTAATGAGTTTGAGATAAGTTTCAATGATGATCCAGATGCTATATTCAGATCAAGTGTTAGCTTTTTTGGAACTGTCTGAATCATACCTTTAGAATTCATCTATGGGTCGATAAAATTCAAAGGAGAGTTTGAAGAAGATTTAAAGGCATTTCTAGACTTGACTTTTGTCGGAGTAGCCTATACCTTGCTTGCCAAGTATGGGGAAGTTTAGGATGTCAAATAACTGGAGAGAGATTGTGCAAACTCAATTGTAGGGGATGAATGCATGTTTCTAGGCCAAGATTTCTACAGTGATGGAATTTTCGAGCACCCTAATAAGGTGATAAAGGCTTACCTTCGTCCTCTGCACATCAAGGCCCTAATTGAAGGAAAATTAATCAAAAAGGTTTTGATTGATCAGGCACTGTGATCAGTCTATTTTTGAATAGTATGTTGGAAAAGTTTGGAAAGGGAAATAAGGATTTGGTAAAGACCAATGTTGCATCAACATATTACAATGGAAAATCTACTATAGGGAAAGGAGTGGTCATGTCATATGTGTGTGTTGGTATTATCGACTACCCAAATATGTTTGTAGTCATTCCCTCAAAGGCTAGTTATAACACTCTACGGGGGCACAACTGGATACATAGGGTTGAGAAAATACCATCAACACTGCATCAAAAGCTCATTTTGTGTAATGACGATGGAAAGACTGCGAACACCATTGCTGATGATAGCTATTGCTATGCAGAGAATTTCCATGTAGACTTCAAAATACACAATGAGAAAATCAAGCCTATTAAAATTGAGGTAGACTCCTAACCAACAAGCGTCGAAGGCTGCATTATTAGACGAGATGGCCTGTATGTCATGCCTAGGGCTAGGGTAGAATCGGCCTTGATAAATATGTAATCTATGGATTTGGTGAGCCGAATGGCTCAATTATCAACTTATATGGTCAAATAGATGAAATGCACTCATGATGGTGCTAGTTTAGACTATATTTATGATAATGAACCACTAAGATTCGAATATTCTTTTGTTGTCTCTAATGATTTATTCAATAGGAGCATAAAGCTTGAGATACAAGATCCACTAGAAAAGATCGACCTTGGCGAAGGATGAGACAAGCGAGCAACTTGTATAAGCTAATTGCTGTCGCAAGATTTTAAAGAAAAGCTAGTCACAATGTTAAAAAAGTTCAAGGATTGCCTTGCATACAAGCATCAACTTCCTTTAAAACCTTAGGTTTGACTAGCAAAGCAAGCCCATCGAAGGTTTGCACCCAAGGTAATCTCTAAAATAAAAGAGGAGATTGAAAGGTTGCTTAAGGCTAAGTTTATCAGAATAGCTATGTATGTCAATTGGGTTTCAAATATTGTTCCTATCATGAAAAAGAATGGTAAGCTCCGCATTTGCATAGAGTTTAGAGATTTGAATAATGTGACCTCTAAAGATGAGTATCACATGCCTGTGGCAGATATGTTACTTGACTTAGCCTCAGGTAATGAGATACTCAACTTTATGGATAGATATGCTGGTTATAACCAAATTTTTATTGCAGACGATGATGTGTCAAAGATAGCATTTCGATGTCTGAGGGCTCTTGGCACCTATGAGTGGGTCGTTATGCCCTTCAGATTGAAGAATGCTGGTGTGACATACCAAAGAGCCATGAACGCCATTTTTCACGAGTTTATTGGCAAGTTCATGGAAGTTTATATCGATGATGTGGTAATAAGTCTGATTAAAAAGACAACTATCTTGATCATTTACGAAAAGCATTTGAAAAGATGAGAAAGCACGGTTTAAAAATAAATCCACTAAAATGTGCTTTAGGTGTCGCTGCAGGTAAATTTTTGGGCTTTATTGTGAACAAAAAAGGGTCTGCGATCGACTATAATAAGGCTAAAGCGATTCTTGAAGTGTCATCCCTAACAAATAAGAAGCAACTATAGTCCTTTTTTAGAAAGGTTAATTTCCTTCGATGCTTTATTTTGAATCTATCAAGAAAGACTAGGGTCTTTGCCCCATCAATAAAGCTAAAGAAGGAAGAAGATTTTGTTTGGCTTAAGGAACATCAAGAAACCTTCGACCAAATCAAGCAATACTTGACAAACAATCTTGTCATGCCATCACCAATAATGGGTTGAACCTTGAAGCTGTACATCTCAGCGTCAGATTTGACTATTAGGAGCATGCTTGCTTAAGATGATAAGGGAGGAAATGAGAAAGTTGTATACTACTTAAGTCGAGTGCTAAATGATGTCAAAAATAGATACAGTTCGATAGAAAAGTTATGAATTTCTTTGTACTTTACAGTACCAAGCTTAAGAGCTATATGATATCTCAAGGTGTACATGTAATTTCCAAAACCAATGTAATAAAATATATGTTATCTTATCCCATTTTGAGGGGTTGCATTGGTAAATGGATGTTGGCATTAATTAAATTTTTGCTTTACTATATTCTTGCCAAAGATGTAAATGACAAAGTATTGACTGCCTTCTTGGTCAACCATCCATGTATGGATGTCAAAAGCCCCGAAATAAACTATGTCGAACTAAAGTCATGGAAGCTTTATTTTGATGGCTCTTAACTTAGAAGGGTACTGAGATTAGTCTATCATTGGTTTCTGATAAGTAATATTTTGATACATTGATTAACTCTCATATTTAGTCTATTGGACCTCTTTTGTGCTTAATTGATCAATATTAGACACATCCTATGAGTTTGGGCTCTAATTGGGCTTAATTGTATTTTTCAATATTATTACAAATTTATACTGCTTCTGTATTTTGAGCATATCTTGAGTTTTCAACATCTAAAAATTACAAATTTTATATTGTAGGAAAGTTGAGAGAAAGATCTACAACTTTGGTGAAGAAGTCAAAAACTAATTTAGATGTATATTAGGACAAATTGGGCCACAAATTTAGAATAAGGCTATTGCACTTGAACTTGAGTAGTGTGCACTAATTAGGTGATAACTTGAGTTTTATACATTGGATTGAGGTGAAACTAGTTCCATTTGAAAGCTAAGATATAAAGCTTCAATTCATATGAAGAACACTCTCCAAAATAATGACATCTTGATGGACTTATTGGTTGTTGTATTTGACTAATGCAAATAGAGGTACAACCTAGACATGCTATAAAGATTGGGCCATAACTCTCTCATTTCAAGTCCAAATTAAACAAATTGGGTGTCCACTTAAAGCTAAGAGGTAGACGAGCAACTTAGGCTTGAGGTCAATGTTGGATAGTCACATCTTAGGTCTGATAAGAAAGGAGGAAACAGAGATATGAAAAGACTCATCTCCAACTTTTTTTTTCATTTTTCTTTCTTTTCTTTTCCTCTCCTCTTCTTTTCTTTTCTTTCCCTTTCATTTTGTAAGATACTTGTTTTGGGTTCTAGTTTTTAACCTTCATTACTATGGAGTAGTAGAACTTCAAGCTAGTTCAAGGAGACTCTAAGGGTATTATGGTTATAATCTTGAAACCCAATACTTGAATTTCAATCATGTTTATTTTCTTGATTCGTTGCCCTTTTTTATTTGTAAACTTGCATTGAATGGTATAGATACATAGGTTTATGAATGAGGAATTAGTTGAGTAATTGCTAATTGGTTAATTAGTATAAACTTGATTAATTAAAGAATTAAGAATTGGGTTTGAGTTCAAACTTAGGCTAATACAACTGGGGCTAGAAATCAACATAGGTTAATTAGAGTTAAGGTCTCAATTATCTAATCAATTATGTGTTGGTTGAATTCCTAGAATTCTCTAGGTAGAATTATGGGGTTGTTAGTAGAGGTCTCTCTAATAGTTCAAATTAGCCGCACTCCATGTATTTGATATATTGTGCGTCAATGATTAATTCACTTTATACCTAAGGAACTCTTTGAACTAGTATTTTTATTTTCATCTAATTTTCTTTTATAGTTTATTTACTGCATGTTTGCATATACCTCATTATTACTTAACTAGATAGCAACAATATCCTTGTAAGACGACCTTAGTTGCACTATAATTCAAATTTAGTGCAATTAAGTATTTTAAAATTATAATTTGGAGCGGACTGCAACACTCGCTACCAAATTTTGGCACCATTGCTGGGGATGTTGATGTTATTTAGTTTGTAAATAAATGTGTTGCTTTTGTTTGAGTTTTGCATGTTTTGGTCGTTTTCGGTGTTTTTAGGCTAATTTTGGGTGCTATCCTGCTCTGTTCGTGGTTAGATTACCTTGAAACTTTCCAGTCCAAAGGTTTTCGACATTCTAAGAAAGTCTCATCTAAGTGAGCTCGACCCTATTTTGGCCAAATTCCATGTTTTGACCACTTTTTTATTTTTTAATAATTTTTATTACATTTTCAGGTTTCAATTAGCTGCAGTTTTATTTGTGTGGTGTTCAAAAAAATCATTTCCTACTTTTTTTTTCATTTTATTAGTCATTTTTGCTTATTTTTAACTTTTAGTGTTTATTTTAGTGTAATATCATTTTGTACATAGTTTCTTTTGTTTATTTCGTAGTTTTATTTTGCATTTTTTTTTCATTACTTCCACTTTGTTCATCATGTTTACTAACATACCTCCTAGCTCCCAGATATATGCTACTTGGAATGTTGCAGGAAGTGGAGTAGTTGATGAGGATTCTTACCGAAGAATGGAACACCAGCTGGATGAGATAAAGTACTTAATAGAGTAATATGCCATGCCAGCAACCACAACAGGGATATGACCCAAGTTCTAGTATGTACTACTTTAACTGGTATGATGAAGTTGACAAGGGATATGGGGGTGTTCTATCACAGCAACCCCCATATTTTCAACAGTAGTTCTAATCTTCACTCCCCTTCATTCAACAGCACCTGCATCTACTCCAAGAGCTATATGAGCAACCACAGCTTGAGTTACCACCTGCATATCATCAAGCTGATCAACTAGCCACCTCACTTGAGCCCTTTCTAGAAGATTTTGTGAACCCGTTGTTGGAGAGTAATCTATAATGGTAGCAGAGGATTGATGCAAACATTCAGGGCTTGCAAACATAATTGAGCCAGTTAGCTTCTACATTGAGCAAAGTGTAAGCTCATGAGTTCACCCAGCTCTTTTCCCATACCGTTCTAACTCATGAGGGGAATATGCCAAATGCACAATCATATGAGCTAGCCGAGGGGATTGGCGAGAGTTAAGATGTAGCTGGGCCACTAGATGAGACACCACAGGAGACATTGGTTGAGAAAATATCTCATAATCTTGTTAGTGCTCAGGATATGACCATGTCTACATGCATGGAGATTTCAACTTCTTTAGAAGACTTCCTGAGTGATCTATATGCCGCATTTCCTTACCTGGTCTTTGATGACTCTGCTAGTTTCATATGTACTGATTTTGACAGTGTTAGCATCTACCAAATATGTGTTGAGATTGAGGCATGCCGAAGAGGAGATCCTCTAATGCTAAGAGATTGTGATGTTGCTTGTGCTAACAATATGATTGATGATCTAGTTGTGGAGTATTAGGATAGTGCTCAGTAAGAGTTCCCTGATCCATTTAATACTAATAACTCCGGTTGTGACTTCTCTTCTAACCATTGTATTGGTGTTGAGCTATGTACAAAAAGTGCAGCTGAGGTGAATGATTATCTGAGGAATGATAAGCTTGAGAATGAGAGATTAACAAAGCATATTCAAGCAATAGAGGCTCAGATAGAAGAATCTATTCTCCCCACCCCATTACCTCCCCCTATCACCCAGCCATTTTCATTAAAGCTAGAGTTTCCCTCTCTTGAGCACTTTTTGAGCCAAAATGAATATGCATATTTGGAGAACAATGCCAAATCCGAGCTATCTATAAGATGCATGAGGAGGTAGTAGTTGATACTTTAAGGGAACTTGATGCAGGTAGATCAAGGTGGAAGAATCCTTTTGTGGATACATATCCTTCCCTACTAGGAGTAGTTTGCTTATGGGATATGCGAACTAGGTGGAGCTTCATAGTTCCAAGGGATGCACCACAATCATCAACACTGGGGTCCAAAGAGAAAAATAGTTTTAAGGCCCAGGACATGCTCAATACTTTGTGGGATCTTGGTGGAGGCAAAAGATGCAAACCTTGGGAGGAATTCCTGGACCAATTCAAGCATAAGCCACCATGAGGGAGTTTTCATCACTTTTTAACTTTTTAATTTTTTGCTTTACATTTTACTTTTAGAATAAAATATGTTGATTGTTAGTTTTCGTAATGCTAGTTATGTTGTTTAGTTGGATGTTTCCCCATGGTGATTCTTTAGTTGTTAACTTTAGGCATTAGACATTCATGGCTTGAGACTTCAACATGCTTGACTTTTCATCTTATTCTTTATGTTTTGCATGCTTGGTAGCTTGATCTTCAATTGCTTGGATTGAGTATGTTGGACATGGCCCATGTGAGCTTTTGAGCCATATTTGGATGGCTATTTTACATGTCATTCTTTTCTTTCTTATGTGTTTTGTTCCCTTATAGGATTTGTCACCTTAGAACTTGCTTTGATTCTTTTTGAGGCTACACCATTTATTTACATACATGAATATGATTGAGGCATTCATTTTGTGATTAGTCATTTAACCAAATAGCCATCTTTGCATTTTTTCCCTTGCTTAGCCTCTTTGAGCCTTTTTACCTATTCTTTATTTTTAGCACATTACAAGCCTAAAGCAAAAAACCATGATTCTACTAAGCCTTAAGGATTAGGAGACCATTGGTTACCATTAGCAATATAAATTCACATAAGTGTGGGGGTTTGCATGAGGACATGCAAGACTTTAAGTGTAAGGGGTACAAAGCGGTGAAAAGAGAAAAAGGAAAGAAATGAAAAATTAAAAAAAAAAGAAGAAGAAACAAAGAAAATGTAAAAAAAAGAAGCGAATAGAAAAAGAAAAAGTCAATAAATTGGGGAAATTTTGATAAAAAAAAAAAATAAAGAAAGTGAAGAAGTGGGATAAAAAAAGAGTTGTTTGTTGCATTGCTCGAATCTAAGGAGGGCCCTCATATTTGTGACCTCATGTCTTTGCCAATGTTCTTCTATTCTCTTTGGTTTTTACCTTGCATGTCCTTACTATTTCCCTACCCTTATCTTGGCCCCATTACAACCTTGAGTAAAGTCCTCTTGATTTGTGTATGCATATGTTTGAGTGGTGGAGAATTAGATAATAAGCAAGCTTATGGTAGTGCTTTTCCTTTTGAGGTGATTTGAGTGATATAATTGAGCCTTAAACACTTGAGAGTAAGAGTGTTAAACACATTATATTGTGAGATCCTCCATGCTTGATCCATACTTTTTGGAGTGATTTTTGCCTTACTTGCACCTTTGTAGAGATCTGTCTTGATTGTTGAATTTCTTGATGCCTTGGATGTGCTTTTTGCCTATATGCTTGACACTCTTGAGGATCCATTGGAAATTTATTTTTCATGATATTTGGTCATTTTTTGTTTCTAGGACTTGTGTGCTTGTTTTAGATTTTGATGTTTTATTTTCAGCACTCTTGAGTATATTTTGGATTTTGCATGAGAATATGTAAAAAGTTAAGTGCGAGGGAATTTGGTAAGTAACATTTTAATATATTGATTAACCCTTATATTTAGTTAATTGGACCTCTTTTGTGCTTAATTGATCAATATTAGACACATCCTATGAGTTTGGGCTCTAATTGGGTTTAATTGTATTTTTCAGCATTATTACAAATTTATACTATTTCTATATTTTGAGAATATCTTGAGTTGTCAACCTCTAAAAATTACAAATTTTATATTGTAGGAAAGCTGAAAGAAATATCTACAACTTTGATGAGAAGTCAAAAACTAATTCAGATGTCTATTAGGACGAATTGGGCCACGAAATTACAATAGGGCTGTTGCACTAGAACCTGAGCAGTGTGCACTAATTGGGCGATAACTTGAGTTTTAGACATTGGATTGAGGTGAAACTGGTGCCATTTGAAAGATAAGATATATAAAGCTTCAATTCATGAATATCTCCAAAATAATGACATCTTGATAGACTTATTGGCTATTGAATTTAACTGACGCGAATAGAGGTACAACCTGGACATGCTACAAAGATTGGCCCATAATTCTCTCAGTTCAAGTCCAAATTAAGCAAGTTGAGTGTCCACTTAAAGCTAAGAGGCGGAGGATTAATTATACTTAAGGGAAATGTTAGATATTCACATCTTAGTTCTAATAAGAAGGGAGAAAATAGAGACGCGAAGAGACTTATCTCCAACTTTTTTTTTCATTTTTCTTTCTTCTCTTTTCCTCTCCTCTTCTTTTCTTTTCTTTTCCTTTCATTTTGTAAGATATTTGTTTCAGGTTCCAGTTTGTAACCTTCATTGCTATGGAGGAGTAAGACTTCAAGCTAGTTCAAGAAGACTCCAAGGGTATTATGGTTGTAATCTTGGAACCCTATGCTTGAATTTCAATCATGTTTGTTTTCTTTATTCTCTGCCCTCTTTTATTTGTAAACTTGCATTAAATAGTATTGATATGTGGGTTTATGAATGAGGAATTAGTTGGGTGATTGCTAATTGGTTAATTGGTATAAACTTGATTAGTTAAAGAATTAGGAATTGGATTTGGATTCAAACCTAGGCTAATACAATTGGGGCTAGAAATCAATATATGTTAGTTAGAGTTGAGGTCTCAATTATCTAATCAATTATATATTGGTTGAATTCCTAGAATTCTCTAGATAGAATTGTGGGGCTGTTTGTAGAGGTCTCTTTAATAGCTCAAATTAGCCGCACTCTATGTGTTTGATATATTATACATTAATAATTGATTTATCTTATGCTTAAGGAATTCTTTGAACTAGTGTTTTTATTTTCACCTAATTTTCTTTTATAGTTTATTTACTGCATGTTTGCACATACCTCCTTATTACTTAACTAGATAGCAACAATATCCTTGTGAGACGACCTTGGTTGTATTATACTTCAAATTTAGTATAATTAAGTATTTTAAAATTATAATTTGGAGTGGGCTGTGACACTCGCTCCCAATTTCCCCATGTAGGAAGCTGACATGGTTCATGTTTGAGATTCTATATGAATGCTCGAATAATGAAGCTAAATATGAAGCCTTGATTATGGGCTTAGAATTATTAATTGCTCGAGGAGCCTGAAATGTCAAAATAATTGGCGACTTGTAATTGGCAATTAAACAACGACAAGAGAATATCGATGTGTTAATGAAAATTTGATTAAGTATTTCTTTATTATGGCGAGGTTATTATGCGAGTTTGATAGTGTTTCTCCATGACATGTGCTGAGAGAAATGAATGAACATGCACAAATAGCCTCAAAGTACAAGATCTCTCCTTAGATCCTAGATTTGCTAGTTCGAGTGAAGAAAATCTTCATACCAATTGATGAAAAAGAAGTTAATTTCATTGACAACCTCAAATTGTTTGATTGGAGGAAACCAAGTGTAGACTACTTGAGGAATGCAAATAGGTCTGTTGAAAAGAAGATAAGGTACCGAGCAGCAAGTTATGTTATTTTAGGCGATACCTTATTTAAAGAGTTTGTTAATGGTAATATGTTGACTTGCTTGGATGAGTTTGATACCTATGTCTCTTTGGGAAAAGTCCATGAAGGAATCTATGGTGCTCATCAAGCAGGAGAAAAAATGAAATAGATACTCCATCGATAGCAAATGTATTGTCCAACGATAGCCAAACATTGTGTCGATCATGCGAGGACCTGTGAGGAATGCCAAAAACATGGTAACTTACGACATGTGCTCGCAGTTAAACTGTAGACAATGGTTAAGCCTTGGCCTTTTTGAGGATGGGCTTTGGACTTGATAGGACAAATAGATCCTCCATCACGAAGGGGCACAAATTTATACTTGTTGCTATCGACTATTTTACTAAGTGGGTCGAAACCATAACATTAAAAGAAGTTACTCCAAATGAAATCATTAATTTTATAGAAGAGAAGATCATACATTGATATGGGATTCCTAAATCATTCATGACTGACCAAGCGATAATGTTTATAGGAAGACGAGCAGTTGAATATATGGCTACTCAAATTATTAGGATGGTGACATCGACACCTTATTATGATCAAGCCAATGGTCCAATTGAAGCAGTGAATAAGACTATCATTGCCTTGGTTAAGAACTATGTTCGAAGTCAAACAAGAAATTGGGAGAATACATTAAGCCAAGTGCTGTGGGCTTATAGATGCTTACCTAGGGTTCAGCGGGAACCAAACTTTATAAACTTGTTTTTGGAAATGATTTGTTATTACCTGTCGAAGTTAATTTGCAAACCATTCATGCGGCAAAACAGTGTGAGTTACATGTTGAAGACTATGGAACGCTATGTTCGACAAGTTAGTGAGTTAGAACAGGGAATAATTGACGCAGTAGAAAATATAATGTAGCAAAAAGAATCTATGTCGAGATATTATAACTATTGAGTGAAAAAAATAATGTGTATCAGTTAGGTGATTTGGTGTGGAAAACCATCTTGCCTTTTGAGGAAAAGTTGAGGACTTATGGGAAGTAGTCTCGGACATGGGAAGGGCCATATCAAGTGTTAAGACTTACTTAGGCAATGCATATGGCCTAATCGACACTAATAGTGGAGTTGAAATAAAATCCATAAATGGCAAATACTCGAAAAGATATAAACCATCGATGCACGAGGTGAAAATATCCAAATAAGAAAGTGTGTCAATGAAGTTAAAATAAAGGCCCCACGGGCCAAGCATTTCCATATCAAGATAAACAATTAAAAATCCATAAACACCTTTATCGGTAAATGTTCAGACAAAATTCAAAATGAAAGTAAAATGCTCAACGTAGTGAGAAATAAGAGTAATTCTTAAGGCATGAGGCTTCAGATTGAGAGCTTCAAGTCATTCTATTGGCAAATGTCCTCCTTGGTAGCTCGAGATTTCTCCAAGGCAGTGGCTGTAGCTTGCATGGCCTTTTTCTTTTCTCCAATGTCGCATGAGAGCCTAGCCAATTTTTTGTCTACCTCAGTCAGATTTTGCTCCCCAACATGTATAGCTTCTGCTATCACTTTCTTCTTTTCTTTCACTTCAGCCATTTTTTGTTCAAGGGTCTTTAATTCAGCATCAAGCTCTGCATCTTGAACCTTGCCTTGATGAACTTTTTCTTGGAATTTAGCTTTTAGTCTCTGGATGGAAGATACTTCTTTAGTTGAACTCTCATAAGTCTCAAACAAATTTTGATGCTCAAGTTGTGCTCTGCCTTCCTTAGAAACTGATTCAAACATACGGCTAACAAAGTTTTGAAATTCCAAGGCTAATCCTTGGAGGGCAAGGGGTGAGGTGGTTTGACCCAAAAGGGCAGTTACCTCAAGCATTTGTTGTTTCAGGTCAACATCAACTACAAGTATGTCTAAAGGATAGTTCAATAGCCTGAGAATATTGTTGAATTGATCAATAGGAATTTTGGGATAAGGAGTGTTGTCAGGCTCGACCACAATAGTCACGGTCATATTCGGCTTAATAATGGTTTCTGTTTGAGTGAGGATACGAGATTTTATACTCTGAGCTTCTGAACCAGAAGCAAAAGGTAAATATTTGATCAACTCAGACTTTGATAGGGCTTTATCTGTAATGTCCTCCTTGGTATAGTACTATGCTTAAGTCATAGTACCATACTCAGGAATTATTACTGTTACCTGAGCAGACCTTATCTGACAGCAACTTCAGTTGTCTTCAAAACTTCTTGAACTATCTAGAGATAACACGGAAATGGGAGTGAGAATTTTAAATTCTCAGTAGGATTCACTAAGAAATTTCATACCGTGTCATCATTATTATCTCCAGCTATTTCGATTTATTATGAAAAAGGTGAACATGTTATATAAACTATTTAATTTTATCGTTCGAAAACATATTGTTCGAAGTAGAGTCCATTTTATTCATACACTTGTCATTTAAGAGAGCTAATACAAAATAAAGTCATGAATTATACTATGAACAATAACTACAATATATTAAAATATAATAGCATCAATATATTGGAAACTTAAAATCTGTATATGTCTTTACTTGTACTTGAATTTATGCAGATACACATAATTTTCTTTTCTTTCTTTGTCTTCCTTTACTTGTCATATATATTCCAGAGTACGATCACCATGTCATACTCTGTAGAGGTGTGATCACTATGTCATACTCCTTAGAAATATGTTCATCCTGCCATGTCCCAGAGTATGATCGCCATGTCATACTCTATCGAGATGTGATTGCCATATCACATTTCTTAGGGTGTGGGATTACTATGCCACATTTCAAAGTATGATCGCCATGTCATATCCCATCAGAGCATGATCGCCATGTCACATTCCTTCGGAATATGAACTCATCATCATATCTTTCATCATAGAATCATAAATACATAGACTTCATACCTTATTCTCAAAGGATAATACTTGCATGGTATTCATACACGTCACATAACATTAACACACAAACATTTAGAACTATCACTAATTTATGCCGGAAATTCGGCAGCATAACGAATCGAGCTTGCTTCCCCATGAATTGTGTCAGGCTACCAAAAAGATCAATCAAGTATTCAAACTATCATACATCAGCAAATGTATAACAACCATATCAATCATATAGTGTGCCAACATTAATAAGGTGTCTGCTCATTATACTTAATTCTGCCCAATTTTGTAAAATCCACCAAAATTTCTATCTTATTCCTTTAGCCCTACATTTTGGATATGTTATAGTGCTATGTGTCTAGTTTCCAACACTTTTAGTCCCATCTCATTTTGATTTGTGTAACTCTAGTTATTTGCATTTTACCTCAGTCTGTCCTACTCTTGGCCCGAATTGCACTCTTAGAAGTAGAAAATCACCAAAAATAGAAACCTAGGTCAAATTATAGGAAACTGATACCAATTAAAAGCTAATAGAACAAGCTTTTATTTGAAACACCTTATTTTCATAAGTATAACTTGAGATATAAGTTCCGTAAATTGACCCTTCTGGATTGCCCTGTTCCAGTCTGGTTTGAACTTAAGGCAACTTCATTTATGTACTAGGAATAATTGGTAATGAATCTAACTCTGAAATTTTTATTAAATGTTTACCTACATATTAGATTTCAAACAGCACTGGTGGCATTCAATTTGGAGTTTTGTAGGGTGAGTTACACTCTTCTCAACTCATACTACCCAGAAAAGGGCCCAGAATTTTAGGCTAAACTTCAAAAATTCATAACTCACTCAATACTAATTCAATAGCCTTATATTTTATATATTTGGAAAGCCCTAGATGTCTAATTTCAAGTAAAAATAAATTCATCAAGGTTTGATGGTTGGATTTTCATCCGTACAAGACAAACATACGGACACCGTAGGGTTTTCACCCAATAGCTCCTTACTTCTCTCAATTTTCAAGTTTTTTCATTCCAATTTCAATTCAAATCATATCATACATACAAAATCAACCATAACTCATCATCTCTACTCAAGATAAGATCAGAATCATGAAAGAAAGAAAAATCTCAATCAGCCCTAATCCAAGAAAATAAGAAAAGAATTTGGAATTTCTACCTTTCTTAGGTGAAATCTTGTTAGATTGGTGTCTTGAATTGAAGAAATTTTTTATGAAACTTGGAGAGTTGATGAAGATGAAGTGAAAATGAGTTTGAATAGAAGCAAAATGATGATGGCTCAGCAGGTTTTGTGGCCGAAAATGCTAAGGGAGAAGGAAGGAATTATTTCAAGACTTTTGAGGTGGATTTCATCTCCCATTCAAACTTGACTTGGCTGCTCTCTTCTAGGCTAATGGTGGTGCCACTTTTGAAGGTGTGTTGGCTAAATCTTGGCCATCCATCCAAGGGTTCTCATAGTATAATTTCTATTGGTCCAGTTCTGACAGTTTAAAATACCGAAATCTTACTGATTTCTCTTAAATCGGTAAACTGGTTTTAGAAATATTCTATGAGGTTTCCTATGTTTCTAATCTAATTCCATCAAAGTTAATCCTTCTAAATGTTACTTAATTGGTTTTGGGTAAATACTTAATCGAATTCCAATTAATCCCAATTATAAGCTAAAAACCGAACAACTCGGTTAAAAATGATAAAATTTTTCAGACGTTACATTATCCATCATATCCATAAACCGCAAGTCAAAGTCCTTTTCCTCATCAGCAAGTTTGTCTTGATCAGCTTTGACAATTTTGGGTTAAGGAGTCGAAGTAGGTAAAGATGACTCTACAGGCCTTTTTCCTTTCTCTTGCTGAATGGTGGCCTAGATAGCCTCGACTTCTAGGTCAACCTTATTATCTGTTTATTTTATAACTATACTGTTAGTTGCTAGTTTCTTCTATGTCAACATGTCCTCAACCTCACAGTCATCGAAGTTGCGATCATCGTGAGTTAGATTAAGGGTTCTCTTGCAAGTAGATTTTTCAGTGTCAATTAGGCCTTGACAAGGGTGCTGAAGTATCAATAAGATAAACACATAAGGGACAAAAAAATAAAAGTAAAAATAGAGTATGTTTAGTTCATAAAGCATACCTTGTGTGTTGGGGATGGAAAGTCAAAAAAGTCTTTAAGCTCATGCTGGTTTATGAAATTGAAATTCACCAATGGAGAGTTGCTTTTAATAGTTCTTGATTCGACTATATTTCATCATCATAAATATAAAAATGTGATTTGGCAAAAGAGAAAAGAGGAATAATGAAAAGCACAACCTAACCTAACATTAGGTAATACCTTTGCCAAATGAGCTTTCCCCAACGCAGTGGAAGATCGAGATGGTAGAATAGTTGGAGCAGATCTGCACTTGGAAAAAGCCTTCTTGGGGGCAGTACCTTTGCTTCTATGTTGGGGAGGGATAAGTGTTTTCCTCTTATTACTTTTGCCTAGGTCGATGTCATTGATATCATCTTCTACTAAGGTCATAAAAGTTATAAGATGTCAACATGTATATATAGAAAAAAGAAATCCTTGAAACTTGCATTCCCTTGATTTCTTTCTATACATCAAAAGGAAAATCGATTACCAAACATGCTTTACAATCCCAAATTGACAAGTGTTGAGTCTAGTAATAATTGCTCCACTATTCGGAGAATGACTCTGATGTGTAGGAACTGGGCTCGGCATTGGGAAGATGAAGGCCTTTCTCTTCATGTCATTTTCCTCTAACCAAATTTGAAGGTCGTCAAATGTCTCAACTACACAATTGCATATTTGGCTATCTAGGTTGAGGGAAATTAGGGTTGGAATGAGAAAAGCCGAATTGATGCACAACAAAGTCCGAGGCATGAAGTGTAACTCTGAGGGTATTCAACCCGAGGAGCTCATTGGTAGAACTTGGTAACAAAGACAGTTGGACTAAACTACATCACTATGACTTTACACAATGGGAGTAGGTGAAGAAGATATGTGGGATTGGGTAAACCATAAAGGTCCAAAACGTTGCTCAACTAAAGGAGTGAAGTTCATTGGTTGATCTTTGTGAGGAGTAGTTTGGTGGAAGCACTTGAAGAAATGCCAAAACTCTTGAAATGGGTCATTTCTTTTGATTTGTCGAAAGAGAAGTAACAAAGTTGGGTACCTTTGATATCTTTGAAGAGAATGGCTGAGGGGTCATACTTGAGCTGGGGTTCAAAGATGGTATTGAGCCATAGTTATAGTAACCAAGAAGGCCCACCAAGATTGAAAAATTCACCCTTTCTGATTTGGTCGACAATGAAGCCTATTTCTTCATACAAAAGGCTAACAACAATTTCGACAAACAAAGTTTCTTAGCCTTGTGGAGAAGGGCAGCAAGAGGAAAGTAAGTGATCTGAGCCTTGACACTTTTCAAATAAAAGATAATGGCATCAAGCCAATACTAAAGGAAAGCAACATATTCATGATCACTTATTGTCAACCCAAGCATAGCCATGTTGTTTTTGATGAAAGCAAAATATGCGATTTGAGACATGATAACTCTATACTTATTCATCGAAGTCATGTTTGACAAAATGATCTTGCTTGTAGATCGAAGCTCTTTGATGGTTGCGATCTCAAATAGAGTCAGACTGACCATCCCATAAGGGAGTTGGAAGTTATTTGTGGTTCAACTCCAAAGATAAAAAGACAAACCTAACAGCAAAGGGTTGAGTCTCAAAGGGTGTCGAGATAGTTGGATCAATTCGTAGATACCCACAGACTTCTAGAGTTTTTCATTTGAAGGTTCAGCTCTATCTAACTACTTGATATACTCCTTTGTGTTCTTTGGGTTATTCCTAAAGAGCCTAGCATTAGAGGCAAAATATCTACAATGTGTTTTTTCTTGACTAGCCAAAATATCTTGGTTTACTAAGCATGGAAAGAAAGTATGAACTTCCGCCGCTTGGTTAGCATCTAGGAAGGGACTAATGAAGCTATGGGTGGATGAGCCTACAGAAAATGGGAGCATTACATTGTTTGTAAGCATAGCAGGCACCATAGGGTCAAGGGCTAGCTCCTTGCCATCCTTGATCTTTAGCGCATTATTAGAAGCTACCACCGTAAGGTTGTCTCAAAGCCAGAGGAAGTGTTGGTTGTGGTGTGAGAAGCCATGGCAAGTGAGGAAATTTTTGAACATTGGGGTTTGTTTAGAAGGAGAGAATGCAAAGAGTCCAAGTAGGAAGGAAGAAGAAGTAAAAAGTACCAAATGAGCTCTTTTTGGGTTATTTATAGTGTTGTGTTAAGAGAAGGTAGTTGATGGTTACACTCCCTAAGCTGTGGTAATGATGGTGGAGTGAATAACGGGACGGTTGAAAAAATGTGTCTCAGGAAGGCACAAGTTTCAAATATTTTTTAATAGTTTATTCATTGGGATTAGCTTGCATTAGAAACTATGAGAAATTGAAGGGTCAAACAACAACAATTCACACTTTCTTCTCATTTTTCCTCGTTGAAGATTGAATCATGGGGGCATCATGTTGGGGCATTTTGTCGATGTTCTAATATTAACCTAATTAGGCAAGTAACTGATAAATCTCAATCGATATGGTGAAAGAGTCCATGTTGGTCACCCGTGGTCAACCAGAGTTACATGTTAAAGGTTGATAATGAGGATCGAAGGAGTCATTATTGAGAAAATAAGAAACACCAATGATGGGGCGTGGACTTGAAGGTTTGTTGATGTAAAGGGCTTGGTGTTAAGTCTCAACAAATCAGTTTGATAGAGGTTGACATGAGGCATACAAGATCTAGGTTCTGAATAACAAATCGGCCCCTTGAAAAGATTGGATTCATTCGCTGTCAAACCATGAGGGTTGAGAATTTGGCTTTGAGCATTCTTCCATATGTTGAAGTTAAAGGTGCCACACATGACACATAGAAAGTTCTAAATCCACAAAAGATTGTTTAAGTTACAAAGGAAGTTATGTTGTGCGAGAGATGACCAATTGGACAATTGTGAGCTATTATTTCGAAGGAGACTAATGAAAAACGTGGTGTTGACCATAGATGGACAAGTTGCAGGAGTAACCGTTACGGACACATCAGTCATGAGAAAAAAACTGTCAATGACACATGTTCGAAGTCTAGAATCTTGGAATGCTTATATATAGGAGTTTAATTTATGTAAAAAGGGTTGGAACTTTTGCTAACAAATACTTACAAACTCTTTCAAGTCACCATGACAAATGAGAGCTCAAAATTCATTGAGTAATCCTTCTACACCCTTTCTCTATTTCATTTCTTAGGATTAGTGTTCTATTATACTCATACACTTTCACTTTGTACTTTCGATTATATTGCAATAAATTGTGTTATTTGTTTCAATCCTTTACTTGAGCTTGCATTGTTAACTTGTTTGATTCGACACTTGCACTCTTTGCCTTGATAATTCACAAGAGGAGTCACTTCTACTTCCCAAAGTGAGATCAAAAAGGCAAAGCTCTGTCAATTTTGTTTGTTTGCTTGACAAAAATCATAAAAAACAAATATAGAAAGAGTACATGTTGATAAAGTCAAACAATAAATGAAAACTTAAATAAAAATTCAAACAATAAAGTAATAAATCATGGGTATATCCTAAACCCATGTTTACATTGATTGATAAACTATTTTGTTTGACGCAATAATAGGACCATTTATAAATAGTCAAAATTGATAAACCGTAAGCATAATATAATTAATTGATATAAGTAATCATCAAATAAGAAATCTAATTACGCCAAAACAAAACAAAATGAAGAGATGAATTTTGTTTTGAAATCCACATCAATAGTGATCAAAAAATATATATCAATAAAACATAATATATGAGAAAAATATATTAAAGGAGGAAACGTAACAATATAGAAACTAATGTTAATATGAGAGAAACGTAACTGTAGGAATAAAACATGTATCAATGGAAATTAGTTACGTTGAAAATTCTTTCAAAGAAAAGTTGATTCTTTAAACTTCTTACTCTTCACTTTAAGAGCAAAATCCTGCTGATAATGTGTTATTATATATGAAATAATAGGTAAAGAAGAAGAGGTGAAGAAGAATAAAGAATAATAAAAGAGTAAAAAGTAGGATAAGAATGAGAGAATTCTATTATTCAATTATGTTTTTACAATGTCACTCTACGCCTCTATTTATAGGCTCCTAAATATAATAAATATAGAAGGATTTATGTGATAATGCTAATTGACAATTGATGGAAATTCCAATCAATTGATACATAAATATGGTAATAGACATCAACAAAATATTTAATTTATAACAATTCTGTCAATTTCATCTAATAATCTTATTTTTCTTCTTGATCAATTTGGATGGAATAAGACATAATGGAATTAAATAATAAAAAAAACTTAAAATTCTTATCATTACATCCGCTTCTATTATATTTTCAAACAGTAAAGTGAAAATTTCTTTCTATTTTATCCTTAAATATCCAACAATGGAATGAAATATTTGTTATATTTCATTTTATGATTTACTATTCTATCACATTCCATTTCAATTTTTTCCCTTTATTATTAAATATCCAAACATAGCCTTAGGTATAGGAAAACTATTAGGAAATACTTTTATGTGATGGTTTTGAAATGATAAATTACCAAAAAAGAGAAAAAGGTTGAGGCAGTGAAATAGGCGCCATCGAGCAGAGCTGACTTTTCCGGCCGTCTCTGATTGCCAGACCCACCCAGCCAACCATTTATGTCGATGACAATTTAACTTTTCCTTTGCACATGCATGTTTCAGACATCTGATTTGTAATAACATGATGATTTCAGCGTAATGAAAAGATGAGGAAACTACGAAAAGGCAAATATTGGGACATATATAAGTAAAAGTAAACCCTTGAAACGTAAACTGGAGTGCATATGAAACTAACATACGATGCCCCATTTCCGGTTTGTTTTCAAAAGCTGGGGGGCAGCAGAAGATCTTTCATGATTGTGGCCACGTTGATTACCAATTAAAGAATGACTGACTAAAGGTCCACAAAAAGCCTACCTTCTTTGTGTGTGAGTGTGTGTGTGGTCTTTCTTCTTTTGTTTTTATTTTTTTGACGAGGCCTTCTTATATCATGTAATACGAGATCCTTGGGATAAAGCACATAAAATATATGAGAGTAATTTTTATTCAGATGAGAATGCTTTCCTTTACAAGTACTTTTTGTATGGACTGGAATCCTATTACTTGAGTCACCCATAAATGAAGGTAACTCGGCAGGCTTTGCCATATATTGCACATGTTGACAATTTGTTGAAGTTTTGGTTAGTTCAAATGATTAAATATTTATTTTTTTAAATAAAATTTTAAGTTTGAATATTGTAAATGAAAAAATTACTGTTAAAAGAGTTTAATTTCGATAATAAATTAATTTAGTTTAAATTAAATTAGTTAAAATTTAATAAATTTTAAATATCGATAATTTAAGAAAAAAGAAATTCCTTCCGTGAAACATGAATAACCCTTATAATGGAGTAGTGTTATCTTTGGTTGCTCGTAGAAGTTAAATTAGTCTGACGAAATGGCATGTGAGCCTCACATGTCAATCAATGCCTCACATGTCAATCAATGATACATTTAGTTAGGATTTATATGGCATCAGTAGAGTTATTAAATGCAACTTTGCAGTCAACGTTTTATATCGAATCCAGAAAGAAATTCAGTCCAACAAACTCATTTCTCTGCATTAATTGAGAATCAGTACGGTCTTAATTCATCCAAGTAATTTTATTTCAATATAGTGTATCTTGTATTTTGCATCAATTATCTCTTATTTATCTTTGTACAGGATGTGACCCTTATTTAGATTGGATTTTATATCTATCCAATTATAAATATGTGATATATCAGTTCAAAATATAAAATAGATTATATTAAAATAATATTTTTTAATTGATGCTCATGCAGAACCCGCTTTTGTATCTTACACGGAAGAATTTTTCACTTTCTCAGGGTTTTATATACACACCGCTTAGATTCGTAATGGGAGCGGTCACTGGAGTTCTTTCGCATTGTAAGTAATTATAGAATTACTTAACTATACGAATGCTTGTTTGCACATCCTATACAGTCATATTTCCCTGATAGATGTTAGTAACATATTTTTAAAGCAAGGCAGTCACGCACATACACACGGAAAAGCAAAGACAACAACGTTGTTTTTATTTTATTGTTATTATTATGTGGAATAATTTTTTTTTGGTTAAACAGGACTATTGACGGCTTGAAAAAAAAGTAGTAGGCATATTATTAATTCATGACATCATTTAAGGAAAAAGTGAAAATACATACATCAGTACTGTTGAGGGTTATTTCTAAAGTGAGATATTGTCCATGATTTTGGGCAATCCCTGTCTAACAGGACGGCTATTTGTCTAGTCCAACTGCCTAAGAAGCATCCAGCTCAAGTATAAAAATGCTCTCTTAAATGATTCCCCATCCACTTCGATGCGTTATTGCACCACGTGTATAGAAGACTCCAGTTAGGTTCATTGCGCGTCTCTATTTTTTAACTTTGTTTCTCCATTGTACTTGCCGTAGTTGAACAACAGCGCAAATTTCTCATTTCAAATAATATAATTTGTCTTACTTTTTAAGAAATTTTTTAAAAAAATTATGAAGTATTTCTTCAATATTAATTGAGAGAAAAGTGGAGAATTACTCTAGATCAATATTATAAAAGAAAGCACCAAAAAGCGAGAGAAATAACATTTCTCATTTCAAAATAACCGTCCATAGGTCTTAATGATGTAATCATCTCATCTCACGAGACCTATAACAAAATTCCGACGAAAGGAGCATGATTTCTACTTCATTATAAAGCCCATAGAACTATTCTTATTTCCATTATTTTACTAGCCTAAAAGAGTAAAAGTCGGTGAATGATACGTTGTTTGGGAGTTACGTTAGTTTTGTGTAAGGTATAATATATTTTAAATACTCAGTATGGTTGGATTCATTTTACTTTAGATCAAATGGCTCATATTTGACTAATCTTTTTTAATTAATAAAATAAGTTTAAATGGTTGAAATGTTTATATTTGCAGTTCTCCATCGAAGTTAGGTTGTGGACACCAATGGTGATCTTTGAATGGTGGTGGACTTGCGAAGTTTTGTAGCCCACAGAGTTTGTAGTTGGATCACCTTTCTCACTTATGTATTTTCATTCCTTCTTTACTTTATCACCATACTTTTAGTACTTAGTGTACTTCATTAAATAAAATCTCAACAGTCTGGCATTGAAGTTGATACTTTTATCATTTTTCATCTTATCAATTGTTTATTTTGTAGATTATTTTGTCAGCAAGTGTGCCAAATTCACCTGAGCATTTGAATGAAAATTTTCTAAACCCTAAACACAAATCAATCAGCACAGGTTCAGAATCAATTGGCAAAACTAGCTTTAACAGTCCCCCCTCAACTCACATCCACAATTCCCAATGCCAATGGCGGATCTTCTTAGGGCAATGGGGGGCCATGGCCCTCCCACATTTTTTTTAAAAAAGATTAATATATATATATATATATATATATATAGAGAGAGAGAGAGAGAGAGAGAGAGAGAGAGAGAAGTTTTATCTAATAAATAAATTTATATTTGAATATACTAATTTACATAAATAGCACTACTCTATAAAAATAGGCTTCTCTAATTTAAAAGCTCATTAGTTTATTTTTAAATCACGTTGCAATTGAGCATCATTTTAGAGTGAAGATATTTTTTATTACAATATATAAGTAATTACAATAATTGAATAGTATATTTAATGATCAAATAATGGATTTATTAACTCTAAGCTCTGTTTTGATTCCTACAGATACTTACAAAATATTTGATATTGTTAGATATATATTTGGAAATGTAAGAAAATAACTTTTTTTAAAAAATATAAGTTGTGTTTTAAAATAATTTTACATGTTTGAATAAAAACAATATAAGTTTGAATGAATTATAAACAAAAAATTATAATTTTAAGTGTACATGTGAAAGAGGTTCTTGAAACTTTTTAATTATAAGTAAAAGTTGATTATTTTTTAATTATAATGTTTTTACCAAAATAACCAAAGTATCAAATATAATAAAATATAAATAAATTATTTCATGCCCTTTTTAATAAGTTATCATACAAAAATAATTATTTTCACTTAAGCCAAATAAAACACATTATTTGAAAACTATTTTTAAATTAATACATCCAATACTATAAGGTATTAATTTTTTAGCCTTTCTATGTAAAATTTATAATTAATTTTAGTTATTTGCTTTAAAATTTATATACATGATGTCTTGTTAATTTTAATTTGATCATTATCATCTAATTTACATATTAAATTATTTGGTCCCCTAATCATTTTTTCAAAGCTCCGCTGCTGCCCACAGCAAATGAACTTCATAACTCAATCCAAACACTTTAACACACAACATGCTTACAGCATAACACTAACAACCAGATCTGATATGGGTCAACCAGATCCTGGCCCATAGGTTCAAAATGAAGTTTGAAATGATTTCTTCTCCGACAAATATAACAACCTTTGGGAGAAACCTATGTCTGCAAACGAAATGTCAATAGGCCCCTTTTGCAATTACTTTCTAGGGTCATTTTATAATTTTAAAAAAGGGAACTAACATGAGTCCGAATATGCGAGGACCAACGTATCAGCCACAGTAAAAGTCATACCGGTGTCTACATTGTGATTTTATGTTATCGGTAATCTTTATATAGCTTGTCACACACGGGCTAGCATTTGCTTATAATTGCACATTCCGTTAGCCCATTCTTTTGCCCTTTTTCAAATTATGAACTCTTGAAAAACAGATAATGACTAAAATTTACGAAAGTTGGGTGAAGGAATAGACATGCATGATGTGAGAAGAATTAAAGAATAAGGGAAGGTGAGAATTGCCGAAGAGGGAGTCCCTTGGCAGGTACCACGTCTAGCTTGGAAGTTCCTTTCCCTTCAATTTAACTAACGCCTTTTCTTTCGATTCACATGAAACTCCATTTTGGACCCATCTCCACGCAACGCGGCAAGTATCCGCAGTTGTTTTTCAACCGGCCATGTAAGACGAAGTTCCACTAAGAAAAGTTGGACAAGTTCGTAATCACAAATTCACTTGCCAAGTGCCCCATCATCCGACACAAGGCCCGTTAAATCGATCCTTTTGTTTAATCAAATTCCAATATACATTTAATTCTTTCGCATTTCACTTAGACACACATCGCATATTTGATTTTTTAATTTGAAATGTTATAGTAATTGTCGCTCTCGTTTTATTGTTGAAATTATTATGTATTCAACATTATTTCTATGTAAAAATTAAAAATTCAGATACCAATTAAATTAATTCAAATTGTTAAAAATTATGAAATCTAATTATCTAGATTTGACCATCTTACAGGCTCTCGAGTTTGAACTCCGGACCCTTCACCCAAACCTTCGAATTAATTGAAATATAATACTAGTTGCCAAAAATATATTAAAGGCTCGATATTTATATGAAATTAAACATATATTCGTATATAATCAGTTTATTCACTTTAATTTTAATATGTTTAGTTTGATCTGCTAAAATTTTATTAACTAATTCGAAGTAAGATTGATTTTTAAATTTGATGAAATTTTCAAAAATCTAATTGTGATTGAATTAAGAAGAAGTGTAACTAACGTTAATAAAAAGAGAGAAGTGTTATCAAAGAAAAATGTTAAGATAGCCGGAGGTTTTTTCATCACAGAATGATTTGATATACTTCTGAGTCTTCAATGAATGAGTAGCCATAACCAAAAAAATGGAAAACATAATGAATAGTTAGTTATTATCATATTATTTCATCCAATAGCCACCTTGAAATCTAGCTAAATTTTGTCAAAATGTTTGTTATAGTTCTTTTTCTGTAACATTAGTTGTTACAAATTTTAAAATATCATAGGATTTTGCATTTACTTAAATTCTCGATTGCACAGTACTGATAATTTGCCGCTAATGATATTCAATATAATATGCATCACAGAAGATAACTGCGATGCTTTGTCTTGGTTAATTTTTGTAGTGAGTGGCAAATGAAAATCGTGATATAAATTTGATCAACCTTTGCGGCTACTAATTTGATGGACTGACTACTTGATTTCGCAGTTTTATACATAGCTAAGCCGTAAAGTTATTTTTCCCTGCCAACAATTTGGGGATATCATTTATTTGAGATGCAAGTTATATATGCGTAACAAACGCTGCTGTGGATCTGTCACCAGACGTGGATGGCTCAACTAGAGAAAATGAATGAAAGCGACGAAACTTAAAATCACTTAATGACGAAAAGGGAAAGAAGATTCGTTATTAATAACGTAGTTTGATCACGGAAGTACAAATAAGTCCAACGATTTTATTCAGCATTTTGTTTTTTTTGTGGGAGGGGATTGAGATCTTTTGACTGTACTATGTCATTAGTATCGTCGTAATATTTATACTACATAAACATAATGAGAATCTCACAGGGGAATTCTTGATTTAGAAATTTTAGGAACAAAAATCAGCGAAGACTAAAATGCACCTTACTTTACAAAATACATTATATACCTTGTAATCTAAATGATAGAATGTGATGGTGTATTCATACTACTTATGTCTATGATACACCTTAAAATCTTCTCAAATCCTCTTGTCTCTTTCTCTTTTATCCTTCTGCTTCTATTCATCTTCAAACTCTAGCTCTTGCAACTCTTTTGCCAGATCTATGCCACCAACAATCCAAGTGCACCACCGTGCGTGGAGTCCAACCTGGTGTTAGGTGAAGAAAAAAGAAAGAGGTCAAGATATATTCGACCCAAGTTCGAGATATATTTGACCCAAAGTGTATCAACACGAAAAGAATTGAGGACAAGTGGCAACACACAATGAAAGCTTTTTGACAAAGGAAGGGAGTCGAAGCCTACAGACCACAAGTAGAGGGTCGAAAAGTATCAGATGTTCGCAAGTCGAAAAGTATCAGATGTTCGCAAGTCGAAAAGTATCAGATGTTCGCAGGTCGAAAAATATATAAAGTCGAAATCAACTCGTGAATACTTTAAGCTTAGTTTGAACAGTAAAATTGGGGAAACATTTCGACTAGATCGGAATATCATAAAAATGTGAATGATAAAGGGGCAAACGGATAATCCAAGATAGGATAGGTTCTAGAAAGTATAGAGGGGCCTACACATGATCTGGAGATGTGATAAGGGAACGTGGTGATGAGAGAGAATGAAATAATGAAGAAAGCAATGTAGGCTGCGAAGTAACGGACTGCAGAATGAGGGATAATGGGCCTTGGAAGAATGGATTTCAGGATGTAGGAGTAATGGACCTCAACTTCCAGCAGATCATGAAGACTATAAATAGCCGAATTATAAAGAAGAAAGGGGACTTTTTGCACAATTGAGAATCACCTTTAAACACACTCTGTCAAGATGCTCACACTGATGCTCAAGAGTATGGAGGAACTCAAGTAATAGTCCTTTACATTTGTTATCTTTTTAGCTTGTTTTTTTTTACCATTCAGTATCAATTTCTAGTTTGTTAATACATTGTCATTGTTGATATTTTTGGCCACTTCAATTTCACTAAATTTCTGTTATGTCATTTGTTTACTTTTTATGCTTTAATTTATGAGAACTCATCAGAGGAACCGCTTCCTTTCCCTGAATTGAGATCTGCGAAGCAAACTGATAACAGTTGATTTGATTTGTTTTGTCGACTTAAAAATCATGTAAACAAGTTGGCATGCCTGGTGGGACTATTAAAAAAATTAAAAAAGTGTCAAGAAAAGCGAATTTTGCTTGCTAACAGTGCATGATTATGAGAAGTGGCACTATCCTATCTAACATGGTAAGATCAAAAGCATCATCTTCCAGGAGATTCTCTAAAGATAAGGTTAATAATGAAGGAGAGCGACCTCTTGCGGCTGCTCAGCCTTTGGAGCCAGTCCTGACACTAGCACCTACTGATGGAAGAACAGTGAGTACTCAAGCTTCAAGTAACATGAGTACAATGGCAATGAGTACAATGCCCATCTATGGGATGCCACCTGGTTTCATACCACCCGTAGCTACACAAGCTCCAGTACAACCAGGATTGGGGGGGTTACAACAACTTTTCAAAATCTATTGTACACAAACACCATTATGGCCAATTTACCTCCTTTTGGGTTGCTCCCAAGGCCTTCAGTAGGCCTAAATGCAAGAAACCAAGTGGGCCCTTTGTATCCAAACATGCTTAGGTCAATGCCATTAACGAACCCCTCCTACACTAATGAATCGTTGGCCACTTTTCGACAACAACTTGAAGAGAGTCATCATGACTTGGTCAACATGCTTACTATTCAAATGGCTACTATAATTACACCAATAATAGAGTCAAACAACACTAGATATGAACAATTGATCGACAAGTAAATCATATAACATCAATAGTCGACACTGTGAATAAGCAATCGATCAGCCCAGAGTAAGGGATAAGGTTGGCAATTTAAGCCCAGAACATATTCCAGCCCAGCCAGAAAATCAAATGATCGATGACATATGATTTGTTAATCGAGGACAAAATGCAGACCAAGTGCTGCAAAGGCTAAGGCAAAATGATGCTGGGGGCATCATAACTTAACTAGGGTCGTCGTACAAGTCTTGAATCGTTTTGGTTTTAATGTAGGCTATGCAAATCAGCCTCATTTCATATCCGCATTCCCTGATTATGTACAACAAGTAGAGATTCCTCGAGGAAGGAAGGCTCCAAAATCACTAGCCAAATTCTCAGGGGAAAGTAGAGAATCTATCGTCGAGCACATCGCTCGATACACTATGGAAATTGGTGAATTTACTAATGTCGAATATTTAAAAATGAAGTTTTTCCCTTCTTCCCTAGCTAAGAATGCTTTTACTTGGTTTGCAAATCTGCGGCCAAATTCGATCTTCTCATAGGATCAGTTAGAAAAAAGTTTTCATGACCAATTTTTTAGAGGAGAAATAAGGGTAAGCCTGACCGATCTATTCACAATAAGATGGGGCAGGGGGAGTCAATCGATGACTACTTAGCCAGGTTCAGAATGATGAAAAATCGATGCTCCACCCCTATCCCAGAGTCTGAGATGGTAAAGATGGTTGCTAATAGACTTGATTATAACATTAGGAAAAAATTAGTCAACCTGTAATTCCTAGACTTGACCCAGCTAGCAGAGAAAGTTCAACAAATCGAACAACTAAAAGCCGAAAAAGAGAGGATAGAAAGAACTAGGCTTTGAAAGGCTAAATAATTGTGGCCGAAATTAGAGCGGCCAAGTTACAAGCAAGCCCTCCCTATGTTTGTGCTTCACTTAGGCCCATGAAAGGAAAAGAAAAGGCTAACACTAGTCATAAGTCCTATTCTTTGACATAACAAAGGTAGATCAAATTTTCGATGTATTGCTAAAGGATAAATCAAATTATTCTACCCGAAAGGGAAAAAATGCCTTCAGTGGAAGAAATAAAAAATTGAAAATTTTGTAAATATCATCAGATTATTGGGCATTCGACTAACAATTGTGTCTGTTTCAGGGATTTGATTCAAAAGGCAATTAAAGACGGACGCTTGAAGTTCGAGGACAAACCGTAATCTAGCGTGACCGTCGATGTTAACCCCTTTGAGATGAACTCAGCATTCATCGAGCCTATTCATTTGTTGATCAATGATGCAGGACTTGATGTGGAAGAAAAGATGAAAGAGGCAATGGAGCCAAATGCATTTGAGAGTTCTGAAAAGCCAATATACCCCAAGGTTGGGTAAGATTTGCTAGACTTCTTTTTAAAATAGAAGGATGCTAATGCAAATGTGACTATTGGCCCAAGGTGTAGCGCAGTATTTGATAAGACAGCTACAAAAGTATTTGAAGATGAGAAAAAGGTTGAGGTCGAAAGAGAGAAAAAGAGAATCGAAATAGAAAGGCAAGAGGTCGAGAAAAAGTTAACTGAAAAAGAAGCTGAGATGGCACGATTAAGAAGTGACATATACAAAAGGTAGATCTCTATCAACATTGAAAAGCTGGGACCCAACACGCTGCAGCCGTGCAAGGGTGCGAAGTAGTAAGTAAAAACTATAGTAATGCTCGATCAGAAACCAGAAGGAATTCAGATGAGGACTCTAGTTCCCCCATCGAATATGATAAATAATAAGTGGATCCATAATACACGTAAGGCTCCTGGGCCTTATATTCAGATGCCATACTGGAAGAAAGCAAAGTTGGTGAAACCTCGATATCATGAAAGCCCTTTACCAAATCATGTGTGGCAAAGGAGAGGGAATATGCAGTCTCAGATGAACCCAAATGGATTTGTTTATGGACCCCAACAGCCTTTCCAAATGTCAGGATATCATCCGACTAGGCATGGGGAAGGATATCGACAAGGAAAATATCCTGAGGATGTATCATTGGAGGATTTTTGAACCCAACCTGATGTTAAACTACCACTATTTGCTTATTCTTCTTCAGAACCCCACGAGGAAAAGGGGAACCATGCATCAAAAAAGATAAAAGAACTATAGTTTGAAGATAAGGATGATCTGTTGACTGAAAATTTCTAGACTGGGTTCGATGATGACCTAGAAGCCATACCGGGGGCTAATTTTGTTGGTATGGTGATGATTCTGCTAACAGAGTTTGAGAAGAAAACAGAAACACAGGGTAATAGTGAAGATTGTTTCAATGTGTTTCCAGAGCAAGAATGTTTCTTTTTTGGAAGTGATGAGGATGAAGGTGTGTTATTCGAAGGGCTAGATGAAGTAATGAAGTCACACCTTCGACTGTTACATGTTAAGGCCGACATAGTCAGAAAATTGATCAACCGAGTACTGGTCGATTGAGGGGCTGCCATAAACTTGTTACTAGAGTCCATGCTGGCCAAGTTTGGAAAAATGGTCGACCAGTTGGTAAAGGCTAACATAGTAGTAACTGACTTCATAGGTAAGACCTCTATTTCGAAAGGAATCATTATGTTAAAGTTGAAAGTAGGATCCATCAATAGGATCACACCTTTCATTGTAATTGCTTCAAAAGCTGGTTACAATGTGTTGTTAGGAAGAGAATGGATCCATGAAACTAGAGTGGTACCTTCAAGCTTCCATCAGAAGTTGATTATCTGGAATGAAAAGGGGAATATTGAAGTCATAGTAGCTAATGATAGCCCATGTTATTTTCAGCAAGACCATGCAGATTTCAAGGTTTACAATCCAAAAGTAAAGCCTCTCGTGGTGGATGATAGCACCTTTGATTGGAACTTGTCGAGGGATGCTATTTTAGTCCAAATGGTCTATATTTTATGCCTAAGGCTGAGGTAGGATCGGCCCGGCAAGAAATTTAGTATGGATTTCTCGAGCCATCTAGCTTAATTGTTAGCCTATATGGCCGACAAATAATTGTGTACAGAGGAAGTAGGATTTTTGCATTTATGATTCTAGCCCTTTAGGATTTGAACAATCTTTGGAAGAAAAAAAAAAAGAGTCGAAGTACAAGATCCACTCGAGGAAGTCAATTTAGGAGACGATGGTAAACATTGACCCACATATATCAGCTCCTTGATCAGTCGTCAATTCAAAGAAGAGTTGGTGGAGGTGCTCAAAGAATACAAGGATTGCTTTGCATGGGAATATGAAGAAATGCCGGGATTAAGTCGAACACTTGTTGAACACAAGCTCCTAATCAAAGAAAACATTCGACTAGTAAAGTAAGCACCTCAAAGGTTTTCACCAGAAATAATATCGAATGTAAAAGAAAAAATCCAGAGATTATTAAGAACCAAATTCATCTGAACTGCCAGGTATGCAGACTGGATCTCTAACATCGTTCCTATTCTAAAAAAGAATGGTAAGCTCAAGATATGCATTGACTTTAGAAATTTGAACAATGCTACGCCAAAAGATGAATATCATGTGCCTATTATAGATATGTTAATTGATTTAGCCTCTGGTTTTGAATTTTTGAGTTTTCTTGATGGACATTCTGGATATAATCAAATTTACATTGTAGAAGAAGATGTGTCGAAAATGCCATTCAGATGCCCTAGTGCCATTGGCACATTTGAATGGGTAGTAATGCCTTTTGGGCTTAAAAATGCTAGAGCCACATATCAACGAGCAATGAATACAAAATTCCATAAGTACTTTGGAAAATTCATGGAAGTATACATTGACGACGTTGTAATAAAATCAAAGTCCAAAAATGTTCATCTTGACAATCTGAAATTGGCTTTTGAAAAAATGTGCAGGCACAATTTAAAAATGAATCCTCTAAAATGTGCATTTGGTGTGTCAGCAGGAAACTTTCTTGGATTTCTCATTCATAAAAAAGGGGTCAAGGTTGATAGAAATAAAACAAAGGCGATAAGAGAAGCTGATCCTCCGTCAAACCAAAAAGAGCTATAGATTTTCCTTAGCAAAGTGAATTATTTGAGAAGATTCATCTCAAATCTGTCTGGAAAAACAAGATTTATTGCCGCATTAATCAAGCTTAAAAAGGAGGAAGAATTTTGCTGGACTCTGGAGCATTAAGAGGCTTTCAACCAGAGCAAGTGATATTTGTCATCGCCTCCGATCATGGCTCCTCCAAGGCATGGAAAACCCATGAAGCTATACATTTTAGCGTCGGAAAACACTATAGGAACTATGTTGGCAAAAGATGATGATGATGGTGTCAAAAGAGTAGTATACTACCTAAGCTGGGCATTGATTGACGTTGAAACTGGATATAGCTCGATCGAGAAATTGTGTTTTGCCTTGTATTTTTCTTGTATGAAACTCAAGCATTATCTAATTCCATGTGAAATCTTTGTTGTTTCCCAATTCAATATTATTAAGTACATGTTTTATTCCCCAATTTTGCATAATCAAGTCGGAAAATGGATGTTGGCTCTTTGGCTCTAACCGAGTTTTCACTCCATTTCGTGCCTACAAAAGCAGTAAAAGGGCAACCTTTGGTTGATTTTGCAGTCGACCATCCAAGGCCTAAGATTCAGGTCGACCTAATTGAACACAAGCCATGGAAGTTATTCTTCGACAGATCAAGCCATGAAAAAGGGGCAGGGATTAGAATCCTGCTAATTTCCCTAATGGAAGAACCGACTAAATTCCTTCTTGAGCTTCACAAAGACTGCTCTAACAACGAAACTGAGTACTAAGTATTAATAATGGGGTTAGAAATACTAATTGAAAAAGGAATTAGAAATGTTGAGCCAATTGGGGATTCCCAGTTGGTGATAAAACAAATGTCAAAAGAATATAAATGTACAAATGAAAACTTGACTAGATACTTGTCACTTGTTTTGAAATTGTTAAGCTACTTTGATAATGTTACTATTCGACATGTGCCAAGGGAAGAGAATTTTGAGGCTAATGAGCTAGCTCAATTAGCATTGAGGTACAAAATAGTCCTTTAACATTGAAAAAATTGATTGAGTTGAAAGGGCAAGGCACACTTTGTCATGAAAGGGAGGTATACCTGTTAAATCTTAGTCCCTCAGATTGGCGAAGACCCATTGTCAAATTTTTTGAAAAATCCCGATGTTGCCATAAATAGAAAGATAAAAAGTAGGGCATTGAGTTATACAATATTAGGGGACGTTTTGTTTAAAAAGAGCGTCGATGGTAACCTTTTAAACTGTCTAGGTGAGTTAGAGGCTTACATAGCTCTCGCAGAAGTACACGAAGGAATATGTGGTGCCCATCAGGCAAGGGATAAGATGAAATGGATTTTGTATAGGCACAGGGTATATTGGCCATCTATGATTAAGGACTGCTTCAAGTTTGCAAAATCATGTGAGAAGTGTCAGAAACATGGTGGTATACAACATATGCTAGCAGCAGAGTTGCATTCGATCGTGAAGCCTTGGCCATTTCGAGGATGGGCGCTTGATCTC
The DNA here is from genome assembly GCA_031439595.1 of Pterocarpus santalinus. Lineage (NCBI taxonomy): Eukaryota > Viridiplantae > Streptophyta > Magnoliopsida > Fabales > Fabaceae > Pterocarpus > Pterocarpus santalinus. The sequence continues at coordinate 27,030,928 of CM062525.1, forward strand.
ATTGGGCAGATCCATCCCCTTTCATCAAAGGGACACAAGTATATACTATTGGCTGTCGATTATTTTACAAAATGGGTCGAAGTAATACCATTGAAAGAGGTAACATAATCCGAAATCATTGACTTTATCAAAGAAAATATAGTGCACCGATTCAGAATACCTCAAATACTGACAACTGACCAAGGACAATGTTTACAAGTCGAAGGGCATTAGAATATGTTGATAGTCGGCAAATAATGATAACTTCGATGCCATATTATGCTCAAGTGAATGGCCAGGTGAAAGCAGTTAACAAGTCAATCATCACCTTGATAAAGAAAAATGTTAATCGAAGACCAAGAAATTGGCACAATTTGTTAAGCCAGACCCTATGGGCCTATAAGAACATACTTAAAGATGCAACGGGCACCATACCCTACAAACTTGTGTATGGCCAAGATGTTGTTCTGCTAATCGAAATTAATCTACAAAACATTCGAGTGGCAAGGCAAAACGAGTTACCCATTGAAGACTATTGGAATGCGTTATTTGATGAATTGAACGAATTGGAAGAAGAGAGAATAAGAGCATTGGAAAATTTTGTTTGACATAAAGAGTCTATTGCAAAAAGTTACAATCATCGAATTAAACCAAAGTTTTTTAGTGAAGGTGAATTAGTATGGAAAGTCATTTTACCTATGGAGAAAAAGTCGAGGACACTTGGAAAATGGTCCCCGAATTAGGAAGGGCCATTTAAAGTTGAAAAAAGATTTTTCGGGAATGCGTATGCATTGACCGAGGTTTATAATGACTTAAAAATTGCATCAATAAGTGGTAAATATTTAAAGCAATATTAGCCAACGATACATGAAATACTAATCAACAGTGAAGAGGTACTTCGAAAAATTAACAGGATTTCTTGTCATTATCAGAAATTTACAGAATCATCGCCAAAAGGAAGTCCTTGCATTAAAAAAAAAAAAAAAGAAAAAACTTAAGTTAAAAAGGTCCTAACAGCTAACTTCAGCTCCTCTTGTTGCTTGGCCACCCTATCTCTAGCTGCTCGAGCCTATTCAAGAGACTTACGAGTCTCTTTGACAAGTGATGACTTTGTTTGACGCTGAGATTGCTTCCTCAAATGTCTGTTTTCAGCTTCAACAATATTAACTCTCAATTCCCTACAGCTTGGTCGAGAGTTTATTTCTTCTCTTTCAAGATTCTTAGCCTTTCTTCAATAAAAGCAATCTCTTTCACCATGTCCTGCACCTATGATTCTCCTGCAGCTAGCTTCATCGAAGCTAGATCTTTGGCCTTTACAGAGCCTTCAAGCTCATGATTAAAGGCTTCAAGGTGTTGCGCAGCATGAGAAAATGAAGCCTCAGCAACATCTACTTTTGGCACTTGTTCCAAAAGATCTTCCATGAAGTGGCAGAGAGATTGGTAAAAAGGTCGAACAGAGGCAGCAAGGATAGCCTTGCTCAAAGAAGAAATAGACTCGAGCAGGGATTGTTCGGCATCACCATCAACAGCCATGGCATTGAGAGGCTGATTTAGAATAGTCGAAATCATGCTAAGAAGACTGTTAGAAGCCTCGATAGCAGGAATCGACGTCGATGGAGTAGCATGAGTTAGAGTTGGAGAAGGAGGCTTTCCTGACGGTCTCTGTACCTTAGAGCCAGATATCGACAGCAAAACTGGCAGGCAAAATCTCATCAAAGGCATTGAGGTCGCCAAAGTCAATGTCATCATCGTCATCACCAGCGCCAGCCCTAAGTGGCACACCTTCAAGAGGGTGAGGCTCAAGAGTCTCAGCATGAGTTGATCTAGAAATAAGGATGGGGAAACTCTTGGATGGTTGATCGACAACCTCCCTCTCTTCATCCTCGACTAGTATGGCATCTTTGTCCACAGCTAGGGATACGATGTTGTCATCTTCATGAGGATTCTTCTGCCCTGAAGTCATCCTTATTTCGACATGCTCCTCTTCCTCTCGACCCACTTCCTCCCCATGAAGGGCAGCATCATTCTAAAACAAAAGAAAAATGTTAATAATAAGAAAAAAGGGGGAAAATGAAAAGCATTGACTGAAGAAAGGTTGAAGGATTAAATTACCCTGGTCTTTGACAGTTCTTTATCATTAGGAGTCTCAGTGGGATTGATAGATGGAGAATTACTCGAAACTCTCCCAACACCAGGTTGTTAGAAAGTAAAGAACTACAAGTTAAAAAAAAATAACAAGAAGTAAATACCTTTGCCAAGGGAGCCTTCTTAGAAAAATGGCTCGAAAGAAAAGGGCATTTTTTAGGGCCCTCCTTCGGTAGGTCTTTGTCTTTCCCTTTTTTCAAAACTAGGGCTTTTCATTTTTGACCCTTAACTGGAGCCGCCTCTTTGTCTTCGGGGTCATCCTAGTTCTTGACAAGTTTGGAGGGGTTTGGTACAACATCTATAATTTTTATCAACTCGGTGGCTGCAGAAGAGTATTACAATAAGAGATCAGAACAAAAGGAAAAGATAAAAAGAAAATAAGGAAAATAAAATACCTAGTAGAAAATATTGGGCAACCCTTGAGTGAGACTGAACGAAGGCTACAGTCATGCTCGACAGATAAAGACCAATGAATGTCATGACTTGATGTCGAGGGTGTAAAAATAGAATCCCACGGGGACCTTGAGGCGGATCCGGACAACTATCGGCAAGGCCAAATGAAGCATTTGGTAATGGAGGGAACAAGAAAGGAGTCATATAAGACTCTTGCCGAGCAAAGGGGTTAACGGACTTGGCTTTTTCAAAAGTGTGCCAATATTGTCCCTCATGCTAATCCTTCTTTTGTTTAAAGACTTCCACGGCTTCCTGAGCCACCCTTAAGGTTGCCCATGGATTATACTTTACTTTAAAAAAGTTTTTGAAGCGAAGGATTTCTTAATAATGTGTACCTTTAGTCTTCGATGAAGCAACCCTTTTTTGCAAAGAAACATTAGGAAGATTAGCTACTAAAGTTTCTTTGCAAATCAAAATTCTGTGACACTGAGATTTGTAATAATCTAGCCACTATGAAACAAAGGAAAGGGTTGCGAAGTAGCTATTCTCAAAATCAAAAGGAAGATACAAACTCCGTTTATCATCATTCTCGCCCAGAAAGTATTCTCGATCGGAAAACGCCCCAAGTGAGGCACCACAGAATTGAATATCTGGGTCGAGTGAGTAAGGCACTGGGAGAGCTTGGGAGAAACCAAATTGTCAAGCAACAAAAGGAGGATTGTGAAGCTCGACATTCATGTTATTAGAATTTGGAAAACCCGAGGGGAAAGCTTAAGAGCATAAAAAGTTTGACCAGATTCCATTCAATTTGGCCTGCATCGAAGGAATCGTAGCGACTCTGGGGCATGTAAACCAATTAGCTCCTACAACTCGATGACAATAATGTCGAAAAGGGACACCTAGTGAAGGTGTTTGAAAAAGAAGAAAAACTCATCCACTATAGGGGTATGCATGGGCACATCTTGACACAAGTAACAAAGTCGACGCCCATCAATGTTTGTTGGAAGATTGGATGGAGTTGAAGCATGGAGAAAAGACTCAAAGATAGCATTGGCCCACAGTTGGAGAAGCCATATAGGGCCACCAGGGTTGATCGGATGGTCATTTTGAAGCTTGGTCACTATCGAGCCAATTTCTTCGTAGAGTTGGGCTACTATTAACTTGGATAGAGAAAGTTGGTGCCCTTCATGAAGCATTATGGCCAACGCATAATACCTCTATTGCATCTGAAGGCTTGACTAAAGAATACTACATCATTTAGCCAATATGAAAGAAAGGCTACATGTTCGACATCCGACACTGGAGTCGAAGGAGAGCCCATGTTGTTGTGAATAAAGGCTATATATGAGGCTTCTGAATCATTAAGGTTAGAAGCCTTTACATAGTCAGGGACAAGGTCAAAATGGATGAGCTTGCCTATGGGTTGAAAGCCTGTCATAGTAGCTAATTCAAAGAGTGTAGGGGCGATCATTCCATGAGGAAGTTGGAAGGTATTAGTGATTTTGTTCTAGAAGTAGAAGAAAGGACCTAACATCAAAGGATTAAAAAAATGGGTTACAAAAGAGTTGGATAAAGTTGAAAATGCCTATGACCTTCTACTATTCACTCTTAGTCATTTGAACCCTATGTAGCCATTAAATGAACTCGGGGGAGTTTTTGGGAAGAGACCTGAAAGGACGCTTGGATGATACAAAATGCTTAATGAAGATTTGGTCTTGGCTAGCAATAATGGATTGATCTTGAGCGCAAGAGAAAAAAGAATGTACTTTCTGGGTTTCTTCGGGAGACAGTAGAGGTCCAAGAAACGTGTGGGTTTGAGAACCAAGGAGCAATAGAAGGATTACCTGACTCTGTAGAAGTTCAGTAACCTCCGGCTCTGGTGCCAAGCGGCGGTTACCATCCATAATAGGTTCCGGAGTAGAGGCCACAACAGTTGTCTGGGATTCTTTAGCCATTGAAAAATGGAAAGAAAACAAGGAGGTTGAAAGAAAGTAGAATAAGGGAAAAGGAAACTTTGGAAACAGATAAGGAACGAAGATGAAAGAAGACTCAGAGAAGAAGATGGAGAGTTTAATTTCGGAAGAAAGAAAGGTAATGATGCAAAAAGCACATTTATAGAGAAGAGAAAAAAGAAAGAAAGGGAAACAATAAATGGGAAAGACTATTGAGGTGACAAAGAATGCCAGTGTCTTTGACACATGTACAAGATTAAAAGTGAGACCATGCAAAAAGAAAATCAAGGTGGAGGTGGATTTTCATCTCTAAACTAAAAAATCGTTTAGAAAGAAGTTAAGAAAAGATTTGATTTTTATCCTACATAAAACTCAAATCTTGGGGGGCATTTGTTAAGCGAAGAAAAAAGAAAAAGGTCGAGATATATTCGACCCAAAGTGTATTAACACGAAAAGAATTGAGGACAAGTGGCAACACATAATGAAAACTTTTCGACAAAGGAAGGGAGTCGAAGCCTACAGACCACAGGTAGAGGGTCGAAAAGTATCAGATGTTCGCAGGTCGAAAATATATATAAAGTCAAAATCAACTCGTGAAGACTTTAAGCTTAGTTTGAACAGTAAAATTGGGGAAATATTTTGACTAGATCGAAATATCATATAAATGTGAATGATAAAGGGGCAAAAGGATAATCCAAGATAGAATAGGTTCTAGAAAGTATAGAGGGGCCTACAAATGACCTAAAGACGTGATAAGGGAACGTGGTGATGAGAGAGAATGAAATAATAAAGAAAGCAACGTGGATTGCAAAGTAACGGACTGCAGAATGAGGGGATAATGGGCCTTGGAAGAACAAATTTCAGGACGTGGGGGTAATGGACCTCAACTTCCAGCGGATCAGGAAGACTATTAAATAGCCGACTTATGAAGAAGAAAGGGGACTTTTTGCATAATTGAGAATCACCGCTAAACACACTGTATCAAGATGCTCACACTAATACTTAAGAGTATGGAGGAACTTAAGTAATAGTCCTTTACATTTGTTATCTTTTAGTTGTTTTTTTACCATTCAGTATCAATTTCTAGTGTATTAATACATCGTCATTGTTGATATTTCTGGCCATTTCAATTTCAATAAGTTTATATTCTATCATTTGTTTATTTTTGACGCTTTAATTTATGAGAACTCATCGGAGGAACCGTTTTGGCTCCCGGAATTGAGATTTGCGAAGCAAATTGATAACAGTCGATTTGATTTGTTTTGTCGACTTAAAAATCAAGTAAACACCTGGAAGTCGACTCGTCCAGGATCAACAGGCGCGGGTCCACCAGAATCTTTTGCATGATGCTCATGCACTTCCGCTCCTCGTTGGAGGTGAAGCAGATCAGGCTATTCCTGCTAATGGTGTCCTTGGACTTCCCCAAGGTAAGCTCCGCAATCGCCAACTCCACCTAGAGCAAGATAAATTTCTTTTTCTTCTTTTTGTGCATTCTTTTGTTAATATTGCAATTTTAATTTTCTTTTTTGCCAAAAAAAATTGCTTCTCTTTCATTTGGAAGTAATTTGTGTTGTTTGATTTTTTACGTATAATGGCAGTCGCAACATTGAACCAGCTGCTATAAATTTCATATTTTTTGTGTTGTTTTTATTAATTTTTTAAATTTGCGAACTTTGTGTCATCTCTTTTAGTGATTATGTTTCGTTCTTTGCAACCTAAGCATATCATATAAGCTTCAATATTTTTTATATGTTAGAATTGTGGTGTTTTTGTGATAGTTGTGTTATGTAGTGTTTTTACTTTTTTTTTTCCCCCTTTGGTTGGAATTTTGGTTGGAAGTAGGTGGGTAAGAATGATGGAAAACCTAGATGATATTCTATCTTAAGTTTAGAGAAATTAAATCCACAAATAAGCCAAACTTGAAAAGAGATTTGTTTTTTGGGTAAGTGATATGAATCTACTAATGCTGAAACGATGATCTCATGGTGGTGTTGTGCCTAGTGGGTAGGCTCACGGCAGCTAGATGGTGATGAGTTGTGAGGTATAGATGAATTGATGATGGCAATGGCATACTGTGGTGTTGGCATCAATGCAGAATGGCGAGTAGTAATCGGAGGGGTGAAGGAGAGGAGAGAAAGAAAAATTTTACAGTGTTTACATGTGATTGGTTAAATGCACCCTCATCTCCTAGTCTTTAAGCAATAGGGTGTGTGGTGCACTTTGAAAAGTAAGATGCGCGATAGCAATCATCATGAAGAACCGCTTTCTACTTTTTACATTTTGGAATTCAAAAATGCTTTATGGTGTGACTTCATTTAGTATGAATTCAATCACGAAGGGCCCAAACCGTTGATTTCCTATGATCATTTTATTTTAAATTTTTTATTAGCTAAAATATAAAAAATAGAAGAAATGTTGTTTGCACTAGAATTTTCTTAGCCTCCATGTCGACCCACTTACATCCACTATTAGCTAAGGTGTGGACTTCACATGATCTTGGTCCACACCCAATCCAATAATGGATGGGAATGAGTTAACACGGAGACCAAAAATTTTTAATATAAATAACATAACTCAAAAAACAAATCACTAGTAATAGCTATTTGTGCATTTTTTACGAAACCTGTTTTTGTAATATTTGATAAAGCAAGGATGATACCTTATTTTAGTTAGAATCAAAATCCTTAGACGTTTTGAACGAACTGGTTGAACTCAAGTATGAGTCATATCAAGAAGTTTATTATATACATAAAGCGATTACAAGAATAATAATAAAATAGGAGATAAAATCAATAGATAATAGAAAGATAATGATAAGACTTAAAACTAAGGATAAGATACAATAAATAAAATCAAAATTTTAATAAATTAAATATTTAAATTCTAATTAAGATAGGGTGTCATTCTTGCTTTATCAACATTTAGCATCACTTGTTTGGATTTGTTCACTGCCATTCTATCCTTTTGTAGTAACAGGGAAAAATAAAGGAAATGCTGTTCTTTAAATAATTATATCCATGTTTTGTTTGAGATGAAAATTGAAGTTTGGTTAATTGGAACACAAATAAGATCATTTACATTTGGCTTACTATATGATCAGTTCATCCTGCAATAATCATCTTTATCAGTCAATCATACATTATAATATTATTAAGTAATTTTAGCTATAATAACAATTATCTAAAAGAATAGGGTTGTCTCAGGCCATCGGGAGGGAATGTAAACATTTTGTCGAATCTTTACGAACAAATATATGAAAAGTTAAAATTTTTAATAATGTTACAATAAAAAAAAAATTAATAATGTTTTAGCAAGACATAACATTGACTTTACACGTGTCATTTTTTTTCAAGTATTTTTCTCAATGAAACAAACTAGAAAGAAGATCAGACGCGTGAATATATTTCTGTTTGATATAGTGAAAAAAGACAAACGTACTATTAAACTGTAATAGCAGCGCACCGAAAAAAAAAAAAATGTAACAACAATCATAAATAAGTATATAAAAGAATATGTCCAGGGACAAAATAGACACGATGATTGACTTGGCCTTGAGGTGGCTCTTATTTTGAACCAACGTGGGTTGAAAGCCGCGAACACAACAGTGTTCTCCGTCGCCTCCACCCTCCTATTCCTCCCTCTGTCTCTTTCCAGTTTCTGCACCGTCAAATATTTTTCCGCATAACCTTCAAATATTTTGCATCACCTTCAAATCCCACACCCATCATCGACCACCATTATCAATGGCACTTACCACAACAAAACCTTTCTCCACCCACCACACCACCTTCCTTTTCTTCTCTTGTATCCTTCTCCTCGTCTTCTCCACACATGCCTCCACCAGCACCACAACCACCACTCAACGGTTCAAGGAAGCTCCAAAATTCTACAACTGCCACACGTGCGCCCACATCCGCAGCCACGCGAACATCACGTGCTCCCCCGACGCTGTCCACGTGGCAATGACCCTCGACGAGGCCTACCTCCGCGGCTCGATGGCGGCCATCCTCTCCGTCCTCCAACACTCCTCCTGCCCCGAAAACATCGTCTTCCACTTCATCTCGGCAGCGTCCAAATCCTCCTCTGCCGCCACCCTCAACAGCACCCTCGCCGCCTCCTTCCCCTACCTAAACTTCCAAATCTACCCCTTCGACGACGGCGCCGCCGCCGGCCTCATCTCCACCGCCATCCGCTCCGCCCTCGACTGCCCCCTCAACTACGCCCGCACCTACCTCGCCGACCTCCTCCCCCAATGCGTCACCAAGGTCGTCTACCTCGACTCCGACTTGGTCCTCGTCGACGACATTGCCAAGCTCGCCGCCACGCCACTCCGCTCCCAAGCAGTCCTCGCAGCCCCAGAATACTGCAGCGCTAACTTCTCTGCCTACTTTACGCCGTCGTTTTGGGCCAACCCTTCGCTCTCGGGGACCTTCGCTGGCCGCAGGCCCTGCTACTTTAACACGGGCGTAATGGTCATCGACCTCGCGCGATGGCGGGTCGGTGACTACACCACGAGGATCCAGGAGTGGATGGAGCTCCAGAAGAGGATGAGGATTTACGAGCTGGGATCGCTGCCGCCGTTCTTGCTGGTTTTTGCGGGGAGGATTGCGCCGGTGGATCACCGGTGGAACCAGCACGGGCTTGGGGGGGATAACTTCCGCGGGCTTTGCCGGGACCTGCATCCGGGCCCGGTGAGCCTGCTGCATTGGAGTGGGAAAGGGAAGCCCTGGGCCAGGCTTGATGCCAATAGGCCTTGCCCATTGGATGCGTTGTGGGCTCCCTACGATCTGCTCGAGACTCATTTTGCTCTTGAGGCGTAGCTGATGTCATAAATCGGAAAATTTTTTCATTTTTATTTGAAGTAAATTCAACTATACTGTATCATTATTTTTTTTCATGGCTGAATTATGGGCACTGAATCAAGAGGGTTGACATTGTAGATGAAGAAGATTAAGAAGAGGTTTGGATTACTTTTTGGAGTTATATTATTTGTACACAAAGATGGGATATCCAAATATAATACTTTCTCACATAAATATATAATATATTACCTTATTTTAATACATATGCATTTTGATATTCACTCATACTTATAAACATTTCTCTACTTTTTGCGTTGTACAGTACGGTATATAACTTCTTATTATGGCACTCGCCTTTTTTTTTTTTTTTCGATTGAAGAGGTAGTGAATGACTGTTACTACTTAACATTGCTAACAATGAATTGAATTACAAAGATTTTCATATGGTCTTTAAGTGTCATTTTTTTTAAGTAATTGCTATTTTGTTTTTGATCCAGAATAATAATTAGATTATATATTTCTTAAAGTAAAAAAAAATTAATATTTAAACTTTTCAAATTGTTAAGTTAAATTCATCTCAGATCGAAATCTACTCTTACTACGAGCAATTACGTGCAATTAGGCAAGGTGTTTGTGTGGTTTGTTGGTTTCTTCTATTTTCTTCATTTTTCTTGGTAGAGAAACGGGGCGTGAGCGCAAAACACAAAAACACTAACTAATAACTCTGGGCAGCGCAACACCACAAATGTCTTCCATGAATTTTTTTTTATTCTACTTTCGTTTATTTTTCCATTTCTATTTTTGGTGAACTATATACGAAATAGAATATTTCAGAAATAGTTTTATAGTTACCCGTGTATATGAAATCTAAGGGCGTAATTATGGGACCAATCAATCAACTTGAATGGTTGCCAGTAGGAGGAAAGGAGAGCGTGTGGCATGATTTAAAGGGCCTGAAAAGGATCAGATACTTTTCGCGTATTTTTCTTGTCGAAGTGAATCCCTGAACAGTTTACCTTCTATTGCCTGGCCAAAGGCAAACATTAATTTGGGAGGTTTTGACCAGGTTCATTATGATTGTTCAAACTTTGCTTTGGTAATCTAAAAATTTAAAGTTGAAATTATATCTTTTGTTTACTAATTTGCACGAGAGTGAAATTGTTGGCAACAACTAAAGTAGCTATGAAGCACTAACACTATAGTTAATAATATCTTTATAAAAGTATATGCACAATTTTTCTTACGAAAAAAAGAAAAAACCTACGCACTAGGCTTCTCACTAATGTCCTTTTATTGAGTGGTTGACGTTACAACTTCAGGATCCTTCTGATTTTCTTGTCGCCTAATTTGTGTGTTCCCCTGTTAACAACTGCTTGTTATGCTTGAAACCTATTCCTCCAGCCATTCATCAGGTCTATTTAAGAGACTCAAGGTGGGAGAAAACCCATAAGTCCATAACCAAGAGAGGAAGAGAGCATAAGAAGTACAAAACTATAGCAATGGCAGAGCTACCGCGCTCTTGTTTCTAATTAATTAGGCGGTACTTATTTTGCTTTTAGAAAGTAAATTACTCCTATTTTTTATGGAAAATGTAAACATTAAAATTATTAGCGTTTTTAAAATTATAAAAACATCACTACAAACGAACAACATGATCTAAGTTTCAAATTAAGCAACATTTTATAAATGTTCAGTAATCCTAGTTGAAGTGGCACTAGAATCTTTTTTGTCAAGATTATCAGTTCTCAAATCAAAATAAGTCAAGCTATTTGTATATTAATTCATGTCTTTTCCTCTCATTATGTGTCTATAATAAGTCTAAAAATAAATATAAATAATATTATTTTTTAATATATCTAAAAAAATCAGTGTGCACTTATTTCTTATGAATATACATGGTGAACAAGTGGATGTGATCCTATTGAAGCTATGAGTCACTGGTGTGGAGAATTAAACTGGAATGACAAGGAACTCTCAGCTATTACTCAGCTAGTCACAAATGGTGACACTAATTGCTGGGGAGGATGTTTTGCATTAAGACTAACCATCAACGCTTGAAAGAGCTTACAAATTAGGTTAACCTTACACTCGAACAACAACACTACATAGCTGAGTTGTTAGGCTTTGATTATGAGATTATATATAGCCCTAAGAAAAAGAACCAATTGGTGGATGCTTTCTCTAGTCATGTTGAAGATATGACTTGTGCAGACTCTCAGCTATATGCTTATACTACCCTTCAATCCAACAATATGACAATAATATCTCAGGTTAATGAACACCAACTAGATACAATTGTTCTTAATAGTAACTAGGAAAAAAGGGAGTTGGAAGCAGGCTACTCAGTTAAGAATCGTATATCGTATTACCAGGATAAAACTTAGGTCCAAAGGATCCTACCCTGACATTGGTACTTTCACAAGAGTTCCATTGCAATCTAGTTGAAAGGTGGTAGCGAGTGTTGCAGCCTGCTCCAAATTATAATTTTAAAATACTTAATTACACTAAATTTGAAGTATAGTGCAGCCAAGATCGTCTCACAAGGATGTTGTTGATATCTAGTTAAGTAACAAGGGGGTATGTGCAAACATGCAATATACAAGCTATAAAAGAAAATTAGGTGAAAATAAAATCACTAGTTCAAAGAGTTCCTTAGGCATAAGGTGAATTAAACATTAACGTACAATATATCAAACACATAAAGGGTGGTTAATTTGAACTATTGGAGAGACCTCTACTAACAACCTCACAATTCTACCTAGAGAACTCTAGGAATTCAACCAACACATAATTGATTAGATAATTGAGACCTCAACTCTAATTAACCTATATTGATTTCTAGTCCCAATTGTATTAGCTTAAGTTTGAACCCAAACCCAATTCCTAATTCTTTAACTAATCAAGTTCATACCAATTGACCAATTAGCAATCACTCAACTAATTCCTCATTCATAAACCCATATATCAATACCATTCAATGCAAGTTTACAAATAAAAGAGGGCAAAGAATCAAGAAAACAGACATGATTGAAATTCAGGCGTAGGGTTTCAAGATTACAACCATAATATCCTTGGAGTCTCCTTGAACTAGCTTGAAGTCCTACTCCTCCATAGTAATGAAGGTTACAAAATAGAACCCAAAACAAGTATCTTACAAAATGAAAGGAAAGGAAAGGAAAAGAAAAGAAGAGGAGAGGAGAAGAAAAGAGAGAAAAATGAAAAATGTTAGGGAGGAGCATCTTTTTTTTGGCATCTGTGTTTTCTCACTACTTATCAGACCTAGAATATAAAAATCCAAAAATATGCTTGAGCCCAAATTAATCCTCTACCACTTAACTTTAAGTGAACACCTAATTTGCTTAATTTGGACTTGAAATGAGAGAGTTATGACCCAATCTTTATAGCATATCCAGGTTGTACATTTATTCATGTTAGTCAATTTTAACAGCCAATAAGTCCATGAAATTGTCATTATTTTGGAGAGTAATCTTGTATGAATTGAAGTTTATATCAGCTTTATATCTTAGCTTTCAAATGGCACTAGTTTCACCTTAATTCAATGTCTACAACTGAAGTTATGGCCCAATTAGTGCACACTGCTCAGGTTCTAGCATAACAGCCATGTTCTGACTTTGTGACCCAATTCAACCCACTAGGCGTTTGAATTAGTTGTTGACTTCTCATCAAAGTTGTAGATCTTTCTCTCATATTTTCTACAATAATAAATTCGTAATTTTTAGATGTCTACAACTTAAGATACGCCTATAATACATAAATAGTATAAATTTGTAATAATGCTGAAAAATACAATTAAGCCCAATTAGAGTCCAAACTCATAAAATATGTCCAACATTGATCAATTAAGCACAAAAGAGGCTTAATACACTAGATACGAGAGTTAATTAATGTATCAAAATATTACTTATCACAAGGCAAATAGGTGTTCTAAAAGCCTATAAAGCTTTTATGTTCTCTCTTTTATTGGCCTAAGTTGAAGCAGTTACTTTCATAGCTAATTGTGAGGTATGCCAAGTCATAAAATATGCCACTACAAAACTGCAAGTTCCTTTGGCATCTTGGACAGATATTATAATGAGTTGTTCAACTACCTAAATCTAAAGGGTTTATATAACATGTGAACATGATATTTTGTTCGAATCATTTTCAAAAAAATAAAAAAATAAAAAAATTGAAAATGAAAGAAAGAAAGCAAAAACCAACCAATTTCAATCTATGTCTCCTAACACTTTTAGGCCCCCCCCCCCCCAAAAAAAAGGACAAAAAGAAAAAACATGAAAGGCTTGATCTTTTAAGTCCAAGTAGCAAAATTCACCTTAGTCCAAAAAATAAAAAATCAAATAAATTCAATAACATTAATCAACATCTTTCAAATTTGTATATAGTATCAATTAAAATAAATTATCTTCAATCAGCATTCTTAATCAAATTAAAGGATCTCAATTAGTATCAATAGACATTCGTCTGAATTAATTTGTCATTAATTTCATTCCTCTTTTTAAGCTTCTATAAATAAGCATCAATAGTAATAAAAAAAAAATATCAACAATTAATCAAAAAATCATCAATTCCACATACTTTTTTTCTCGGTTCTTCTTTTCTATCCTAGAGTGAATCTTAGCTTAAACACTATAGTGCTGTTGTGGTAATTCTTAATCAAATTTCTCTTTTCTCATAGGTATATCTCTTTAGCTCAAATTTTATTTTATTTGCTAAATGGGTTGCTTGAACTATTTTCATTCTTATTTTTGTTTATCATCTATTCACATATTATCATTATCACATTGGCTCATCATCTATTTTAGCTTGTGATCCAAAACCAAAATTAGGGCTATATGAAACTCGGTCTGGCTCGTAGACCTAGACCAAACCTGATCCATTCAGGCTGGGGTAGACCTGGGTTTGGTGAGAAAACAGGTTGGGTTGACAAAAATTGTAGAATACTTGGCTCTTTCTATGACCAAGTTTGGGCTAATGCTCGAGTCACTTGACCCCGCCCGCATATACATATACTAATATATGCATATATTTTATTTTCAAACAAGTTACATTATACTATGTTTTTACTTGCCATTTACTTTCCCTATTCCCTTCCATTCCTAATTCCTAGTGCTAGTTTCATCACGATGCCTCTTCTTCTTCCTCTTCGTCATTTCCACCTCCTTCTGTCACCACACTCACATTCACACTCATACTTGCAGGCGCTACAATAAAATTTCCTCCCCTTCCACCCCTCCCCAACCACCACCACCACCTCCTCTTCCAAACCCAAGCTCGAAACTGTCATCGACCTTACTCGGCTAACCACCCAAGCCTACTCCACTTTCCATTTTCTTTTCCCTTCCTTTTATTCTACAATTCATACATTCGTTTCTTCCACCATAGATGCTTACACCAATTTGCAAACCCTCGTCACCCTCAACCATAACCGTAGGCTCGTCATTTCCTATCGCCCTTCCACCCTGGATTTCCTCAAAACCTCTATGGTTTTGAGCTTCATCCTATTTTCTCTCCTCAGATTTTTGGTCAATTTGATTTCTAGGTTTTCTTCTTGGCGCCAAATCCCTAACCTTACCTTACATTACTTTTCCTTTCTAGTGTGTGCGTGGTGAAGCTTTGCTAAAATCCCACATTGAAAATCTAACAGCCACACTAAGGAGGGCAACAATAGTAAGAAGGTAAGCCTGAGACTTGCTGATTCTCCTAATTGTTTTACTTCTCATAGTTCACATTTTATTGTGATTTGGGTCTCTAGCTACAGATGTGTTCAGCTTATTTTGCACTTTATTATATATTTTTGCTTTAAATTGGTTTTAATTTTACTCAAAATTGTTAATTATTTCCTACTTTTGGTTACCATTTAAGTTTAGTTAAAAACAAACAGAAGAGGGAAAGCCATCTAGTTCAAGACCAGGGAATGAAACTTGTAATCCAATCTAAAACCCTCCTATAAACATAAACCCCACAAATTTGGTTTCTACAACAATATCTACCATACCAACGATGAATAAGAAAAATGAAGGTGAAAAAAAATGAGGTTGAAGGAGAGGGTAGTAAAAGTAAAAAGTCAATTGCTTGGGATCATTTCACTAAGCTTCCTTTGGTAGGGACTAAGAGGGAACACAAGGCCAAGTGTAACCATTTTCATGGAATATATAGTTGTCACCCTAATAAACATGGCACAAATTCTATGATTAAACATTTTCATAGTTCTCACAAGTGGTTATTTAATAAAGTGGGGAAGAAGGGCACACTTCATGGGTATATGCCAAAGATTGGTGAAGGAGTGGAAGATGGTTCATTTATGAAAGTTTCTCTTGGTTATAACTTAGAGGATTGTAAGAGGGGCAGTGATTGAATTTGTGATATGTGATGAAATTCCATTTTAGGTTGTGGAAGGCTGTGGGTTTCATAAGATATTGAGCCAATTAGAGCCTATATTTACAGTACCTTCTAGGGTGACAATTTGAAGAGATTACTATCAATTGTTTTTAGATGAAAAGAAAAAGCTTAAGGCTTGGTTTATGAAGTCATGCATTCATATTTGTTTGACAACGAATTATTGGACATCAAACCAAAATTTAGCTTACATGAGTTTGACAACACATTTCATTGATAAAGAGTGGAGGTTACAAAAAAGAATTCTAAACTTTTGCCTGGTTGAGAACCATAAAGGTGAAACCATAGGAAGAGAAATTGAGAGATGTTTAAAGAATGGGGAATTGAAAATGTATTCACAATCACAGTAAATAATGCAACCTCCAATGATGGGACCATCTCATACCTTCAAAATAAACTAGATGCAAGGGGTGGGCTAGTGTATGGTGGCAAGTACTTGCATATGAAGTGTTGTGCTCATATCTTTAATTTAATTGTAAATGAAGGTATTAAGGAGCAGCAATCATCCATTGAAAGCATTAGAAATGTTGTCCAATATATTAGATCCTCCCCACAAAGACTTAAAAAGTTCAAAGAATGCATTGAGGTTGAAATGATTAAGTTTCAAAGTCTTCTGTGTTTGGATGTTCCAACTAGGTGGAATTCCACATACATAATGTTAAAGCATGTTGAAAAATTTAAAAAAACCATTTGATAAGCTTTATGAACAAGAATCATATTTTAGGAAATGGTTTTGTGAAGATGAAAAGGGGAAAAAAAGTTTGGTCCACCTACAAGTTTTGATTGGCAACATGGTAGGATATTTGTTTAGTTTTTGAGAATTTTCTATGAGATGACTTTATGTTTCTCAGCTTCTTTGCATCTCACTTCGAATAAATGCTTTCATGAGTTAATATCATGAAGTCAAAATCAGTCTGAGCTTTTGGGGACTATAGCATGTTCTATGAGAGTAAAGTATGATACATATTAGGGAAATATTGAGAAATTTAGTCCATTGTTGTTTGTTGCTATTGTCTTGGACCCTTGGTACAAATTTGATTATATCTCTTGGAGTTGAGAGGATATATATGATAAGGAATTGACTTCTAGTATGCCCATTTTAGTTAAAGACACCTTGGATTCATTATATAAATTTTATTCAAATGTGAAAATGGTGGGGATTGTTCCAAGAGCATTATTTTGGATGAAAGTCTTAAAGGGTCTTCTTATTTCAAAGGCATTTCTGAAAATAGGGTGAATACATGGAAAAAACCATAAAAGGGCTAAAGCTAATTTAGATAGTAAATCAAATCTTGAGAAGTATTTGGCAGAGGATACCATGCATGACAGTGATGAAGGAGATTTTAACACAATGGATTGGTGGAAGGAAAATTCTTTAAAGTATAGGATCCTTTCTCTCATGGCTTGTGATATATTGGGTATTCCTATTTCTACTATTGCATCTGAGTCTTGCTTTAGTATTGGTGGACGTGTGCTTGATGTCTTTCGTAGCTCTTTGACACCAAAAATGGTTAAAGCTCTTATATGCACTCAGAATTGGTTATCCCTTACCAGACCCAAATTTGACGACCAGGATTTTGATCATTTTAATACTCCTAAGAGGAGTTTCGATGGTTAGTTTACTGCACTTTTATCTTTCTTGGTTTAGGTCATATAATTTTCACATGATATAGACTAACTTTATATATTTTGTAGATGTTTTTACTAATACATCTCTGTCACAGGGAACAAGTTCACAACAGGATGTGATGAATGTAGACTGATCACTAATGGATGTTGGCTGCTTTTTTTGGAATAGGAGAGTTGAGAATCATGTTTTGCTACATTTTTTTTTTAATATTTTGCTGCAATTAAATCATTTTTTTTTGGGGGCATAGAAGCCTAACACAAGAAGTATATATTGCTATAGCTGCAATTTATTTTTTGCTACAACTGAATTAGATGCTTTTATGTTGTATAAAAGCTTAGGATCTTAGATTAGGACAATGTGAAGTCATGTTGCAATTTGTTTTTTGGTGTCCAACTGCAGTTTTCACATGTTTATTTGGTGTATAGAAGCTTAGAAGGCTTGGCTTAGGACACAATATGTATATGAACAACTCTCATGTCATTTTATGCATCTATAATGAATGCAACAAAACTTAAGTATTTGTCTAACTTTTTCTTGTTTATCTTTTCTATTTTTCCTTGAAGTGCAATTAATAGAATTTTATTGGAGTAAGTAATGATCGTTATTTATTTATTTGATTTGGTATATTGTGTGCTTGTTTAGAATTGATGATTGATTGGGGCTGTGATGAGAACTTTTTGCCAAACTTGATGAGCTCAAGAAGGTAAGTTATTTATGTGATAGTAACAAGGAGATACAATTGAAGAGCAATGCCAAAAATACATGGACAGGGGTGCAATAATTGATCAACTTATCATATAAAAAAATAGTTATAGAGAAGCTGCAATATCAGATGATCCCAAATTTGTTCACATTGAACTCAATGAGAAATAGAAGGTAATTAGTTTGCAATTTTTTTGGCCCTATTTCTTTTCTTGTTGCCATTTTCTTTATTATCACTTTTCATTTTATTTGTTTGTACTCTGCAAATCTTAAATGCAGATGTAGAAGCTAAGAACAACCTTAGGGAAAGAAGCAACAAGACTTTCTTCCAAAGTATGCCTCCCTTGCACTCTTGTCAATTTGAATAAGAAAGAAAGCTGAGGTTGTTGATACTTGGTAGGTATTTGGTAAGTAATTCATGTGTGGTTTAACTGAATTAGCCTTGGAAGTATTGTATTTTTATAACTCCATTGCTTTTAATTTTCCATTATAAGGTAGTCTAGAAATAAATCCTATGTGCTTTAGTTGAATTAGCATTGAAAGTAGTATGCAGTTTAATTGAATTATCATTGGAAGTATTTTGCAGAATTGGTTTAACAAATTGGGGCATATTGTCGCTAATAGGTATTTTGCAGAAAATATGCTCCAATATTTCTGCAGATTCAGTTGTATCGTAATGATTTCTAGATTTGTTTACTCTAATTTTGATGAAATAGACAAGTATTTATCCGGAAAACTCCTAAGCTAAAATATTTGCACTTGCGATTTTGATTCTAAAATAGACAATTATTTACTCTGATTTTGATATAAAGAGTTAAAATGCCATGTGACTTTATATCGGTTACTTGCTTTTGATTCCATAATAGTAATATGATAGTAATAATATAAAGTTAATTAATTTTTGTATATTTATGCTTCCAATGATAACTTGTCCTTGGGCATGACTTACGAGCAGGTGAGATGGTTTTCTTTATTGGTTGAGTCATGAGTGCCTTGGAGTTGGGGTGATACAACCATGAAAGGGTACATAATTGAATGGTTCAACCATTGAATTTATTATTGATGGAGAAGATTTGTCTATAGGTAAAGTGCACTTCCATTTCCACTTTTAAATCTATAGTTAAGTACTTTTAAATAAAAACTTGTCTTGACTTAGTATCCAATCAAATTTTCTTATTGTTTCCTGATCTGAGCAATGTGTAACTATTGTCTCGTGATATTTAGTTCTTTAATTCCAATAGTTGTCAAGACTTAGTATAAATTTGAGATCATATGAGAGTGAGAGCCATGCATGAGAGGGTCTATTAGACAAAGATACCATTTGGCTAAATTATTGAAAAAAAAAAAATTGGTACACGTAAGAGAGCATTGGCTCGATCTAAACCTGATCTTAATCTGGCTCGAACGTGATCAGGTTTGAATTGGGTTTATGGTCGAGTTAGGGCCTTCAAAATTGGCTTGGTCAAAATATAAGGCTGGGTTTGGGCCAAGGCAAACTTGTCATAACCTAGCCCATGTACACCCCTAATCAAAATAGAGTCCATTCACTCATTGTCAATCATGTTAGAAAGCAAAACAGAATCAACCTCAAAACTCTAAAATGTTACCAAAAAACCCCAATCAAACTCCCCAACAAAAACCATCAATTAGAAACAATTTCCCTTTTGAAAACCACTAAAAACAACCGCACCATCATAGCACCACCCTTGACACTACACGACCATTGTCCAAGCCTGCAAAACTACAAACTTACAACCCTTCCTAGTGACTTGTCATAACCACACCATCACCCAAACACCACCAACACCACCACCACCATCATAGTTCACATAGCCTTTACCCATTGCTAGCATCCTGCATCACCAATGAGCTAGTCCCTAGCCACAAGCCACCATCATTTTCAGTCAACACATCATCCTCATTGCCACTGCACCACTACACCTTGAATGCAACATTCCAAACTTTGAGAGAATAGCTAGGTATAGAGAGAAGCTGGTCTTGAGGTAGGGGCAGAATGATAGATAGTGAATCCATAGTTAAGGAATAACAAAACTGTAAATAATGGCTTACGGTTGTTAAGTGGGGCAGTAAAGAAAAAATCCCAATTTCGAGAACATGTAGGCCCCAAGACACTAAGAGCTAAACAATATACATGTGATAACCTTATGAATGATGTTTTATGTACATGGTTTTAAATAAAAGTGTGAGATTACTCATACATGTAAATAATATCTTGGGTAATTTTGAGTACCCAAATTAATTAGCGGACACCTTGAAATAATCCTCAGGAGTCCTATATTGTTTGAATACCCATTTAGCTGTGTATATAATTAACACTGTCACATGCTAAATTACTAATAAAAATTTAAAAATAAAGATGTAACATCCACGACTTCTGACTTCCGAGTTCATAGTATTCCCAACCTCCAAATTCATCTTCAAGGCTGGACAGATAAGGATTTACGATTTCCGAGTTTGTCTTATAGTTCAGTTTCCGATCTCAATATTAGCTTCGACTTCCGACTTCGTTCCAAGGCTTACAAGGGATTTCTTCCGATTTCCGACCTTATGCATGCAGCCAACGATTTACGACTTAATGCATGTAGCTTACGATTTCCGACCTTGTGTGAGCGTGTATAAATTTAGACCTCATCAGTATGAATTCCGATTTCCGATTTCAGGAGCTGAAATGAAGTGACTGATGCTTCCAACTTACGAGTTCGTCTTCGACTTCAGCACAATTTACGACCTCCGACCTTAGCGATCAAAGAGCAAAATGTTCGATTTTCGACTTCGTCTCTAAGGCTCAAATGAACTGGATATATTCGGAATTCCGATATTATGATTCCAAATGTACGAGATCCGATCTTGAGTCCAATATTAGTAGCTCTCATTTCTATATTTTTTTGAGTTCCGGGATAGAAATTTTATAATTCCCGAGTTCCGACTTTAAGTACTTGGCTTCACACCAGGCTTTGCTTTCAAGTTTCGACTAGACTGGATGTTTTCTGAGTTCCGACTTCATATACAAGAGGTTCACGAGTTCCGACTTTATAGAGCGTACGAGTTCCGATTTCGTTTCCAGAATATACTGGAAACTACTCCCACTTTAGGCGACGTGGAGAGTGATTCTACCACACAAAGAGGGCAACGTGGAGAGCAAGGTTGGCTGAAACTTGGCCTTATGTTTAGAGGCCAATCACAACCTTCCAAGTTAACTCCCACTCATGCCTATATAACACACCCTCCTCCTTTGATTCAAGCCCTCATTCACGTTGCTTTCCTCTTCTCCTTCAGCTCTCTTTCTCTCTTGCTCAAACATCCAAAACTCAAGCAAAGTTCCAGCCTTGTTCATCCAAACTCTAAGAATTCAGCATAAAACACTTAAATCAAAGGTAGGGGTTTTGATTCCTTGCATCAAATCCATGCACTTGGCTGACTGGGCTGAATTATTTTCACCTTATTTGAGGTGTGAATTAAATAATTATGCTTGGATTAATAGAAGATTTTGAGTTAGAAGTAGAATTAGAAGAAGAAAACTAAGAGAAGTAAATGGATGAGGGTGCTGTCATGGTGGAGAGTTCATGGCAGTCCGTATGGCGGAGCGTACGACGCTGCCTACAATCGGTCAAATCCGATGAAACTATTTTTAGATGAAACTAGACATCTAGGGCTTTCCATAAATATATCATATAAGACCATTGGGTTAATATTGAGAGAGATATGAATTTTTGAAGTTCGACCTAGGAATCAGGACATCCACCTAGGCAGTATGGGTTGAGAAGGGTGTAACTCACCCTATACAACTCCAAATCGAGTGAAACTAATTTTGTTGGAAAGCTTACGCATAGGAGAACAATATCCAAAGAAATTCCAAATTTGTTATTAACTCAGTTGTTCCCAGTGAATTGAAGAAATTACCCTATGTCCAAACCAGGCCAACACAGGGCAGTTCAGGAAGGCTAAGTTTCCGGGCTTGTAACTCGAGCCCTACTAAGGCAAATGAAATGGAACTTTTTGTATATGAAAGGTTGTCCTGTTAGCTTTAATATGAGGCCAATTTCGTCTAATTTGAGTGAGTTTTCGATTTTTAGTGAATTTCTACTTTTAGTTGCCTGATTCTGGCTAGCCAATGGGCAGGCCGAGATAAAGTTTAGATATCTTGAGTTATAGATACCGAAATTAGATGGGACTAGAGAGGTTAGAAAATAGACACACAACACTGTAACATACTCAAATTTGAGGTCCAAATGAGTTAAAATGAAATTGTGGCATGAATTACAAAAACCGGGTTGGTTGAATATGCTGAGGCAGGATTTCTGCCTTAATGGATTTGATATGGATTTGAGTTCTATGTTGGAAAATAAATGTGAAATTGTGTTCATTATGATAAATTGATGTATTGATTGGCTGGCACTATTCATGGGGAAGCGGATACGTTCCGTTATGTTGCCAAAATTTCGGTAGAACCCATGTACAAGTTATGAATTACATGTGAATGCATATACATTCTTAAGAAAGCCATGAAAGTTATGAAAAGAATTGTGTTATTATGCAAGTTCCATACTACTTGGGCCAGCCCCGGATAGAAAGTTAATGGGAATAGATCGGTGGGAAGATCGGGGAAAGTAAACCCGGCATTCTATATAGGAACGAGCTCGATCCTGATAAGCAGACTATTACCCAGGAGTCTAAAATGGCCAAGAACTCCCAGGGGACCAAGAGAGATGGAAAATGATAGAAAATGATGAAAAAGATTATGAAGGAAAGATCATGAGCGAGTCTACATGATTACATGAATGCATGGATACATGGACTAGTTACATTGAGATGTTTACAATTGTCTATTACAATTGCTCACTGCTATGCGTTTATTTATTTCGTTTATCATTCTATACATTAGTATTAACAATCTATTTTGTTTCTTATGCCGATTAAAGTAAAACTGAACTTTGCCTCGGACCAGACATGTTCTTAAACTCATGAAAATGGACTTTTTAGTTTGAACACCTATTTTTATGATTAAATAAAACCCGAGGTAACTGAGAATATATGTGACGTCAGTACAAGTATAACCGAACCCTATTGAGAATTTTCTTGAAATTCTCACCCCGTTTTGTGTCTCCCGCATCATTCTCAGACACTGGCAATGGACTCCACAGCCACCTTTTTTATTGAGATTCCTGCATTACAGTTCCACCATGACCTGGAGTTGGACTCTTTGTACATAGCCGGTTCGTGCAACTTTCGTCTGCATTCTTCAAATGGCAGAACTTTGATGTTCCTTTACACCATCCCCTCTTCGACCCTGCTACCCCTTATATTGCCATCCCTCTACATATGGCACACCCACATCCTGCACCTCCTGCACCCGCAGCACCCGTTGACCCTGCTCCTGAGTCACCACTGCAGGCAGTCCCCGACATCCCGCTGAGTTCCGAGAGTGAACCCTCCGAGGCCACAGGCTCGTCGCCTTCTTCCTCCTCGGGACCTAGCGCAGATTACACCCCGGCCGAGCCTGGCATGGCTAACGGCTACCTGACGGAGTAGTTTAGCGGTAGGGGGATGTTGTACAGTGTGACCCTCTTTTGGACAGCATGTAGCTTTGGGTCATGGTTTTGACTGTAGGGTTAGCAGTAGGTTTCGAAATGTCCTTTGAGGACCATAGGGTATTTTGGCAGATGAGGGTATTATGATCTTCCTGATACACCAGCTCCGTATGTGTTCTACTTTAGAACTTTGTATATAAACTGAGATAGTGGCTTCTGATATATATATATATATATATATATATATATATATATATATATATATATATGTTTACACGTATGCAGTAACATTATTGTACCATACTTATCTTGATGATATTTTATTCAGTTCGTTTCGTTTTTGATATAATAATACGCCGTTTCGTCAATAGAGACGATTTAAAGAGAAATTAAAAACAAGAAAGGTAAGTAAAGTATCAACACGGTAACACTACCTGACTAGTTTCATGCTATGACTTAAGCATAACATAAAATTAGTAGGGTGTTGCATTTTTGGTATCAGAGCAGTTCGTCCTAGCTAAGGCCTGAGGATTGGACTGACTATGCTTCGCGCATATTCTGTACTTTTAGTTGATAATGTGCACCAGATCTTGCCTGTATGGTGGAGATATAGTTGTGCATATATATGAAGTGCCTGACCGTGTGGGCTGTTATTTACTAGCACATTAAACTTAGTATTGAGCCTGATCAACTCAATAACTTTTGTTTTGTGTGTTCAGAACTTAATGGCTTCCTGGCGAGGAAGACCACGCGGAACTCGCTCCGTAGAACCCGACCGACGCGTGATGGCCACAATGCCGGAAATGGCTCACGCAATGCAGGAAGAAGCCGCGGCAGCTCACCAAATGATGGAGCAAATAGGCAGCGCTCGCAAAGAGTCGCGTGAAGGAAACCCACGAGGTTTAGAGGCAAACCTGGACTACCTCAGGTTCGTGGAGTTTAGAAAGGCAAATCCGCCAAGTTTCCGAGGGGCATATGACCCGGACAAAGCTGACAAGTGGATCAAAGCCATGGAGAAGATTTTCTCCGTCTTGGATTGCTCGGATCATCAGAAAGTGACTTTTGCCACTTACACGCTTGAAGCAGACGCCGAGTTCTGGTGGAACGGCGTACGAAGGTTGTTCGAGGAATCTCAGATAGTAGTCACCTGGACAATGTTCAAGGATGTATTTTACCAGAAGTACTTCCCCGCTTCAGTTTGAAATGCCAAGGAACTCGAGTTCATGCAGCTGCGCCAAGGAAATCGGACAGTATCCGAATATATTGCCCGATTTGAGGAGCTATGCAAATTTTCCACAATTTACCAGAGGAACCCAGATGAAGCCTGGAAGTGCATTAAATTTGAAGGTGGGTTACAAGAGGACATTCTCACCGCAATCAGCCCGATGGAGATCAGGGATTTCCCTACATTAGTGAACAAATGCCGACTTGTGGAGGATTGCCACTCGAAATTAGCTGCAGCCAGGGCATTTGGTGGGAATTTCAAGACGGGGTTAGCCCCGCAAGGCCTAAGATTCAAGCCCAATGTACAACAACGGCGGAGATTTCCGCCAGGAGGCAACAAAGGCAAGCAGCCCCAAAAGCCTTTTCCAAATTCAACTTGCACAAAATGCGGCAAGAATCGTGGCGACCGGCTGTGCTTGGTAGGCCAGAATGTCTGCTATGGATGTGGCAAGCCAGGCCACAAAATTTATGAGTGTCCGACCAGGAACTCATCACAGCCGCCTCGACCCCAGCGACAAGGACGGGTTTTTACTATGAATGTAGAAGAAGCTAATAAGTCAGAAGGACTAATCCAAGGCACTTGTGATGTGAACGGTGAGACTCTAACTGTACTCTATGATTCGGGTGCCTCACATTCATTTATTTCTCATAATTGTGTAGCTGCTTTGCAATTGCCAATTTCTGAATTACCTTATGATCTATTGGTTTCTACTCCTACCAATGGGCCTGTTAGAACTAGTCAAATGTGCATCAATGTTCCTCTTCGAATTGAGGGCAGGACCTTTGCCGCCAATTTGATTTACCTCCCTCTATCTGGTCTCGACGTAATTCTGGGCATGGATTGACTTTCTGCCAATCATGTTGTACTCAATTGCTCTGATAAAACGGTGGTACTTCCCTCTGTCTTACTTCCTGAATCCCAAACCGCAATACTCTTCTATCTGAACTCTTTTAGGCCAAAGGATCAAGAGTATATCCTCTTGTCAGCTAATGCGGTAGAAGTTGAGCAGGAACTGGAGAAGATTCCGATTGTCAGGGAATACCCGGATGTTTTCCCAGAGGATATTCCTGAATTCCCTCCGGAGAGAGAGATTGAGTTTACCATCGAGTTGGTTCCAGGTGCGGAACCAATATCCATAGCTCCGTATCGAATGTCACCTATGGAGTTGACGGAACTAAAAAGACAGATCGAAGAGCTTTTAGAAAAGGGATTCATACGACCAAGTGCGTCGCCATGGGGAGCTCCGGTCTTGTTGGTCAAGAAGAAGGATGGAAGCATGCGCTTATGCGTGGATTATAGGCAGTTGAACAAAGTGACGATTAAGAACAAGTATCCGCTGCCGAGGATTGATGATCTCATGGACCAACTACAAGGTGCAGCGGTATTCTCCAAGATCGACTTGCGTTCTGGATATCACCAAATTCGAGTTCGGGAACAAGATATCCCTAAGACAGCTTTTCGAACTCGTTATGGGCACTATGAATACACCGTGATGTCGTTTGGGCTGACGAATGCGCCGGCAGTATTCATGGATTACATGAATCGAATATTCCGCCCATATCTGGACAAATTTGTAGTGGTCTTCATCGATGATATTCTTGTCTACTCGAAGACAGAACAAGAACATGTGGAACACTTACGGCTAGTTCTGCAAATTTTAAGAGGAAAGAAGCTCTATGCCAAGTTATCCAAATGTGAATTTTGGATGAAGGAGGTAAAATTTCTCGGCCACGTAGTGTCATCTGGAGGAATCTCTGTCGACCCCAGCAAAGTAGAAGCAGTTCTGAACTGGGAGAGGCCAACTACAGTTTCTGAAGTTAGAAGTTTTCTGGGCTTAGCTGGATATTTTAGGCGAATCGTTAAGGATTTTTCTTGAATAGCCTTGCCCTTGACCAAGCTAACCAGAAAGAATGTCCCTTTCGAGTGGACGCCAGAGTGCGAACAGAGTTTTCAGGATTTGAAGAGAAGGTTGACCACGACACCAATACTAGCCTTACCAGACCCTCAAGGACCATTTGAGGTCTATTGCGATACTTCCCAACAAGGGTTAGGATGTGTGTTGATGCAAGCTGGAAGGGTGGTCGCGTATGCCTCCAGGCAATTAAAGCCACACAAAAGGAATTACCCGACTCATGATCTTGAATTAGCAGCAGTAGTGTTTGCTTTGAAAATATGGAGACATTACTTGTATGGAGTTAAGTTCGAGGTCTTTTCAGATCATAAGAGTTTGAAGTACTTTTTCGATCAGAAGGAATTGAATATGAGGCAGCGGAGATGGATGGAACTCCTTAAAGACTACGAATTTGAATTGAAATACCACCCAGGTAAGGCGAATATCGTGGCAGATGTGTTAAGCAGAAAATCATTGACTGTCGCGTGGATGATGATTAAAGAGACGGAACTTATTGAAAGTTTCCAAAATCTTAATTTGGGAACTCTTATGACCCCCCCAAACTCTTCAGCTACACCAAATTCAGATAACCAGTAGCTTCAAGGACCAGATTCGACAAGCACAGCAGCAAGATGCTAACTTTCAACATACACTTAGTCTGGTGCGATCAGGGAAACTAGTAGGTTTTGCCCAAGATAAAGAGGGCATCTGGCGGTGCCACGACAGAGTATGTGTTCCTGAAAGGGACGATCTCCGAAAGAGAATCTTAGAAGAAGCGCATAGAGGCGAGTTTGCCGTACACCCTGGCATAACGAAGATGTATCAAGACCTCAAGAAGATGTTTTGGTGGCTAGGCATGAAGTCAGATGTAGCAAACTTTGTTGGCAAATGCTTGATTTGTCAAAAGGTGAAGGCGGAACATCGGAAGCCTTCTGGGATGCTTCAACCCTTGGAAGTCCCTGAGTGGAAGTGGGAAAGTATTTCCATGGATTTTGTGATGGAGTTGCCAAGAACACCAATAGGATACGATGCCATATGGGTCATCGTGGATAGATTGACCAAGTCTGCCCACTTTCTACCCATCTGAGCGAATTATCCGTTGGAAAAATTGGCACAACTGTATATTCAAGAGATTATAAGGCTGCATGGGACCCCTTCAACCATTATCTCCGATCGAGACCCAAGGTTTATTTCAAGGTTTTGGGGAGCCTTACAAAAGGCATTCGGTGCTAAGTTATGCCTAAGCACTGCATACCACCCGCAAACGGACGACCAAACAGAAAGGACAATTCAAACCTTAGAGGATATGTTACGAGCTTATATACTGGAGCAACGCGAAAATTGGGATCGATATTTGCCGTTGGTCGAGTTCGCATACAACAATAGCTATCACGCTAGTATTGGCATGGCTCCTTACGAAGCATTGTACGGACGGAAGTGCCAGTCTCCCCTGTGCTGGTATGAGACAGGAGAATTAGCTCTATTGGGGCCCGATTTAGTCGAGCAAACTACCGAGCAGATCAAGAAAATACGGAACAAAATGCTTGTCGCTCAGAGTCGCCAGAAGAGTTACGCGGATACCAGGAGGAAACCTTTGGAATTTCAAGAAGGAGACCATGTATTTCTGAAGGTTACTCCTACCACGGGGATAGGTAGAGCAATCAAAGTCAAGAAGCTAAATCCTCGTTTTATTGGTCCCTTCCAAATCCTAAAGCGAATCGGGTCAGCGGCGTACCGAGTCGCTTTGCCTCCACATCTATCAAACCTCCATGATGTTTTTCATGTCTCCCAACTCAGAAAATATCAACCTGACCCTACACACTCCCTTGAACCCGAATCAATAAAGTTGAAGGAGGACCTGACCTTCCATGTTAAACCAGTACGGATTGTAGACAGAAGCAGCAGACAACTCCGAAATAAATCTGTACAACTAGTGAAGGTAGCATGGGGAAAAGAAGGAGCAGAAGATTACACTTGGGAACTGGAATCAGAGATGAGAAAAGGATATCCTCAGTTATTCACAGGCACTAAATTTTGAGGACAAAATTTTTTTAAGGGGAGTGGTATTGTAACATCCACGACTTCCGACTTCCGAGTTCATAGTATTCCCAACCTCCAAATTCATCTTCAAGGCTGGACAGATAAGGATTTACGATTTCCGAGTTTGTCTTATAGTTCAGTTTCCGATCTCAATATTAGCTTCGACTTCCGACTTCGTTCCAAGGCTTACAAGGGATTTCTTCCAATTTCCGACCTTGTGCATGCAGCCAACGATTTACGACTTAATGCATGTAGCTTACGATTTCCGACCTTGTGTAAGTGTGTATAAATTTAGACCTCATCAGTATGAATTCCGATTTCCGATTTCAGGAGCTGAAATGAAGTGACTGATGCTTCCAACTTACGAGTTCGTCTTCGACTTCAGCACAATTTACGACCTCCAACCTTAGCGATCAAAGAGCAAAATGTTCGATTTCCGACTTCGTCTCTAAGGCTCAAATGAACTGGATATATTCGGAATTCCGATATTATGATTCCAAATGTACGAGATCCGATCTTGAGTCCAATATTAGTAGCCCTCATTTCTATATTTTTTTGAGTTCCAGGATAGAAATTTTATAATTCCCGAGTTCCGACTTTAAGTACTTGGCTTCACACCAGGCTCTGCTTTCAAGTTTCGACTAGACTGGATGTTTTCTGAGTTCCGACTTCATATACAAGAGGTTCACGAGTTCCGACTTTATAGAGCGTACGAGTTCCGATTTCGTTTCCAGAATATACTGGAAACTACTCCCACTTTAGGCAACGTGGAGAGTGATTCTACCACACAAAGAGGGCAACGTGGAGAGCAAGGTTGGCTGAAACTTGGCCTTATGTTTAGAGGCCAATCACAACCTTCCAAGTTAACTCCACTCATGCCTATATAACACACCCTCCTCCTTTGATTCAGACCCTCATTCACGTTGCTTTCCTCTTCTCCTTCAGCTCTCTTTCTCTCTTGCTCAAACATCCAAAACTCAAGCAAAGTTCCAGCCTTGTTCATCCAAACTCCAAGAATTCAGCATAAAACACTTAAATCAAAGGTAGGGGTTTTGATTCCTTGCATCAAATCCATGCACTTGGCTGACTGGGTTGAATTATTTTCACCTTATTTGAGGTGTGAATTAAATAATTATGCTTGGATTAATAGAAGATTTTGAGTTAGAAGTAGAATTAGAAGAAGAAAACTAAGAGAAGTAAATGGATGAGGGTGCTGTCTTGGTGGAGAGTTCACGGCAGTCCATATGGCGGAGCGTACGGCACTGCCTACAATCGGTCAAATCCGATGAAACTATTTTTAGATGAAACTAGACATCTAGGGCTTTCCATACATATATCATATAAGCCATTGGATTAATATTGAGAGAGATATGAATTTTTGAAGTTCGACCTAGGAATCAGGACATCCACCCAGGCAGTATGGGTTGAGAAGGGTGTAACTCACCCTATACAATTCCAAATCGAGTGAAACTAATTTTGTTGGAAAGCTTACGCATAGGAGAACAATATCCAAAGAAATTCCGAATTTGTTATCAACTCAGTTGTTCCCAGTGAATTGAAGAAATTACCCTATGTCCAAACTAGGCCAACATAGGGCAGTTCAGGAAGGCTAAGTTTCGGGGCTTGTAACTCGATCCCTACTAAGGTAAATGAAATGGAACTTTTTGTATATGAAAGGTTGTCCTGTTAGCTTTAATATGAGGCCAATTTCGTCTGATTTGAGTGAGTTTTCGATTTTTAGTGAATTTCTACTTTTAGTTGCCTGATTCTGGCTAGCCAATGGGCAGGCCGAGATAAAGTTTAGATATCTTGAGTTATAGATACCGAAATTAGATGGGACCAAAGAGGTTAGAAAATAGACACACAACACTGTAACATACTCAAATTTGAGGTCCAAATGAGTTAAAATGAAATTGTGGCATGAATTACAAAAACCGGGTTGGTTGAATATGCTGAGGCAGGATTTCTGCCTTAATGGATTTGATATGGATTTGAGTTCTATGTTGGAAAATAAATGTGAAATTGTGTTCATTATGATAAATTGATGTATTGATTGGCTGGCACTATTCATGGGGAAGCGGACACATTCCGTTATGTTGCCGAAATTTCGGTAGAACCCATGTACAAGTTATGAATTACATGTGAATGCATATACTTTCTTAAGAAAGCCATGAAAGTTATGAAAAGAATTGTGTTATTATGCAAGTTCCATACTACTTGGGCCAGCCCCGGATAGAAAGTTAATGGGAATAGATCGGTGGGAAGATCGGGGAAAGTAAACCCGGCATTCCTATATAGGAACGAGCTCGATCCTGATAAGCAGACTATTACCCAGGAGTCTAAAATGGCCAAGAACTCCCAGGGGACCAAGAGAGATGGAAAATGATAGAAAATGATGAAAAAGATTATGAAGGAAAGATCATGAGCGAGTCTACATGATTACATGAATGCATGGATACATGGACTAGTTACATTGAGATGTTTACAATTGTCTATTACAATTGCTCACTGCTATGCGTTTATTTATTTCGTTTATCATTCTATACATTAGTATTAACAATCTATTTTGTTTCTTATGCCGATTAAAGTAAATCGAACTTTGCCTCGGACTGCACATGTTCTTAAACTCATGAAAATGGACTTTTTAGTTTGAACACCTATTTTTATGATTAAATAAAACCCGAGGTAACTGAGAATATATGTGACGTCAGTACAAGTATAACCGAACCCTATTGAGAATTTTCTTGAAATTCTCACCCCGTTTTGTGTCTCCCGCATCATTCTCAGACACTGGCAATGGACTCCACAGCCACCTTTTTTATTGAGATTCCTGCATTACAGTTCCACCATGACCTGGAGTTGGACTCTTTGTACATAGCCGGTTCGTGCAACTTTCGTCTGTACCTCTTCAGCGACAGGAACTTTGATGTTCCTTTACACCATCCCCTTCGACCTGCTACCCCTTATATTGCCATCCCTCTACATATGGCGCACTCCACATCCTCGCACCTCCTCGCACTCAAAGACTCCGCTGACCTCGCCTCGAGTCACCACCGCAGGCAGTCCCCGACATTCCGCTGAGTTCCGAGAGTGACCCCTCCGAGGCCACAGGCTCGTCGCCCTCTTCGTCCTCGGGACCTAGCGCAGATTACACCCCGGCCGAGCCTGGCATGGCTAACGGCTACCTGACGGAGTAGTTTAGCGGCAGGGAGATGTTGTACAGTGTGACTCTCTTTTGGACAGCATGTAGCTTTGGGTCATGGTTTTGACTGTAGGGTTAGCAGTAGGTTACGAAATGTCCTTTGAGGACCATAGGGTATTTTGGCAGATGAGGGTATTATGATCTTCCTGATACACCAGCTCCGTATGTGTTCTACTTTAGAACTTTGTATATAAATTGAGATAGTGGCTTCTGATATATATATATATATATATATATATATATATATATATATATATATATGTATATATATATATATATATATATATATATATATGTTTACACGTATGCAGTAACATTATTGTACCATACTTATCTTGATGATATTTTATTCAGTTTGTTTCGTTTTTGATATAATAATACGTCGTTTCGTCAATAGAGACGATTTAAAGAGAAATTAAAAACAAGAAAGGTAAGTAAAGTATCAACACGGTAACACTACCTGACTAGTTTCATGCTATGACTTAAGCATAACATAAAATTAGTAGGGTGTTACAAAAGAGATGATGTAGAATAGTATAAGTAAGGACATTGTTTGGTTATAATTTTTATGGTAATAGAATTTTAATTGCACGGTAAAATTTTATGGACAGTTTCTTGGGAGACAAGAAATTGATCTGGTAGGAATTCAAAATGCAAGAGTTTAATCATCAGGATATCACATTTATTATATGTGTTTGAAAGTGGGCCACATGGCTAAAATCTCAAGAAGCAATATGGACCACACAAGTAAAGTTGGTCGCTTTTTACTTTTATGAAAAAGTCTACTGAAACATCTTTAAGAAACCCTAATTACCATCATCCTTTTCTTTCTCTTCAACCCCCATAGCCAAGCTCTCCCTCTCACACACTCTCCTTTATTGTTGTTCATACAAGCTCTCAAACCTTTAGTTTCCTCTTGTTTCTTCAAATATTATCTAGCTTTTGAGTTTGTTTGTCATCTTCTAAACTATATAGAAGCCAAAAATGTCTCCCCTTGGGCAGCATATAGCTTTAGCCAAGAAGGAAAAGGAAGAGGTTAAGAATTGCCTTATGATTCCAAAAGAATTCTGGAGTTAAAGGAAGCAAGATTCAAATTATTTTTAAGCTTGAAAGTGAGGTAGGCTCTTAGAATTCCTTATATGTGGATATGTTACTAGATGATCTAGAGTTTTCATTTTATTGGTTCTCACATGTCTTGGGCTAAAGATGATGTTCATTAGTCTTATTTCAATGAACTTGAACCAGTGAAACTTAAGTTGGTGAGAAAAACAAGCTAGGAACTTAAAGATGGTCATAATTGGAAAAAGGCCAATCTAGACATCCATGAACAGTAGTGAATCCATGGATTATATCTCAAGCTAAGAACCTTCATTAAACCAAATTTAGATGAAACCTAACTCATAGGAAAGTATACCCACAAAATTTGAGGTCCATTGGACTTAATATGACTAAGTTATGGATTTTTAAAGTAGGATATAGGCAAAGAGGAATGGATCTGAGTAGTATGTGTTCTAACAGTAATAATTGGCCCCATAGGCCGTCCATTTGATTATAACAAATTTTGTTACGAAGCTAACATATAGGAGAATAAGTTTGATCCAGACTTCTAGTGAATTGCTCTCAGTAATTCTATAAATTTACCCCATGCTCTCTAAGTATCAATACAAGCCATAATACAAGGCTTATAACTTAAGCTATATCTAGTCAAATTGAGTGGAACTTCATTTGTTTGAAAGAGGGTTCATGTGGGTATAAGCATATAAAATATTAATGCAAAATGATAAAGAAT
The DNA here is from genome assembly GCA_031439595.1 of Pterocarpus santalinus. Taxonomy (NCBI): domain Eukaryota; kingdom Viridiplantae; phylum Streptophyta; class Magnoliopsida; order Fabales; family Fabaceae; genus Pterocarpus; species Pterocarpus santalinus. The sequence goes on from CM062525.1 coordinate 27,064,644, forward strand.
GGACTTTTAGTGATTTTTCACTTTTAGGTATTCGAAATTATGTCACAATAGGGTGCCAGTAGATTAAACATGAATAAGTTATACTTATCAAAATTTAGTAGGACCAAAGGGGTTTGAAAATAGACAAATAGAGCAACATTGTCTGTAAAATTTGAGATTAAAAAGGGTTTGAAATAGAATTTTGGCGTAGTTTACAAGTTTGGATAGAATTGAAAGAATTCAAACTAACTTGTAGTTAAATTGTGCATAACTTACAAGGTTGAGGATTATATGTTGGTTCTAGTACCATATTGATATATATGCCATGACATAGCTAGTCATTTGGAATATATGAAAATAGGCAGTTTGTGCCTCTTATGATTACAAGTGTGATTGGAATTTTGTTACATGTGCTATAATTGTTTTCTCTATTAACTGACTGGTTAAATTGCAGTTGTAAATTTTTGGGAACCCTCATATTATAGTTGTCATATTGCCAAATTTTCATTAAAAATATTTTGAAAGTAAGGTATGTAGCATGAGCATAAATGCATCAAACATCCTCATGAACAGTTATGAATAAAGAATGCATATGAAGATATGAGCTAAGAAAATATATGCATACATGAGCTCACAAGATGACTATGAATTTAAATTACTTAGGCATGAGAAAGTAAATTTGATTAACTCAAGGAATGTATACTTGGCTTCCCTTAAACTGAGTCAGGAAAGTAAATCGGCTAGGAATAGGTTTGTATGAGCATCGTGGTAAGTAAATCCGGTAATTACATATAGAAATGAACTCAGTCCTAACAAGTAGCCTATTACTCAGGAGTAGAAAAGGTCATCTACCCATCCCAGGCATAGATATAGATCTTTTTGTTCTTATGTATTTTCACTATCCATCAATAGGTGTCCCCACGTGGACTTTTTTGAATTTTGGATATTTTAATGTAGACCGAGTGTTAGGACTCTTTTGATGGTCATATATCAAATGTAATGAGAAACTTGTACTGAAAATGCATAGGAATCTATATAGGTAAGGATGCTCTATAAATATTTATTTCAGTTTACTTTTAGTATCTTTATAGTTTCCTAATTTTTATTATTTTCCTACACTCTATTTTATGGGCACATGGCTTTGTGTATGTGATGTAAATGCAGCTTTATGACTCAAGCTTTTATTATAGAATCGAATTATATAAGAACTCGTTTACATTAATTTGAAAAGGTAAGCATTCCATTCTTGGCAAACTCCTCGCGATAATATTATAACTTAAGCATAGTACTATATTTGGAAGGATGTTACACCAAACCATTACATCCAGCCAATAACCACTGTGAACCACCCTCAATCGCACCACACATGAAGATGTTGCCGTTACTGGCCTATATTTACTTCATTGTGCCATGACCTCAACCTTTTGCTCCATGCCCTTTTGCAATGCAGCACAAACCCTTCCCTTCTTCTATTGTGAATACTAATAATAACCGCTGTGAACTACCCTCAATCTTGCCACACACAAAAATGCCGCCATCGCTGGCTCGCATTTACTTTGTTGTGCCATGACCTCAGCCTTTTGATCCATGCCCTTTTGCAGTGCAGCATAACCCCTCCCCTCTTCTATTGTGAATATTAATCTTTTTGTTGGGTTGTTGTTCATTCTTTAACTTGTTTTTGGGCTTTATTTGTTTTAAACCTTTTGTCTTATTGGCTGATTTTTTTTCTTTGCAAAAATTCAATGGTTTAGTAGTATTTTAGCCTTAGTGAAGTAATAAATCAAAATAAGTCATTTGAAAGGGTTAGTCATTCTCTTAGTTATGTCTTCAAATGGAAATTAAAAAAAATTAAAAATAAAAGAACAAAAATAGAAAAAAATATATTTAAGTTGTTTAGTAGTGCAAGCTTACTTTTGAATCATCTCATTATTCATGTCTTTAATTGTGGATCACCTTTTTGATCATTTTCTTTTAATTTTCAGTTATTGCTTGTTTCATAGCAATCAAAAACCTCCTCTTAATGATGAAAAATAAAAATCCTTATTTTGAAAAAAAAAGCATTTTGAATTAATGCGACAAACTTATGATATTAATGTATAGTTTGACCATCTTCAAGGTTATAGAAAATGTAAGGGTTTATTATTGTTGGGCCATTTTCGGCTAGGATGATGTTTGATTAGATATTGGCCTGCTAGACCTTTGAAATCAAATGAGCCTTTAGTCCTTTGATTCCAAGAGATCAAATAATTACTCCAAGGAGGTAAATTGGCTTCTTGTGTAATATCCCCATATAATGTAATAGAAAATGATGAAAATGTCCTTGGGCAAACTTTTATTATTTATAACTCTGCCCCTGAATATTTTAAAAAATGACATTTTGGTCCCTATATCAATAGGATTAGTAGAATAAGGTTTTAAACGAAGCAAAATCACATAGCGGAAATGTAGAAACTAAATTCTTAGCCAATTAGGCCACAGAGGTGCCCACATGTGAAATGACACGAGATGCCCCTAGACTTGTCCATAATTATGAAAATGCCATTAGTTACGGGAACCAAACAGAAAATATTAAAGGATTTACGAAAAAAGAGAAAAGATAACAATCCCAAAGAAATAGTGCAATTGATTTGCACTGTCAATCAATTTATTAGAAAAATAAAAGTAATTAGGGATGAATTATAAATACTAGAGCTAAAGGAAATTTAGATTGTTGTGTAAAAGACTATGAGGAATTATTTAGTATAACGCTTAGAATTACAATACGTTTAATTTATGTCGTTAATCGATTTATTCAATTTTATTGGATAAGTAAGATTAGTTAGAAATTAATTAGAGATTAATTAGGATTTAATTAAGTGTTAATTAGAAGGATTGAGTTTTGAGAAGATTAAGATAGATACATAGGAATTCTTACAAAACTATTCAATAATTATTTGCCGGTTTGAAGGAAATCGACAAAGATTCGGTATTTTAAACTGTCGGAACCAAATCACTAGAATTATATAATGAAAACCCTCGAAGAAGTGGCTGAAATTCAGCCACCATTTCCCACCAAAGTTGCTCCTTGCTTAGCCACAAAGTAAGGGAGAGTTGGTTGAATTTCAACCACCCAAGGCAACTACCAACAAGAAACACCACTTATCACCTTATATTAGAAAATCTTCATGATTCTCTCCTAGCTCTCTCATATTTTCGGCCTAAATACACCAGGCCACTCTCTCCCTCATTTTCTTCCTCATCTCCCTCTCTTCATCCTTGATTCTTCACCTTTCCTCCATACTTTTACTTAAGACTTGCTTCCTTACTAGTTTAAGCTTCAATTTGAGGTAGAGTTCAATTTCTGTTCTTGATTTCTCTGAACTGTGGCTGCACGAAATTTCACTTTTCTTCATTTATTTGATGACTATTGGATGTATTTGATAGTATATGGTTGGATTAACATGAAATTTTGAGTTGGAATTAAAGTTAAAAGGAGAAAACGAGAAGAAGGGGAGAATTAGGGATGCTGTCTAGATGAAAAACCTGTGGTGGTTTGTATGGCTGAGTGTACGAATTTGCCTACAACTGTTTAAATTTGATGAATCCATTTTTATATAAAACTAGACATTCAAAATTTCCATACATATATAATTTAAGGCCATTGGATTAGTATTGGAGAGATATGAATTTTAGAAATTTGACATAGGTTTTTAAGTTTGATTCTGAGCAGACTAGGTTATTCAGGGCAAATCTTGCCCTATACAACTTAGAATTGAATCAAACTAACTTTGTTAGAAATCTTACACATAGGAGAATATTACATAAAACTTTCATAGTTAGATATGATCCTGTTTGCTCCCAATGATTCAAGGAATTTGCCCTATGTCCAAACTAGGCTAAAATAGGATAGTTTAGAAAAGGTCAAATTTTAGGGCTTATAACTCAAGCTCTACTAAAGAAAATAAAATGGAAATTATTGCAAATGAAATCTTGTTCTGTTACCTTTAATATGATACCAATTCGTATAATTTGAGCTGGTTTTCGATTTTTAGTGGATTTTTATTTTTGAGTATGTAATTCTAGCCAACTACAGGGCAGGCCGAGATAAAACTAAATAACTTGAGCTACATTTATCAAAATTAGATGGGACCAAAGAGGTTAGAAAATAAACATATAACACTCTAACATAGCCAAAATTTAGTTCCAGATGAATTAAATGAAAATTGTGGCTGGATTTACAAAAACCAGGTTGAATGAAAGTGTTGAGACAGCAACCATGTTTTAAATGCATCAATTGCGCCCATGAATTTGATGTTTGAATCATGAATGAAGTGTTATGATTTCTCTGAAAAATTGTTTCCTTGAGTACTGGCACTATTCATGAAGCAGAGTTAATCCGTTATGCTGACGAATTTTCGGCAAAATTTTATGAAATTATGATAGTTTCTATTATGAATATTCATGATATGAACATGAAATTCTATGTGCAAGGATATATGAAAGTAAATGATGAAGCATATGTATGAGTGCATTCAGTATGTTTATGCGTAATTATGTATGAGAATGAAAAGATATGAATATATTAAATGTGGATCCCTTCACCTGGAGGCAGTTATGAGATCCCTCCTTGTGAAGGCAGTTAAATAAGATAAGATTGGGTCCCTTCACTTGGAGGCTATTAATTGGGTCCCTCCCTGTGAAGGCAGTATAAAACTATGAGATCCTTCTACCTTGGAGGTACATGGTCAGATGAGATCTCTCTACATTGAAGGTAAGTGGTCAGCTGAGATCCCTCTATTCTTAAGGCACATGACCAGTAATGATCCCTTCAATTTAGAGGCACGTGAACAAAATGAGATCTCTCCAAAACTAGAGGCATGTGGGTCCCTTTGCAAGTCAATACTTTGTGGTGATGGTCACGGGTGAGCACACTCCTAGATTAGACTACCTAAGGGTAGTAAAAACTAAAGATTAAAACATATGCGAGCATCTTGGGGACGGTGATACGTAGCACCTAGGTATGCCAAGGAAAGGAAGTCAAAGAAAGTTAAAGAGACATAAGTAGATTTTGCATGAACTCAAGAGAATGTATTTGCATATGCATAGATTTTGCATATGGGAATTATTATATTTGAATATACTGCAACTATTATTTAAGTTATGAATTGTAAAGTTATTTTATGATAACTTTTATATCTTAAGTATATGAATAAAATGAACTCTACTTCAGATAATATATTTCCAAACTATAAAACTGAACAATTTATTTGGCATGATCACCTTCTTCATAATAGACTAAAGCAGTTGGAGATAATGACGATGATATTATATGTGATAATTTAGAGAATCCTACTGAGAATTTAAAATTCTCACTCCTATTTTTATTTCCGTGTTATCTCCAGATAGTTTAGAAGTTCCAAAGGAGGCCTTCCGAGATGAAATTGACTAATAAGATTGAAGGTGGCTGGAGGTTGCTGCCAAACAAGGTCCGATTAATGATAGTGACAACTTTCGAGTATGGTGCTATGACTTAAGCATAGTACTGTACTTGTGAGGGTGTTACATCTTGGATATGGGTTCCCAAGTAGCTTAGTAATAAACACTTGGTTAAAATCAATGACCAAAGCAACAAAAGATGGGTATGGCTGAAAGTTGCAATACTTGTATTGATCCTTGAAGAAGGTTTACATAAGTTACAAGGAAAGTCCAATGGATCTCTAACCTAATTGGACACAAAGAAAATGACAATTTGAGAAGCTTAACAACTAAAAAGCTAAAAGAAGACTACATATGATAATGCTAATAAAGAAACTAAAGCATAAACAGGAAATCAAGTAGATGTCGAGGTGTAATTTTTAGATCTCTTGCAATTGGTAGATTTTCTAGTATTGATAGGCATATGGAATCCCTGATAATGCATCATACTTGGCTTGGTTTACCTCCACTAATTGCCTTTAGGATTATTTGTTGACCTTTGGACCATTTCCCACCCAATACTTTCAAGTGTTGCTTAAAAATTTTATCTAAAAACACTACATACACCTCGACCAAAGTCAACATTCATACCCAGGCATATAACCTCATTTAATGAGTTAAGGACTCAGGCTTCACTTCCCTAGCAACCAATTGAAATAACACAACTAGCTTGGCCAAAGTGGGATACATTAATTAATAATGGCCTACCATTGCTCGGCTAAACTTCATTTGGCTATAGCATAACCCTTTAGTAGATCCACTAATTATTCAAGTATTAATAACACTTATGATATACCTTTAATTAATTTTAGTGCCAATGTGTTGTTGCTTTACATTATTTTGGCCGAGTGGCGATTAATGAGGATAAAATAATGTACTAGCATAATTTTTACCACTCAGCTCTTTTTTAACCATTTGCAAAATTACCCAGCTTAATTTAGTCATTGTAACAACTAGATTTTACAACCTCTTTTTATAGCTCAGCCAACAAAATGAGGTACCTTTACTTCTTTTTTCTACTCCCTTCATTTCTATCAGCTCCCACACTTTTCAATTTCACTAGCTACCATGTCTTCCTTCTCTAAGTCTGATTCTCAAAACCCTAGCTATTTAGTTGGTAATGGGGCTTCTTTGGCAAGCTCTTCTTCTTCTTTGTCATCTTCATCTTCTTGTGTATCTAGTTATCCTATTAAGGAGACTTCCATAGTTTCTATTTCCAACAATTTGACTCTTAGGGTATTGATAAGGAAAGTTGAAAATTCATTCTTGACCAACTCGTAAAATCTCAAAGAGAGGTAGTCACTGATCGATTCTTTCTTGTGACCCAAGGAATTTAAACTCCCTGTCACTCCTCCATGGTACACCATTTCCTAGTGTCCCACAAAAATTCGCCCATGGCTTAAACCAACTTCGAATTATATTAAGTGGCTTGACTAAGTCACAAATGAGAAAGAAGAACAATGGAAATAGTGGGGTATCTTTCATATGGCCATCTACCTAAGAAGAAGATTCCCCTAGACTTTAGTTTGCTCTACTATTTCCTTAGCTTTTGGAGCACATATGTCAATGGGTTTGTTCTTCCTTTGGCATATGATTCGACTCCTACAAGTATACCGAGTTGTGCAAGTAATAAAGTGATAAGAAAAAGTAACATCCCATGAGGATAGTTCAAGTGCTGAGATTAACCAAATTGGATGTCAAGTTGAGCAATAGAAATAAGGTAGTTCAAATAGAAATAGAAATAAATTGCAAGGGGAAAACTAAACAATGAAATAACAGCTATGATTGAAACTCAATGACAAAGATGCTGAGCTACTAGCTTCACCTACTCTTAACTCTATTACCTTGAATTTCAATTATTCAATTTCTGTTTCAATTGGCTAATGGTTGAATTCCCTAAATTAGCTATAAATTTCTCTTGAGATCATATAATTCTCTCCTATTCAATATGATTGTCTAATTTCTTAGTACAATCTAAATTAGGGTGAGGACAATGCCTATAGATTCCTAACACAAGAACCACACAAGTTGCATTTACCTGTGTCTAGCTTTTGCTTAACTTAGTGTTTATGACAAGAAGCAACATTCACAATTTCTTTCTCTAGTTATTGAAAATCATCATATCAATCAAGCGTTGATCACACACTCAAAGCATTAGGCATAGTCATAAACACTTAACCAAGAAAAACAAAAAATTCAATAACATCAAAATAAAGGTAACAATGTCAAGAGTGGCTATATCAGTGCTCTAGTAAGGGGGATTTAGTTCACAACAAAAGAGAACACAAATAAATAAAGGAAAGATACCACAACAAAGAAAGCATCCATAAAAAAGAAAGCAAGTGTAGAATATAGATGAATGTGAATCTCTTTAGCTTCCATTAAGCTCTTGGAATCTTTAATCATTACTATAATATTCCCTATAGTCATTAGTTATTTTTTCTGATTAATTATGCTTAAGTATCTCTTACATTAAATTAAATAAAGGTTTATTAATGGAATTAAGAATAAAAAACTCTAAATAATTATAGATAACTTATAATAAAATTGTTTCTTACCAATTTGACCCTAAATAATGTAAATAACCACAAAAAAATTGTCAAAATTTTCTAGATAATTAAGTAATTATTAATTAATTTAAAAAATGTCTGATATTCAATAAAAATTGAGGAAAAACAGAAATAAATTCTGAAAAATTATGAAAAATTTTCTTGAGCCTAAATATGATGAGATAAACATGCAGAATTAAAATCAAGAATTTTTGAATTAATCTAAAATTCTTGTTATTTCCATATTATAATTGATACCTTATAGGCTTAAGAAAAATAAATTGAAAATAGGTAAATGATCAAGAAAAATTGTGAAAAATTAGAGACACGATTAAGATAATTAGAAGGACTAAATATAATTTTGTGAGTAATTTTAAGTAAGAGTGAGTTGGTTATCTAAATTTACTCATAACAAACTCTAGTTAGATTAGTATAATATGAAGAAAATAAATAAAATTTAGATATTCCACTCTTATAAATATAGGATGAGATATTTACCATTCATTAGAGACACTTGTCATACTAGGATTTAGTCTTAGTAAAGAAGGTACTTTATTTTATTATTAAAAGTACAATGATTTTTTGAATTAGGTAATTTAAAGTATGGTGTAATATCCTAATTTAGTCATATTTATAATTAATATTACTAGAGATCAATTAACAATAGGCTTATAAAGTAAAGGTAAGAGTGTGGGATAATACAAGTAGTAGCAGAGTACGGTTAGAATTTCTACGGAGATTAAAATTGACCTAGTAAGAGCAAAAGGCACAAGAGAGTTTATTCATCAAAAAATCACACCTATTATATATGGCCTAGAGTGGACCACATGTTCTTAGTGAGTGACCTAGATGAGTCACACTTGCCATTTTGTTGAATATTTCCCCAAAACCCTAGTTTATCATCATTTTTCTCTCTTTCTCAGCATATACAGCCGCAACCTTTTCACTCCATTCTCTCCTCCATTTTGCTTGCATAAACTCACAAATAGTTGGTTTCTTCTTGTTTCTTCTGTAACATCCTGAAAATGCATAACATTTAAATCTTACCAATTTCTGATTTGTTTTATCTCATTAGGGGAAACAAAGTAATTATAAATGAAATATTAGAGTTGATGTTAGTATTTTTTTGATGTTTGATATATAGGAATTTATGACAATCATTAGTGGCATTTTGCTAAGTAGCGAGAAATCGGTTAAGTTTCAGTTTTATATTCAGTATGTAATAGATTAGTAGAAATTATATTATAAGAACTCTAATTTGGATGGCTTAGATTTAGCCACTCATTCCCCCCAAGTGGCACCATCCAAACCCTTAAACTAGGCAACTTAATTGAATTCAAACTCCAAGCCAAATCCACCAATGAGGGCTCACATGTCATACTCACCCATTATGACATAAAACTCAAAATTCCCTTCTTTCCCTTCAAAAATTTCGGCAGCCTTAAGAAAGGAGTTCCTCTTCATCTTCTTCATTTTCTCCTCCTTTTCACTCTCTTTCAACATCTCACCAAGTTTCCTTCACTCAAAGCTCACTCTAGTTAGCTTCCTATTCAACTTCTAGGTAGGATTTCATGACTTTTTATGGATTGGGATCAATATGGTTAATTAGGGTTTCTTGTTTCCTTCCTTATTATGATGATAATTGGTGTTCATATTGATTTTTGGCTGATTGGCTATCGATGTTGTTGTTTTTTGTTGAGAAAGTGAGTGAGAATCACAAAGATGAGAAAACAGATTTGGTTAGAAACAAGTTCCTAGGGCTGTCCGAACTCGCGTGATGTACGGCATCATATATGACCTCCAAAGTTTTATAAACTTATTTTTACTGAAACTAGACACCTAGAAATTTCCATATATATAAATTATAGGATCATTGGATTAGTATTGAGTGATATATGATTTTTTGAAATTAGCCTAAGATCCTGATTCTAATTCTGAGCAGACTGAGGTATCTAGGGAATTTCTCACCTTATACAACTTCAATTTGAGTGGAACTAATTTTTTTTAGAAATCTAAGACATAGATCAACATTCAATAAAATTTTTAGGGTTATATTTAGTGCCAATTGGTCCTAGTAATTCAATAAAGTTTCCCTAAGTCCAACTCGAGCTAGAACAAGGCAGTCCAAGTTAGTCAACTTTAAGCGCTTATAACTTGAGCTATGCTTATGCAAATGAGATGAAACTATTGGGAATAAATTTGTCCTTTTACCTTTAATATGATATAAGTTTCATGTAATTTGGACTAGGTTTCCACTTTTAGTGAATTTTTACTTTCAAGTATACAAATCTAGCCAGCTACAAGGTAGGATGAGATAAATCCCCAATAACTAGGCTACATTTATCAAAATTGGATGGAATGAAAGATTGGAAACTAGACAAGTAGCAATAGAACATATCCAAAATTTAGGTCTAAATGAATTAAATATAATTTATGGTTGAATTTACAAAATCAGACATAATTGAGTAGAAGTAGCAAAAAACTGATTCAGGTGTGACTGTTACAAAATTTGTATAAGTGTTGGATGCCTGCTGCTCTATGTTCATCTTGTTGTATGATTGATTTTCTAGTAGCCTGACACTATTCATGGGGAAGTAGACTCTATCCATTATGCTGTCGAAATCCCGGCAGAAATTGTGCATGACATGTGGAATATTTATCAATGCATATGATACTCAAGGCAAATTAGTCTTGTTTATATAGTTCATGAGAGTTATAAAAGATTCCATATTACTTGAGCCAATCCTAGAATGAAGTTAAGGGGAATAGATCAGTGAAAAAGTTGGGGAAAGTAAATTAGGCAATCTTGTATAGGAATAAGCTTGTTCCTGATAAGCAGACTATTGTCCAGGAGTCATATGGCCAAAGACTCCAAGGAGACCAAGTAAATGGATTAAAGATAAAGGTAAACACCCTATGGATAGTGACACATAATGCTTAGGTGTGTAGAACTATAATAGAAAGGGTTAAGAAAATGAGCGCATTCTATGTCCTTGCATTTACGGATTTCTTTTTATACTAATTGAAGGTAAGCTGCATGATTGTTGCCTATGCATGGGTTTATTCGTAAATAACTTCATTGATTATCCCTCATGTTCCTTTATGATGTTTACTATACATTTTATTTCATTCAGTAAAATAGAATCTTTCTTCGGGGTCAAATTTCCAATATTCAAATGCAACTGAATATAGTATTTTGTTAGTCATTTTTTACTAATTAAATAAAATAGGAGCAACTGGGAATGATTATGATGACAGGATGGTACAATAAGTAGAAATCCTACAAAGAATTTTAAATTCTCATTTGCGTATCCATGCCATTCCCAGATAGCGGGGATAGTGGCCACGATCATCTTCTATGCTGAGGTGCCAGAGTGGCAGTGACACTATGACATGGCACTGGATTCTTTATACCTCATGGCCATTATCTGCTTCTGTCTCTATGTTTTCTTCCACTGTGCTTTTGCTACTTCTATACATAGCCCACTGTTGGACTTGGCATTCCTTTATTTAGCTATTCCCGTACACGTAGGGCATCCACCTACACTAGCAATAGCACAACCTCAGCCTGTCCAGCAAGTACCTTCTAAGAGTGACCCCTCAAAGGAGATGGATATATCTTTTTGCTCCTCTGGAGCTTCTAACGACGGTTATGCGCCTACCGACTTTGACATGGCGAATAGATTCCTCTCCTCGGAGTCCGCGTAGTGGAGTTGCCTGAGCATATGGCTAATAAATTGTATAAGATGGACCTTTTTTGGCATCTTGGGCTATAGATAGTACTGCTATTTTTGTTTTGTGTTTTCATACCCTCATGTATCATCACTAGTGAAATGTCCTTTGAGGACCTGTATAGAGATGCTATTTCTGACATGAGCCTATGTCTTTTTGTGTATGGCCCAATCCGATGTACTCACTAATATGGTTATATGAATACATGAGAGGATGATGTTTATATCTGCATAGTTTATCTAGACGGATTTCTATTTTTGTTTATTTGTACCAAGTATATTTTACTGTTTGACTATGTTCATTTTCCTTTCATTTATATTGTAATAAGCTTTAATTAGCAAACATTTCTATTCATCTTTATCAAACTACTACTTATTGCTACTAAGTCATTAACGAGAGCTTGTATAGTGCCTTAATTGCATAATAGTCTACGAATTTTAGTTCTATGACTTAAGTATAGTATTATATTTGTAGGCTGTTACATCTTCACCATCTACTTGATTCTTAAGCTTGTTTGTTGTTTTCCAAACCACATAAGAGCCAAATTTCTCCTCTTTGGACCATCTCAAGCTTTAGCCAAGGAAGAGGAAAGAGAAGTTGAGGTATGATCTTGTGGTGTTTAGGAGGTTCCTGAGTTGATAGAAGCCATATTTGAAGCTTTTCTAAGCTTAGAAGTAAGGTAGGCTCCTAAACTACCTTATATGTGGTTATGTAGTTAGATGAGTTACGGTTTTGTATTCTTTTGATTTCTTATATTTCTTGATTGGATATGATGTTTTTATGCTCATATTAATGAGTTAGAATTAGTGGAACTCAAGTTAATGGAAGAAAACAACTTGGAAACTCAAAGATTATCATAAACACCAACTAGAAAAGTAGGGTAGCTTTGGACAGTACTAGGTGTCCATGAGCTATATCTTGAATTAGGGATCTCTAATTGAACTGAAATGAATTTTAGATGAAACCTAACTCACTAAGGAGTATACCCACAAAATTTGAAGTCTTTTGAACTTAAGATGAACAAGTTATGAATTACGCAAGAAGCTATAGTTGGAGTGACTTAATTTTGGAGTAGAATATGTTCTAATGGGCATAACTTGCCTTATGGATCTTCAAATTGAGTGTAACAAGTTTTTTAGAAAGCTAACACATAGCGGAGTAACCTTATAAAGTTTCAGATTTAAACTCCTAGTGGATTGCTCCCAGGAATTCCACAAAGTTACCTTATGCTCTGTGAGTACCAAAATAGGACAATCCTAATATAGAGCTTATAACTTAACCTCTACTTAGCAAATTTGAGTGGGACTTGGTTGGTTTGAAATAGGGATTAAGTTATAAACATATAAAATTTCAGAGTAAGATGATAAAGAATGGGTTTTTAGGGATTTTTTAAGTTCAGGTGTGCAAGTCTACCTTGAAATAGGGCATTAGCGAGTTAAACACTAAGATCCAAGTTCCAAGTTCCTAGGAACGGACAATAAAGCTTAGATTGTTCACCTCGGAGGTGTGAATGTTATTCACTCTTAACTTCCGTGACTGGATTTCGGGGTCGGGGATCAAATGTCTTGGGTCCGAGGTTCGGGTCCCACCTGCCGGAGTAGGGACGCCAGCATGTTTCAAGTCCCTTGCTCAGACCTAAGTTGACCTATCCGATTTTTGAGTTACGAGTTAAGAAAGGCACTACCTCCTTGCCATTTAGTTTTTGTCCCTAAGTTAAACCAAACACTACTCCCTTGTCAGCAATTTTCGATTAGAGACAAGGGTCACTTCCCCTTGTCCTCAAGTTCCGATCTCTGCTTTCCCAACTCAGCCCCAAATTGACATCTCATGCTTCCAGGTTCTGAGCGTCTAGGTCGAACTTGAATTTACTTAACCCATGTTTCCGAGCTAGGTTCTGTGTTCGAACCCAAAATGCCTTAAAATCGGATTCTGATAAATATTCTAAAATCTGGGATATGATCCCAGGTATTATGTGATTTATGTTTCTAATTGAGTTATTTTGAAACCTGAAGCATGAGAACCCAATGTACATATTGACATGCCTATGTTCTCTTTATAAAAGAATACATATGAGTATTACATGTTGAATGCATATGAGCATATCATGTTGATATGACTATATTTTCTTAATAAAGAAAATGCATATGAATTTAGATAGTATATGAACAGATAACATAAGGTCCTTTTACTTGGAGGTAGTTGTGAGATCCCTTTACTTTGGAGGCAGTCGGCCAAAATGAGGTCCTCTAATTTAGAGGTACATGACTCCCCTTGTCGATTAGTATTGTGTGATGATGATCATGAGATAAGGTCATTTCCTATATTAAGCAAGCCAAGGGCAACAAAGATTAAAGACACATGCTAAGTAAGAAAGTAAAGGAGAAGATGCATTAAGTCATGCATTTATAAGCATGTAACATAATTGCATTTATTTGATAGTTTTATCTGTTAGAACAATGCATATCTATTAATTATAATGCCTATTGCCATGATAGCATAACGTGTATAAGTTAAAATTAATCTGCTTTGGGAAGATATATTTTCCAAACTTAAAATCAACTTTTATCCTTATGTATGAGATCACATTTTCTTAAATAAATTGAAGCGGGTGGGATGGCGATGATGCATGGATTGTCGAGTAGCTTAGGATGCCTATTGACCCATGTCATCTCTAGAAAACTTGGAAGATCTTAATAAGGACCATACAAGAAGAATTTGACTGAGACTGGATTGGTTCTGAAGATTTATTTATGAGTATACCCCTATTAGTAGTTGAAGCTCCTAGTAGAGCTACTCGTGTAATTTGAACGGATGTACTGTGATATAAATATTGGTGCAATGTAAGGGATATTTTGTTATTTTCTTGAAAAATAAAGCGAATAATCAATCAAGGTCAATTCATTTATTAATAACAACTCCTAAGTGTGATATTATGACTGAAGCATAATATTGTGTTTAGAAGGAAGTTATATTTTGGTATCAGAGTAGCTTGTCCTAACTGGACTTAAGGATTGGACTAACTATGCTTCTAGCATACTCTAAAATTCTTAGTCAATATCATGTGATGGATCTTAGCTGCTTAGATATGATATAGGAATTAGATACGTATGATCGCTTGGCTGTGAATGTAATTACTTGTTGTCACACTTAATTCGGTATTGAGCCTGATCAATTCAATATCTTTGTTATGTGACTAGGAACTAATGGCTTCTAGAAGGCATGGTAGGTTGCAAAGAGAACATGCTCATGTTGACCTTGAGGATGTTATGAGTGCATTTCAAGCGATGGCCTTCACTGTGAGGGAACAAGCTGCAGCTACCATTTGAATGATAGAATGATTGGAGAGACAAGGCAAAGGAGGAAATCCTGATGGAGCAAAAGTTGACTTTGAATATTTGAAGTTCACAAAGTTTAGAAAAGCCAATCCCCTTGGTTTCTAGGGAACCTTCAAGCCAAATAAAGCCGAAGAATGGATTAATGCTATGGAGAAGGTCTTTTCAGTGTTGGTATGCACTAAGCATCAAAAGGTGGCATTTGATACGTACATGTTAGAGGCAAGTACGGAGTTTTGCTGGACCGACACGAGAAAACTGCTTGAGGGTTCCCAGACTATCATCACCTGGGAAATGATCAAGGATGCATTTTATAAAAAATATTTCCCCTGCTTTTGTGAGAAATGTCAAGGAGTTGGAGTTCATGTAGCTTCAATAGGGAAACATGAGTGTGTCATAATACATTGCTAAATTCAATAAGCTCCGCAAATTTTCCACCATTTATCAGCACAATCCTGATGAAAATTGGTAATGCATCAAGTTTGAAGGTGGACTAAAGAAGGAAATCCTAGGATCAGTGGGACCTATGGAGATAAGAGATTTTGCTGCATTAGTGAACAAGAGTTAATCAGTGGAAGAATACAACAAGAAACTTGCTAATTCCAAGTAATGTTCATAAGAAGAGGCTAGCACTCGAAAGCTAGGAATTCCAGCACACCCACCACCCAAGAAGTAGTTCCCACCCAGTAGGTATGAGGGTAAGTAGCCACAAAGGCCAATTATAAGGCAACAATGTCCAAAATGTGGAAAAGACCATGGAGGTTGACCTTGCTTAGCCAAACAAAACGAGTGCTTCAAATGTGAGAAGCCAGGGCATATGGCTAGAAAAGGCCTTAGGCATCAACTACCTGCCTTTAAGCCGTAATGTCAAGGAGGGGTTTTACCTTGAGTATTAGAGAGACTACACCTTACAAGGAGCTGAAGCTGTATCAGAAATAACTTAGGACATGGATTGGCTTTCGACTAACCATGTTATGTCGAATTATTCAAATAGGTATACTATATTTTCTTCGACCTCTCTATCAAATCTTCATGTGCTTATATGTAAACACTTTTGTTAAATTATTGTAGCTATAAATAGCTAATTTTTTGGATGAATTATGAAGACAATATTCTTTTGAAAAGTGAGTAGTATTGTAACATTCCAATTTGGTCATATTTATAATTAACATTATTAAAGATCAATTAATAATACGCTTATAAAGTAGAGGTGAGAGTGCAGGATAATACAAGTAGTAGTAGAGTACAATTTGAATTTCTGCAGAGACAAAAATTGACCTGGTAGGAGCATAAGACATAAGAGATTTTAGTCATCAGAAGAATACACCTATTATATATAGCCTAGAATTATTCACATACTCTTGATAAGTCACCTAGGTGAGTCACCTTTACTTTTTTGTTAAATATCTCCCTAAAACCCTAGTTTATCATCATTTTCCTCTTTTTCTCAGTATATACAACTGCAACCTTCCCTCTCCATTCTTTCCTCTATTTTGCTCACACAAACTCACAAATTTTTTATTTCTTCTTCGTCTTCTGCCATCCACTTGATTCTTAAGCTTGTTTGTTGTTTTCTAAACCACATAAGAGGCAAATCTCTTCTCTTTGGACCATCTCAAGCTTCAGCCAAGGAAGAGAAAGAAGAAGTTGAGGTGTGGTCTTATGGTGCTTGGGAGGTTCTTGAGTTGATAAAGGCCATATTTGAAGCTTCTCCAAGCTTGGAAGTGAGCTAGCCTCCTAAACGACCTTATATATGGTTAGGTAGTTAGATGAGTTAAGGTTTTGTATTCTTTTGATTTCTTATATTTCTTGACTGGATGTGATGTCCTTAGACTTATATTAATGAGTTAGAATTAGTGGAACTTAAGTTAATAGAAGAAAACAAGTTGGAAACTCAAAGATGATTCATAAACTCTGACCAGGAAAATAGGGTAGCTCTAGCCAATACTAGGTCCATAAGCTATATCTTGAGTTAGGGACCTCTAATTGAAGTAAAATTAATTTTGGATGAAACTTAACTCATATAGAATATACTCACAAAATTTCAAGTCTTTTGGACTTAAGATGAACAAGTTATGAATTTCATAAGAAGTTGTAGGCAAAATGACCTAATTTTGGAGCATGATGTATTCTAATGAGCATAACTTGCCCTATATGCCTTCAAATTAAGAGCAACCAAGTTTATTAGAAAGCTAACACATAGAGGAGTAATCTTATAAAGTTTTTGGTTTAAACTCTTAGTGGATTGCTCCTAGTAATTCCACAAATTTGCCCTATGCTCTATAAGTACCAAAATAGAATAGCCCCGATATAGAGCTTATCACATAAGCTCTATTTAGCCAATTTAAGTGGGGGTTAAGAGGGATTAAGTGAGTATAAACATACAAAATTTCAAAGCAAGATGATGAGGAATGGACTTTTAGGGATTTTCTTAGTTTAGGTGTACAAGTCTATCCTAAAACAAGGCATTTGTAGCACCCTAATAATCCTATACTATGCTTAAGTTGTATTATGTCTGATTATCAGTTATTACTTATGCATGAGGAAAACTCAAACTTTTTTTGAAAATATATTACATGGAAAATAAGGTAATTTTGTTTTTTGAAAAATTTCATTGCCTTTGGAGCATTTATAAACTTAAGCCTCAAGTGTGAAAGGAAAGCCTCGTAAGCATAGCACATAAGAATTCCAACAGGAAGCAATAAAGCTTAAAGGCAGTAAGCGAGAATAATCATACATAGCAAAGTTAAGATAACCACATCATGAAACATAGTGTCATAGGGTACATATAAGGGCGTATGACTGTGCCATGGCCCAAATTATAGAAACATCCTAATATAACCAAGTCTTACAAGTGGTGGCAAAAAATCACATAAAAGACATAAAGTGGCAGCAAAGGAAGTTCACTTGCAGCATCTACTCGTAGAATAGTCTCATGATCAATAGCAGTACAGCTAGTGACTCCAAAAAACTTCACCTTTGGCATCCGCTTAAAGCTTCACTGGTTGCTGGGGCTCCATCCTTTGCTAAAGACGATACAGAACTTGGATGTGAGAAATAATATTTCTTAGTAGGATTCTAACTTAAGACATAAGTGTTGTCATTATCGTCATAGCTATTTCGGGTTTCATTAAAAAAAATCATGAGCATGTATACAGTTCAGTTAGTAGGTTTTCAAAAAAACATAATTAGCCGAAGTAAATTCCTTTTAAACCTGTATTCCTACCATGACATAAACATAATCATAGGCATAGAGTAGAAATATAGATGGATGCATCATGCATAAATATCTTAAAATTTTCTTTCATTTCTTGCTTGATCTTCTACACTTTTTTAAGCACTTTAGTATGAACTTTAGTCATGCATCTACATTATTTTCATCTTTTACTTAGGCATATGTTACGGCATGGTGAACTTCTGCCATGCTTTCATATACTCACCACCCTCGATATGAAGTGGTAATGAGCTCATATCGTGGCCGTCACCAAAATAAATTCCCGGAACCTTTGCGGGAGAAGGGGTTTAGTGTGGGTCACCTTCTCTTATTGAAGGATTATACCCTAAGCTTAAGGATCACTTTCTCTTATCAAAGGATCACATCCTCTTATCCTATCTTTGAGGGTCACTTTCCCTTACCGAATAATCACACTCTTCGTTCTATCTTTTCTTGATTAATGTATATGATGCAGAAAATTTATACTAAGTCAATGAATTTTACGAAAATCTGACAACATAATAGCTAAATCGAAGCTTCCCGAAAAATTGCCAAATAGAGAATTTCAATCATTAAACATCATTATGCATCTGATAGCATCATATCCATCATAATTATCATCATCATTATACTTGCACATAGAGACATATATTACAAACAAAGTCTTATGACCTTAGTTTAGTAATTTAGATGTAATCTTTTAGTTAGAGTTTCATCTTGTTAAGTTTCCTTTATCATCTTTGGAGGTATGTTTCTTCCACTTCCCTTTTTAAATCCTTGAAGTTGAAATACGAAGTTTCAATATTTTAAGTTGAGAGTTGTGAATTCTTCAAGTTTGTTTTTCACTTTGCCTTGGAGTTAGCCTTAACCAAATTTATATTTTTACTATGGGGTAGTAACTTAGTAAATTCACCATAATTTTATCTTTTACTATTTTAACTTGAATTTTTGTAGGATTATAATCCTCTGAGCTTCTTTTAAACAAAACAAACCCCATCCAAAAAACCAAAGTTTAACTTAAGTTATGCACTAAACAATATTACTGTTCAGTTTTTAAGTTTACCCAAGCAGCTATATCTTGCGAAATTTACTAAGAGTTCCACCAATGGAATCTGCCCAAGAGATTCATGTGGGTATTTTTTTATGTCTTAACTTTCTTACAAATTTCGGTCCACACAAAAATATTTATATAACTTGAGTTATAAAGATTTTAGTGCAGGCTGTCTAGACATAATGTAACAACTTAATAGTTCCATTCTATGCTTAAATCATATTATGGAATTACTAGTTGTTACTTTTGCTCGCGGAACTAACATTACCTTTTAGAAATTACTTTTTAACAAAAATAAGGGTAATTTTTTTTTTTGAACAAAACGAGTAAACCGTTTTCGAAATCAAGAGCCATGAGCGTATCATGAACGTGTAATACAAACGTCACTAACTCATACATACATCGCATTTAACATAAATAAAAGCAATAAGAATAACCACAATCTTAGATAAAGATAACATTCATTCCATAGCCATCCGTAATAATATGATAATAGTCATACCGAAGTCTTACATAAGATAATAATGGGTCCGATATCTACTGTCGGCCCTACACAAGAAACCTACCAAATACATGATAAAAGGAAATGCATCAGAAAATCCTACTATCCAAGTATGCCATACAACAAAACGATAACCTTATAACTATGACCAAAAGGGGGCTATCCTCGTGCTTAGCTTCGGGCGGGAGGAAACCGTTCCCATCTCCACCGGGAGAAACACCAGCACGTCCTCCTCCTCGAGCATGTCTTCGTCCATGGGGCACAGCGCAGGTACGAATGAACCCATGCCCGTGAACCGAGGGTGAAACTAGGCAAGCAGATGAAGCAAAAGAATCAGAAGATAGATGAATCACCGAAGGCTACGACGAACCCGAATGGTGAGATCCCCCAGAATAGGTCGGATAGAAGGGCTCAAAAGGGTCGGTCTCCACATGGTAGCTCGGATAAGATGGCTCCGAGGGGTCAAGATCCAGTGAAATAGTCGGAATCAAACGGGTATCTGAGTCAGTCTTGTCATCGCTGGAAGGGTATCTCGGTGGCTAAAAGTAGGGGCGGATGTCATCCATAGTAACCTCGCCAAATGGCTGATGCGGTGGAAAAAATGGGATCATCACGGGAGTCTGAAACTGGCATTCATGGAAGATGTAGACACTCATCGCTGTACTCGCTGACAGCACGAATGCGTTCAGCACCGGGTCAAAGTGCCAACACCACACCGGGAACTCAACTTAGATCATCACCGTGCCCAATGTCAACATCCGCTAAAGATGACACGGAAAATGTAGGAGTGAGAAATACTAAATTTCTCAGTAGGATCGCGACTAGACAAACATAGTATCATCATCATCATCCCAGCCACCTCGGGTTTAATATAAAAATAGTGGATAGATATCGGTTCAATTTTTATAGTTTCAGAAAACATAAATCCTGAAATGGGTTACTTTTAACTTTATCATCATATCCATAGTGTCATACATAGGCATACATGCTAATATACATAATAAACATTCATAATGCACATAAGGAATGTAATAACATGCATGACTATGTAACTCATCAACTTGACCATGGTCCTATTTTGACTTTCGTTTTCAGTACGTGTTTAACATTCTTTTACTTTCCTTTGAAATAGATTACTTTTGGACATGAGCTCATTTCGTGACCGTCATCACGTAATATTAACCAAATTAGACTAAGCCGATATTGATTACCTCTAAGTTGGAGGGTCCTTCGTATCACCCTTGCCTCCCTCACAAAGGTTCCTTGAGTCTTTGTGGATCGCCGTCTCTCACTTCCCTTATCGAAGTGATTGAAGGGTCATGTCCCATTAATTCTTTTCTTATCATCATATTTTACATGCATAGTTCTTCTTTGACTAGACACATGCAATGATATGACTAAGTCCATAATTTGATAGAAATTCGCAGCATAATGGCGAGACCGGAGCTTCCCCAAAATGCCAATCATCAACTTTCAACTAACAGTTCATCATATCTATATCATATCATAATACTCATCATTCAATCATGAGACAAAACTCAATCAAACTCATCATTCGTCATGCCGGATGGCATCACACATTCATACCCTAAAGGGGCTTATAGTTGTGTTATTCTTTGTGAAGAATATTATGAATTATCATATGATTTCTCATGGTTACCCATGAGAGAATCACATAGTTAAGATATGTGTACATGGTCTTTTAGTTGCTTAGTTCTCGTATGAAATTATTCTTTGCTTAAGTTCATGTCTTATGGAACACTTGTTTAAATTAATTAAGTTAAGCGATTGTTTCCTTTCCTTGAGATAGTGCACTTAGTGATTCCTAGATTCATAGTATGCTTAGAGGCCTTAATCATACTTCTGTTCTTAAGGAGTTCGAGATTTCTCTGATCCTTGGGTCATGACAATGCATAACCACATCATGAACCCAACAACACCATGTATAGTAAACACCAAAGGTGATTTTTAACTTAACCAAGTTACAAAGTTTCAAGCTTTCATTATTAACATATCAAGGTTTTACCTTAAATATTATTAAGGTTATCATTCTTATAAAACAGTCATAAAGTTTCATTCTTTATGAAAATAAGTGCCTCTAAAATTAAGCTCTTGTCTTAAAAATTATATCTTTATGTAATAATGATACAAGTTACTAGCTTTTCAACTAAAAGGTCTTGTTCTTTATGAAAGTTGACTCATTTAATTATTCTAAGACCATCAAGGTCTCAATTTTATGACTTAAAGTTGTCTCTACATTAAAAAGATTCCTATTTTATTAATTAGTGATATGAAACATTAACTTTAAGGTTAAAAAGTCTTGATCTTTATAAAAGTTAAATCTTTTTGCATTGTTTTGGTTCAAGATCTAAACTTTATGAATTAAATGTTACAAAACAACACTTTTATGACTTAAAGGTCTCATTCTTGATTAAAGTTTGAAACTTTGTAAAGGTCTTTTCTTTAAATTTTGATTCCTAATGTAACATCCACCGTTTTTCGCCTAATTATTCGGTTTTATCGAATAATTGAGAATAATCAAAATTCAGTTAAATAATTATGTAGAATCGATTGATTAGCAATTACTTGAGTTTAGATATGAGAGAACTAAGTTAGGAGTATAGGAGATTTCATAAAATTTTATTGAAAACCGATTTACTGATTTAAAGGAAATCGGTAAAATTACGGTATTTTAAACTGTCAGAACCGAACCAATAGAATTCCAATTCTTTTACCCTATCTTGAGGGGCTGATAACTCAGCCACTTAGCACCAAATGTGGTGCCACTTTGGCCACAAAAGACAATGAGAGCTGGCTGAATTTCATCCTTTTGTGTTCAACCAATCAAAATCCAAGAAGCCAACCACCACTCAATGCTTTATGACACTTTCCTCTCCCCACATTCAGCCAATTTTGCGCCACTTTCTCTTCTCCCTTGCTCAGCTCTCTTCTTCTCTTCCTCACTCACATAACTCCAGCCAACATCAAGCTTAATCAAGGTTTGCTCATCTAAGCTTCAAAAATCCAGTAAAATCACTTAGAACAAAGGTAGTGGTTTAATATTTGCATCAATTCTGTGGTCTTGGCTGGCTGAGCTTGGATTATTTTCACCATCTTTGATGTGTTAAATAAATGATTATGATGATATGTGATTGATTTTGGGCTGTTTGTGTGATTGAAACTGAACTGGAAGCAATAAAGAATGGAAATAGGAAGAGCTGATGGGTCAGAGAACCAAAAACTCTCGGTAGTCCATACAGCGGAGTGTACGGCTCCGCCTACAGCAGATTAAATTGGGTGGAACTATTTTTATATGAAGCTAGACATCTAGGGATTTCCATAGATATATCATATAAAGCTTTTGAATTAGAATTGAGAGAGATATGAATTTTTGAATTTCGACCTAGAGTTTTAACTCTGGTTCTGGGCAGACTGGGTTGTTCAGGATAGAACTCACCCTATACTACTTGAAAATGAGTGAAACTAACTTTTTTAGAAAGCTTACACATAGGAGAATGTCCCATAAAAATTTTAGAATTAGATAAGGTCCTAGTTGCTCCCAGTGATCCAAGAAATGTGTCCTATGTCCAAACCAGGCTAGAATAAGGCAGTTTAGGAAGATCAGAATTCGGGGCTTGTAACTCGAGCCCTACTAAGTCAAATGGAATGGAACATTTTGAAAATGAAACTTTACCCTGTTAGCTTTAATATGAGTTAACTTTCATGTAATTTGAGTTAGTGTTCGATTTTTAGTGGATTTTTACTTTTAGTTGCCTGACTCTGGCTAGCCATTGGGCAGGGCGCGATAAAATCTGAATATCTTAGCTATAGATATCAAAATTAGATGGCACCAAAGAGGTTAGAAACTAGACACATAACTCTTTAACATATTCAAAATTGAGATCTAAATGAGTTAAATAGAAATTATGGCTTAGTTTAGAAGAACCAGGTTGGCTGACTATGTTGAGACAGTAACTTTGCCTTAATGAGATTATTGTTATTATGAGTTTCATGTTGGAATATGTATGTAATGTTGTGACCTTTGTGACAAATTGATGTTCTGGTGTGCTGGCACTATTCATGGGGAAGCGGACACGTTCCGTTATACTACCGAAATTTCGGTAGAATCCATGCATAAGTTATGAATTACATGTTAATGCATGTGCATTTTCAAGAAAGCTATGAAAGTTATAATAAGGAATATGTTACTATGAAAGTTCCATGCTACTTGGGCCAACCCTAGATAAGAAGTTAAGGGGAATAGATCGATGGGAAGGTCAGGAAAGTAAACCTGGCATTCCTGTATAAGAACGAGCTCGATCCTGAAAAGCAGACTATTACCCAGGAGTCTAAATGGCCAAGAACTCCCAGGGGACCAAGAGATGGAAAATGATGAAAAGTAATGGAAAAGCTTATGACGGAAGAATCAAGAATGAGCATGCATGATTACATGGAATGGTTATGTTAAGATGTTTACAGTTATTTATCATGTTTATTTACTGCCATTTGTTCATTTATATTGTTCATTATCCTATGAATCATTATCAATAATCTGTTCTGTTTCTTATGCCAACTAAAGTAAAACTGAATCTTGCCTCGAACCAGGCTTTTCCCTAAACTCATTAAAATGGATAGCCTAGTTTGAGCACATGCTTTTATAATTAAATAAAAATCGAGGCAATTGAGAATGAATGTGATGTCAGAAGAATGCCATACATGAACTCTATTGAGAATTTCTTGAAATTCTCACCCTGTTCTATATTTCCTGCATCATTCTCAGACGCTGGCGATGGACTCCACGGCTACCCTCTTCATTGAGATCCCAGACCTGCAGCTTCGCTATGACTCCGAGTTGGACTCGTTGGACACAACCTGCTCCTGCTATTTCTGCCTTTGCTTTTAGCAATAGGAATTTTGACGTTCCTCTGTTTCATCTGTTTTTAATATATATCTATATGTATAGACTGAAGCGTCAGCTTCCGACCTACATATGTACATATACAATTGAGAATATATCACTTATTTATATCTTTTCTATTATATTACATTAAACTTTATTACGTTTTATAAGGCTATTCACATCTATTATGTAACAGCGCGCCGATTCAATGGTTTAGTGATACTAATCATGAGATTTAAGTAAAACGTTAACATGGTAATACAGACTACCTAATTTCATGCCATGACTTAAGCATAACATTAAATTAGTAGGGTGTTACACCTAAGATATTAGTGACAAGATATTATTTTTCTAACTCAAAAAGGCTTATTATACAAAAAAGCTTAGACTTTTACATGCATTCTTGTCTTCAAAACAAAACAAAAGAAGACTTTATGATGGCACTAAAACTTGCTCCACTTGTTATGCATCAAGAAACAAACTTTTTAAAGTTTAAAGCTTTTAGAATGTTCATAGTCTTATCAAATCATGAAAAATATAAATAGATAAGGCTTTTC
Source organism: Pterocarpus santalinus (assembly GCA_031439595.1). Lineage (NCBI taxonomy): Eukaryota > Viridiplantae > Streptophyta > Magnoliopsida > Fabales > Fabaceae > Pterocarpus > Pterocarpus santalinus. The sequence goes on from CM062525.1 coordinate 27,089,914, forward strand.
TAATCATCAACTCATCATAAGAAAAGAAACAGCCTTAAACAAGATACCATAAAAAACACTCAATAATAAGAACATATTTTCCAAAGGTAGAAACGTCAAGAATACTTGAAGTACAACAAACATATTTGTCCAAAAGTAGAAACATCAAGAACACTTGAAGAATAATAAGAACATATTTTTCCAAAAGTATAAATATCAAGAACACTTGAAGAACAGTAAGAACATATTTTTCCAAAAGTAGAAGCATCAAGAACACTTGAAGAACACCAAGAACTTATTTTTCTAGAAATGGAAACTTTTGCTCTTGAAGAGCATGAAGGATTTTCTCAAGTTTTCACTTAGAGATTTTGGTAATGAAAGAACCAAGCTCCAATCTTTTTTGAGCAAACAAAATGAAAAAGATGAAGATCACTACCTTTCTTGGAAATGGCACAAAAACTAGAGAAAAAGAAGAAGATGATGGTGGTTCCTTTCCTTGTAGATGGTGGCGGTTTGGCTTGGTGGAAGGAGAAGCTCTTGAGATCCTGTAAAAATGGAGGTTGTAGTTTTTGATCTTGTCTTCGAAGACCCACAGATGATGTCTTTGAAGGGCTAAGTGAGTGGTTTTGGTGGTGGTGATAGAGAAAGGAAGAAAAAAAAGATGAAGAAGATGAAGGAGTGTTTAGAGAGAAGTTGGAGGATTTGATTTCAAGAGAGAGAATAAGATGAGTGAAAATGAAAATGGATGAGGGAGGAAGAGAGAGAAAGTGGCATCCAACATAAAGGGAAGGAGGGAGATATTTTTTTGTGTTAATTAAGGTTTAAGGGAACAAATTGGATGATGAGGAACAAAGCATGTGCTAAGTCTTGCATAAAGCACTCTTGTCTAATGTTTTATGCTTTAATGACATCACTTTTTACTTTATTGTCTAATTGACTAAATTTGAAATTAATCACGTGATTATGTGCTCATATAACTTAATTAAGGTGACTAAGCAAGGATTAGTGATTAACACACAAGAATATGATTAACAAAATTTAATCTTGTGATTAAGCTAATTAAGGATAATTAGTGTTTAATTAAGCTATAAAGGCTCTGACTTGCATAATTAGAGATTATCTAATCTCGATTAAACATTCTTTTGACTTTTCTCATCCGAGTTAACCCCTGAACTCTTCGTTAACCACTTAATTAAGCCTTAATATCATAATTTCTCATTAAGTGCCTAATTACTCAGGGTTACTGAGGTAATTTAGCACGATATAAAATTGAGGATGTTACATTTCTGCTTACCTTTAAAAAGAATGTTACTCTCAAAATTAGTTACCTGTAAAAAAAAATTCGGATGCTCGTTCTTCATTTCAAGCCCTAGCTCCCACATATACTCTTCCATATTTCCTCTACCCTAAGCCACCTTGACCAAGGGTACCATCTTATTCCTCAGCTGTTTTGCCCCACAATCCATGATCCGAGACGGTGGTAGATTAAAAGTTAAGTCCTCCCTTAACTGTACACTTTCAGGCTCAAGTAGATGACTAGGATAGGAATGGTATTTTCTTAATTGAAACACATGGAAAACATCATGAAGGTTTGACAAATTTGAAGGTAAGGCCATTTGGTAAGCAACTGGCCCGATACATTTTAAAATTTGAAAAGGGCCAAGGAAACAGGGGCTTAACTTCTTGACCTTCATGGCTCTACCTATGCCGGTCATAGGAGTGATTTTCAGGAACACGTGTTCTTCTTCTTGGAACTCTAGGCTTTCTCTTTTCATTCGCATAACTCTTTTGACGGCTTTGGGCTATAAGGATTCTGTCCCTAATCCTTCTGACTTGCTCTGTGGTCTGCGTTACAAGATCAGGTCCTAATAGGCTTGGCTCACTTGGTTCAAACCAATACAGGGGAAATTGGCACTTCCTTCCATACAAAGCTTCATAGGGTACCATACCAATACTTGCATGATGGCTATTGTTATAGGCAAACTTGATCAAAGGTAAGTATTTGTCCCAGCTTCCTTGATTGTCCAGCACACAAGCTCTCAACATATCCTCCAAAGTTTGGATAGTCCTCTCTAACTGTCCATTGGTCTGGGGATGATAAGCTATACTTAGGCAAAGCTTCGTCCCAAATGCCTTTTGTAAGGCTCCCCAAAAGCTAGAGGTAAACCTTGGGTCCCTATCTGAGATTATGGTTGAAGGTATGCCATGTAGTCTTACTATCTCTTGAACATACAGCTGGGCTAACTTTTCCAAAGGAGAAGTAGCTCAAATGGGCAAAATGTGAGCAGACTTAGTTAATTTGTCAACAATTACCCATATTGCATCGAAACCAGCTTGCGTTTTGGGTAAACCTATCACGAAGTCTATAGAGATACTTCCCTATTTCCATTCTGGGATCTCCAATGGTTGCAACATACCAGAGGGCTTTTGGTGTTCAATCTTTTCTTTTTGGCAGACTAAACACTTTCCTACCAACTCTGCAATATCTCTCTTCAATCTTGGCCACCATAACATCTTCTTAATGTCTTGATACATCTTTGTGACACCGGGGTGTATGGTGAAATAGATCTTATGAGCCTCCTCCAAAATCCTTCTTCGGAGGTCACCACTTGCTAGTACACAAACTCTTCCTTCAAATTTCCATAGTCCATCTGTATTTTGCGCAAAACCCTTTAACTTTCCTTCTTTCACCAATGCTAGGGTTTTCAAGAACTCCTCTTCCTCACCTTGGCCTTAAGTAATTTGACGCTTGAAATCGCTCGTGACCCTAAGTTGATTCAATCTTAAACTATGGGGGTCAACATAACTCCAAGGTTAAGGTCTCTAAAGCTCCTTACTAGCTCATCCTCCTTGACCATCATCCATGACGCATGCAAGGATTTCTGACTTAATGCGTCAGCCACCATATTGGCTTTCCTAAGATGATAGTTCAACCCAAAATCATAATCCTTTAGAAACCCCATCCATCTCCTTTGCCTCATATTCAACTCCTTTTGATCAAAGAGATACTTCAAGCTCTTATGATCAGAGAACACCTCGAACCTCACATCATATAGATAATGCCTTCATATCTTCAAGGCAAACACTATAGCCGCTAATTCCAAGTCATGGGTTAGGTAGTTCACTTCGTGCGGCTTCAACTGTCTAGAGGCATAAGCCACCATGTTCCTATTCTACATCAAGACATAACCTAAACTTCTCCTAGAGGCATCATAGTAAACCTCAAATGGTCTACTAGGGTCCGGCAAAACTAATACTGGGGTTGAAGTTAACTTACCTTTTAGCTCTTGAAAACTCTTCTCACAGTCCATCGTCCATACAAATGGGGCATCCTTCCTCGTCAACTTGGTTAAGGGTAAAGATATCTAGGAAAATCCTTTTATAAACCTGTGGTAGTAACCAGCTAAACCCAAGAAACTCTTTATCTTAGTCACTGAGATTGGCCTCTCCTAATTCATCATAGCCTCAATCTTACTTGGATCCACAGTAATACCCCCTTGTGACACCACATGCCCTAAGAAATTTACTTCCTCCATCTAGAATTCACACTTAGATAACTTGGCATAAAGCTTCTTTTCCCTTAAGATCCTTAACACAACCCTCAAATGTTCTTCATGTTCCTCCTTTGTTCTCAAATAGATGAGAATATCATCCATGAAAACAACTACAAACTTGTCCAAATAGGGTCTAAAGATCTTGTTCATATAATCCATGAAAACAACAGGGGTATTAGTTAATCCAAACAACATCATTGTAAACTCATAATGCCCATACCTTGTCCTAAAAGTTGTCTTGGGTATATACTCCTCCTTCACCTTTATTTGATGATATCCAGATCTCAGATCAGTCTTAAAGAATAGTTGCACCTCGCAGTTGGCCCATGAGGTCATCTATCCTTGGCAAGGGATATTTGTTCTTAACAGTCACTTTGTTTAATTGCCTATAATTCATACATAGTCTCATACTGCCATCCTTCCTTTTCACAAATAATACTGGGGCTCCCTTAGGTGAGGCGCTAGGTTTTACAAACTTCTTCTCCACCAATTCTTCCAATTGTCCTTTCAATTCTGACAACTCCATTGGGGACATCCTATAGGGTGCTATCGAGATTAGCCCAGTACCCGGCACAAATTCTATAGAAAACTCGATTTCCTTTTTCGGGAAAAACTCGGGTATGTCATTAGGAAACACATCAGGGTATTCCCTGGCTACGAGGATCTCATCCAATACCTACTCGAGTTCCACTTCACTTGCGCTAAGGAGAACATATCCTTGATCACCCAACTCACTACTTCCTACCTTAGCAAAGTTTAAAAACAAACTAACAGGCTCTCAGGCTTAACAAGTATAGAAGGGAGAACAATAGATTTTTCAGAGCAATTTATCATAGCATGGTTAGCCGAAAGCCAATCCATGCCTAGAATCAAATCCAAACCAGACAAAGGCAAGCAAATCAGATATGTTATGAAATGCCTACCATCAATTTGGAATTGATAACTCAAGCAATAATGACAAGTCTTAATTGATTTCCCAGCAGGAGTATAAATGATTAACACACAAGGCAATTCAGATATAGACAATTCCAATCTATCTACACAATCATGAGAAATAAAGGAGTGTGTAGCTCCAGAATTATATAGCACAGTTAAGGTCCTACCATTGATCTCGCACTTACCTTGGATCAGATCGTTGGACTAAGTGGCCTCCTTAACATTAAGGGTAAAGACCCTTCCTTGGTATTGGGGCTTGCTGGTAGGGGACAACAGCTTGACAGTGTAGTCTCTTGCCATATGCCTAGGCTTTCCGCATCAGAAACATGCGTTTTGGCCAGCTAAACAAGGGCGTCCTCTATGATGTTTGCTATACTTAGGGCAAGCTTGACCATTTATCAGCTTAGGTGGGTTCCCTGTAGGCTTCTGGGGTTGCTTTCCTTTGAAACCTCCACCTTGAAACAGTTTCCTCAGGGGTTGGGGCTTGAACTTCTACCCTTGCAGTGCCAACTTCTTCTTGTAGGCTTCAGACCTTGCCACCGACAGCTTGCGGTTGCAATCCTCTACCAAATGGCACTTGTTGATGAGTGCAGCATAGTCATGGATCTTCATTGGTCCTACAGATACCAATATCTCCTCACACAATCCCCCTTCGAACTTCACACATTTCCAACGCTCATCCAGGTTCCCTTGATAAATCGTCGAGAACTTGCACAACTCCTCAAGCTTAGCAGTATACTCTGTAACACCCTACTAATTTGATGTTATGCTTAAGTCATAACATTAAATTAGGTAGTCTGTGTTACCGTGTTAACATTCTACTTAAACCTCGTGATTATTATCACTAAATCGTTGAAGCGGCGCGCTGTTACTTAATAGACGTGAATAGCGTCATAAAACATAATAAAGTCTAATATAACATAACAGAAAAGATATGGATAAGTGATATGTTACCAACTGTATACGTACATATGTAGTTTGGAAGCCAAGGCTTCAGTTTATACATATATATTAACAGCAGATGAAATAAGGGAACGGCAAGATTCCTAATGCTACAAAGTAGAGGCAGAAATAGCAGGAGCAGACTGTGTCCAACGAGTCCAACTCAGAGTCATAGTGAAGCTGCAGGTCTGGGATCTTAGTGAAAGGAGTGGCCATTGAGCCCTGCGCCAGCGTCTGAGAATGATGCGGAAGATACAAACGGGGTGAGAATTTCGAGAAATTCTCAGTAGGGTCTATGTATGATGTTCATCTGACGTCACATTCATTCCCAGTTGCCTCGGTTTTTATTTAATTGGGAAAAGCATGAGTGTGAACTAGGCTATCCATTTTAATGAGTTTAAGGAAAAGTCTGGTCTGAGGCAAGGTTCAGTTTTACTTTAATTGGCATAAGAGACAAAACAGATTATTGATAGTGATTCACAGGATAATAAACAGTATAAATGAACAAATGGCAGTAAATAAACATGATAAATAACTGGACATATCTTAACATAACCATTTCATATAATCATCTATTCATGTAATCATGCATGCTCATTCTTGATTCTTTCTTCATAAGCTTTTCCATTACTTTTCATCATTTTTCATCTCTTGGTCCCCTGGGAGTTCTTGGCCATTTAGACTCCTGGGTAATAGTCTGCTTTTCAGGATTGAGCTCGTTCCTATACAAGAATGCCGGGTTTACTTTCCCCGACCTTCCCACTAATCTATTCCCCTTAACTTCTTATCCAGGGCTGGCCCAAGTAGTATGGAACTTTCATAATAACATATTTCTTATCATAACTTTCATAGCTCTCTTGAAAAAGGCATATGCATTAACATGTAACTCATCACTTGTACATGGGTTCTACCGAAATTTCGGTAGCATAACGGAACGTGTCCGCTTTCCCATGAATAGTGCCAGCCAACCAGTACATCAATTTATCACAAAGAACACAACATCACATTTATATTCCAACATTAAACTCATATCAACATCAAATTCATTAAGGCAGAACTCCTGCCTCAGCATATTCAACCAACCCGGTTTTTATAATTCAGGCCATAATTTCTATTTAACTCATTTGGACCTCAAATTTGAGTATGTTAAAGTGTTATGTGTCTATTTTCTAACCTCTTTCGTCCCATCAAATTTTGGTATCTACAACTCAAGATATCTAGATTTTATCTCGGCCTGCCCATTGGCTAGCCAGAATCAGGTAACTAAAAGTAAAAATCCACGAAAAATTGAAAACTGACTCAAATTATACGAAATTGGTCTCATATTAAAGCTAACAGAACAAAGTTTCATTTAGAAAAAGTTCCACTCAATTTAGCTTAGTAGGGCTCGAGTTACAAGCCCCGAATTCAGACCTTCCTACACTGCCCTGTTCTAGCCCGGTGTGGACATAGGGCGAATTGCATGGAGCACTGGGAGCAACTGGGACCTTATCTAATTATGAAATTTTCATGAGACATTCTCCTATGTGTAAGCTTTCTAAAAAAGTTTTTTTCACTCATTTTCAAGTAGTATAGGTCGAGTTCTACCCTAAAAAACCTAACCTGCCCAGAGCCAGAGTCAAAACCCTAGGTTGAAATTCAAAAATTCATATCTCCCTCAATTCTAATCCAAAATCCTTATATGATATGTATATGGAAAGCCCTTGATATCTAGTTTCATATAAAAATGGTTTCATCCAATTTGATCAGTTGTAGGCGGAGCTGTACACTCCGCCGTATGGACTGCCGAGGGGTTTTGATTCTCCAGCCCCTCAGCTCTTCTTATTTCTATTCTTTCTTGCTTCAAATTCAATTTTAACCAAACCAACAACCCAAAACCATTCACATATCATCATAATCATCCATTTAACATATCAAGAATCATGAAAATGATCCAAGCTCAGCCAGCCAATAGCACAGATTTGATGCAATTATTAAACTCCTACCTCTGTTCCAAGTGATTATGCTGGATTTTTGAAGCTTGGACGAATAAGGCTGGAATTGGCTTGAGTTTTTGGGTGTGTGAGGAACAGAGAAAGAGAGCTGAAGGAGAAGAGAGAAAGTGGCGTAAGAATGGTCTGAAGTGGGTGATAAAAGAGTGAAAAATCTGATCATGTTTGAGTGGTTGTGATTGACTTACCTTGGCTTGTGATTGGTTGGCTTTCCATGGTTGAAAATCAGCCAGCCCTCTTGCCTTTGTGTGGCCAAAGTGGCACCACTTTTGGGTGGTTAGCCACTAAAAATAGGGTTTGAAGCTTGCAATTCTATTGGTCCGGTTCCGACAGTTTAAAATACCGTAATGTTACCGATTTCCTTTAAATCGGTAAATCGGTTTTCAATAAAATTTTTATGAAATCTCCTATACTCTAACTTAATTCTCTCTTATCTAAACTCAAGTAATTACTAATCAATTGAATCTAATTAATTGTTTAATCGAATTTTAATTATTCTCAATTATTCGGTAAAACCGAATAATTAGGTGAAAAATGGTGGATGTTACATACTCAGCAATATTCATGGTTCCTTGTTGCTAACTCATGAACTCCAGCTCCTTCACAATCCTCACGGATGCAGGAAAATACTTCTCATAAAAATGCGTCTTGAAAATCTCCCAGGTGATATGGGTTTGGGCTCCTTCCAATAGCCTCTTTGTGCCTACACACCAGAACTCGGCATCAGCTTCCAACATATAGGTAGCAAAGGCTACCATCTGCTCTTCGGTGCAGGCCAACATCATGAAAATCTTCTTAATGGCCTTGATCCACTCATCAGCTCGATCGGGGTTGTACATCCATCTAAAGCTCGACGGATTTGCCTTCTTGAACTCAGTAAACTTGAGGTACTCAAGTACCTAAGCTCCTCCATTGTGCCCTTCAGGATTCTCTTCATCCCTTTGCTCCATTCGCTCCATCATGCGACGGGCAGTAGCAACTTGCTCCCTCATGGTAGCAGCATTTCACAGAGCATCCCCATGACTTCCTCGGGACCTTTCAGCTTGTTATGGGGCCTACCATGTCTTCCTGAAGCCATTAGTTCCAGGTACACAAGATAGAAGACATTGAGTTGATCAGGCTCAACATTTATGTTGAGTGAACCAGCAACTAATCACATTCAAAATAGAAGATCATGCACATCTAATTCCAACGTCTCATCATACTGACGAGAATCAAAGCATGACTTAAGTAACATGTATGCTTAGAAGCATAGTCAGTCCATCCCCAGGCTCTTCAAGGACGAACTGCTTTGATATCAAAATGTAACACCCTAATAGTTCCATTCTATGCTTAAGTCATATTGTGGAATTACTAGTTGTTACTTTTGCTCGCAGAACTAACATTACCTTTTAGAAATTACTTTTTAACGAAAATAAGGGTAATTTTTTTTTGTTTAACAAAATGAGTAAACCATTTTTGAAATCGAGAGCCATGAGCGCATCGTGAATGTATAATACAAACGTCGCTAACTTATACAAACATCATATTTAACATAAATTGAAGCAATAAGAATAATCACAATCTTAGATAAAGATAACATTCATTCCACGGCCATCCGTAATAATATGATAATAGTCATACCAAAGTCATACATATGATAATAATGGGTCCGATACCTACCATCGGCCCTACACAAGAAACCTACCAAATATATGATAAAAGGAAATACATCAGAAAATCCTGCTACCCAAGCATGCCATACAACAAAACGATGATCCTATAACTATGACCAAAAAGGGCTATCCTCGTGCTCAGTTCCACATGCAATCGTCACATCAGGCATCAGGCGGGAGGAAACCGTTCCTATATCCACCGGGGGAAACACCACCACATCCTCCTTCTCGAGCATGTCCTCGTCCATGGGGCATAGCTCAGTTACGAATGAACCCACGCCCACGAACCGGGGGTAAAGCTGGGCCAGCTGATAAAGCAAAAGTATCAGAAGATAGACGAATCACCGAAGGCTGCGACAAACCTGAATGGTGAGATCCCCCAAAATGGGTCAGATAGAAGGTCTCAGAAGGGTCGGTCTCCACATAATAGCTCAGATAAGATGGCTCCGAGGGGTCGAGATCCAGTGAAATAGTCAGAGTCAAATAAGTATCCGAGTTAGTCTCGTCATCGTCGGTGGGTTATCTCGGTGGCTAAAAGTGGGGGTGGATGTCATCCATAGTAACCTCACCGAATGGCTGATGCAGTTGAAAAAATGGGCTCATCACGGGAGTCTGAAACTGGCGATCATGGAAGATGTAGACCCTCATTGCTGTGCTCGCCAACAGCACGGAATAGTTTAGCACCGGGTCAAAGTGCCAACGCCACACCAGGAACTCAATGTAGATTACCATTGTGCGCGACGTCAACATCCTCTGAAGATGACATGGAAAACGTAGGAGTGAGAAATACTAAATTGCTAGTAGGATCGCGACTAGACAAACACAGTGTCATCGTCATCGTCCCAACCACCTCGGGTTTTATATAAAATCAGTGGACAAATATCGATTCAATTTTTATAGTTTTAGAAAATGCAAATCCCAAAGCAGGTTACTTTTAACTTTATCCTTATATCCATAGTGTCATACATAGGCATACATACTAATGTACATAATAAACATTCATAATGCACATAAGGAATGTAATAACATGTATGACTATGCAACTCATCAACTTGACCATTGTCCTACTTTGACTTTCGATTTTAGCACGTGCTTAACATTCTTTTATTTTCCTTTGAAATAGACTACTTTTGGACATGAGCTTATTCTATGACCGTCGTCACGCAGTACTAACCAAATCAGACTAAGTCGATATTGATTGCCTCTAAGTTGGAGGGTCCTCCATGTCACCCTTGCCTCCTTCATAGAGGTTTCTTGAGTCTTTGTGGATCACTGTCTCTCACTTCCCTTATCGAAGTGATTGAAAGGTCATGTCCCATTAATTCTTTTCTCATCATCAAACTTTACATCATAGTTCTTTTTTGACTTGACACATGCAATGATATGACTAAGTCCATAATTTTGACGGAAATCCGGTAGCATAACGGCTAGACCGGAGCTTCCCCAGAATGCCAATCATCAACTTTCAACCAACAGTTCATCATATCTATATCATATCATAATACTCATCATTCAATCTGTAACATCTACCGTTTTTCGCCTAATTATTCGGTTTTATCGAATAATTGAGAATAATCAAAATTCGGTTAAATAATTATTTAGACTCAATTGATTAGCAATTACTTGAGTTTAGATATGAGGGAATTGAGTTAAAAGTATAGGAGATTTTATAAAATTTTATTGAAAATTGATTTACCGATTTAAAGGAAATCGGTAAAATTACGGTATTTTAAACTATCGGAACCGATCCAATAGAATTCCAATCCTTTGCCCTACCTTGAGTGGCTGATAACTCAGCCACTTAGCACCAAAAGTGGCGCGACTTTGGCCACACAAAGACAAAGAGGGCTGGCTGAATTTCAGCCTTGCAAAATCCAACCAATCACAAGCCAAAGCAAGCCAACCACAACCATTCAAATTCAATCAGATTTTCTGCCCTTTTCTTCACCCATTCTGACCCCTTTTTCCAGCGCCACTTTCTCCTCTCCTTTCAGCTCTCTTCCTCTCTTCTTCACACACACAACTCCAGCCAACATCAAGCTTAATCAAGTCTTGCTCCTCCAAGCTTCAAAAATCCAGTAAAATCACTTAGAACAAAGGTAGGGGTTTGATACTTGAATTAATTTTGTGGTATTGGCTAGCTGAGCTTGGATTATTTTCATCATCTTTGATGTGTTAAATGAATGATTATGATGATATGTGATTGGTTTTGGGCTGTTTGTTTGATTAAAACCGAGTTGGAAGCAAGAAAGAATGGAAATAGGAAGAGCTGATGGGTTAGAGAACCAAAAATCCTCGGCAGTCCGTATGGCGGAGTGTATAGCTCGGCCTATAGCCGATTAAATTGGGTGAAACCATTTTTATATAAAACTAGACATCTAGATCTTTCCATAGATATATCATATAAGGCTTTTGGATTAGAATTGAAAGAGATATGAATTTTTGAATTTCGACCTAGGGTTTTGACTGCAGTTCAAGTGCATCAGGTTGTTTAGGGTAGAACTTGCCCTATACTACTTGAAAATGAGGGGAAGCAACTTTTTCAGAAATCTTAAACACAAATGTCCCATAAAAATTTCAGAATCAGATAAGTTCCCAGTTGCTCCCAGTGATCCAAGATAGTTGCCCTATGCCCAAATAGGGCCAGAATAGGGCAGTTTAGGAAGGTCAGAATTCGGGACTTGTAACTCGAGCCCTACTAAGTCAAATGGAATGGAACTTTTTGCAAATGAAACTTTACCCTCTTAGCATAAATATGAGTCCAATTTCGTGTAATTTGAGTCAGTTTTCGATTTTTAGTGGATTTTTACTTTTAGTTGCCTGATTCTGGCTAGCCATTGGGCAGGCCGGGATAAAATCTGAATATCTTGAGCTATAGATATCAAAATTAGATGGAACCAAAAGAGTTAGAAAGTAGACACATAAGGCTACAACATATCCAAAAATTAGGTCTAAATGAGTTAAATTAAAATAAAGATGGGATATAACATAACCGGGTAGAATAAGGCAGAATGAGCTAAAAGCCCTATTGATACTTTGTTGAAACTAATGAATGAATCTATGAATGTATATGCATAATTGTTGCTCTATACTGAAATTGCAAATTGAATAAATGTACTGGTGGCTGGCACTATTCACAGGGAAGCAGACACGTTCCGTTATGCTGCCGAAATTTCGATAGAACCCATGCACAAGTTATGAATTACATGTTAATGCCTGTGCATTTTTAAGAAAGTTATGAAAGTTATGGAAAGGATTATGTCACTATGAAAGTTCCATGCTACTTGGGCCAGCCCCGAATAAGAAGTTAAGGGGAATAGATCGGTGGGAAGGTCAGGGAAAGTAAACCCGGCATTCCTGTATAGGAACAAGCTCGATCCTGAAAAGCAGACTATTACCCAGGAGTCTAAATGGCCAAGAATTCCCAGGGGACCAAGAGATGGAAAATGATGAAAAATAACGGAAAATGCTTATGAAGAAAGGTTCATGCTTAAGTCTGCATGATTACATGACTGCATGGTGACATGAGACCATTGTGTCAATATGTTTACAGTTGTCTATTATGTTTGCTTACTACTGTTTATTTATTTATGCTGTTTATTATTCTATATATCATTATTCTGTTTATTTATTTATGATGTTTATTATTCTATATATCATTATTAGTAATCTATGTTGTTTATTGTGCGATATAAAGTAAAACTGAACCTTGCCTCGGACTAAACATTTTCTTGAACTCATTGAAATGAATATTTCAGTTTGAACACATGTTTTTACAATTAAATAAAACCCGAGGCAACTGAGAATGTATGTGACGTCAGCTAACCGTTATACATAGACCCTACTGAGAATTTCTTGAAATTCTCACCCCGTGTTGTATTCGCGCATCATTCTCAGACGCTGGTGAAGGGCTCAACGGCCACTCCTTTCATTGAGATCCCAGATCTGCAGCTTCACTATGACTCCGAGTTGGACTCGTTGGATACAGCCTGCTCCTGCTATTTCTGCCTCTACTTTTAGCAAATAGGAATTTTGACGTTCCTTTGTTTCATCTATTTTTAATATATATCTATATGTATAAACTGAAGCGTCAGTTTCCGACCTACTTATATACATATACAATTGAGAATATATCACTTATTTATATCTCTTCTGTTATATTACATTAAACTTTATTACGTTTTATAACGCTATTCATGTCTATTATGTAACAGCGCGCCGTTTCAACGGTTTAGTGATACTAATCATGAGATTTAAGTAGAACGTTAACACGGTAACACAGGCTACCTAATTTCATGTTATGACATAAGTATAACATTAAATTAGTAGGGTGTTACATTTTTGGTATGAGAGCAGTTCGTCCTAGCTAAGGCCCGAGGATTGGACTAACTATGCTTCACGCATATTCTATACTTTTAGTTGATAATGTGCACCAGATCTTGCCTGTATGGTTGAGATGTAGTTGTGCATGTGTATGAAGTGCCTGACCGTGTGAGCTATTATTTACTAGCACATTAGACTTAGTATTGAGCCTGATCAACTCAACAACTTTTGTTTTATGTGCTCAGAACTTAATGGCTTCCGGAAGGCGAGGCAGACCACATGCAGAACCTGCTCCAGAGAACTCGACTGATTTTATGGCCACAATGCGAGAAATGGCCCATGCAATGTGGAAGCAAGCCGCGGCAGCTCACCAGATGATGGAACAGCTAGGCAGGTGACCTGCAGCAAGCTGTGAAGGGAACCCACATGGCCCAAAGGCTAACCTGGACTATCTTAAATTTGCTGAGTTCAGAAAGGCGAATCTGCCCAGCTTCCGAGGGGCATATGACCCTAATAAAGCCGACGAGTGGATCAAAGCCATGGAGAAGATTTTTTCTATCTTGGATTGCTCGGATCTTCAGAAGGTGACTTTTGCCACCTAAATGCTTGAGGCAGACGCCGAGTTTTGGTGGAACGGCATACGAAGACTATTTGAAGAATCTCAGACCATAGTCACTTGGATAGTGTTCAGAGATGTATTCTACCAGAAGTACTTTCCTGCGTCAGATCGAAATGCTAAGGAACTCGAGTTTATGCAGCTGTGTCAAGGAAATCGGACAGTATCCGAATATATTGCCTGATTTGAGGAGCTATGCAAATTCTCCACAATTTACCAAAGGAACCCGGATGAAGCTTGGAAGTGCATTAAATTTGAAGGAGGGTTATGAGAGGACATTCTCACCGCCATCGGGCCAATGGAGATTAGAGATTTTCCTACATTGGTGAACAAATGCCGACTTGTGGAAGATTGCAACTCGAAATTAGCTGCAGCCAGGGCACCTGGTGGGAATTTCAAGAGGGGGTTGGCCCCACAGGGCTCGAGATTTAAGCCTAACGTACAGCAACAGCGGAGATTTCCGCCGGCAGGCAACAAAGGCAAGCAGCCCCAAAGGCCTTTTCCAAATCCAACTTGTGCAAAATGCGGCAAGAATCATGGCGATCGGCCGTGTTTAGTGGGCCAGAATGTCTGCTATGGATGTGGCAAGCTAGGCCACAAAATTTATGAGTGTCCAACCAGGAATCCATCACAGCCGCCTCAACCCCAGCGACAAGGATAGGTCTTTACAATGAGCGCAGAAGAAGCTGATAAGTCGGAAGGACTAATCCAAGGCACCTGTGACGTGGACGGTGAGACTCTAACTGTACTCTATGATTCGGGTGCCACACATTCGTTTATTTCTCATAATTGTGTAACTGCTTTGCAATTGCCAATTTCTGAGTTACCTTATGATCTATTGGTTTCTACTCCTACCAATGGGTCTATTAGAACTAGTCAAATATGCATCAATGTTCCTCTTCGAATTGAGGGTAGGACCTTTGCCGCCAGTTTGATTTGTCTCCTTCTATCGGGTCTTGACATAATTCTGGGCATGGATTGGCTTTCTGCTAATCGAGTCGTACTCAATTGCTCTGATAAGATGGTGGTACTCCCCTCTGTCTCACTTTCTGAATCCCAAACCACAACACTCTTCTATTTGAACTCTTTTGAGCCAAAGAATCAAGGGTGTATCCTTTTGTCCGCTAATGTGACAGAAGCTGAGCAGGAGCTAGAGGAGATTCCGGTTATCAGGGAATATCCGGATGTTTTTCCAGAGGATATTCCTGAATTCCCTCCGGAGAGAGAGATTGAATTTACTATCGAGTTGGTTCCAAGTGCGAGACCAATATCTATAGCTCCGTATCGAATGTCACCTATGGAGCTGACGGAACTAAAAAGACAGATCGAAGAGCTTTTGTAAAAAGGATTCATACTGCCAAGCGCGTCGCCATGGGGAGCTCCGGTCTTGTTGATCAAGAAGAAAGATGGAAGCATGAGCTTATGCGTGGATTATAGGCAGCTGAACAAAGTGACAATTAAGAATAAATATCCACTACCAAAGATTGATGATCTCATGGACCAACTATAGGGTGCAATAGTATTCTCTAAGATCGACTTGCATTCTGGGTATCACCAAATTCGAGTTCAGGAACAAGATATCCCTAAGACAGCTTTTCGAACTCATTATGGGCACTATGAGTATACTGTGATGTCGTTTGGGCACACAAACGCACCAGCAGTATTCATGGACTACATGAATCGAATATTTCGCCCATATCTGGGCAAATTTGTGGTGGTCTTCATCGACGATATACTTGTCTACTCGAAGACAAAGCAGGAGCATGTGGAACACTTACGGTTAGTTCTGCAAATTTTAAGAGAAAAGAAACTTTATGCTAAATTATCCAAATGTGAATTTTGGATGAAGGAGGTAAAATTTCCCGGCCATGTAGTGTCCTCTGGAGGAATCTCTGTCAACCCCAGCAAAGTAGAAGCAGTTCTGAACTGGGAAAGACCGACCACAGTCTTTAAAGTTAGAAGTTTTCTGGGCTTAGCTGGATATTATAGGTGATTCATTAAGGATTTTTCTCGAATAGCCTTGCCCTTGACTAAGCTAACTAGAAAGAATGTCCCATTTGAGTGGACGCCGGAGTACGAACAGAGTTTTCAGGAATTGAAGAGGAGATTGACCACGACACCAGCGTTAGCTTTACCAGACCCTCATGGACCATTTGAGGTCTATTGCGATGCTTCCTAACAAGGGTTAAGGTGCGTGTTGATGCAAACCGGAAAGGTGGTCGCGTATGCCTCCAGGCAATTGAAGCCACACGAAAGGAACTACCCGACTCGCGACCTCGAATTAGTAGCAGTATATTTGCTTTGAAAATATGGAGACATCACCTGTATGGAGTGAAGTTCGAGGTCTTTTCTGATCATAAGAGTTTGAAGTACCTCTTCGATCAGAAGAAATTAAACATGAGGCAGCGGAGATGGATGGAACTCCTTAAAGATTACGAATTTGAATTGAAATACCATCCGGGTAAGGCAAACATCGTGGCAGACGCGTTGAGCAGGAAATCATTGACTGTCGCTTGGATGATGATTAAAGAGACGGATCTTATTGAAAGTTTCCGAAATCTTAATTTGGGAATTCTTACAACTTCCAAAACTCTTCAGTTACACCAAATTAAGATAACCAGTAGTTTTAAGGACCAGATTCGGTAAGCACAGCAGCAGGATGCTAACTTTCAACATACAATTAGTCTCCTGCAATCAGGGAAATTAATGGGTTTTGCCCAAGATAAAGAGGGCATCTAGCGGTGCCATGATAGAGTGTGTGTTCCTGAAAGAGGCGATCTCCGAAGAAGAATCTTAGAAGAAGCACATAGAGGCGAATTCATCGTACGTACTGGCATAACCAAGATGTATCAAGACCTCAAGAAAATGTTTTGGTGGCCGGGCATGAAGTCAGATGTAGCAAGCTTTGTGGGCAAGTGCTTGATTTGTTAGAAGGTGAAAGTGGAACATCAGAAGCCTTCTGGAATGTTACAACCCTTGGAAATCCCTGAGTGGAAGTGGGAGAGTATCTCCATGGATTTTATCATGGGGTTACCAAGGACATCAGCGAGATATGATGCTATATGGGTTATTGTGGATAGATTAACCAAATCTGCTCACTTTCTGCCCGTTCAAGCAAATTATCCACTGGAAAAACTAGCTCAACTGTACATTCAAGAGATTATAAGGTTGCATGGGACCCCTTCAACTATTGTCTCTGATCGAGACCCGAGGTTTACCTCACGCTTTTGGGGAGCTTTACAGAAGGCGTTCGGTGCAAAGTTGTGTTTAAGCACTGCATATCACCCACAAATAGATGGCCAAACAGAAAGGACGATTCAAACCTTGGAAGATATGCTATGAGCTTATATACTAGAGTAATGCAGAAATTGGGATCGATACTTACCGTTGGCCGAGTTTGCATACAACAATAGCTATCACGCTAGCATCGGCATGGCTCCTTACAAAGCATTATATGGACGAAAGTGCCAATCTCCCTTGTGCTGGTATGAGACAGGAGAATCAACTCTATTGGGGCCTAATTTAGTCGAGTAGACCACTGAGCAGATCAAGAAAATATGGAGCAAGATGCTTGTCGTTCAAAGCCGCCAAAAGAGTTACGCGGATACCAGGAGGAGACCTCTGGAATTTCAGGAAGGAGACCACGTATTTCTGAAGGTTTCTCCCACAACAGGGATAGATAGAGCAGTCAAAGTCAAGAAACTAAATCCTCGCTTTATTGGTCCCTTTCAAATCCTGAAGCGAATCGGATCAGTTGCATACCGAGTCGCTTTGCCACCACATCTATCAAACCTCCATGATGTTTTTCATGTCTCCCAACTCAAAAAGTATCAACCTGACCCTACCCATTCCCTAGAACCCGAATCAATACAGTTAAAAGAGGACCTGACCTTTTGCATACAACCAGCACGGATTGTAGACAGAAGTACCAGACAACTTCAGAACAAGACCGTGCAGTTAGTAAAGGTAGCATGGGGAAAAGGAGATGCCGAGGACTACACTTGGGAGCTAGAATCAAATATGAGGAAGGAGTATCCTGAACTATTCTCAGGTACTAAATTTTGAGGACAAAATTTTTTTAAGGAGGGTGGTAATGTAACATCCACCGTTTTTCGCCTAATTATTCGGTTTTATCGAATAATTGAGAATAATCAAAATTCGGTTAAATAATTATTTAGACTCAATTGATTAGCAATTACTTGAGTTTAGATATGAGGGAATTGAGTTAAAAGTATAGGAGATTTTATAAAATTTTATTGAAAACTGATTTACCGATTTAAAGGAAATCGGTAAAATTACGGTATTTTAAACTGTCGGAACCGAACCAATAGAATTCCAATCCTTTACCCTACCTTGAGTGGCTGATAACTCAGCCACTTAGCACCAAAAGTGGCGCCACTTTGGCCACACAAAGACAAGGAGGGCTGGCTGAATTTCAGCCTTGCAAAATCCAACCAATCACAAGCCAAAGCAAGCCAACCACAACCATTCAAATTCAATCAGATTTTCTGCCCTTTTCTTCACCCATTCTGACCCCTTTTTCCAGCGCCACTTTCTCCTCTCCTTTTAGCTCTCTTCCTCTCTTCTTCACACACACAACTCCAGCCAACATCAAGCTTAATCAAGTCTTGCTCCTCCAAGCTTCAAAAATCCAGCAAAATCACTTAGAACAAAGGTAGGGGTTTGATACTTGAATTAATTCTGTGATATTAGCTGGCTGAGCTTGGATTATTTTCATCATCTTTGATGTGTTAAATGAATGATTATGATGATATGTGATTGGTTTTGGGCTGTTTGTTTGATTAAAACCGAGTTGGAAGCAAGAAAGAATGGAAATAGGAAGAGCTGATGGGTTAGAGAACCAAAAACCCTCAATAGTCCGTACGGCGGAGTGTACGGCTCTGCCTACAACCGATTAAATTGGGTGGAACCATTTTTATGTGAAACTAGAAATCTAGGGCTTTCCATAGATATATCATATAAGGCTTTTGGGATAGAATTGAGAGAGATATAAATTTTTGAATTTCGACCTAGGGTTTTGACTCTGGTTCTGGGTAGACTGGGTTGTTCAAGGTAGAACTCACCCTATACTGCTGGAAAATGAGTGGAACTAATTTTATTAGAAAGCTTACACATATAAGAATGTCCCATAAAAATTTCAGAATTAGATAAGGTCCCAGTTGCTCCCAGTGATCCAAGAAATTTGCCCTATGTCCAAACCAAGCCAAAATAGGGCAGTTTAAGATGGTCAGAATTCAGGGCTTGTACCTCAAGCCCTACTAAGTCAAATGGAATGGAACTTTTTGTAAATGAAACTTTACCCTGTTAGCTTAAATATGTGTCCAATTTCGTGTAATTTTAGTTAGTTTTCGATTTTTAGTAGATTTTTACTTTTAGTTGCCTGATTCTGGCTAGCCATTGGGCAGGCCGGGATAAAATCTGAATATCTTGAGCTATAGATATCAAAATTAGATGGGACTAAAAGGGTTAGAAACTAGACACATAAGGCTACAACATATTGAAAAATTAGGTTTAAATGAGATAAATTGAAATAAAGGTAGGATATACCAATACTGGGCAGAATAAGGCAGAATGATCTAAAAGCCCTATTGATGCTTTATTGAAACTAATGAATAAATCTATGAATGTATATGTATAATTGTTGCTCTATACTGAAATTGCAAATTGAATAAATGTACTGGTGGCTGGCACTATTCACGAGGAAGTGGACACATTCCGTTATGCTGCCGAAATTTTGGTAGAACCCATGCACAAGTTATGAATTACATGTTAATACATGTGCATTTTTAAGAAAATTATGAAAGTTATGAAAAGGATTATGTCACTATGAAAGTTCCATGCTACTTGGGCCAGCCCCGGATAAGAAGGTAAGGGGAATTGATCGGTGGGAAGGTCGGGGAAAGTAAACCCGGCATTCCTGTATAGGAACGAGCTCGATCCTAAAAAGCAGACTATTATCCAGGAGTCTAAATGGCCAAGAACTCCCAGGGGACCAAGAGATGGAAAATGATGAAAAGTAATGGAAAATGCTTATGAAGAAAGGTTCATGTTTAAGTCTGCATGATTACATGACTGCATGGTTACATGAGACCATTGTGTCAATATGTTTACAGTTGTTTATTGTGTTTGCTTACTGCTGTTTATTTATTTATGCTGTTTATTATTCTATATATCATTATTAGTAATCTATTTTGTTTATTGTGCCATATAAAGTAAAACTGAATCTTGCCTCGGACCAAACATTTTCTTGAACTCATTTAAATGAATATTTCAGTTTGAACACATGTTTTTACAATTAAATAAAACCCGAGGCAACTGAGAATGTATGTGACATCAGCTAACCATTATACATAGACCCTACTGAGAATTTTTTGAAATTCTCACCCCATGTTGTATTCCCACATCATTCTCAGACGCTAGCGAAGGGCTCAACGGCCACTCCTTTCATTGAGATCCCAGACCTGCAGCTTCACTATGACTCCGAGTTGGACTCGTTGGATACAGCCTGCTCTTGATATTTCGGCCTCTGCTTTTAGCAAATAGGAATTTTGACGTTCCTTTGTTTCATCTATTTTTAATATATATCTATATGTATAAACTGAAGCATTGGTTTCCGACCTACTTATGTACATATACAATTGAGAATATATCACTTATTTATATCTCTTCTGTTATATTATATTAAACTTTATTACGTTTTATAACGATATTCACGTCTATTATGTAACAACATGCTGTTTCAACGGTTTAGTGATACTAATCACGAGATTTACGTAGAACGTTAACACGGTAACATAGACTACCTAATTTCATGCTATGACTTAAGCATAACATTAAATTAGTAGGGTGTTACACAATCATGAGACAAAGCTCAATCAAACTCATCATTCATCATGCCGCATGGCATCACACATTCATATCCTAAAGGGATTTATAGTTGCATTATTTTTTGTGAAGAGTATTATGAATCATCATATGATTTCTCATGGTTACCCATGAGAGAATCACATAGTTAAGATATGTATACATGGTCTTTTAGTTGCTTAGTTCTCGTATGAAATTATTTTTTACATAAGTTCATGTCTTATGGAACACTTATTCAAATTAATTAAGTTAAGTGATTGTTTCCTTTCCTTGAGATAGTGTACTTAGTGATTCCTAGGTTCATGGTATGCTCAGAGGCCCTAATCATACTTCTGTTCCCAAGGAGTTTGAGATCCTCTAATCCTTAGGTCATGATAACGCATAACCACATCATGAGCCCAATAACACCATGTTCACTAAACACCAAAGGTGATTTTTAACTTAACCAATTACAAAGTTTCAGGCTTTCATTATTAACATATCAAGGTTTTACTAAACATTATTAAGGTTATCATTCTTATAAAGTAGTCATAAAGTTTCATTCTTTATGAAAGTAAGTGCCTCTAAAATTAAGCTCTCGTCTTAAAAATTAGATCTTTATGTAATAATGATACAAGTTACTAGCTTTTCAACTAAAAGGTTTTATTCTTTATGAAAGTTGACTCATTTAATTATTCAGACCATCAAGATCTCAACTTTATGACTTAAAGTTGTCTCTACATTAAAAAGGTTCCTACTTTATCAACTAGTGATATGAAACATTAACTTTAAGGTTAAAAAGTTTTGATTTTTATAAAACTTAACACCTTTTTGCATTGTTTTGGTTCAAGATCTAAACTTTATGAATTAAATGTTACAAAACAACACTTTTATGACTTAAATGTTTCATTCTTGATTAAAGTTTGAAACTTTATAAAAGGTCTTTTCTTTAAGGTTTGATTTCTAAGATATTAGTGACAATATATCATATTCCTAACTCAAAAGGCTTATTATACCAAAAAGCTTAGACTTTTACATATATTTTTGTCTTCAAAACAAAACAAAAGAAGACTTTATGATGGCACTAAAACTTGCGCCACTTTTTATGTATCAAGAAGCAAACTTTTTAAAGTTTAAAGCTTTTAGAATGTTCATAGTCTTATCAAATCATTAAAAACATAAAAAGATAAGGCCTTTCTAATCATCAACTCATCATAAGAAAAGAAACAACCTTAAACAAGATACCATCAAGAACATTTAATAATAAGAACATATTTTCCAAAGGTAGAAATATCAAGAACACTTGAAGAATAACAAGAACATATTTTTCCAAAAGTAGATACATCAAGAACACTTGAAGAACATGAAGAACATATTTTTCCAAAAATGAAAACTTTTGCTCTTGAAGAGCATGAAGGATTTTCTCATGTTTTCACTTAGAGATTTTGGTCATGAAAGAACCAAGCTCCAAGCTTTCTTGAGCAAATAAAATGAAAAAGATCAAGATCACTACCTTTCTTAGAAATGGCACAAAAACTAGAGAAGAAGAAGAAGATGATGCTGGTTCCTTTCTTTGTAGATGGTGGCAGTTTGGCTTGGTGGAAGGAGAAGCTCTTGAGATCTTATGAAAATAGAGGTTATAGTGTTTTGATCTTGTCTCCAAAGACCCAAAGATGAGGTCTTTGAAGGGCTAAGTGAGTGGTTTTGGTGGTGGTGGTGGAGAAAAGAAGAAGAAGAAGAAGATGAAGGAGTGTTTAGAGAGAAGTTAGAGGATTTGATTTTAAGAAAAAGAATGAGATGAGTGAAAGAGAAAATGGATAAGGGAGGGAGAGAGAGAAATTAGCGTCCAACATAAATGGAAGGAGGGAGATATTTTTGTGTTATTTTATGTTAATTAAGGTTTAAGGCGACAAGTTGGATAATAAGGGAACAAAGCATGTACTAAGTCTCACATAAAGCACTCTTGTCTAATGCTTTATACTTTAATGACATCACTTTTTACTTTATTGTCTAGTTGACTAAATTTGAAATTAATCATGTGATTAAGTGCTCATACAACTTAATTAAGGTGATTAAGCAAGGATTAGTGATTAACATGCAAGACCATGATTAACAAAATTTAGTCTTGTGATTAAGCTTAATTAATCTTAATCAAACTCAATTAAGCTAATTAAGGACAATTAGTGCTTAATTAAGCTATAAAGGCTTTGACTTACTTAATTAGAGATTATCTAATCCGATTAAGCATTCTTTTGACTTTTCTCATCCCAGTTAACCCCTGAACTCTTCGTTAACCACTTAATTAAGCCTTAATCTCATAATTTCTCATTAAATGCCTAATTACTCAGGGTTACTGAGGTAATTTAGTATGACATAAAATTGAGGATGTTATACATAAACTCCTTTAGGTACATCCCATTTTCAAAATTCATAATTTTCTCATTTTAAGTCCAATGTTCACATATTTTACATGTATGGAAAGCTTTGTAAGTCTATTTTAATATAAAATTGGTCCCATTATGTTTTTATTCGAAGAAATTAAGTTATTCTTTGTGCCACCTAGATTGTCCAAAATTTCAGCATCTTAAAATTGCATTTTCTTAGCTTGTTTGTAGGAAAACATTAAGATTCATCCTCAAGTGATCATTTTTATCTCTCTACTTTTATGCTTTGAGGTTTTAAGAACAAACAGTGTTTGGAGTTTAAATAGAGTTCGGTTCATAAAAACATTTGCACAAACTAAACATATTTCGATAGAATACTTTAACACCAACAATAACTTCAAAAGGGAAGAGTATGGGCATGAGATCTAAGAGTAAGTCCTAGAACCATCTAGCTATGGGGAAGCTTAGGAGTTCTAGTTCTTGAAATATACAAAACAATGAGTTAGAATCACTACCACTTGAAGCTTTGAAAGTGCTTGGAAAGTCAAAACGATGAAGAAGGCCTTGAAAATGGAGCTAAGTGTGATTTTCAACGTGTTCTTCAAAGACAAAAGAGGGTGGTCTTTGAATGGCTTGTGAGAATGGTAGTGGGAAATGAGGTTGCTTGTAGTAGGAAAGGCAAGAAGAACAAGAAAAATAAGAAGAACAAGGAGAGGGTAGTATAGGGCTTAGAGAGAAGTGAGAGCTTTGTTCTTTTAATGAAAGAATGAAAGTTGCAAATGACAGAGGGTGGAAGGGAAGGCTTGGCCAAATTCTTCAAGGCTTATGGGTAGATAGCATTTTGCTTCTTTTACTTAGGAATATGCTTAATGACCTATAGGTGAAAGACTGGTTGTTCCGTTCTTGAGCCTTAGGTGCATGGTGTAACACCCTCCTAAGCACAGTACTATGCTTAAGTCATAGTACCAAACCCTGGAGCTGTTACTGTTACCTGAGCGGACCTCATCTGACAGCAACTTTAGCCGTCTTCGGAAACTTCTACAATCATCTGGAGACAACATGGAAATAGTAGTGAGAATTATAAAATTCTCAGTAGGATTCTCTAATTTTCATACATAGGGTCATCATGGTCGTCTCCAGTTTGCTTCGGTTTATTTTAAGAAAGGTGAACATGCTGCACCAACTGTTTAATTTTACATTTCGAAAAATGTCTTATCCGAAGCAAAGTTCATTTTAATCATACACTTAGCATTTGGGAGAACCCATAAAATTCATTCAATTATAACACTATGAATAATAACTGTCGCATATTAAAACATAGATATCATCAATATGCTGGGAATATAACATCTGCACATAAAATTACTCGTACTTAACTTCATGCCTATACATGAAACTTGCTTTTCTTTCTTCATCTTCCTTTTTATCATAAAATCTTTAGTCTTTAGTCTTTTACTTGACACACCTAGCCGTATCATCGTCCCTAGGGTGCATTTACTGCCCTTGGGTAGCCTGGCCTTGGAGTGAGCTCGTCAGCATCACCCGTGACCGTCGTCACACCGACTCACCCGCAAGGGGATTCACGTGCCTCTAGTCTTGGAGGGATCTCATTCTGGTCACGTGCCTCTAGTTGAAGGGATCTCTTCTGGTCACGTGCCTCAAAATTGAGGGATCTCATCTGACCACGTGCCTTCAACATAGAGGGATCTCATCTGACCACGTGCCTCCAAGGTAGAGGGATCTCATTGTCTTAGCTGCCTTCACAGGGAGGGATTCAAGTGCAACTGCCTCCAAATGAAGGGATTTCATATCTTTATCATTTAACTGCCTTCATAGGGAGGGATTTCAAACAACTGCCTCCAAGTGAAGGGATCCACATTCAATATATTCACATTCCTTTATTCTCAAACATATTCAAGCATAGTTATACATATGCTACATCGCTTACCTTCACATACCTCATAACATAATTATGTCATTCTTAAATATAGGGTTTCTATATACCCATTTATATTTCAATTCATCCTTACATCTGAACATTCATCACTTCTTAGACTCCTGCCGTAAATCCGGCAGTATAACGGATCAGGTCCGTTTCCCCATGAATAGTGCCAGCTTTCACGGACAAATCAATCATAGCAACATAATCAACTTAACACATATATATCAATGTCAAGCTGGCAATCCTTAATTCAAACTTTGTATTCCACTAACACTTGTAAAATTATCATTTAAGCCATTCTGCCAATTCTATTCGGTTCTGCCCGAATCTTGTATAATCCACCTTTATCTCTATTCAACTCATTTAAATCTGAAATTTGGATATGTCATAGCTCTATATGTATACTTTCTAACCTCTTTAGTCCCATGTCATTCTGATTTATATAAATCAAGATATTCACCTTTTACTTCAGCTTGTTCAGTCACTAGCCCGAATTACACTCCTGGGAATATAAATTCACTAAAAATCGAAACTAAGCTCAAATCTTACGAAATTGGTCTCATATTAAAGCTAACAGGACAACCTTTCATTTTCCACAAGTTTCACTCCATTTGCTTAAGTATACCTCGAGTTATAAGTCCTGAAAGTCGACCTTCCTGAACTACCCTGTTTTGGTCTGAATTAGACATAGGACAACTTCCTCGAATCACTGGGAACAATTGGAATCATAACAAACTCGGAATCTTATATTGGGGTATTCCTCTGTGTGTAAGCTTTCTAACAAAACTAGTTTCACTCAATTTGGAGTTGTATAGGGTGAGTTATACCCTCCTCATGTCACCCTGCTCGGATGGAAATCCAGAACCCTAGGTCAAACTTCAAAAATTCGTATCTCTCTCAATATTAATCCAATAACCTCATATGATATATCTATGGAAAGCCCTGAATGTCTATTGTCATCTAAAAATAGTTTCATCGGATTTTACCGATTGTAGTCGGCGCCATATGCTCCGCCATACGGACTGCCGTGGACTATCCACCAAGACAGCACCCTCATCCATGTACTTCCCTTAGTTTTCTTCTTCTAATCTTAATCCCAACTCAATATTTCATGTTAACTCAATCATGATCCATCATAATACATCTATTAACTCATTGAATACATGAAGAAGAATACAAGTTCATACAGCCATAGGGCAATTAATCCAAGAATAAAAGTAGAATCCTACCTCTTTGGAGTGTGATCTTGAGTTAATTGTTGAAACTTGAATTATTAGGACCTAGCTAAGCTTGAAGGAGTGATGGGGTTGGGTGAGTGGAGAAGGGGAAAGAGAGCTGCAGTGAGGGAGAAGAGAGGGCGCAGAAATGGGTCTGAATGAGCAGAGAAGAAGGTGTTATATAGGCATGAGTGGTAGTTAACTTGGAGGGTTTTGATTGGCTGAATTTTCTTGTGGACAAAATTTAGCTACGTCTCTCTTTCAGTGTAACTTGCCACCATACTGTTTGAAATCGGAACTCGCATTTACTCTATTTCAAGTCGGAACTCGTCCATATTACGTTTAAGGTCGGAACTCGTGTCACTTTTACTTGAGCTTGGAGCTGAATCCTAACCTCGGAACTCGTACCAGCTTGTTTTGTGACTTGGGGAATCTTGAATCAAGGTCGTAGGTCGGAAGCCATGTAGCTAATAATCATATAATCTCCGAACTCCCCATTTAAACTTGGGAATGTCAATGCTGGATATCAAATCGGAGGTCGGATCTAGTGTATAACTGAAATCAACCCAAAGATTTGAAATCATATCCATTGAGTTCGACTATAAGGACGGAACTCGTAACATTCAACTCGGAGTCCGGTATTGTACCATTGTGTTAAACTTTAACTTGTGAAGTCGGAAATCGCGCACACTATTTTGAAGCATGAAGTATGAGGTCGGAACTCGTGAATCCGAGCCACATTTCCGAACCCAAGTACTTAAACCCGGAAACCGTGTATAAATACCTTTAAGACATGAAGTCGGAAGTCGTGAAGTAGTAAATTATGCCACTTGAAGTCGGAGGTCGGAAATTATGCCCAATGTACATCTAAGTCAGAATTTGGAAATAATCCTCTTATCTGTGTTTCAAAGATGAAGTCGGAAATCGAAATGGATCAATCCTGAGGGCGAAGCCGAACTCGGAAATCGGGATGTTACACATGGCTTAAACCTCTTTGTGTTTTCTAAGTTGGTTAATGGTTAAACCCATGCTATTTGTGGGTTGATCCAATTTGGTGATTTATGTCAAAACTAGTTTGATCCATGTAGAGGTTCAACCCATTTTTGGTTAATCAATCTTTAAGTTAATTAACCGCATTAAGCCTTGTTCTCATGGTATAAGATTAAGAAGCAAATGAATGGTGGATGATAAAGTGAAGTGGCCAGAATTTGCATCTTGATTAATAGGGGAGAGTTTTGATTTTTCTTTGTTATTAGAATTATCTATATGTTAACGAATTAGATTAATTTAATTGATAATTAAACAATCTTGGTTAAATACATTTTTGAGACTTTTTCTCTAAAAGGAATGATTCTTATTAATATGTACCTAGTATGTAAGGATTAATTTGATTAAAGTAAAACATTTGTCATGTGCTTAATTAGTAAGATTATATCACCTTGATTATGCTCTTAGTCATGAATTAGCAAGATTTGGATGATTAAGCCTTAATTAAATCATTTAGTGTGTCATTATTTAATTGTTGACTTTTCTTGTTGATCATTGAATTTTGGTTGATTTGTTACCTTCTTCCTAATTACTAAGCTCTTTTTCTTGAGATTAGTTAATTAATTCTTAACTAATCACTAATCTCTCTAATTAGTTAGTAATATTGAGCTAATTAGCTTAAGCAAAATTAGGGATGTTACATTACTTCCTTCCTTTTTAAAAAAATTTTACCCTCAAAATTTGTTACATCTAATTAGATCCAGAGACCCTTCTCACACTTACCTTAAATTAGGTTGTCAGACACCAGTACTCAAGGTAAAGACTTAGCCTTACTATTGGGGTTTAGGAGTAGAAGATCATTGGTAGGGCTTGGCAGCAACGGTTCCTTGTGCAGTGCATTGCTTAGAAATATGTCCATGTTGGCCGCATCTAAAGTAGGTGTGTTGACCAGCAAAGTAAATGCCTCTATGATTCTTCCCACACTTGGGGCAAGTTGGTGGCAAGTCTTTAAGGGTTCATAGTAGGCTACTGGGGTTGTTCCCCCTTAAAGCCTTCACCTTGATATGGCTTATTTGTAGCAATTGCTTGAGTTATTGAACCTGAGATGCTTGCCTCCTTTTGTGTGCCACTGATCTCTAGATGGCCAGTTTTCTGTTGCATTCTTCCATTACTCGGCTCTTATTCACTAATGTTGCATAGTTCCTTATCTCCAATAGAGCTATCGACGCCAAAATGTCAGCCCGCAATCTGCCTTTGTATTTCATGCACTTCTAGTGTTCGTTGGGGTTCTATTGATAGATCGTTGAAAACTTGCACAGTTCTTCAAATTTTGCTATGTGCTAAGTAATGCTCATACCTCCTTGGCAAAGCCTCAAAAACTCCATCTCCTTTGTGTTCTTCATAGAAATGGGAAAGTACTTCTCATAAAAGGCCGCTTTGAAAATATCCCATGGTCTTTCTAATCGCTTCCCAGTAGACTCTTGGCTCATTTCCACTAAAATTCGATATTCGATTTTAGTATGTAAGCGGCAAATGTAATATCCTCAATTTTTCTTCGTGCTAAATTATCTTAGTGACCCTAAGTAACTAAGCACTTAATGAGAAACTAAAGGATTAAGGCTTAATCAAAGGATTAATGATGTAATTATGAAAAAGAAAGTTAACATAATGCTTCATTAAGATTTAAGAATCTCTAATTAAGTGAGTCAAACTCTTAAAAGATTAATTAAAGACTATTCACTAATAATTAGCTTAATCGAGTTTAACTAAGGGTAATTAAGCTTAATCAAAAAGTTTAATTTTTGTTAATCATGGTCTTATGAGTTGATCATTAATCCTTACTTAATCAAGTTAATTAAGTTATATGAGCACTTAATCACACCATTAAAATTAAAATTTGGTCAACTAGACAATAAAGCAATAGTGCTATCACTAAAGCATAAAACATGAGACAAAGCTATTTTTTATAAGAGTTGATTAAGCTTTGTCTCCCTCATCATCCAATTTGTTCTCTTAACCCTTAATTAGCACAAAATAAAACAAAAATATCTCCCCTTACCTATATGAAGGCTATGGCCACATTAACAATACACACACACACACAGACACACGCACGCACACACACACACACACACACACACATGCACATACAAATGTCCATTTTCATTTTGTGTCATCTCATTCTTTCTCTAGTTCTCAAACTCTCTAACTTCTCTCTATAATTTTCTTCTTCTTCTTCTTCATCTTCTTTATCAGTCTCCACCACCATAAACAAACCTTCCTCAATAAGCCCTACAAAGATAGCATTTTGGGATATTCGAAGACAAGATTCAAACACTATAATCTTCACTCTCACTAGAACTCGAGCTCTCACCTTCTTGAAGCCAAAACCGCCACCACCACCACTTGAAAGAGCCATCATCTTCTTCATTTTTCCACTTCAAGAAGATGTCACTTTCTCCTTTTGTTGCTCAAGAAAGCTTGAAGCTTGACTTTTACCATGGCCAAAACTTCAAGTGAGAACTTGAGACAAACTCCATGCTCTTCTTGAGCAAAAGTTCTATTTTTAGCAAAGTTTGTTCTTGAGCTTGTTCATGAGTTGTTTCTTATTTATTTGAAGGTTTCTCTTCTTGAATGCTTCAAAAGCTTTCTATTTTTCTCTCATAATGCATGTGTTCTTGGTATTTTGTGAGTTGTTGAAAAGAATGATATTTCTTGGTGGTATTTTGTTTAGAATTTGTTTCTTTATAATAAGCTCATGATTGGAAAGGTTCTCTTTTTCATCTTCTTCATGATTTTGATAAGACCAAGAATATTCTAAAGCATAAGACTTTAAAAAGTTTGCTATTTGATGCCTTAAAAGTGGCGCAAATAGTATATATTTCCCTTAAAGATTCATTTTATTTTTCTTGAAGACATGAGTAGTGACAAAAGCCTAATCTTTCTTAAAACATGAAGCTTTTTAGTCATAAAGTAAGAACTTGTCACTTTATGTCTTAAAAATTGAATGTTGAAGGCAAGATCTTTTATAAAGTTTTAAACTTTGTTCAAGAATATAACCTTTTAGTCATAAAAATATATACTTGCAACTTTACCTTGTCAAGATTAAATCTTGTGGTAAAAGTATTGAGTAAAGCTTCAAACTTTCTTCAAGAATGAAATTTTTGAACTTTTAAAGTAGCTTTAGGTCATTAAGTTGGAATCTTGAAGACACAATAATGATTAAAGCTTTCAACTTTCTTAAAGAATACGACTTTTTAGTCATAAAGCTAGCATCTTGTATCATTATTTCAAAAATGTTGGTTCTTGAAGACATGAATATAAGTTAAAGGTTCACACTTTCATAAAGAACAAAACTTTATACTATTAAAGACAAAGTTTTGAATCTTGCAACTTGGCTAAATTAAAAATCACTTCTTGATAATTGGTTAGAACATGGTGCAGTTGGGTTCATGAGTGTAGTTATTATAACATCCCCATTTTCTCAAAAAGTACATAATAGGAGCCTAATTCTTAGCCAATTAGGCCACGGAGGTGTCTAGATGTGAAATGATGTGGTGTGCCCCTAGATTTGCTCAAAATTATAGAAATGCCATTAGTTACGGAAAGCAGAAAACCAAAAAACCTTAAATTTTCAAAGCTATTAATTTACATTGTTAATCAATTTATTTGGTTATAATAGTTATGTAAGATCAATTAGAAGTTAATTAAAGGTTAATTAGAGATTTATTTGGAGTTAACTAGATATTAGTAAAATTAGAATAGACATATAGAAAATCTTACAAAATTAGTTAGTAACGTTTTGCTCGTTTAAAGGAAATTGGTAAAGATTTGGTGTTTTTAAACTGTTGGAACCGAATCAAAAGAATTATATATTGAAAACCCTAAATTTAGTGGCTAAGAACTCAATCATTTTATTCCATAAAATGGTGCCACTTACAATTATTCACAGGGAGAAAACTTGGTTGAATCATAGCCATTCAAAGACCAACCAATAAGAAGCCATGGATTCAACCTAGTGGCTGTGAGCCTCACGGTGAGCCACAAGAAGATTTAATCAAATTTATGCAAGAAAACATGTTCCAGTGCATGAAAACACAAGTATACATGATTAAAAACATAAATCCTTGCAAGAAATCATCATAAGCCCAACCAATCACCAACTATAAGAGCTTCAATAAGAACATATATTCTGAAATAGAGACTCAAAACTCCCAAATAATCCAAAGAATAGCATGAAACACATGCATAAAACCCTAAAGGGTGAAACGAAGTTGAAACTTGAAATCACCAAGGCTGGGGCAGCAACTTGGCTTGTGTTTTAGCTCTTCTTTGAAGGCTTGCATGTGAACTTTGAGGGTTTTAAGTGATGGTGTTTGAGGGTTGTTAGAAAGGATAAGGAGTTGGTGGTATTTTGATGGTGTTTTAGTGAAGAACTTGAGAGAAAATGATGAAGTAAAGGGAAGAAGAGGGTTACAACTATATGAGGGAGTTTGGGTAATAGCTGAAGGTGTAGAGGCCACTATGTGTTGTAACGCCCTCCCAAGTACAGTATCATGCTTAAGTTATAATACCACCCCTAAGAGTTTTTACGAATACATATACGAACTTTATTTGATAGTGACCTTCAGTCGCCCTCTAATCTCAATCAATTCCATCCATGATTAACCATCTTCAGTATCTCTTGAATTATCTAGAGATAACACAACAATATACAAAGGGGTGAGAATTATAAATTCTCAGGAAGATTTCCTAGACAATCATATAGTCATTATCTCCAACTGCTTCGATTGATTATGAAAAAGTGATCATGCCATATAAACTATAAATTTCATTTTTATAAAGTTCAAAAATATCCTTCTAAAGTAGGTTCATTTTATCCACATATTTGTCATTTGAGAGAACAGTTTCATAATAGTAGCAACAAGAATATAATTTATGCATATGCAGATGAACATCATGTAATCATTCAAATGCACTTATACTTTCTTTAACTTTCTTTACTTGACACACCTAGACACTATGTATTGCTATCCCTAAGGTGTCTACTGTGTCTTTAACTTTACTACCCTTAGATAGCCTAATCTGGGAGTAAGCTCAACTCATAATCGTCGTCACACAGTACTGACCCGCAAAGGGACCCACGTGCCTCTAAATTGGAGGATCTCATTTTAGCCAACTATCCCTAAAGTAAAAGGATCTCATAGTTTTAGCTGCCTTTATAGGGAGGAACCCAAATAACTGCCTCTAAGTGAAGGGACCCATATATTGTCTGTTTAACTACTTTCACAGAGAGGGATTCAATAACTACCTCCAAGCAAAGAGATCTCATCTTGTTTGTTCATATTCTTCATGGTGCACATGCTCATATTTTCATATATGAATGTGCTTGAAGAACTTAAATCATGATACATAATTCATATATTTCTGCTGAAAATTTGACAGCATAATAGCTGAAATATGGGACTTCCTAATATACAAACAATATAATTACAACCAACCAGTTGCAATAATCAAAGTCATTATAACAATATATTAATAGCATATCATTCTTGATAAGAAATATGATATATAATTCAGCCCTTTGGTTCTTTATGATCTGTGGGATTTCTAACCTTTAAGCTGTCAAGTTATCTCACTTTCTTCAAATCTGTCCTAATATTCTAAATTATATCAAAATTTCATTTTTATTTATTTTAATCTAAAAATTTAATAGATTATATCCCTGCTTGTCTACTTTTAGACTTCTTTAGTTTCACTAAATTTTGAAATATATAACTTAAGTTATTAAACTTCTACTCAACACTGTCCTATTTCAGGATAGACTTACACACTTAATTTTAGAAAATCATTAAAAATCCATCTTATAGTATTTTTATCAAAATTTGTATCAAATTGTAGTTATTAGAATCATTTTTCAATCGCAACTAGTTTCATTTCAATTGGTTAAACAAATCTAGTTGTGAGCTTCTCAAATAGGTTACCATGTTTCCGCTTGAATAGAACATAGGTCAATTTCAAGGAATTACTGTGGAAAATCCACTCATGATCTAATTCTAAAATTTTTACAGCATAATCTTTTATGTGTTAGCTTTCTAATAAAATTAGTTTCACTTAATTTTAAATTATATAGAGCTAGTTATGCCCTTTACATCGCATTCGGGTTACGACAAAGAGGGAATTTTAGTAGCCAATTTTTAAAACTCATAACTAACTCATTTTAAATCCAATGGTCTTATAATTTATATCGTTGAATTGATCTTGAAGTCTAGTTTCATTAAAATTTGAGCCCTACAGCTTAAGGTATATGATTCACTATACGAACATCCCTTTATGGTTTATCTTATAGCTTCTTTATTTGTGTTTTCTTTTGATGTTTTGTTCAAATCTTCAACCCAAACCAAGTTTTTTTTATCTCAAATCACTAAAAACAAGTCATATTAACATCAAACAACATCAAATAGATGACATAAGAAACCCTAGCAGTTATATAAATCCTAAAAATCCATTAATCCAAGAAATCCTACCTCAAATACGACTTAGGAGCTTCTAAATTTCAATTTCTTGATAGCTATTCCTCACTTGGGCTCCAAGATAATGATAACTTTTCTTTTTCTTCTTGGGGTTTAAGGTTAAATGAATCAAATAAAGGGAGTTTATGAGCTAGTCTTAGAGTTTCTTGGAGATACACAAAGAAAAAGTGAGAGATTCGATCATAAGAAAGCAAGATAACAAAGTTTCGTTGGGTGTATCTAGATGAGTAGAAGAAGAGGATGAAGATGGAGAAGGAAATAGAGGGTGAAATGATGGAGAAGCTGGCCAAATTTTAGAGGGGTAAAAGTGGAAAATATTACTTGTTGCTTCATAAGTTATAACATGATTGGTGGATTTCTAATGATGTTAAATTTCTATTAAGTTTCCTTTCACGTGACCATAATCTGGCCAACAAAAGGTGGCTTGGGTGGTTAGTTTCTAGCCACATATTCTAGATTTTTTAACTGATAGTCATGTCACCCTGCAGTATAGATTTCTACGAATTCGATTATTGCATTTATAAGACACCGTAAATAAACCGATTTTCCTCAAACTATCAAAACATTACTATTTGTCTTCATAAAAATTTTTCTATAAAGAAACTTGAATTCACCTTGGCCTAGTGGATACATTTCAATGTTGACTACTCGTATGCCTATAATATATCTAAAAATTTAACTATTCGATAGTGCTAATTATATGAAATTTTGGATGTTACATGTGTTGGTCTTTTTATACACAAAAGGTGGTTTTTGTAACATCCCCATATAACATAATAGAAAATGATAAAATGTCCTTGGGTAAACTTTTTTTATTTACAACTTTGCCCCTGAACATTTTAGAAAATGACATTTAGGTCCTTATATCGATAAGACTAGTAGAATAAGGTTTTAAACGAAGCAAAATCACGTAGCAAAAATGTAGAAACCTAAACCTTGGCTGATTGAACCATGAAGGTATCCATATGTGAAATGACATGGGATGCCCCTAGACTTGCTCAATATTACGAAAATACCACTAGTTATGGAAAACAAACAGAAATTTCTAAAGGATTTATGAAAAAGCGAAAATATAACAATTCCAAAGAAACGATGCAATTGATTTGCACTGTTAATCAATTTATTAGAAAAATAAGAGTAATTAGGGGTGAATTACAAATACTAGAGATAAAGGAAATTTAGATTGTTATGTAAAAGACTATCAGAAATTATTCAGTATAACATCCAGAATTACAATACGTTTAAATTACAATGTTAATCTATTTATTTGACTTTATTGACTTTTGAAGTTAAAATATTGATGAGGAGTTAATTAAGTGTTAATTAAAGAGATTAGACTTGAGAAGATTAGGATAGAGATATAGAAAATCTCACAAATTTACTTAGTAATGTTTTACCGATTTGAGGGAAATCGGTAATGATTTGGTATTTTAAACTGCTGAAACCAAATCAATAGAATTACACATCAAAAACCTGAGGATAAGTGGCTGAAATTCAGCTACCATTTCCCACCAAAGTGGTAACAAGTTGCTGCCAAAGAATGGGGAAAAGTGGCTCAACAATCAGCACAAACCCAACAACTAATCATTTGCCAAACTCCCAACTACTATATGTCATTAAATCTCACAATTCCTCATTTTCCCCTCCTCATTTTCATGCATCAAGAGGGCTGAGCTCTCTCCCTCATATTACTTCCCCTTTTCATCGTCTTCCTTTACTTCTTCATCCTACACCATTTCCCACACTTAAGGCTTCCATCTTCCAAGCTCAAAACTTAATTTCAAGGTAGGATTCTTCAATTTCTTCTATTATTGGTGCTATTGTGGTTGAGTAGAATTTATATTCTTTCTATTAGATTGATGATATATGGTGTTTATATGAATTCTTATGGCTATAGTGATGTATAAATTTTGAGTTTGGGTGAGAACTTGGGTGAGAATTCAAAAAAGGATGCAAAACAAAAGCTAAAACCTTGAAAGCCTTACGGCGTCTGTACTGGCGGAGTGTACGGCTCTGCCTACAGCCATTGAAACTTGATGAAGCTATTTTTAGATGAAACTAGACATCTGGGGGTTTTCAACCATATAAAATATAAGGCCATTGGATTAGTATTGAGTGATATATGAATTTTTTAATTTAACCCCAGAATTCTATCCTTGATTCTGAGCAGACTAGAGCTCACCCTCCATGCCTTCAAATTGAGTGCAACCAATTTTATTAGAAATCTAGGACATAGAGCAAACTTCTGTAAAAATTTTAGAGTCAAATTCTATCCCAATAGCTCCTAGTAATTTAATGAAGTTGCCCTAAGTCCAAATCGAGTTGGAACAGGACAACCGTAAACAACCAACTTTAGTAGCTTGTAGCTTGAGCTCTACTTAGTAAAATGAGATGAAACTTTTTGGAGATGAAAATTTACTTCATTATCTTTAAAATATAAGTTTTGTTGGAATCCATCTAAGTTTCTATTTTTAGTGAATTTATACTTTTGGGAATGCAAATCTACCCAGAAACAGGATATATATATATATATCAAAACTAAATGGGACTAAAGAGGTTAAAAACTAGACACACAACACTCCAACATATCCAAATTTAGGTCTGAATGAGTTAAATAGAAATCATATCTTATTTTACAAAAATCGGGTTAAGTGAAAGTACTAAGACAGCAACTATGCTTTAAATGCAACTAAAGTTCCTATGAAATTGACACTGAATTGTGAATGAAGTGTTGTGAATTTTCTGTAAAGTTGGTTGTCTGAGTACTGGCACTATTTATGGGGAAGCGGACATGTTTCGTTATGCTGCCGAATTTTTGGCAAAAGCATATGAAACTATAATAACTTATATTATGAAGATTTATGATATGAAGATGAATATTGTATGATGACATAATTATGTAATATTGAGATCCCTTCACTTAGAGATAGTTATTTGAGCCCTTTCAGGTGAAGGCAGTTAAAAGATAAAGATGCGAATCCCTTTACTCGGAGGCAATTGCATATTGGGTCCCTCCCTGTGAAGGTAGTTAAAACTTTTGGGTCCCTCTGTGTTGGAGGCAGATGGCCAACTGAGTCCCTCCGACCTAGAGGCACGTGGGCCCCCTTGCGGGTCAGTACTGTGTGACGACGGTCACGAGTTGAACTCACTCCTAGATCAGACTACCCAAGGGCAGTAAAAACTAAAGATTAAAACACATGCAAGCACCTTAGGGATAGTAATACATAATACCTAGGTGTGCCAAGGAAAGGATGTCAAAGAAAGTTAAATAAACACAAGTGCATTTTGCAGGAACTTAAGTGAATGTATTTGCATATGCATGATCTGTTCTATTTCTTCATTATATTGGAATTATTATATGTGAATGTACTGCAACTATAATTTAAGTTATGAGTTGTAAATGTATTTTATAATAACTCTTATATCTTAAGTATATGAATAAAAAGAACTCTGCTTCGGACAATATATTTTCAAACTATAAAACTGAACAATTTATATCACCTTCTTCATAATAAACTAAAGTAGCTGGAAATAATAACAATGACACTACGTGTGATAGTTTAGAGAATCCTACTGAAAATTTAAAATTCTCATTCCTGTTTCCATGTTATCTCCAGATAGCTCGAAAAGTTTCGAAGATGGCTAAAGTTGCTGTGAATAAGGTCCGGTTGGGTAATAGTAATAGCTCTTGAGTGTGGTGCTATGACTTAAGTATAGTACTATACTTGGGAGGGTGTTATAGTTTTAGTTAGTCTTAATCATAGGATTAGTTATTCACTTAATTAGGTAATTTTGTTAGTTAATTAAGCTACCAATGATTAATTAGTCTAACCACCAATTAAAATTGATTTAGACATGATATAATACTCATATTATATGTTGATTAAGGTTTAAGAGAAGATTAGAATGGCTCAATGCTTAATTAGTGCAAAATTAGCAATTTTTTCTAAAATCTAAATTAGACAATTTAAGCTTTAATTAATAAAATAATTAGCAAACAATTAAATTTCTTTAATCTGTCATCAAATTCATGCTTAATTATGTGTTAAATGACATTTTGAATTTTTTCAGAATTTTTCTACAATTTTTAGTATTTTTGGTGTATTTTTAGCTCAATTAAGACTATTTTTAGTAAATTAACATAACTAATTAACTACAATTAAAATAACAAAATTCTCTGCTGCAAACCATGTGTAGCTACGCCATTTTAGATCAGATTAACGGACAAGATTTGTTTAGTAAAAAATTCGGTCAAAAATTTAAGCAATTTGGTAAAACTTAATATATGTAAAGATTATAAGAAAGTAACATTTAGTTGATTTTTAACCAATTTAGTTCCAAAACTGATTCAAACTAAACCAAGCAGTTTTGGGCTGGTTAGGGGCATGGATAATGTAACACCCTCCCAAGTACAGTACTATGCTTAAGTCATAGCACCACACCCATGAGTTGTTACTGTTACCTAAGCGGACCTTATTTCACCGCAGCCTCAGCCGTCTTCAAGACCTTTCGGGCTATCTGGAGATAACATGGAAATAGAGGTGAGAATTATAAATTCTCAGTAGGATTCATTGAGAAACTTCATATCATGTCATAGTTATTATCTCTAGCTGCTTTGGTTTATTATAAAAAGTGAATACATTATATGAACTGTTCTGTTTTATAGTTTGAAAACATCTAATCCGAAGTAGAATTCATTTTATCTCATGCATTTAAGTCACATTGGCAATATTTCATATTTAGAATAAAAATCACCACATAAATAGATAGAACGAGCTCAGCCTCAATAAAACATGGGATATCATAATAGTGTGCATTGGTACAATTATAATTACATAACACATGTATGGCTGTACTATAAGCTTCTCTTAACTCGTCGCCCCTATAACTTCTCGGTACTTACACTAGCTGGGTCATGCCATGCCTCATGTAAGCCATATCCCCTATACTCACACTAGCTGAGTCATGTCATGCCTCATGCGAGTCGTGGGTGAGGGGAGCTTGTTTTCTTTACTTTCTTTCCTTGGCACACCTAGGCATTACGTATCACCTTTTCTAGGGTGCTTGCATACATTTTAATCTTTAGTCTTTACTGCCCTTGGGTAGTCTGACCTAGGAGTGAGCTTGTCAGCTCAACTCGTGACCGTCATCACACAGACTGCCCCATAAGGGGACCCACGTGCCTCTAGTTTTGGAGGGATCTCATTTTGGTCACGTGTCTCTAAATTGAAGGAATCTCTTCTGGTCACGTACCTCAATAGAGGGATCTCAGCTGACCACGTGCCTTCAATGTAGAGGGATCTCATCTTACCACGTGCCTCCAAGATAGAGGGATCTCATAGTTTTAGCTACCTTCATAGGGACGAATTCAATGTGCAACTGCCTCCAAATGAAGGGACCCAATCTTATCTTATTTAGCTGCATGCACAAGGAGGGACCTAATAACTGCCTCTAGGTGAAGGGACCCAATCTTATTTTATTTAGCTGTCTTCATAAGGAGGGACCTCATAACTGCCTCCAGGTGAAGGGACCCATATTCAATATATTCATATGCTTTCATTCTTGTACATAATCATGCATAGCCATGCTAAGTGCATTCATACATATGGTTCATCATTTACTTTCATATAACCTTACATACATGAGTTCTATATGCATGTTCTTAACACATAAATGCTACTAACCCCCTTTACAATTCTACCGAAAATTCGGCAGCATAATGGAACATGTCTGCTTCCCCATAAATAGTGCCAGTACTCAGATAATCCATTTTACAAAAACTCATAGTACCTCATTCACCATTCAAAATCAATTTCATAGGAACATTAGTTGCATTTAAAGCATCACAACTCAACATCAATCTCATAGGAACATTAGTTATATTTAAAGCATAGTTGTTGTCTTAGCACTTTCACTCAACCTGATTATCATAAATTAGGCCATAATTTCTATTTAACTCATCTGGACCTTAATTTTGAATATGTTAGAGTGTTCTGTGTCTATTTTCTAATCTCTTTGGTCCCATCTCGTTTTGATAAGTATAGCTCAAGATATTTAAGTTTTATCCTAGCCTGTACTGCAATTAGCCAGAATTATACACTTAAAAGTAAAAATCCACTAAAAATCGAAAACTAGCTCAAATCATAACAGGATAATATTTCATTTGCAAAAAGTCCCCTTCCATTTGCCTTAGTAGGACTCGACTTATAAGCCCAGAAATTTGACCCTCCTGAACTATCCCATTTTGGCCCGGTTTGGACATAGGACAAATTCTTCAAATCATTGGGAATAAATGGAACCGTATCAAACTCAAAATATTTTTATAGATATTCTTCTATGTGTAAACTTTCTATCGAAGTTAGTTTCACTCAATTTGGAGTTGTGTAGAGTGAGTTACACCCTTCTTAAGTCACACTGCTCGAATGAAAGTCCTGATTCTTAGGTCAAACTTCAAAAATTCATATCTTTCTCAATCCTAATCCAATCATGTTATATGATATATGTATGGAAAGCCCTGGATGTCTAATTTCATCTAAAACTTTTTTTATCAGATTTTACTGGCTGTAGGCAGAGCTGTACACTCTGCCGTACGGACTGCCATGGGTTTCCTCACTTAGATAGCATTCCAAGTCTCCACTTCTTCTAATTTTCTCATTCTAATCCTTAATTTCAACTCAAGATTTCATATTAATCCAACCATAATCCATCATATATATCCAATATATCATCAAATAAGTGAAGAAAAGTGAAAGATCATACAGCCATAGTTCAAAGAAATTGAGAACAGAAATTGAATCCTACCTCCTTTAGGTGTGATCTTGCTGAATTTGACTTTGGGTTGATGGAACCTTGTGAATCTTGAAGGTTTGATGGAGATGATTGAGAGGGGAAGTGAAAAAGAAGGTTGGAACAAGAGGGAGAGGGAGGCGCAAGTCAGCCAGAAGTGAGAAGGAAAATCTGGTTTAAGTATAACAGGGGTAGTTGGATTTGTGAGTATTGATTGGCTAAAATCTTGTGGGTGAAGTTTAGCCATGTCTCCCTCTTTTGTGGCCAAATCATTCTCCATGTCGCCTAAAAGTGGAACTCGCTTCCATTGTATTTGAAATCGGAACTCGTCTAGATTCTACTTAAAGTCGGAACTCGTGAAAATCTATTTGGAACTTAGAGATTAAATCGGAGATCGGTAATCTTGTCTGTTATATTCGAAACTTGGAAACAAAGTCGGATGTCGGAAATAATGCATAATTTATCATAAGGTCGGTGGACGGAAATCACATAGCATACGATCACCTTAAAATCGAAGG
Organism: Pterocarpus santalinus; assembly: GCA_031439595.1. Classification (NCBI taxonomy): domain Eukaryota; kingdom Viridiplantae; phylum Streptophyta; class Magnoliopsida; order Fabales; family Fabaceae; genus Pterocarpus; species Pterocarpus santalinus. Next base: position 27,131,141 of record CM062525.1, read on the forward strand.
TCAAGGGCAAGAAGATGAAACCAAAAATACTTAAACTCAGAAGTCGAGGATATTATCATAAACTCGGAAGTTAGTACCAGAACATAAATCCTCATACCCGCATCTCGGAGGTCGAGAACTAGCCCATAAAACTCTTATATATACAATTCCAAAACTCGGTCCAATAATCAATCTCGGTGATCGATTCACAACCTCGGAAGTCGGAAATCAAAACATTCAAAATAAGGAAGTTGGAACTTATATAATACCGGAGCTCAATTCAATCTCAAAAGTTGGTCTTAAGCGTAAACTCGGAAACATCAATAGAAATGAAAAGCTCTTGGAAGTAGTTTCTGAGATCGGAACTCGTATATATCTTGGAAATCAATTCTGATGTCGGAACTCGTTTCATTCTCGTTGAACTTGCATATAAACTCAAAGGTCGAACCTCATGTTTATTCTAGTTAATCTTGAACATTAATTCTGAGATTAGAAGTCGGAACTCATGGATGTTATAGATAGGGTTATCCTTAGTGTTAGGGTTAAGATTTCATATTTTATTTAATTTATTTTTTATTTTATGAGGTAATTATGGCCATTTTGGTGTCATTAGGCCCAAAATCATTTTTAAAACTGTAAGGCCCAAATCAACAGCTCATATGGCCTATTTAGAGGTCTAATCTCATGGTGATTCTTGTTGTATTACAAGTTAAAGTCGTTTTATAGAGTTTTTAAGGTCCATTTTGCACCTAGGTGAGGTTATTTTTATGTAATTATGTAGATATTGTTAAAAATTGATATTTATCTTCAAAATATGTTTAAAATGTATTTGTAATTTTGTTGGAATTTTTCGAGGTCTGTCATGTAGTTTTTGGCCTTCTATAAGCCCTTTAGTGTTTCCTGTCTATTTTCTGTCAGAGTTTCTGCTATATTTTTCTATTTTCTATAACTAATGACATTTTCATAATTTTGAGCAAGTCCTGGGGTATCCTATATCTTTTCACTCTTGAACACCTTTGTGGCTCAATTGGCTGAGATTCATGTTTCTATGACCATATTGCAAATGAAGGTAAACATATCAATGGTTATTTATGGTTCTTTAGGGTGAAAAGGAAGGCTTAAGGAAGGATTTCCAGGTTCTGTATGTGTTAAGGTTAATTTTTGACACTGTGGATTTTTAACTAGTAACTCGAGACTCAAAACTCGTGGTAACAACAAAGAATCAAAGTATCTAATGAACTCAGAACTCGGTGTCTTGGAACAAGGAAACAGTGAATACTTATGAATTTGGAACTCAGAAGTAATCTCTCCCATGAATTCGGAGCTTGGTATCATGGAAACAAGGGAGGCAAAATGAACTCTTTCTTTAAATCGGAACCTAGATCCTAGGGATCAAGAGGAAGTGAACTTCTCATTAACTTGGAACTCAAAATATGGGGATAGGATGTGAGCTCTCTCATGAGCTCAGAACTCGGAACTTAGAACAACTTAGATTTTGAAGTGAATATGAGGCCGGTTCACATGAACCCGAAAGTCAGTCAATCCAGGGTTGCTTCGCTATCATGAGGACGATTCTTGGAAGTCGAAATTTCCATAAGGTTACATATACTTGAAATCATGTCATATCCAATTGTTACGGAAGATGTGTATAAACTTGGAAGCCGGATACCGAAAGTCATACTTCTAGACATCAAACATCCCTAAACACAATTTCTGATTTCCAATTTCAAGATTCTGGACTTGAGTAATAATGTATATAGTTCTAAGTGTGAGGATCCTTGTGGCATAGCCTTACCTAAGAAATTCTTACTCTGCCAAAGTGAAATAATTCAAAGTTTCTATTGTGCTATGTTAAGTAAAATGGGGACGTTACAAAGCCAACAAGTTATTATAAATTCTCCCAATTACAGATGGCTTTTAGTCAGGAGTCAAATATTTCCTATCTTAGAATTTTTGGATGTGCGGTTTATGTTCCAATTGCTCCACCACAATGCACAAAGATGGGATCTCAAAGAAGATTGGGAGTATATATTGGTTATAGATCCCTTTTTATTATTAAATATCTCCAACTAATGACTGGAGATTTATTTACATCAAGATTTTTTGAGTGTCATTATCATGAAACAATTTCCTAACATTAGGGGAAAAATAAGTAGTTGAAAAAGGAAATTACATGGAACACATTGTCATTGTCTTATTTAGATCCTCATACAAGGTAATGTGAATTAGAAGTACAAAAGATAACTCATTTGCAAAATATTACAAATCAACTGCTAGATATTTTTACTGACCTAAAGAGAGTTACAAAAATCCATATATTAGCTGCAAATGTTCCAATTTGAATTGATGTCCCAGAAGGACAAACTTTTAGTGCGAATGAAAATACACACCTGAAGCATGTTGACTAGTCGGTTCCGAAGACAAAAATTTTCAAAAAATTAAAGGAATAGTTAATCAACATAATCATAATATGGAGGTAAGTGCCCAAAAAATCACAAGAAACCCCAGAAAAGGTTCAGGTACCTGAAATTGATAGAAATAAAGAGATCTCAATAAGTTATGTCACTACAGGTAGTTATGGAACCAAAAGTATATTGTTGTCGATAAAGTTTTTGCATATAATATTGCTATTAAAATAATAAAGCAATATGAGAATCTTGAACAAAATTTGTCAAAGAGTACAAACAGAGAAATGATTAGCTTAAGGAGAAAGATGCAATTCAAGTTGAATTAACTTCACTTAAAAAATGTGAAGTTTTTGGAACTATAGTCAAACATTTGAGAGTGTAAAGCCAATGGGGTACAAGTGGGTGCAAAAATGAAATAGAAACACTACTAGAAATTATTTAAGAACCGATGAATTATTTTCATTGGTTTTACCCATCGATAAATAAAAGCTAAAATTTCAAGTCGAATATTACCGACGGTTTGTATATCCGTTGGTAAAACTGTCGATAAATGTTAGCATGTAATAGTGGTAAATCATAACGAACGGAAAATTCGTTGGTAATTTAGATAAAATAACACATTAATTAATTTTTATTTTTCTTTTTTTTATTAACAGATTTGATGTCGGTATTTGAAAATTATAATTATCGCCAGAATTGTTTTTAACAATGGAAAATCCGTCAGCAAGATAATTTAATGAAACAATTCGTTTGATTTACCTATTACCGATGGATTAATATTGAGACCGAACACTAAAATGCGAACAAGCCCCTTCTTCCTTGTTCTGTGTGTAACGTCTCTTTCTATCTCTTTTTCATCTTCCATTACAGCCTCAGGTTATTTTCTTGCTGCTAGAGCTTATATTCGCTGCCAGATAACTATTGTGTTCGTGGTATATTAATGACTATTTTAATCAATTTAGGTTTTTTTTTTTGTTTAGTCTATTTTTGTTGTTCCATTTCTCTACTCAAAGTTTTTAGTTTATGAGTTAATTAACTAATTTGATTTGTTGTGTTGATTGTTAAAGACCTCATTTAGAGCACTTGGTGATTGGTGCATTGATTGAATGGAGTGAGTTTGGGAAGCTTTAGGTATGTACATTGGACCCATTTGTTATTCTTTATGTTTTTTGAAATATTAGAGACTTAAAATTTCTAGCATAAAGTATTTGGATGGAAGAAAGAGGATGGAATTGCATGACTAGGAAAAGGTTTAGGGTTCCTTCTCATTGTTTGAATTGTATGTTGTGGTGTTGTATGTTTTTATGATGTGAAGTAAGGGGATGTACCTTAGAATGATTTTTAGGATTAATTGATTAATTTGTATGATTGCATATATTTGTTATTTATGTTTGGCTGATAAAATAATTTATGTGAAAGCTCCTAAAATAAAGGAAGGCTGCCCAAATTTTGTTGATTTTTTAGAATCATATTTGAATTAAATAATTATTATAATGAAATAAGTAATTGTTAGGTGTGTTTAGGGGATAAATTAACTTTTGTGGAGGATCCTAATTTAAGAAAAGACTTTGTCTAAATCTTTTTAATTGATGTGTAATTGTATTGCTTTGTAGGTGTGTGATATTGTTGAGATATAAAATGTTTGTTCCAAATCAAGCATGGATATATGATAGATTGCACTCGAGTTGAGGAGGGATTAAACTTGAATTTTATGAGGGAGTTAAAGAATTCATAATGGCCTATGTTCGAACAAAACAATTTACTTGTGAAGGGACATCTAGCTGTCCTTGTTGTAAATGTAAATGTAGGAGGTTTTTGGACATAAGGTCTATTAGATATCACTTGTACAAGGATGGGTTTAAGCTTGATTACTGAGTTTGGACTGAACATATGGAGACCCTACCAACAGAGAATTAGTTTGGTGTCAATTATATTGGAAGTAGTTCAATTGGGGGTCCATGTAGCTAACGAAGAGGGTAATAATATCACTTAAGAAGATAACCTTAATCATTATCAGGGAATGATTTTTGATGTTGCTAGCCAAGAGTTTGGAATGTATTCTTAATCTTCGAAAGAGCTTCCTAATCTGCATGATTAGAGATTTTATAGTCTATTAGAGGCAGTGAATAGGCCTTTATGGGAAAGGTGTGTGCATTCATAGTTGTCTTTGTCGATAAGAATATTGAGTAATAAGTCAAAGGCGAACCAAAGTCAAAGTTCCTTTGATTAGTGGGCTTCGTTGATGAGTGAGATTAGTTCACAATCAGAAAATATCTCAAAAGATTGTTATCAAGCCAAAAGATTAGTTTCTAAGCTTGAGTTGCATAAAGTAAAGATTGATTATTGTTTGAATGGATGTATGCTCTATTATAAAGATGATATTATCTTGACTCATTGTAAATTCTGTGGAGAGCATAGGTTTAAGCCAAAAAGAGGGTGGAAGTGCGATGTATAAGGATGCCCTGCAAAAAAAAATGCACTATCTACCTATAATTCCTAGACTTAAAAGGTTGTATGCATTAATGAGTTCAGCACCTTACATGAGGTGACACTTTGAGAACCGAAGGAGTGATAGTGTAATGACATATCTTTATCATGGTAAAGCTTGGCATCATTTTGATCAAACTTATCCTAATTTTGCAGCTAATCCCGCAATATTAGCTTATGGCTATGTGTTAATGATTTTACTCCTAACAATCAATTTAGTAAATTATATTCTTATTGGCCTATGGTTGTCACTCTTTACAATTTTTCTCCTAAAATGTGTATGAAAGATCTTACTTGTTCTTGACTTGCATAATCTCTGGTCCCAATAATCCAAAGGCCAAGATTGATATCTATTTCTAACTTTTAATTCATGAATTAAATGAGTTATGGTGTGATGGTGTTTTGACTTATGATATATCAATCAAGCAGAATTTTAGGATAAGGGCAGCATTAATATGGACAATCAATGATTTTCTAGCTTATGAGATGTTGTCTGGATGGATGACACAGGGGAAATTGGCATGTTCGATATGTATGGAGTATACAAAAGCATTCACTCTGAAGTATGGCAGAAAGAATTCTTGATTTGACTATCATCGAAGGTTTTTGGATACAAATTATACTTATAGGTGCAGTAGGTATGGATTTAGAAAGAATACCATAGAGAGTGAAGAGACTCCTATTAGATTTACCGGTCAGCAAATTTTAGACAAGGTTAGGCGACTTCCAAAGATTATAGAAGTTGGAAAATCTGTTAGATTACCTAGCTTTGGAATATAACACAATTAGACCAAACAAAGCATATTCTAGAAACTATCCTATTGGAAGGATCACTTAGTCCATCATTGCTTAGATGTGATCCATGTTGAAAAGAATGTTTTTGATAATATTATACACATTATGATGAATAGTGACCGAACTAAAGACAATGAGAAAGCAATGATGGATTTAGCAGAGTACTGTAGACGCCCTAAGTTAAATTTACAACCTTTAAGTGATGGTTGTTAGTGTAAGCTTAAAACCAGTTATACATTGACTTCTGTACAAAGATAACATATGTGTAAATGGGTACATGAGTTAAAAATGCTAGATGGCTATGCCTCAAAGTTGGGTAGGTGTGTGAATGTTGCACAAGGAAAATTCTTTGGCATGAAAAGTCATGACTATCATGTATTTATGGAGTGTTTATTGCCTATTGCATTGAGAGAATTACCTAATCATGTTTGGAGGCTGTTAACTAAGTTGAGTGAGTTCTTCAAATATTTGTGTTCATCCACTCTCAGGGTTGATGATCTTTTGGTAATAGAGAAGAACATTCCCATTATTCTTTGTAAGATAGAGAAGATATTTCCTATTGGATTTTTTGATTCCATGAAGCACTTGCTTGTACACTTGCCTTATGAAGCACGAGCATGTGGACCTATCCAATATAAGTGGATGTATCCATTTGAGCAAGAAATAAGAGGATTCAAAAGAATGGTAAAGAATAGAGCGAGAGTAGAAGGATCAATATGTCAAGCATACATTTCGAAGGAGACATCTAACTTTTGCTCATACTACTTTGAGCCGCATGTCCAATCTAGGAAAACCAGAGTTAGTCGGAATGACGATGATTGTAAAAGCTCAATCGAACCAACCTTGTCAATATTCAACTTATCCGGTCGTGCTGCTGGATGATGCAAGGACTGATGGTTGACTGGAAGTGAATGAAAATCCGTACATTTATATATATTACTAAATTGTGATAAAGTAGAGTCATTAAGAAGGTAACTAATAAACTATTTTATTGTATTTCTTATTTTATAATTCCTCAAATTCTATATAATGGTAAATTGTGTTGACAAGCTATCTTCTCTTGTATTTTGTCCAATGTTTATAGGTATTTTAAGCAACTATATAGTCAACAATCCCTTTAACAATTTCCCGAACGGGTCAAATCATTTGTATGTGATAAAGTGACTCTATTTTGCTGTTCATATTTTTATTTTGTGTTATTATGTTATTAATATTTCAATCTTTATATTTAGGTACATGATCAGAGGAATAGTGTAACCAATCCTCACTTGTACAATTTGGCTTAGGGTCTAAAAACCAGAGCTAGAAGTTGGCCAATATACCATGTCAAAGGTTACAAGTTTCATACAGTCGAATGGGGAAGGGAAAAGAAAACTAACAACATTGGGGTTTGTGTTAGGAGAGATACAAGAGATGGAAAAAGTGATTGGCATGGAGTAGTTAATGAAATACTTAAATTGGAGCACCTTGGTGAACCTGTTAAAAGGGTTATGCTATTTGCCTGTGAATGGTATAATCTAATATGTCCTGCAGGAACACATAAACACAATCATTACAAAATAATTGAGATTAACCACATTAAAAGGTATGAAAAATTCGATCCATTTATCATCGTCCAAAATGCAAGACAAGTTTATTACTTGTCATACCCTCGAAAACGCAAATCTAACTGGAAGGTGGTAATAAAATGCGAACCAAGGGGTGGAGTAGAGCTTGAATAAGTATCTGATCAGCAAGCTTACCAAACCAATGATTCAAGTCTTTCTAGTGTTGTTGTTGATACCAATATCCCCTCTAATCTATGTTCCATCTTCGGGGAAGTTGATATAATTGAACTCTCAAGGCAACATTCAATAGGCCAGACCAATAAAAGGGATGCTAGCACTGAGAATGAGAATGATGATAAGGAAGAGGAATTTGATAATGATGTTGAAGCTGAGAGTGATGAAGATAGTCTTCAACTTTCTGAGTAACGAGGTGCCAAGATAGTCATCTCGTAGATTTTAGGATTTTTTTTTTTTTTTGTTTTTAGAGTCATACTGTGATAATTTTATTTTATTTTTTCTATAATTGACAACTTTTATTTTAGTGAATAGTTATATTTTTATATTTTATAAAATTTTATTTATATGGATTTGTAAATAATTAAAGCAATAATTTGAAATATTTAAATATTAATTTCAAATTTTAATAATAATAACAAAAAAATTCAAAAATCTTATTTATCGATGGAGTTTCTGTCGATATTGATAAAATTTTAAATTTTATTTTATAATTTTACCGACGAAAATTCTGTCGGTAATTATAAACAAAGTCATCGATAAAATTTGGTTAGTGACAATTTCTAATGTTATTTGTAACACCCTACTTATTTAATGTTATGCTTAAGTCATAGCAAGAAATTAAGTAGTTTGTGTTACTGTGTTAATCATACAATGAACATGATAGAGTTTATTTCGTCATAACCACACAGTAAGCATAAATAACACACATACTATCAACTGTATATAGGTATATATATATATATATAGACAAGAACCACTGTTTTAATTTACAGACCAGTTTCAAAATAGGATACATGAGTGGGGTCAGGTACCAAAAAGAAACATAAGACCCATGTCAGTCGATCCAATCCTACGTGGTCCTCAGTGGACGTTTTCAACTATGTTACTGCCTGTATGACCCAAAGCCACATACTACCAAAACAGGGTCATGCTGTACAATACGGCCTGTGGCTGACCTACTCAGTCAGGTAGCCGTTGGCCACACCGGGCCCGGCTGGTGAGTAGTCAGGAACTGATCCAGAGGAGGAGGAAGATGAGCCAGTGGCCTCCGAGGGGTCGCTCTCGGAGCTGAGCGGGATGTCTGGTACTACCTGCGGAGGTGACTCCGGTGCAGGATCAGCATGGGCTACAGGTGCAGGGGGCGCTGGTGGAGGATGTCTGGCGTCTGGCGGGACCTCAGTATGGGGTGGTAGGATCAAAGGCGAATGATGTAAGGGACGGTAAAATCCCTATCACTAAATAGATACAGGAATCGGCAAGAGCCGGCTATATCTGATGAGCCTCACTGGGATCATGGTGGAGCTGCAAGTCTGGAATCTCAACGAAAAGGGTAGCTGTCGTGTCCATCGTCCACGTCTGAGAATGAAGCGGAAATGCGAAGCGAGGTGAGAATTTGGAGAAATTCTCAGTAGGGTTTGTATATAGTGTATACTGACCTCGCGTTCATTCTCAGTTGCCTCGGGTTTTATGAAATTTTCTTAAAACATGAGATTAAACTTAACTAAACATACTTAGTAAGGTTGAGAAAAATGTCTAGTCCGAGGCAAGGTTCAGTTTTACTTAAATAATATAAGAAACGGAATAAACCATCAACACTAATACATAGGATAAAAGGGCAAGATAGTGTATATACAACCACAAGTAAACACAACGGACAAGCGCAAACAATATGCAATGATATGTTAAATGCAGCCATGCACTTGATGCAATTATGCAACTCTCATGCTTCATAACTTTTCCTCTTACTTTTCATCATTTTCCATCACTTGGTCCCCTGGGAGTTCTTGGCCATTTTAGACTCCTGGGTAATAGTCTGCTTATCAGGATCGAGCTCGTTCCTATACAGGAATGCCGGGTTTGCTTTCCCCGACCTTCCCACCGATCTATTCCCCTTACTTTTTATCCGGGGCTGGCCCAAGTAGCATGGAAATCTCATCATAATCATAACATAGCTTTCATAGCTTTCTTGGAAATGCACATGCCTCTACATGTATCTCATAATTCATGCATAAGCTTTACCGCAATTTCGGCAAAGATAACTAACGTGTCCGCTTCCCCATGAATAGTGCCAGTATGTAGCATATCAATTTGTCAAGGGAAACACTTCATTTTATACATAAATCAACATATTTGATTCATGCTTCAATCCTCAATTCAAGATATAAGTGTTGCACTTTAGAATATGCTTACTGCCTCACTGCTTGTATTCAACCCGGTTCTTGTAAATTATGCCATAATTTCTATTTAGGTCGTTTGGACCTAAATTTTGGATATGTTGAAGTATTATGTGTCTATTTTCTAACCTCTTTAGTCCCATCTGATTTGGATAACCATAACTCAAGATATTCGGGTTTTATCCCGGCCTGCCCTGTGGGTGGCCAGAATTGCACACTTAGAAGTAAAAATCTACTAAAATTCGAAAACTGGCTCAAATCATACGAAATTGGCCTCATATTAAAGCTAACAGGACAAACTTTCAGATACAAAAAGTTCCATTTCATTTGCCTTAGTAGGGCTCGAGTTACAAGCCCCGAAACTTAGCCTTCCTGAACTGCCCTGTGTTGACCCGGTTTGGACATAGGGTAACTTCTTCGAATTACTGGGAACGACTGAGTTGGTAACAAAATCGGAATCTTATATTGGGGTGTTCCCCTGTGTGTAAGCTTTCTAACAAAATTGGTTTCACTCGAATTGGAGTTGTATAGGGTGAGTTACACCCTTCTCAACCCATACTGCCCGGGTGGATGTTCTGATTCCTAGGTCGAACTTCAAAAATTCATATCTCTCTCAATATTACTCCAATGGTCTTATATGAGTGTGGAAAGCCCTAGATGTCTAGTTTCACATAAAAATGGTTTCATTAATTTTTAACGGCGGACGGCGGAGCCGTACACTCCGCCGTACGGACGGCCGAGGGTTTTGAGTCTTCCAGCCTCTCAACTCTTCCTATCTTCATCCTTCTTTGTGTCTAATTCAGTTTTAATCTCATAGACAGCCAATAAACCAGCTATAATTCATCATAATCAATCAATCAACATATCAAAATTAAAGATTTGAATCACCATCAATCATCCAAGAGTCAGAAAATCAAGCAAGAAGAAAACCTCTACCTCTATGATCAGGTTGAGCTCGTTGAGTTGGTAGCTGAAATGAGAGCTGGATGAAGTGGGGAAGAGAAAAGAGAGTTGAGTTCAGGAAGAGAAAACAACGTGGGAAGAGTGGGGCTGAAGAGGCAGGAGGAGGATATATATAGACACAAGGCTCTGAAGTGGTAGTTAGGATATGTGGCTTTGATTGGGTGAAATTCTTGTGGGTAAAATTCAGCCATGTCTCCTTCTTGTGTGACAAAAATGCTCTCCACGTCGCTTAAGAAGTGAAACTCGCTGCCAGCGCATAGGAATGTGACATCGGAACTCGTTAGATTGTTGAAGTCGGAATTCATGCATAGCTATTCGAATGAACTCGGAACTCGTAATTATCTTCTCATTTAGTGAGGATTTGGGCATTACGTCGTAAACCGGAAATCGCAAGGCACAGCTACCTTAAAAACAAAAGTCAGGGCCAGAACGTAAAACCAAAACACTCAAACCTGGAAGTCGGGGTCATCCTTGAATTGATTTTTAAGCATAGCACCGGATATAAGGATTCAAAACATAAATTCTGTGTACCCGGAACTCGGAATTTATGGAACCTGGCACTCCAACTCGATGTCGGAACTCGGGAACGAGGAGAAAAGATCTTGGTAAGGAACTCGGGATCCAATTTAGTTAAACTCGGATGTCGCACTTCGTGTCTATTTTGAATCACCCAATATCGAAACTCGGATATCCCGTTTGTTCCTACTTGAGTATAAGGTCGGAAACCGTAAGTTGCATACACGAGGTCGGAAATCGTAATAAATCCCTTGTAGGCCTTGGGACGAAATCGGAAGTCGAAAATACTACTGAGGTCGGAAGCGAAATCATAGGACAAACTCGGAACTCGTAATTTTCAACATTGGATGGGATCGGAAGTCGGAAATCGGACGTTACATTATTATTACCGACGTTTTTAAAATAATATCGATGAATATTTTCCGTCTGTAAAATAAGGAATATTACCAACAAAATAGAAAAATCGTTGGTAATCTTAATATATATATTTTTTACCAACGTCTTATTTCCATCGGCAAGTTCGTTGATAATATTAATACCGACGGAATGTTTTTATTTTTTCGTCCATAATTGACGTTTTTCTAGTAGTGAAAGATATAAGCATGAGTTGTAGCACAATTGCTTCACATAGTCTAGCATTGACTATATATATATATATATATATGGATTTGTTAGCCTGACAGTAAATAAAAAACTAGACATGCGTCTAGTAGATGTTATTATAACCTATTTATATACCTCACTAAATAGCAAAATTTATATAAAAATCCTTGAAGGACTTAAAATGCCTAAAGCATGTAGGAGTTCCTAGAAAATTTGTTCAATGGGGCTTTAGGAACTCTTATACGGAATTATGGATTAAAACAATCAGGGCATATATGGCACAATTGCCTTAGTCAATACTTGTTAAAAGATGGGTATGAAAATGATCCTATCTGCCAATGTGTCTTTATAAAAAGGTTTGGGTGTAAATTTGTTATAATTGTCATATGTTAATAATTTAAACATTATTGGATCTCCTAAAGACATTCCAAAAATTGTGGATTATTTAAAGAAATAATTTGAAATAAAAGATCTTGGTAAGACAAAATTTTGTCTTGGCTTGAGCATTTGACAAATGGAATATTTGTTTATCAATCAACTTATACTGAGAAGATTCTGAAACGATTTTACATTGATACAGCACATCCATTGAGTGGCCCAATGGTTGTGAGATCACTTGAAATAGATAAAGATCCATTCCAATCTTATGAAAATGATAAAGGACTTCTTGATCTTCAAGTACCATATTTTCATGCTAGTAGAGCTTGCACAAATGTATCTTGCTAACAATACATGACACGATATAATTTTTCTTGTAAGCTAGCTAGCGAGATTTTGTTCTAGAATTACAATTACTGCTCCACATAAAGGTAGATATCAAACAAGCTATTTATTCACAGGTGGAGGTACAACTTTATTATGGCGCTTAACAAAACAAAATATACTTGCTACTTCATCAAATTATGCAGAAATATTAGCAATTTATGAAGCAAGTGAATAATGTATCTAGCTGAGATCGATCACTCGACACATCAAGGAAATATTAGAATTCATAGAATAGTAAAATTCTCTTAATCATTTAGGAGATGTTTGGCAACCTCAAAAATCTAGTTAATATGGTACAAAGTAGAACTAGTTCTGTTAACCGATATAAAAATAAACTAGTTTTTTATTAATCGTTGTTTGGTTCGACAACTTAAAAATTAGTTTTAACATATGTATTATTACTCTTCTTCTTCTATACCTCATTCTTCTTGATTAAGTCATTAAAAAAATCAACCTAGTGGACAATCACGGCCAGCAGTGGTGGACAATGGGAGACAGCTATTACCAACGGCAAGGGGCAGTGGCAACCGACAATCATGGGTAGTAGCAATTGGTGGCAATCGGCAGTGGTGGCAGTCATCAATAAACAAGGCAGGCGATAGAAAACGATAGTGCCTAACGATGGTAAATGATGGAGGATGAGGCAGGTGGCAGTGGCGAACAGTAGCAAACAGTGGTGGACAGTATGGCTATCGATGGTAGTTAGTGTTGATTGACGATGGCAATCAACAGTGGTAGATGGTCTTCGGTGATAGTCAACAACAGATGGTAGGGGATGGTGGCAGCAGACGAATGTCAAGATCAACGGAGAAAGAGTTAATTGGTATGAAGTGAGAAGATATAAAATAGAAAGAGAAAAATTTGGGATGAAATAAAACCAATTTAAAATTGACTTTTTTTAAAACTAGTTTTAGGTTCAAATTGATTCAAATAAAAATTAGTTTAAAAATATTTAGTTAGTTACTAAATAATATTTATCAAAAACCAAGCCTTGTTATGCCTAATTATCCGGTTTGTTTAGTTTGCCAAACACCCCCTTAAAGTAGTTTATTTCATTCAATATGCTTCATCGAGTGGATAATCAAATATTTAAATATGCTTCTTCCATATTTCATTCAATACCATTTTATTACATTCTATTTTAAAGTATCCAAACAATAGAAGTTTCGCTTCATTCCCATACTTTTTGTCAATCTAAACATAGCATTTTCATCAATCCAAATGTAGCCTAAATGCGTATTTTTGGTCTAGCATTTGGAGCAAAATATATGTACGTATCATTCGAGTGTCTAGTTTGACATTTTGTAGAGATAAAACTGATTGGAAGGGAAAACAATTGAAACAGACCAAGCCATCTTCTCTTATCTGTTCTATATTCACTATATCACTCTCGTCAAAGAATGGTACTATATGTTTGGTATCGAGAGGCATCATCAATTTACTAACAAATAATGATTGACTCTGTTCTGCTGATCCTTCTTTCATTGATGCCTACCAGAATTCTGCATGTGATTTTTTTTGTTCTCTTCTCTCTGCTATATTGTCTGTAGAACAAAAAACAACCCGAAAATACCAAACAGTCGGAACACTTGTGTGTAAAAATACAAAAAGTTAATGACATTTTAGTGTAAAAACACTTAACTTGCCTACTACAACCACCGTCGCACTACTTGACGCGTTGAAAATTTAAAGTTAAATTTTATTCCCTAGACTGTTGGCTCACACTTATCTAAAGAGTGAAGTTAAAATCAGCATGCAAAATTTTACGTATAACCCCGGTGCTTGAAATCCATTTTTTGCATATGACCACATGGTTAGAAGTCCTCTGTTCTAACATTGGCCTCGCACCAGCTACACTGGTTATACTTTATAGTAAATTTTAGACTTCTTATTGTCCGAAATAACAAACTTCTACACCATAGAGAAAGTCATATTATAAAAACAAACTCTTGTTGTTCACAGCGCAGCTCCACCTATTCCTCTGTAAGATGAGGTAGTTAAAGAAAAAAGGAAAAAAAAGGTGAAATAGTTCTTTTGGTTTGAATAGGAGGCCGCTCTTGGATGCTGGTGGAGTTACCACGACTTTGATCGGGTCAATTCAAACACAGCAATACAATACCCGATTAGCGAAATTATGACTTCAAAGATCTGAAATTATTCGACAATCACATTCGCGTTCTAGCTGTTTCCAGATTTATAACCTTCGACATTTCAGATCATAATCCTCACACCACATCTTTGCTAGCTTCTTTAACACTAAGAACTCTCAATTCTACCAATAGAGAAAATAGACAAGACATAATGAGTATTATGTTTTCAATAGCAACATCCAAACAATTAAATATCTCGTCCAACAGTAATAAAGCAGAAAAAGAAGGAACAAGTTTGACTTTTAGCATTTGGGTCAGGCTTCTATCATCTTGATCTTCAATGCAATTAATCCACGGTCAAAATTAAGCACTACACATATCACTCAACACCCTGCAGATTCTTTCGGTGCCCCAATTGAGAGAGCCATTTGACATCTTGAGACTTTAAGTATCTGTTTAGTTTTTGTTTTTATTTCCTGTATCTTCTATTTTTATAATTTTTTAAATGAAATAGTGAAAATAAAAAAAAAAATCCTATTTGCTATTTTCATTTCCTATTTTTACTATTCCTTCACAAAATTCTGAAAACAAAAATAATAATAATAATAATAATAATAATAATAATAACAGAAAATGAAAATAGCCTATACATTTGCTGTTAAGAATGAGAGCAAAGATACACTGTTACTATGCTTGTATGAATCACAATCAGGTCTCCAATAATGGAAGACACAAATTGTCATGCCAAAACTTATGCTGTCAATCAACTCCCAACAGCACAGTGTAGCTACCTACAAATGCTCGAAGAAAACATTTCCAACTAGACAAAGAATCATGGTAAACTAAAAAATATAGCCATCTCTCAAAACCCCCATAGTTTTCCTAACATCTGAAAATTGTAGCATCAAAGATGGGAAGGAGTATGAAGACAACTTACGCAAGACAGCATAAAAAACAAGCTATGCAAATGGTGGCCATGCATGCTTAAAATAGCAAGACTAGTGCAGTACTCTTCACCGAGAAAATATTTCGTTGTGTAATTAGAGAACACTCAGATTACATCAAACCCTCCGTAACTAATCTACAAAAAATTATGTTACTTATTTACTGCTGCAAGACTGGCTTAAGCATAAAGAACACCAACCATCAACAAGTTGCAGTTTCACTTGGCTTTACATAAATTGGTCAATAAATAAGCAAGCTAAAACATTCTGAAGAACTCAGAAACACACACGAGCATACGAACATGGTTCCAAGGGGATTGCCACAAAAGAGAGACCATCAGAAACACAGAGAAAGGAACACTTGCAATAAGCATTTAAGCTTATTGGAGATTCTTATTAGGTTATGTACAGTCAACAAAGAACCCAAAAGGCAGCATCCTCACGCACAAAATCCCCTCTTTAAATCAGCTAACATATATATACACACAAATGATGTCTCCTCTAAGAAAAAGGATTTACAGCTTGAACATCCCAATGATTTTATTACGACACAAAAATGACCGTAAGAAGGACAAGTAAACCAATCAACAAAAGCAGATTCTTCAGAGCATTATCCTCCTGCCGTAGCTCTCGACCCACCAGCTGCGAAAAGCCTCGCACATTACCTCCATGAAATGAAGTAAACCTGAAGGGATAACCAGAGGTGGTTCCATAGACAGTAGCATCATGAAACGGATGGAATTGAATGTTAAGCAGGGAAGGGATAAACCCTCCAAAAGCAGTGGACAGTGTGAAGTTCCCAATGGTCGCAGTAGCCATGGGTATGAATCCCCCCATCAATCCAAACCGATAATTCCCAAACGGATTGGGCTCCGGCGGCGGCGGAGGAGGCGCCGTCTCGGGCCTCTGGCCTGAGGGACGGCGAGGAATCTCCATTCCAGGATAAGTCTTAGTCCTAGGATCGGTCTGTGTTTTGCCCCTCCCATAAAGGGGAACCAGCTTCTCTTCCTGTATCTGGGCCTTGCAAACAGGGCACTCTTGACATTGTGAGTGATGATGAAGCCATCTATAGAGGCACGGCCAACAGAATAGGTGGCCACACAGTGTGATCACTGGGTCTTGAGCCAAATCAAAGCATATATTACATTCAAAATCACCAGCATCATTAGAACTATTCCCTGAGCAAGATGGGCTTGGATGAGATTCTCTTCCTCTTCTTGTTGTTGTTGATTCCCCAAACCCACTAGCCATGATTTTCTAACCCCCTTGAAAACCTTCCAAAAATGCACAAAACCAAAAACAAAATTCCCTGCTTACAACAATTTAAATGGAAAAGAAATGCAAAAATCAACCACAATGTGGAAACCTGTGTCAAGATTCAAGATAACAGAACAGTTTCATTGACAAGATCGCCTGAACATGAAAGCAATGAAATTACACGATGATCGACAATCAAATAATTAAAGGAAATTAGACATAAATGATTAATTAGCAATGTCTGAGGAAATTGGGAATAGAAACTTACGATTTGGTTGAGTGGAAGATGATCGCTTGCCACACCCAAAGAAAATTCGAATTTTCGTGAAAATCCTCTGCAAAGCCCTAAGATCGAGGCCTAACCAAAACCTTCTCGAAGAGTCCAGTGTTTTCTGATGATTTATTGTTCTATTTCAGTTTTGTTTTTCTATTTTTAAAATTTTTCCTTGTTTTTGGGTGCGTTTTATTTTAATTTTTTTCTTTTACAAAATACCTATTTTGATAGGGGGTAAATTAATTTTTTAAAATTTAAAAATTTATATATAAATCTTTATCAAAGTGAACCTATTAATTTTTTTTATATATATTTCTATTATAAAAATATTTTTAAAATTTTTGTATGTAAATATTAATATATTCCATTTTTTTAATGATAACAAATTATTTGTAAATTTTTAAATTTTAAGAAATTAATTTAGTATCCAAAATTTTTATTATATATCAATATAAATATTTTATTTTTTTTTTGTCATGGGGAGAGGAGAGGGTTTAATTTTTCTTGAAATGCATGAATTTTGTTTTTGGGGTCTAGTGGAAGAGACAATCGGATTTCACTAGATATTTCTATGTTATTATGTTAGTGTTTGAAATGATTAAATTTTAAAATTAATTTAATTTAATTTATAAATTAAATTTATATTTGAAATGAATATAGAATTATGTTTATAATATATTAGATTTTGTTTAGAATGATTAAAAATAAAATTAATTTATATTTAAATTTTAAAATCAAATCAATTTTTATCAAGTCTTTTCAATTTTAATAAAATTTTAAATATAAAAAAATCAAATCATATGAAAATTATAAATTAATTTATTTCTTCTTTTTAAAATATATAAGTACAAGATTTAATTTTCAAATTAAATTATTTCTATTTTTCCACATTCTAAACACACTTTATAAGCCCAAAAATCATTGATAACCTATTACTCAATTTGGTCAAAATAATTATTACTTTAAGCATAATTCTTTTTTGTTTATTTTATCTATTTCTCTCACATTTCAATGAAACATTTTATTACAAATTTTTTAATTTTTTCCTTATATAATTATAAGCACAATAAACAATGAAATATTAATACACTAGCATCTTTCATCTATGCAATGCATGGGATAAAAATTTTTTTTATATAAATAACTATTATGTAAGGGATATATTTTTGACATGAAAAATTAAAATATTTGTGTAAATTAATTAAATTTAACTAAATAAGTTATTAAATATTAAATGAAAGAGACAATTTCATTATGATTTTAATCTGTAATACAATGAAACCAAAGTAAAATATAACAAATTGATTACAAAAAATTAAAATTAAAAATTTTCTCTAATAATTGATATACAGCAAATTCAAAGTTGATCTAACTATCTGCATACAAATGAAATTAGTTATTAATATAATTTTATTAATAGTTTTAATTTATGAAATAAAATTATTTACCTTGAAAAAATATTTGAAGTATAAATAAAAAATTTCTAACCTCAAATTATAATTACCCAAACATTAGATCTTTTGAAACACCTTTTGGTAGACAACATCTTTTACAATGTTGCATAGATTTTCATACCTTAAACCCATGGTATTTTTATTAATGAAAAAGCAAACAATATTATTTATCAAAGTTTAAATTATCTAATCTAAATATAACTATAAAATTGACGTGTTGTAAGATTAAAAAATTAATTAATAATAATTTTAATTGTTAATATTTTCTTATTAAAGTTTAAAAATATTTATTATAATATATTATTTATTATTATCTAAATATATATTTTATTATTTTATTTATCTAAATAAATTGTAATTGACTAAAATAACAAAACACTTATATCAATGGTCATAATCATTTTAGTTTTAATCAATAAAGAAATTATTTGTTGGATTTAATTCATAATTTTAATAAAAAGATCAATTTCTAATTGTGTTACGCAAATATCTTTTCATGATGCTATTTTATATTTATTTATTTTAATTAATTTTCATGATTTGTGAAAATCTTTATTATTATTTTTTTTAGTCATTTCACCTTTCTTAATTTGCTTTTAATTAAATCGCAAACAAAAGAAACAATATTATTTTGAAAATGGGGAAAAAAAAATCTAGATTAACATTGCCAAAAAGGATAAATATTGATAAGTTTTTAATGATTTAAATTATTAAAATTTGTTTTTAAACAGTAATTATCATATACTTTGTTTATTCTCTTGATTACTGTATAATTTTTATACCCTCTTAATATAATCTTTATAATACCTCAATTTGCATTTGTATCTTTGTAGCTATGAACATAAAATTGTAATTTATATTAACTCAATATCCATGTTGTTTGGAGGTAGGAGAATGGGGAAAAGAGATACTTGAAATCCTTTGAATGAGTTCGAAGACATGAAGCTGCTGAGCTCTGAATTTGGTAAGTGGTCCAAGCTTCAAATGATGGGGGTATACCTACAAGGACTCCGATACTCAAGTTAGGGAGTGCTCAAGATACAAGAAGTGGTATGAGAGTAAAAATGTATCTGAGTTCTGAGTTTAACCAACTAGTTAAACGCAAGTAGATGAGGATAAGAGCGGTTGTGTTCCATGATTTAGGGAACCACTCTGAGTTCCATCAACGGCTTAGAATGTGGACTAGCATGACATGAGGAGTCCAAGATATCTAGCCTCACGTTGTGGTTGTATAGCTCCTTATCAAATGTAGAATTTCTGAGTTGGGCTTTGGTGGGCCTATTTAGATTGGGCCTTAGGACCAATCAGGAATAGTGCCCCCGACTCGGCTCCAAGGCTGCATAACCTTGGATGCCGAGTTCAATTGTACCTTCGCCCTTGACCATATGCTCAAAAATCGAATACTTTGTCTTGAGACTTTAAAGAGCACCTTTTAGGGATGCCTCTTCCTTTTCTGGCATGAAGTCTTGTCTCAAGTCACGTCATTCAACCCCGAACCGTCACGTGGCATTTTGGCACCTCGATCCTAGTGCCACCATAATTTGAATTTGTCCACTTTTACCGATTCACCCCCAACTTATGTGAGCAAAGGGACATTTTCTACCCTTTGTGACCTTTGGGTTGCATGGTAGATGGTGTGTCTTCATCTTTAAATAGCCCCTTCCTTTTCATTACACCATTTTTGCTTTTGTCTAAGCACTCCTGGGAGAGGAAGGGTCCACTTTCTTGGTGTAGTTTCTTTTTTCATTTTAACTACCAAAGGTATGCCCCCTTAACATTCCTTTGCAACCATTTTTGCTTTGGCTTATATAGATGTAGGTCTATTTAGTTTTTTGCTTGAATAACTTTTGCTTCATCTTCATATTTTATCTAGCAGTGATGGTTTTAGAACTACCCACCTTTTTTTTTTTCTCCACCAGTTGGCCTCGGCGGTGAAGTTTCCTAGTGAGGGAAATCATTATAGTCTTCCACATCTTATTTTTGATAATCCATTTTCTTGGATTATAATGAGAGGTGGTTTCCCTTATAAGTTCATCCTAGATCCAAAAATGGGTAAGAAACAAGTTCCCAAGGTCTTTCAGTTTCTACCGTCCATTAGTTTTATATACCAATGGGTGAATCGGGAGGTTTTGGAAATCCCTTCCTTAGTTGATTTGGACCTCTTGAGATCTCTTCAGGAAGAGAACCTCATCACCCCAGAGAGCGAGTATGAGGACGAGTACATCCTTAAACTTCCCGATAAGAATGAGAGGGTGTGCTATGTGAACCATGGGCACGGTCCTCACTAGATGTGGATGTACAATATCCTCATCTTGAGGTTTGACATCCGAATTCTATTTACTGAGTTCCAATTTAGCATCTTGGAATGGACACTGGTTATCCTTACTCAACTTTATCCAAATAGCTAGGCATGATTAGGGGCTTTGACCTGATATCCCAATATCTGGAGGTTTCGATGTTTCTTAACAACTTTTTCTACCTATTCACTCTTACCGGTCCTAACAATGGATGGGTGACAATAGGCTAGCTATCTTTCCGAGCTCGCATAAGTCAGAAAATCTTTTTATTATCTGAACAATTTTTCCGTAATTTCAAACCTATTTATTTCATAATTTTTGGGGCTCCAAGAACTACTCCTTCTTGGCAAACCTGAGAAGGGACCCTTAAAATAAACTATTATTGGAACAAGAATTTTGACATCCCTCGTGTGGATGAGAGCAATCTTTCTTTTCAGGAGAAAATAGTTGTCGAGTTTTTCTAAGAAACTAGGTGAAAAAACACCTCAACTTAAAAAAATTTATTGGCCATTTTCTAATTAGAAACTAGAATTTATATTCTATTAATTGGTATTCTATTTTTATGTATTTAAATATCAAAAATATCTCTTATATAAAGATATCTCTTATATTATAATGGATAATATAAATATTAATATATATATATATATATATATATATATATATATATATATAGAATATAATTTCTAATATAGAATATATTTCATTTCTAAATAGAATTTCTAATTTCATAATAAATTGGAATTTGCACATATTCAAACATATTACTATATATATAAAATTTATATAATTTAATGTAATTTAAAAAATATTGAAATTAAATATGTAATTTTTAAAATTTTGCTATTTGTGCATCCGGCCCTTTATAATTGAAAGACTTCTCTTGTCCTGTGGAAATATTATCCTTGTCTTTGTTTATGTCTTGAATTGGAGCAAATTACTATAATTCACCCTTACCTACGGATGAATCGACATTTTTCCCAAATTTTACAAACAGGGGCTCTTATTTTCATATTTGTCATTCCTTAACTTAATCCTGAATCCATTTTATTGCAAGAAATTATGGTTTCCTTAAATTTTGAATTTCTAATCGTACCCCTCAAAACAAATAATGTTGAGGCTGAAAAAACAGTCTAATTAAATAACTTATACTTCCATTTTTTCTTTCCCTGTCGTATGCATATAAAAGAAGAGTATGTCGAACCTTTTCAGAAATATAGTCTAGAATCATATTTTCATTATTTAAATTTAAATGAACCTAGAACATACCCCTAAAAATTGATTCAGTAATTTAATTAAACCCTAATGAATCTATTTTTTTATTCCTATTCTCGTTAAACCCTTTTCACGTATTCATTAAAGTATGAGGAGTGATCCTATGTTTTCTCCCTCTTTCCTTTTTCACAAAAATTTATAGAAGTTTTTCAAATAATTCAGATATCAAAAAGATCACCATATATAACATAAAACTTCTCCGCCAATTCTTTCTAATCGAGCCTCTCGATCTGTCATTATACCTCTAGAAGTAGAAAGAATTACAATCCCCATCCCTCCTAAAATTCTCGGAATTTTTTGATAATTGGAGTAGATTCATAGACTAGGGGTACTGATCTGTTTTAAATTCAAACTCGTTTTATATGATCCTTTTCTATTTCTTTTATACTGTAGAGTTAAAACTAAAAAAAAAAAAAATTCCCTTTCCCTATGAGTTATAACCTCAGAAAAAATGAGGCAAGACATCTACTGCAAAGAGAAAGGTAGTTGCTGACTCATCAAGAACCTCTAGTGGGCTGGCCACGTCCTTCTTAAGTCCGTTGCCGTATGTCGATTCTTGATGTCCATTATGACCTTCAGAGTCCAAGCTCGCTAAGAGCTAAAAGACTTGGATGAGAAGTTGGCCTCCCTTCAGAATGAGAAGGAGGCTCTCGAGAAGTCCAAACATGCTTTGGCTTCCTAGGTGAGTGAGCTGAGGGAACAGGTTAAGGCTAAGGAGTAGCTACTGGAGGAGATGAGTGCCTAATTGGACGGGTCGAAGAAGGCCCGAGCTAAGTTGGCGAAGAAGATATTTGCTTTGAAGGCGGAGATCAAATATGTGGAGATTCAATAGGCTAACTCAGCTGTAGAGATCCTAGAGAATTTCCTAGCGCAAGCCAAGGTGATCTATCCAAGTACAAACTTTAGGGAGCTCGGATTGCATTGCCAAGTCGTAGATAGTCGAATCCTTCTTGAGGAGTATGATGATGCCAACCTGAAGGCCGATCTTGCTAAACCTGAATCTGATGCCACTGCTTAGTCTCTCTAAATTAGTTATGTATTTTATGCACCTTTTTGTATATGCCTTTTGAAAAGTCTTTTGTATTGAACTAAATACCAAGTTTTTGAGTTTTAATATTAGGAACCTTTATTCTATATGCTCAATCTTTCTCCATGTGTGCATTCTTACTTTTTATTCCATGCTTTTTTTTAATAACCTAAGAGATTTTGTTTGACAAACGCAGGAGTATTCCATGCTTGAATTATCCTTAAGGCTTTGATGATAGCTTTCTAAGGTTGTATTAGACTTAGATTTGTATTCTGCTTAAGTTTATTTAAGGATTTAATTGAAAATACCCGAGGTCATTAGTGAACTCTAATTTTATTTCTTAAATAATCCCCAAGGCTTATTTAGTAGTTGTTTCGCAAATTTCGTTTAAGGGGTGATCAATCCCTTAGGATTAAACAATAATAATAAAGACGAAAAATAGCATTTTATTCATAATGAACAAGGTTTACAATTGAACATGAAAACTAAATAAAAAATCGAGTAGTAGTATATGAATACCACTTAGCCCACCAAAGCGCCGCATTGTTAAAACCTCCTCAGGAAAACTCGAGGTAGGAAAAAGTGTACATTGACTATTTGTGGTTACATTATATATAAAATTCCGTAAGGTTTGACGCATTCCATGACCTTGGAATCTCGGATCCTGCTAAGGTAGGTAGCCTGTAGGTGCCTTTGCCTAAGACTTTTAATAACCCTATATGGGCCTTCCATTTGAGATGGTGACCACAAGATCCTTCATGCACTTCTTCGAGAATGTAGGAAATGCAAGCTGAGGTTAACACTTCAATAGGGGTTATGAGAGGCCTCTTTTGTACAAGTCTCATTCGATAATGGTGTAATATAGGGCTTCTCAAGCCAATCTTCCAGCTTCTATAATGCTATTGGGAAGCATCCATTTGGCAAGTATTGGATAATCAAAGTCACCTACCCTGAATATTCTTCCATGGAGAAAATTGGAAGTCCTTTAGACATGAAAGGTAAATTCAAGATCTCTTGGATCAAGCTTTTATTATTCCCTCCAAGTTTCATGCTTGCCAATTTGAAGAAGATGTCTGCCTTTACATTTTCTTCTTTTAGGACATGTTGGATTTCTCAAGCTTCAAATCTTTCTATCAAACTTCTAACCTTAGCCAAGTACTTCTATACCAGTGCGTCTTTAGCTTGATAAGTTACTATCACCTACAATGCTACGATTTGAGAATCACTATAAATCATAAGTCAGGATGCACCTATATTGACAGCTAACTGAAGCCCTGTGATTAGTGTCTCTAACTCGACCTAGTTGTTGGACAGTGGAAATTCAAACTTTACCAAAAGATCAACTATGATGTACCTTTCTTTGTCTATTATAATTCCTACCTCGCATCCTTTAGAGTTAAAGCCCCTATCAAAGTGTAGCATCCATCTTGGAGCTTCTTCTTCTTCTTCTAAGTGTTCATCCACCATCTTTACTAAGAAATCTGCTAACACTTGGGCTTTAATGTTTGTTTTTAGCTCCTAATAAATTTTGAATTCAGATAACTCCATTGACCATGCCACTATTTTTCTTGCGAAGTTCGGCTTCTACAGTACTTGCTGGATGAGTTGATCAAGTCTAATTATTATGGGGTAAGCTTGGAAGTATTAGCAAAGGCATCAAGCCATTGTTAGAAGGGTGAAAGCGATCTTTTAACACCAGAGCTTGGGCCCTTGAAGTGCTTTTCTTATTAAATAGACTAGGTACTGCTGTCTAGCATCTTCCTAGATTAATGTGTTGGCTATTGTAGCATTACTCATTGAAAGGTATAAATACAGGGGCTAGCCGACCTCTGATTTACTTAAGATCGGGGGGCATGATAGATACTTCTTGAACTCATTGAATGCTACTTCACATTTTGGCATCTATTCGAACATACTTTTCTTCTAAAATAATGCAAACAGGGGTGGAGCCTTTCAAGTTGAGACAACTAGAAATTAAGAGAGGGATGCTGTTTTTCTCTTGAGACGTTGTACCTCCTTCATGGAAGTCAAACTCTCCATTTGTAGAATTGTTCAACATTTATTGGGGTTTGCTTCAATTCCCTGATGTGTGAGCATAAAATTAAGGAACCTTCTGGCTCCTACTATGAAGGCACATTAATAGCCAAATACAATCTCCAAGAAGGATATTAGCTTGTTATCCTCCTTGGTTTTCACCAACATATCATCGCTGTAGACCTCCATCAAGCTTTTGATGTGTTCGGAGAAAATCTTGCTCATGAGTCTTTACTAGTTAGCTCCGGCATTTTTAAGCCCAAATGTCATAACTTTATAGCCGTAGTTAGCCATTTGGGTAATGAATGTTGTCTTCTCCTTGTCATGGGGGTGCATTGGCATCTAGTTATAGCCCAAATAGGCATACATGAAAGTCAAAAATCAAAAATTGGATGCTGTGTCAACTAATCCATCTATACTTGGCAAGGCGTATGAATCCTTTGGGTAAGCTTTGTAGAGGTTGGTGTAGTCGACACATATCTGCCACTTCCTATTCAACTTGGGCTCCATAACGACATTAGATAACCAAGTCTGTTACATAATTTTTGGGATGAATCCTGCTTCTAGAAGGCTCTCAGCAGGTTCTTGGGTAGCTTGGCCCCCATCTGGGCTTATTTGGTCCTCTTCTAAGCTACTGGATAGACTTCGGGGAAAATTGATAGCCGATGACTCATGATATTTAGGTCAATCCTAGGCATATCAATCGTTGTATAGGCAAATAAATCTGCATTTTTCCTTAGAAGGGCTAGGAGTTCTTGCTTCAATGAAGTCGGGAGGGTTTTGTTGATCTAGGTTGTTTGTTTTGCCTTTATGCCGATTTGAACAACTTCAAGCTCCCGTTAGGCTTGGGTTGTTTCGTTTCTTGGTGTCCTCGAGTGTCAAGGTCTACCATCATGACCTTTTATGAACTCGGAGGTCGAGGATAACTTTCTGACTCCATCTTTGCTTTCCTTTGTACTTCTAGGCTTGCATTACATCTGCAAGCCATTGCCTTGTTAGCTTTTATTGTCGCAATCTCTCTATTATTTGCAAAGAATTTCATAATCAAGCACGCCGTTGAGATGATGGCTCCGATCTTGTTCAAGGTTGGTTGACCTAGTATAACATTGTATGTGGAGGGGTAGTTTATGACCAAGAAATCCACCTTTACTATTCAGGTGCAAGGTTGGGCACCCACAATAACATAACCATCCAGGTTCACCTTTTTTCCCCAAGAACCTGATGAGCTCCTCCTTGTATGATTGGAGATCAAAATTTTTCAACCCTAATTTGTCGAATGCATCTTGAAAGATGATATTAGTTAAGGTTCCTTGGTTGACCTCTTTATTCACCATGACCACCGAGATGACCATGGGGTCATCATCACCTGGAATAACCTCTTCTATGTTAGAGCTTGTGAAGTCGTCATGAGTTGGAATGACCCCTTCTAAGCTAGAGCTCCTGAAAACTATCTTGGGGGTTGATGAAGCCTTATGCACCTTCTTTATTTGTCCTGAAAATTGACTCAAGACCTCTTGAAGGTGATTCTTGTGGGTCGACTTAGTCATGCCACCTCCTGCAAATCCCTCAACAATAACCTTAATAGCCCTAGTGACAACATCTCCTCCCTGTTGAGTTTCCCGATTTTGGTCTGGGTCTAGTGATCTTTGGCTCCTCGAGTTTCTTTTGTCATCTTTTCTAGCCGAGGAGGCTTTCCTCTTCCTTGGACTTCTTTATGAAGCAACATACCTTGCCAACCTCTCTTCTCGAATTAGCTATTCTATTACATCTTGGAAGTCACAACAATCTTCTATCTTATGTCTGAACCCATTATGGTACTCACAGAATAAAGATCTATTAGTGCTGGCCCTTATTTGGAGCACCTTAGGATTGGGGAACTTTTTGTCTAATTAACTTCGTTGTATAAATCTGCTAAGTTCACATTGAAGGGAGCATAATTTGTTATCTTTTGACCTTCAGTTTCCATGTTTCCTTTCGTGTCCTATCGTCTCGCTTAGGATTCGACTTTGCTTATGACACACTTTGTGGTGGCTCTTTGAGTCTCTACTAGATGAATGTACTTCTCTGCCCTTGCCTGGATCTCATCCATAGTCTTTGCTAGATGCTTGGATAGGAGTCTCTGAAGGATCCATGTTAGAGCCCACTGTGAAGGGTTAGCACTGTCGTATGAGTTTACAAGTCTTTGACCAATAGTGTTTCCGCATTAAAGCACTTGAGATATTCATGGAGTAACTCTCCCTAGCACTGAAAGATTCCTAGGAAGCTAGACGCTGTTTTAGGTTTAAACTTTCTTGTCATGAAATGCGTTAAGAATCCAATGGGAAGATCTGAGAACTTGGTGATTGACCTTAGCGGTAAGGAGTTGAACCACATAAGGGCCACTTTTTTTAGTGTAATTGGAAATGCCCTGCATTTGATGGGGTCGAAGGCCCTTGCTAGTGTCATTCTCGATCTAAATAATTGTTCCTAGGGGTTGTTTTTCCTTTGCAAACCGCTATGTTAGTGGGTGGTTTGAAACCCTTGGGGAGCTCAATACTCATGATATAGTTAGAGAACAGTAACTTATCTTTATCCTTAGGATCCTGGGGGTGATATAGTTCAAGTTAGGAGCTACAGTCGAGATTTCTTGCAACAAAGGGTCGTGACTTAGCTTCATCATCCAGAGGTCATGACGACTTGATGTGAGCGCCCTAACAGTGTCCACGTTTTGACTTATTAAGCCAATTTCTAGCACTTTGTCGTGGTCCTTCACTATGGCAGCATTGCCCATGGTCGCGATGTTACGAGCCTGCCTAACCACGTTCCTAGCTATCATCATTCCGACGATGGTAGTGATGTCGATCGTCCTAAGTTTCATGCATGCGATCCATATTCCGCTCTAGTTCTCATATCCGGGTGGCTTAATCTCACATAATAAGAAGCATATCATCACACAAGATTTGGATCTCTGGTGTACGCTCCACTAGGATGCCAAGCTGATTATTTGAAGCCTAAACTAGGGAATAGGGACTGAAGGAACCAAGAGGGGGTGAATTGGCTTAATAACAGAAATTTTAATATAAAAACTCTAATAAAAATCAGAATAAAATTGAAAATAATTTAAACACAAACAATATTGAAGATAAGGGAATAGGAGAAGATTGCACAAGCTATTTTTATACCGGTTTAGCCACAATATGTGACCTACATCCAGTCTCTAATTGTTTGAGATTTTTCTTCATTCTCAAATTTGCTTATAAGGATTTGATCAACCTTCCTCTACCCAATTCCCTAGTAGAGTACATGGTGATTTGTTTCTCATAAGGACAACCCAAAACCTCCCTCTATTTAGAGTAAACTAGTGGGTTCTTTCTTACAAGGATACCACCAAACCTCCCCCTATCACAACTAAAATAGGGTAACCTCACATGGTAGGGATGCTCTTATAATTGAGTTACAATTAGTTTTAAACTCTCTCAAAAGAAGATAAGCAAATTTAGGTGCAAAGCCTATGAACTATGACAGAGAAGATATAAAGCAAGGCAATTCTCTCAATTTTCTTGGTGGAGGTTCATCCTCTCCTTTTCATTCTTCAAGGCTTTATATAGATTATGAGTTATTGATGTCTACTAGCCATTAGAGAAGATTTGGCTTCAATTTGGTCCAAAGGATTTGCCTAATCAATTTTTTTGTGCAGTTACTGTTACTGACCCTAGTTGCTAGTTTAGTTGCTATTTCTCTCAGCTTTCATAACGAAACTTGATTCTTGTTATATGACCGTTGGAACCTTAATTGCACTCCCTAAAATTGATTTTTTGAGTAAAAATCAGATCAAATAATCTCCAAAAATCAATCATATTTTATAGAGATTTTAGATATTAAAAGAGGAGTAATTTTAATACAATAAAAAAGGAAATAATCGAACATGATATTTTCCTTTAACAAGAATATAAGCAATGATCAGATTTATAAAAATTAATAGATACTCATCATCAAAATATTAAACCCAACATTATACCACTTATTGGATCAATCGATTACCACTAGGCCAAAAGTTGTAGCTGTTGGCAAGGGTGCAACTTTATTTCCTTATAGTTTCTCAGAACTGCATCAAGCATAAAAGGCTGTATCCATTACAGGTGTCATGGACTGGAATGTTAAGCCCATTGAATCCTAAGGATGACGCTAGCCAAATAAAGCAAACAATCTTCCCCTAGTGTCAGCCAGGGGATTTAAACCCATGACCTTGCCCTAATACCATTTGTTGGATCAAGCGCTTACCATTAGGCCAAAAGCTATAACTGTTAGCAAGGATGCAATTTTATTTCCTTATAGTTTCTTAGAAACTCATCAGACATAAGGGGCTGCACCCATTATAGGCACCATCGGCTGGGATGTTAAGCCTATCGAATCCTAAGGGTGACGCTGGCTAAATAAAGCCAACAGGGGTGACTGCATCGACTCCAACTAGGTTATTCTAATTTCTAACATGGGATGTAGTATCAGATGCCGTTCTCATATCTACTTACTCCAAAAAGGGTGGCCTGTCATTCTCTAGATGGGGCTGTGCTACTGAGGCCTCATGCCTCTGAGGGGCAGACATCATTGATCAAGTTTGAGAAAATAACAATATCAAAATAGTAGCAAAGTGTTCGCACAGATGGCGCCAATATTTGGATGATGGAGAATAGAAGAAAGAGAATACTTGAGACCTTTCAAACAAGTTTGAAGACACAGGGCTACTGAGCTCCTAGGTTGGTGAGTGGTCCAAGCTTTGAATAATGGGGGTGTACTTGCAAGGACTCCGACACTCATGTTAGAGAATGCTTGAGATATGGGAAGTAGTATGAGAGTG
Source organism: Pterocarpus santalinus (assembly GCA_031439595.1). Classification (NCBI taxonomy): domain Eukaryota; kingdom Viridiplantae; phylum Streptophyta; class Magnoliopsida; order Fabales; family Fabaceae; genus Pterocarpus; species Pterocarpus santalinus. The sequence goes on from CM062525.1 coordinate 27,161,101, forward strand.
AAAATGTACTTATGTTTCGAGTTCAATCAACTATTTACTAACATGAGTATATGCGAGTAAGAATGGTTGTGTTTCACAATTTGGGAACCACTCTGAGTTTCATCAATGACTCAGAACGTGGGCTAGCATGATGTCAAGAGTCCGAGATATCTGGCCGCAAGTTGTGAGTGTGTAGCTCCTTATCGAACATGGGATTTTCGAGTTAGGCCTATTTAAATTAGGCCTTAACACCAATCTGGAGCACATGTCAATTTGCATCTAGATAAATCTAGTGTGTATTGCTATTGTGATTTAAGGATAAGTGTGGTGAGTGGGCTATGCATAATAAATGTCAATAACTCGTAGTAGGCGTCCTAATTACTCATTGTAGTGGGTTGGTTGGAGTTTTATTTTATTTTTTTTTTTAAAAATAGCAAAACTAATCAACCAAAATGAATTAATTGTAGTGCATCTAATTAAATCTTTCCAATTAATGAATGAAATTGAAGATGGTGGAGTAAAGAGTGCCTAATTAATTGGCAATTGGAAAATCTTTTTAGATTATAGACCTTATGTTATAGATTAAATTATTTATTAAATAAAGGTATTTTAGTACATATCTTTATAGTTAATCATTGATTTTGGGTTCCTTAATACCCTACAATTGGCCAAGACAATAGTTTTTTTGTGTTTGGGCTATTTTCAGGTGACTAGATTAGTATGCTAGGCATGCTAGACTTTGAAATTGGCTAACCAAAGCTCTTGATTCCAAGAGTCAAATGATTACTCCAAGGAAGGAAATCTACTCCTTGGATATAGTTGTTTGGGCTATTTATTGGCTCATAGGTGAACTAGTGTGCTAAGTGTGCTAGATTTTGAAATTGGTTAGCTGAACCTTTGATTCCAAGAGTCAAATGATTACTCCAAGGAGGAAATTTACTCCTTAGATATGGGTTCCCAAGTTACTCAAAGAAAACACTTGGCTAAGATCAAACAGGAATGTAACCAAAACCACAAGTCAAAAATGGATATAATGCAATTGGCAAAACTTGTGTTGAATTTCTAGCCAATTACAATGAGTGTTCTTCTTTAGCTCTTATGGCCAATCCGTGTAGAAAACTTAGTGAAAGGATTTGGTACAATGAGGGGCCAAAAGACTAAAAAGGCATGAAAAAGGTAAAGGTACAAGTAAAGTAAAACAAAGTAAAGTAGACAAGTTATCTTATTAATTCCAGGGTCCCTTGAAATGGCTGAGTCTTGCTCTATTTATAGGCAAGACTTTTTCCATAAATGCTCTTGGGTAACTATCACTGCTGCGTGCTAGTTCTCGTAGTTGGCTTGTCTTCCAAGACCTTGTTGTTGAAAGACTAACATGTGTTTAATTAATTTGAATTTGTCCAATTGATCCTTATGCTATGGCCCCGACAATAACCTTCTTTGGCCATGCCATCTTAAGGCTCGGCTAGTGCTAGTAGCAAAGTTAATATCACACTCAGCTAAGTTTTATGCTTGGTTGAAGGCACTCGACAATTTTTTTTTTGGTTCCAACATATTGCTCCCTACATTAGGCTAGCTGATTTTACTGCTAAGGCTAGTTTAATGCAATGACTCAATTTTTATTTCCTGCTTATCCAAGTAACCATTAGCTATTTGCTTGCTACAGTAATAGCTAGTTGGCTGTTTACGTGGAGAGTATAAACTCTAGCTAGTCGATATTATTTATTCTACTTTTGCCTTCGTTGAACTTTTAGCACTTTATTACTCTGCCTCAAACCAGCCATTTTATTTATCATGTCTTTTTCCTTCTCAAATTCTGCAAACCCTAATCTTAGTCGTAAACCCTCTGCCTAAAAATCATTTTCCTTATCTTCATCTTCGTCTTCATCTTCTTTTATTGATCTATCGCCAGAGAAGATGATGGCTTCTTCGTCCAAGCTTTCCAACCCTTCCATTCTCAAAGTGTTTGATGAAGAAAACTGAAAGTTCATTCTCGAACCCATTCTTCATTCCCTAGGCCATGGGATGATCGAGGCTGATTCTTTCATTTCCCCATCTAGGTATGAATTGCCATTGGCTGCTCTATGGTTTCTGTAACACCCTAATAATATCATATTATGCTTAAGTTATTTTATGACATTACTAGTTGTTACTCTTAACTAGCGGGAGTTCTTATCATCAAAATTAGCTTAATATATGAAAATAGCATGTAATTTTTATTTTGTAAAATCTTTATGCTTGAAAACTGAACCTTTAAGTGTTTACTTACTCATATACATATGGATGTTATTCCTTGTATCGCTAAGTTACTGATAAGACATATGATGAAGTTGAAATGACATAACACAATACCTTAAGATAATAATATAATTATTGATAATCAAGAGTTATAATCATATTTGATAATTATCACATATGTAATGGGTCAAATTAAGTAGCATGACTTCTCATATGCTCTCAATTACACATAAATTGCCCAACTAGGGCTCTTGAAAAAGTTAAAATACTATGCTACTATCTAGATCCTCCTTAGCTAAGTGTTGTAACATGACAACTCCTCCTCTTATCCAGTTAGGTACCACCAAAAGTGCTGCCATAGATGCCATCAACTTCGTCTAAAGAAGACATGGAAACATAGGATTGAGAAATACAAGATTTCTTAGTAGGATCTCGACTAGACCATTAATGTGATATAGTTGTCATTCCAGCCGCTTCAGGTTTATTTATGAAAACAATGAGCATCCATAGATTCAATTTTTATAGAGTTTGAAAACATAAGTTTCCAAAGCGGATCTCTTTTAATCTTAATCATATAAACATAACATAAAGAGACACAAGGCCATATGATAGGAACATATATATGAGAACATAGTGTAAACACTCAAGACCATATACATAAAATAATAAAGATGCATGCACATTCATGTAACTTCATAGACATGACCAGAGTCTTTCTTTAACTTTATTTTCATACTTAGCATATGCTTAACATTCATTACATACCCTTGGAATAGACTGTAATTAGATGAGCTCATTCTGTGGGCGTTGCCACACTGTACTAATCTAAAACTAGACTAAGTAGAAAAAGGTTCCTCTAGTTTTTGAGAGATTTGGGCCCCCTTCCTCCAAATTAAAGGGGTTTCTTATTAGGTCACCTTCCCTTACCGAAGGATGATGCTTGCTTATCTTGTCTTTGTAGATTACCCTCCCTTACTTCCCTTATTGAAGTGACTGAAGGATCATATCTAATTATTTCTTTTCTTTTCTCACAATTACATCTTACATCTTTATATGCATTGAAATCAAAGACATGACACATGCAGTCATGCAGATGATACGATTAAGTCCATAATTTTGGCGAAAATCTAGTAGTATAACAGCTAGGTCAGAGCTTCCCCAAAATTTGCCAAACATGGAATTTCAACCAACAACCAATTATAGCCATCTCACATCATCATACCAATCATTAACAATCATTCAATTATGAGTCAACACTCAATCAAACTTGCCATACATCATGCTTAATAGTATCATACATTCATGCCCTAAAGGGTGTCTATAGTCATAGTAATCTCGTGAGCAATCTTATGAATCATCATATGATTCCTCATATTTACTCATGAGAGAATCATATAGTTGAAATGAAGGTATGGCGTAGGTTTCTAGTACTTGGTTCTTAAGAGAAGCCACATTTTACTTTAGGGATTCATTCTCACCAAATAACTTAATAACTTTCTTATGTACATAACTTAAAGAGTAATTTGCTCAAGTTAACAAAGTTTGACACTTATTTTCTTTTTAATATGGCTGAAACCTTTAATGAGATTTCTACCAACAACTTGCATTCAAATCTTTTAATTTCGTTGAGATAGTGTACTAGTGATTCCTAGGTTCATGGTATGATCAGAGGTCTTAATCATACTTTTGTTCCTAAGAGATTTCAAGATTCCTCTAGTCCCTACGTATAACCATACTTATGAACCGAACAACACATGTGCTCACCATCATTAAGAGGTGATTTTTATTATAATCCAAGTTACAAGGTATAAGCTTTATTGAATAAAATTAAAAGATTCCACCTTTGTGATTAAAGAGACTTATTCTTAATGAAAGTGTGAACCTTTAATCATGTTTATATTTCTAAGATCCAACCTTTATAAAGTAAAGATGCAAGATTCTATCTTTGTAGCTAAAAAATTTTATTCTTTTAAGAAGAATGAAACTTTTAATCATTATTGTGCCTTCAAGGTTACCACTCTATAACTTTAAGTTATAGATCTTCAATTTTATTACTTAAAGTTTGCAAGATCTCATATTTAATACTTAAAAAGTTTCAACCTTGAAGCAAGTTTTGAACTTTACTCATTATTTTTAACTCAAGGTTCAATCTTTACAAGATAAAGTTGTAAGTTTACGTTTTTATCACCAAAAAGTTACATTCTTGAAAACCGTTTAAAACTTCATGAAGTGTCTTGTCTTCAAGATCCAATATATGACACATAAAGTAACAAGCTCTTATCTTTATGATTAAAAAGCTTCATATCTTAAGAAAGTTTGGACTTTTGCCCATATTCTTATCTTCAAGAAGAACAAAACAAAACTTTATGAAGCACATATGATTAGTGCCACTTTTATGCATCAAGAAGCAAACTTTTTAAAGTTTTATACTTTTACAATGTTCTTGGTCATCTCAAAATCATAAAGAAGATGTAAAAAGAGAACCTTTTTCAAAAAAAGGAACCAACTTTAAACAAAATACCACCAAGAAAGCATCTTTCTTTTCCACAACTCACAAAATACTAAGAACACATGCATCAAGAGAAAAAAATGAAAACTTTTGAAGTATTCAAGAAGAGAAACTTTTAAACAAACATAAAATATCTCATGACCAAACATCAAGAAGCAAACTTTACTAAAAATAAAAATTTTTGCTCAAGAAGAGTATGGGGTTTTTCTCAAGTTCTCACTTGAAGTTATTGACCATAGTGAAAGCCAAGCCTCAAGCTTTCTTGAGTAACAAAAAGAAAAAGCAAAGATCACTACCTAAGAGCGTGTTTTGTGCCGCCTTTGGAGAGAAAAATGAAGAAGATGATGGCTCCTCCAAGTGGTGGTGGTGGCAGTCACAAGAGAAGATGAAAACTTTTTTGTTCTTGAGGAAATAAGGCTTGTAGTGTTTTGAATCTTGTATCTAAAGATTAAAAGATGTCATCTTTGAAGGGCTTAGTGATGAAGGTTTGGTTATGGTAGTGGTAAAGATAGGAAGAAGAAGATGATGAAGAAGAAGAAAGTGTCGAGAGAAGTTGGAGGATTTGAAAGGCTTAGAGAGAGAATAGAAGTTTGAAAAATGAAAATGAGTGCATGTGTATGTGTATGTTTGGCCATAGGTTTTTTCTTAGTTTAGGGTAGATATTTTGTTGATTTTGTGTTAATTATGATTAGTAGGAGACAAGGTGGATGATAGGGGACATGTCTTGTACCTTTTCTTGCAAAAAGTAGTGTTGTCTTCTACTTTATTAGTTAAGTGACATTATCAATACTTTATTGTCTAGTCGACTAAATTTGAATTTTAATGATATGATTAAGTGCTCTTGCAACTTAAAACTTGATTAAGTAAGGATTAGTGATTAACTCATATGATTATGATTATCAAAATTAAACTTTTGATTAAGTTTAATTACCCTTAATTAAACTCTATTAAGCTAATTATTAGTGATTAACGCTTAATTAAGTCATTAAGAGTTTGATTTGCTTAATTAGAGTTTCTCTTATCTTAATTAAGCATTCTTTTAACCTTTCTTTTCATGATTACCTCATTAATCCTTTGATTAAGCCTTAATCCTTTAATTTTTCATAAAGTGCGTAATTACTCATGGTCAATGAGGTAATTTGGTACGAAAGAAAATTAAGGATGTTATAGTTTCATATCCACCATTTCCTATTCGAGCTCATTGCTTGGCCTAGCCTTTCAAATTTATACACTTAATGGCTTGAGAGGGTGGCCGCTGAAAAGAGGGAGGAATGGAAGAAGATAAGGATCTTCGCTATGATCCTTCTTTCTAAGAAAGAAATTCCCCCCAACCTTGGGTTGTTGTATGGCTTCCTCAACTTTTAGAATACGCTGGCAAATGCCTTCTGCCGACCGTTTGGCATGATAAGCCCTACACTGCATGATGCGGCAGTTATTATTCGTTTGCTAGTGGATAGGGATGAGGTGTTGTTCTTCGATGATGTCTTTGGCACTGACTTAGGTTTCCAAGTCAACAAGAATAACAATGCCTACTTTATTTTCATTAACACCTTTAATAGGGGAATTAGCCTTGTAGGCGAGACAAAGCATAGGGCATTCCTCTTTCTCTAGATTTGCCATTTTTTCATCTACACTAGCTCAGTAGTTATGGTGACAAAGTTTCCTCTTTACATGTCGGCCATCCTCAGCTGAAGTTACCTCAACATTAGCCCACTCTTCCTATTTTTGCTGCATAAAGGCATGTTTACTATCTTGTATCGGATGAAGAAAGGAGAGTCAGTGAAGATAGTATTCGGTCTGTTTTGGTTCTTATAACTTTGGATTCAATAGTATTTCCTTGAGTTATTCGATGAAGCTACTCTCATACGCACCATCTAAGCAGTTGTATACAAAGATTACTACACGTGGTTTCTTTTCTTGTCCCTTTCGGCATATGAGGTGGCTAACACTCTCATCAAGATGAGGGTTAGGACTTTCTTTCAATTATGCCCATATCAAGAGTAAGGGTGTGGGCTAGCTTGGATTTGGCACAGGCTTCTCTCACTAGTTCAGAGCTTTTTGAGGTCACTTTCCAATAAAGTAATGTGATCACGACTCATTACCTCCTCAATAAGGTGAAGCCGAGGTCCAAGTATAATCATACCTCCTCCAAGCCTTATAACCCACACTATTGGGCTCAGTAGCTCGGCTTGGTGGAGGGCATTCCTCTCGTCTACGAGTCATTCACCAAGTTCGATGAATGGGCTAAGTTATTTGCCAATGAGTTGGCTAACTGGAAGTTGATCAGCAACGAGAATATCAACAACTTCTATTTTGAGAAGTTAAGAATTGCTCCCTCGGCAACCCCAGAATTTGCCTCATGGTGGGAGGTGATGTTCAAGAAGCTACTAAGCTAACTGCCAAGCATGCATCTACCTAAACTCAAGCAATAAGTGTTTTTGCATTGGCTTTGCACTGACCACCTTTCGCTAGCAAAGAGGTGATTGGCACTTTTGCCCTTGCCATGGTAGTTGCTGCTAAAGAGACTTCTGCTTCCAAGAGTAAGTACTCTTCTCATTTTTTATTTTCTTGTACCTTTTGTTACTGGATTCATAACTAATAGCTTCCTACTCATTTTTGTAGAAGCTCCTAAGAAATCCAAAGGTATAGAAATTAGCAGGCCTACCATTCAGGAAAATGGTGCCCACAAGCTACGGAAGAGTCTTCTGCAGCCTATTTTTCCTCAGCCAATTAATATGGCTTCTCTAGAGGTGGCAATCCCTCCAGCCAAGACTCTTCCAACACTGAAATTGGTTGGTGCGATAAGTCATATGGATTGGCTTTTGTCAAATTTCATAGACATATCACCATATTTCTTCCAACTTGGATCTTATTCCTTTTTTGGCAGAAGAAATGCAAGTCAAAGTCAAAGCCTAGTCTTCACCACAGAAGGTAATAATCCGCCACTTAGAAAGTGAAAAGGAAAAAAAAAATGGTATGGCGCTTCAGGAACTTAGCCAATGTAGGAGGATTCTACACCAATATCACCTGTAGCTCAACCAATCCCTACTATTGCCGAAAAGGAAGGGGAGTAGATAATAGTGTCTGCTGAAGAGTTGGATAGGTATTTCCTCTCTCCTTTACCTCGCTCAGCTTCTTCTCCTATTTCCAAGTATTTGGATGTTGTGCATAAGTACATTAATAGGACCTTCCCTACAGATCCTGCAGTGCTGGCTTAGCTGCAAAGTCCTTTCTGAGGGTCGCCAAGTTGGTTGATTCGTTAGTGGCTCTTGAGATCAAGGAAGCTTGCCAGCATCTTGCGGGGAAGTTGGAGACGCTAGCTTTCAATTAGAAGGTGCACGAGGAGCGCAAGTCGTCAAGCTTGAAGAGGCTGAATATGTAACATCCCCACTTTAGTAAACCGAACGTGATGGGAACTTTGAATTAATTCCCCTAAGCAGTGTGAGAATTTCTTAGGTAGCGCTATGCCATGACGATCCTCACACTTGGAAGTATAGGATAATGTAACACTGCCGTTGAGAATATGGCACTGCTGTATGTTAAAAACTAAGAAATGACAAAAGTGCCCCTATAAAATTTTATTAATTACAAAAATGCCCAAATTTTTTTTTGGAATTACATTTTTGACCCTAGAGAATTATTTCCACAATAACCCTGGGACTTTTCATAAAATGACATTTATGTCCCCACATCGGTAGAATTAGCAAAATGGAGTTTTAAGCAGAGCAGAATCACGTGGCGAAACCGTAGAAGTTTAAATCTCTGCCGATTGGGCCATGGAGGCAGCCTGGTGTGAAATGACGTGGGGTGCCCTCGGACTTGCTCAAAATTATGAAAATGCCATTAGTTACAGAAAATAGGAAATAGAAAGGCTCCGGATTTACGAAAATGTCTAATTTACTCCATTAGTTCACTTATTCGGTTTCAATAGTTATGTAAGGACAATTAGAAGTTAATTAGATAGTAATCAGGAGCTAATTAGATATTAATTAAAGAGATTTGGCTTAAGATAAATTAAAATGAATATGTAGATATCTTATGAACTATAGAGTAACGATTTACCGGTTTGGAGGAAATCGGTAACTATTCGGTGTTCTAAACTACTAGAGCCGAATCAGTAGAATTTTACACTGATAACCTTAGGTTGGACGGCTGAAATTCAGCCACCTTCACCACCATAGGTAGTGCCATATGGCAGCCCTATGATGGGAAGACTTGGCCAAATCATGACCATTGAAGCTAAATATCTAAGTCATCCTTATCTAGGTCATAAAGCCTAGAAAAAATCTCACCCACCTCCCTCATTTTTGCGCCTCCACCAATGCTTCAGCCTTCTTCAATTTCTTCTTCTTCTTCTTCCTTTCTTTCCTTGCCTCCATGACCAAGAACTTCAAGCTCAAGATTGGAAGGCCTCTTGACCTCAAATCCTCTTGCTCCTTTTATGAAAATTGATCCTCACCGCCTTCTCTACAAAACCCCTCTAACAATTTCATGATTAAGCACCAAATAGAGCCTCCCCACATTCATATGAGCTGCTGCCATGATGAAGGAAGAAGGCTAGAAGTTGGTCCTTGGCCTCCATGCTTCCATAGCTTCAAGGATTTCAAGGTCGGTAGCTTAAATCCTTAGTTGTTTGATGTATCATGTGACTATGTGGCTGATATGTTCCTCTTATGCCATGCTTGTATGATGGTGCTTTGATGTTCTTCTAATGTTTTGAGGTTAGGAAACTTGGTTTAAGTTGAAGAATTTATCAAAAACTCAAAAGGAAGCTAGGCAGAATCTGTTTTGTGAGAAAAGCCTATGGCATCCGTACTGGAGGAGTGTACGGATCCGTCTACAACCATAGAAAGTGGATGGATATATTTTTATATGAAACTAGACATTCAGGGCTTTCCATGCATATAAAATATAAGGCCATTGGATTAGTATAGAATTAGTTATGAATTTTTGAAGTTTAACCTAGAAATCTAGATTTTTACCCGGGCAGTATGAGTTGAGAAGGGTATAACTCACCCTACACAACTCCAAATTGAGTGAACCCAAGGTTCTATGAAATATAACATGTAAGGGAACATCTTATAAAAATTTCAGAACCAGACTCGTTGTCATCTGTTCCCAGCACACCAGTGAACTTGACCTAAGTTTAAACCGGGCTGAGACAGTGTAGTCCAGTAGGGTCAAGTTTCGAGACTCATAACTCAAAATATACTCATGGAAATGGTATGAAACTTATCCCATTTGAAAGCTTGTTCTGTTAGCTTTAATTTGACATAAATTTCGTAGGATTTTACTTAGATTTCTATTTTTAGTGAATTTTCACTTAAAAGGGTATAATTCTGGCTAGGAACAGGGCAGTCTGAAGTAAATTACTAATAGCTTGAGTTATACAAATCAAAATGAGATAGGACTAAAAGGGTTGGAAACTAGACACATAAGGCTATGACATACAAATTTTAGACTTAGATGAGTTGAATTGAGTAAAGAGTGGATTATAACAAAATCGGGCAGAATAAGAGAGAGTAAACTGAAAATCTCATAGATGTTTGAATTGAACTTGGAGAATGATGCTATGAATATCTATGTAATGGCTGATCCATATTGGAATGCAAGTCTGAAAGATTGTACTGGTTGTCTGGCACTATTCATTTGGAAGCGGACTCGATCCGTTATGCTGCCGAAATTCTGGCAGAAATATGTGAATTATATGAATGTTATACATTTATGTGTCATACTCATGAGATTCATATATGCAAGAATGATTTAAGTACGATATAAAGTATATGAATGATTGCATGTAGCATAAGCATGTATAATCATGTCCAAAGAGGAATAAAATTTATGAGAACTTGCAAGAAAGACGTACCAAGCTAGCGGTACTGTCTAAGACTTGGGCCAGCCCTCGACCAGATTTAAGGGGAATAGACCAGTGTGAGGGTCGGGGAAAGTAAACCCGTCACTCATCTATAGGTACGAGCTCAGACTTGAATAGCAGGCTATTACCCAGGGGTGAGAGAGGCCATTCACCTCCGGGGGACCAAGTACAGAAAAGAGCAAGGTCAAGTTGCAAGTTAAAGAAAGAGATAAGTTAAGTTAAGTACACTTACATGCAATCAAATTCAAGCATCTACATGTGCATGTCTAGTTATCTCATTATGTCATGATATTGTTATGATTCTTGTTGGAGTGTATTACTCTGTTCATGCTCCTATGTTTGTCATATGAAATGGCAAGTGGCTGTTAAAACATATCCCGCTTCGAGTAAGGTGTTTTCAACTTAAAATTGAACTACTTTTTGTTTATATGTGCCCATATTTTCATAATAAACCGAAGCGACTGGAATGTTTATGATGACGCTGTAAGATTTGTTTGAGTTTACCTACTGAGAACCTTAGGTTCTCACTGCCTGCTTGTATGTTTTTGTTCCCCGTAAACATTCCAGCACCTAAGTTGGAAATCAAGTGTGAGACGGAGTACTAAGTCTTTCATTAAGCAAGAATCGGGCGTAAGCCAGACCAAGAGACTCTTGAAGACAGCTAACGACTAGTCTGATGTAAACACTGTGTACTGTGTCAGTCACAATTTCTTTTAAATTGTAATTATTTTATTCTCTATGTATCAGAGATTATAAATCAGTAATAAAGTGAGCAGTTAAAGGGCCATGTATTATATTTTTCATATTTTAAAGATTTTCTTAGTATTGTGACAACCTCTTAATATAACCCCATGACTCGAGCATGGCTTATATAATAGAGGGTGTTACGAAATAGACTATTGGAACTACGGACATAGAAGGAAAATCTTAAGGGCTAGTCCCAGACTGTAGACTTCTGTTAGAAGGCAAAGCAACAAAGATAGTAAGTAGTGCAGGGTCAGATCTGTAACGTCCGAAAAATCTTATCATTTTTAACTAAATTGTTGGGTTTTTATCGAATAAGTGAAATTAATTAGAAATCGATTAAGTATTTATTTAAGGCCAATTAAGTATAAATTAGAGAGATTTGGTTTAAGAATAATTTGAAAAGCAATATAGAAAGCTTCACAAAATTCTTCATAACCATTTTGCTGATTTGAAGGAAATTAGTATCGATTTGGTATTTTAAATTGTTAGAACCGAATCAATAGAATTACACACCCGAAACCCTATGTTTAATGGGTAAATACTCAACCACATAACCACTTAAATGGTGGTGCAAAACAGCCACAAAATGAAGAGGGTTGGCTAAATTTCAACCACTAACTCTCATCCAATTAGAATTAAGTTTGCCAACCACCTCATTAAACTTTTGGTGAGTCTCCTTCCTTTTTTTTTCAAGCAGAATTTGGCCTCTTCTTTCTCTCTTGCAGCCTCCTCCATCTTTTCTCTTTTCAACACATCTCATCTCACCTTATCCTTGAGCTTTGATCATTCTACTTCTTCAAGATTTCTTCTTACTAGTTACTCCACTAGCTCAAGGTAGGATCTTCTTGATTTGATTGTTGTCCTTATCTTGGTGGCTATGGTTGATCTTTTTTTTTTTTTTTTACGAAGGTGATATGGTATGATGCTTATAGGGTAATTTAAGGATGATTTGGTATGATTTTGTTTGTGTTAACTTCAAGCTTAAATGATAATTACTAGAAAAAACCAAAATAGAACCAGGTTTCCTCAAAATTCATAGGATATCTGTACTTGTGCACTGTACGGACTTGCCTATAGACTTCAAACTGAGATGAAACTATTTTTAGATGATACTAGATTTCAAGGGCTTTCCAAACATATAAATTTAAAGCCATTGTGTAAGTATTGAAGGAGATATTAATTTTTGAAGTTTGCCCTAGGTTTTTGGGTTTGATTCTGAGCAAGGCTTGCCCTATACAACTTGGAATGAAGTGAAACAAAATTTAATAGAAAGGTAAGACATAGAAGAACATGCTATAAAAATTTTATGGTCAAATTCGTTTTCTATCATTCCTAGTAAATTATTGAAGTTGCCCTTTGTTTTGTTAGAATAGAGATAGGGCAATCTAGGTCTATTAATGTTGTGAGCTCACAACTTGAGTTCTCCTTGGTCAAACAAAGTGAAACTTTTTGGATATGAAAATTTGATAATAACTTTAAACTGACATAGGTTTGGTAAGAATCCAAAAATGTTTTGATTTTTAGTGAATTTTTACTTTTGAGTGTGCAATTTTGTCTAGTTACAGGGTAGGCCAAGATAGAACCCTAATAACTTGAGCTATACTTATCCAAATTAAATAGGACCAAAGAGGTTAGAAAATAGACATATAATACTCCAACATATCCAAAATTTTGGTCAAAAAGAGTTAAATAGAAATTATGGCTTAATTTCAAAAATCGGCCAGAAATGAATAACATAAACAAAAACTTATACTTAGGTATAAATATTGAGCCTTTGGTAATGTTATTGAATGATGTTGAGAAATGAATGTGCTATTATGGTTTCTTTGAATAATTGGCCGTCTAAGTACTGGCACTATTCATGGGGAAGTAAACACGATCTATTATGCTGCCGAAATTTTGGCAAAGCTTATATATAAATTATGAGACACACATTGATATATGTGCATACTTGCATGAAACTTATAAGAATTTGGTTATGAGGAATATTCCATAATACTTGGGCCAGCCCCGAATTAAAGTTAAGGGGAATAGATCGGCGAGAAGGTTAGGGAAAGTAAACCCAATATTCCTATATAGGAACGATCTCGATCCTGAAAAGCAGACTATTACCCAGGAGTTATACAGCCAAAAACTCCCAGGGGACCAAGTGTGAAAAAGCGTAAATCATATGAGTTAAAGGATCACTAAAGCTAAGTGCATTTCACTTCCATTCATGTTTTCACATGGTTCTGTTTATTAATCCTAAGTAAATGCATCGTTATCTATATATATCTTGTGCTTATATTCTTAATTATATTTTGGTAGTACACAAATCCTGTTAGAAATATGTATCTGTTTCTACTTCTTGTTAATTAAAGTAAAACTAAGTCTTGCTTTGGGTTATGCCTTCTCTTAACATTAATTGAATAGAATATCATAGTTATGTTGCACTTGTTTTTAATTTAAATAAAAGTTGAAGCAACTGAGGATGATGGTGATGTCAGTGTAGTATAGTTTAGAATCCTCCTGAGAATTTTATCAAATTCTCATGCTATTGTATATTTTTGCCTCATTCTCAAACCATGAACTCGGAGAGGACCTTCACCCTCTTCGTCGAGCTACCTGATCTTTCCAGACTCACTATGACCCCTTGCTTGCTTCTATATACATAGCTGGTACCTATCATTTCGGCCTGTATATGTTCTCCCCTAGGGACTTCGCTGTTCCTCTCCACCACCCAATGTTTGATCCATCCACTCCCTACATAGCCATTCCCCCACACATGGCTCAACCAGCTCCAACTCCAGCACCCGCGCTAGCACCTGCTTCACCGCCAGCACAGGTAGTACCTGTTATCTCATTCGACAGTGACCCATCCGAGGAGATGGCTTCCTCACCTTTTTCTTCTGGTTCAAATGGCGACAACTATGCCCCAGCTAGCCTTGGCATGGCCAACGGATTCCTTTCTTTGGAGTCCGGCTAAACGGGATTCACCCATCAACAGATACACATGTATAGTATGACCCTTTTTTGACAACGATGAGACTTGGGCCATGGATCTAGGCTTCTTTTGGAGTATGTAGGTCTACACTTTATGACTATGGGTTGATTCATTTCGTGTAATGGCCCAACATTATTGTACCTACAGTGTTTATGTAGTTATGACTTTAAGCTCGACATTTATGTACATATGCTAATGAAGGCTCCATGAATGTATGATACTATTTTCTATCTGACTTATCTATTTTTTATTAGTATGCTGCACCTCACTGAAAGTGTTTATAGCATTCACGAACAGTAGCAAGAAAATAATAATAAATAAATTATATATATATAGTAACGTTAAATATTTTGACATCCAAATGGTGTAACGTCAATAAATTAAGATTTATATATTAAAAAAATAATCACACGTAATAGACTGCCAGGTAAAATATTATGACTTAAGCATGGTATTATATCTGGTAGGGTGTTGCAGGGTCGGCGAAATATACGTAAAAATAGCCTTGCTCTAGGCAGAATTCAACCAATTGCAGCCTAAACTTTCTGTAATCACAACAAATCTAAAGACTGACTTTAAGAGCAAACTACAATTGTACAATCAGGCCAAAGCACAAGATGGAGAAATTCACATTCTTAAAGAAAGAGAACCCATCCTGCTACACAAGGTAGAAAGTGGTGTGCAAGGCCTGACTAAAGTGGAATTGTCTTGGGCAGAGTGCAAGAGCTTGACGGCCTTAGTCAAGAAGAAAGCTACCAATGTTGTTGTGGCCTTGGTGGTGATTAACATGATCACTACCTCAGTCTCCCTAGAACAGGCACAGGTCAATATATTAGCTGTTAAGCCTATTAATGTGCATGAGCCTACTCCAACTCTGCGAGAAACTCAGAGCTAAAGAAAAAGATCAATCTAAGGAGTTTCAACTAGAAGACATAAACCATCTTGCAAAAGACATTATTGCTGAGGGCTAATCCAATGATCCTCCTGAAACACAGCCTTAATAGCTTACGTTTTATCATTTTTCTTTCATTTTGTATTTCTTTCAGCTACTCAACTGGCTTGTGGTTGACACTTTATTCCTTTTTGATATTAATGGAATCCTTCATCATGGGGTAGTATTTCTTTAAATACTTTCCATTTATGCTTATTGCCAATTCTGCCCCCTTGAAAATGGACAGTTTGTATGCACCACTATAAATAACTTGAGTAATAATAAAGAAGCCTTCCTAATTTGGTAACTATTTGCCAAATTTAATAGTTCTAATTCCAATAGGTAATATCACCTTCCATACTAGATCACCTTTGGCAAAGCTTTTTAACCTGAAATTTTTATTGTATAACTTTGACCCTTAGCTTGGTTAGCTTGGATGTTCTCCAAGGCCATCGAGCTATCTTCATAGCTGACTCTAACCTTGGAACATAGCCTGCGAATATTCTTCTGGCTATAGCTCATATTGTTTTGCTACCCTAAACAAATTCAAGCCTAGTTCCAAATGTAATATGGCATCTTGCCCATATGTTAGCCATTAAGGAGTTAAACCCATGACATTGCTCTTAGGATTCCTGTAGGCCCATAAGACCTTGGGTAAGACTTCATGCCATCTTCTTGATTTGTCTTCTACTATCTTCTTGATCAAGTCGATCAAGACTTTGTTAGTAGCCTCTGCTTGGCCATTGGCTTAAGCGTAATAGAAAGAAGAGTGAATTTGCCGAAAGCCAAATTGTTGAACAAAAGTTTTCATCTTTTCCCTTGTGAATGTAGTACCCTAATTTGTAGTTATGGTTTCAGGGACTCCAAACTGATATATGATTTGAGTTTAATAAATCTAATCATGTCAATTTGGGTAACATTGACTAACGGCTGAGCTTTTACCCATTTAGTAAAATAGTTAGTGTCTACTATAATAAATACATGACATTTGGATGATGGAGAATAAATCTTGCCAATTAAATCCATGGCCCAAACCCTGAATGGCCAAGGTTTCACAATTACATGTAATTCCTCGGCTGGCATAGTCTACAGTGGTCCATGCATTTGGCAAACCTCATATCCTCTTGCATAGGCAATACAATCGACTGTGATGGTAGGCCAATAATATCCATATTTATGGATTAGCCATCTTAATCTTTGGGCCTGACTTATGTGCTCTACAAATGCCCTCATGCATTTCATGCATGATTTTCTTAGCCTCCATGTTATCTACACACTTTAGCAATAATCCTTCTTAGCTCCTTTTGAGCAATTCATCATCGACTACTACATACTTCAAAGCTTTTTGCTTCAGCTTGTATTCGGTCTTTGACGAATGATTGCTAAAATATTACTTGAGCTCAAATCTCCAATCCTTATTTTCTCCTGGTTTTGCCCCGGCTATATCCATATTATTTACCTCATCAATCCCACCCGAAACCTAGAGGCTTGTTAGGCTAGCTCATTAGCTACTTCATTGTCACTCCGAGGGATGTGAGAGATTGTTACCTCAGCAAATTATTGTAGCAAAGAATGAGCTAGATCCAGCAAATCTATTAAAGTTGGATTATTGGATTTATACTCGCCTATTAACTGTCTAATCACAAGTTTGGAGTCTCCTAGAATCTTGATCACTTTAGCCTCCATGGACAATAATAATCTCAAATCGAGAATCAAAGCTTAGTACTTGCCTTCCACTTCGTGGGGGCTAGAGATCAATGATCACAATTATGGCTCCTACTCCCTTTTGGAGCTTGGATCCATTGATTGCCAACATCCAGGATTCTAGCTAAATATACCCTTGACAATTATCCAATGGAACTTAGATATCTACATAAGGGTGCTTTTTGAGAAAATCAACTAAAGTTTGGCCTTTGACAACTCTTAAAGGGACACATTTCATGGCAAAAGCATTAAGCTTTATAGCTCATTTCATAAGCCTCCCCTATAAAATTAGCCGATTTAGTAAGTACTTGATGATGTCTACCTTACATATTACAAAGACTTCCCTTGGTAGCAAATAGTACTCCAATTTGGTACAAGCATGGAACAAGGATAAACACAATTTTTCAATTGGTGTGTATCGTGTCTTGGTATCATTAAGCAACTAACTCAAATAATACATTACCCTTTCAATGCTCTCTCAGGCATCTTGAGCTAACAGGCTGCTAATGGAATCATCAGCAGCTGATATGTATAGTTTTAAAGACCTAACAAAAGCTAGAGGTTTAAGTAGTGGAGGATTTGTAACACCTTACCAGACAAAGTACTATGTTTAAGTCATAATAAATTATCTGATAAGTGATTACGTGTAACACTAGTTAAATTCTATTTTCTGTATTAGTATTAATTACTCACATAAAAATGCTCAATCGCATAGCAAAATTTCCTGCGTGACGGCGGAATTGATGTTAGTTAATCAATAATACTATAAATGATGTAACATTACTGAAAATACAATAAAGACAGAACTACTACAAAAGACATCATAAATATATGCATAGATATCTGATTTTAAAGTTTGTCAAAATGATACAAAGTAACAAAATGAGGCGGCTAATGCAAAACAAAACGGTCAGTTTCTATGAACAGCACCCCAAGTGGTCCCCATGGGACATTTCATCTACAGTTCCTAGCATCTACCCATTCACCCATGACCCAGACTACCAAAAATGGGCCATTCTGTACATCTAACCCTACTACAGCATAAACATTATCTAAACAGAATCTAATGAAAGGAACCCGTTTGCCATGGCGGCATCCGCTGGAGGGTGTCCGACACTGGGAGCAGAGGATGATGAAGAAGAACTCGCCATCTCGAACGGATCCTCCTCCGAGATCGTGATTGACGACATTGGCTACGGTGGCGAAGCAGGAGAAGCCATGGGAACTAGAGCTGCTGGTGCTGCTGGTAGTGGTGGAAATGGATGGGCCATGTGGAGAGGTATAGCAATGTAAGGGATAGCAGGATCAAAAAGAGGGTGCATCAGTGGAACAGCGAAATCTCGCTGGAAAATAAGTAGAGGCGGAACTGGCATCGGCCAGATATATGTACAAAATCCAAAAATGGGTCAATGTGTATATGTAGCTCAGGGAACTCGATGAATAGTACTCCAGTTGTTGCGTGCTCCATGGTCTGAGAATGATGCGGAACATATAATAGGGTGAGAAATAAATATTTCTCAGTAGGCATTCCTAGCTTCTATACATCTATCATCTCTGTCATTCCCAGTTGTTTCGGTCGTGCAATATCTTTCAAATAGTACGGTAAAATGATAATATTTAACTTAAATACTTGTTTGTAAAGCATACACCGAAAAAAATTCAATTTTAGTTAACAGATATACTAATGTACTCAAACAGTAATCATGGTGGAACAATAGCATATTAAGAATAATAAACTGGGATCTAGAACAATCAATAAAAAAGCATTACACTATATATATGCATGTGCAATTAGAAAATGCATCTTATTCTTGGAGGCTTTCGCCTATTAGAACTTATTTCTATCCTTGGTCCCCTAGGAGTCATTGGCCATATACTCCTGGGTAATAGTTCGCTTTTCAAGACTGAGCTCGTTCCCATATAGGATGGCTGGGTTTACTTTCCCTGACCTTCCCACTGATCTATTCCCCTTAATTTACTCCGAGGTTGGCCCAAGTGATATGGAATCCTTTATAATATTATGAAATGAATGCACATCTAGCTTGATTCTTTATATATGATGTACTCAAGTTATCATAAATTTTCATAACATATGAACTTCTTACCGAAATTTCAGTAGCATAACGGATCGAGTCAGCTTCCCCATGAATAGTGCCAGACAACCAGTACAATTGCACAACTTGTGATTTTAGTAGACCAGCAAATACATATATACATTCATAGCATCATTCACAAAGTTCAAATCAAGCATCAACAAGGTTTCAGTTTATTCTTCCCTGTTCTGCCTGAGTTTGGCATGCCCCAATTTTTATTCAATTCAACTCATTTAAATCTAATTGTTGGATATGTCACATCGTCATATGTCTAGTTTCTAATCCTTTTCGTCCCATCTCATTTTGATGTGTATAACTCTAGATATAAACAATTTACCCAGACTGCCCTGTTCTCAGCCAAAATTGGGTCTTTACAAGTAAAAATTCACTAAAAATAGAAAATTAGGTGAATTCATATGAAATTTATATCAAATTAAAGCTATCAAAATAAGCTTTCAAGTGAATTATGTCATTTGCATAATTATATTTTGACTTATGAGTCCTAAAACTTGGCCCTACTAAACTATCCTGGTTTAACTCAGTTTAGACTTAAGCCAACTTCCTTGGAGTACTGGGAGCAAACGGCTATGAATTTCGTTATGAAATTTTTATGGAATATTCCTTTACATGTTACCTTTCAAATAAACTTGGGTTCACTCAATTTTAAGTTGTATAAAGTGAGTTATACCCTTCTCAACTCATACTGCCCGGATAGGAATCCAGATTTCTAGGTTAAACTTCAAAAATTCATAACAAATTCTATACTAATCCAATGGCCTTATATGATATAAGTATGGAAAGCCCTAGATGTCTAGTTTCATATAAAAATAATTTCATCCAATTTAAACAGTGGTAGACAAAGGCGTACACTCCACCATACGGACTGCCGAGGGGAACCCTAACCTACCTCTAGGTTTGCCTCCCCTTTTCAAGATATTTGCTATCAATTTCAGTTTAAATCACCACATACATGCAAAATTAATCATCAACCATCATCATCACTCTACATAACATCAAATTCTCAGATTATTCATGATCCCCATTCAGCCCCAAATCAGAGAAAGTGAGAAGAGAAGTAGAATTTCCTACCTTGTCTAGTTGAGTTTTTGTTGATTTTGTGTCTTTGGTGCAAGCAATTTGTGATGAGGCTTGAAGAAAAGATGAAAATGGAGTGGAGGTGAGAATGAGGAGAAGAAAATGAAGGGAGCTCAGCAAGGAGAAGTGGCCGAGATTGATGAGAAGAAAAGGAGAGAAAAGGTGGAGATATTTGGAAGGTGAAGGCATGTGATTGGTGGACTCCATCAAGTTCTTCATTTTGGTTTGGCTTCCACCATCAAGGGCTGTCCTAGGCACCACTTGGGTGGGTTATTTGGCTAAATCTTAGCCATTGATCCTAGGGCACTCATGGCATAATTTTTACTGATCCGGTTCCGACAGTTTAAAATTCCGAAACCAATTGCTCTTAAATAGGTAAACCGGTTTAAAAATTTTCTGTGGGATTTTCTATGCTCCTAATCTAATTTTATCAAGCCTAATCCTTTTAAATCACACGTAATTGGCTTTAAGTAAATGTTTAATCAAGTTTTGATTAAACTCACTTATTCGATAAAACCGAACAACTCAGTTGTTAACGATAAAATTTTTCGAATGTTATAGGATTTGCAAGGCATTCTTTGATTTGGTCAAATGCCTTTTGTTGTTCTTCACCTCCAATGAAATCTTTGGCTGCTTTTAGCCTTAATAGAGGTGAAAAAGCTTTTCATCTTACTAGCTGAATTTGCTATGTACCTCCCGAGAAAGTTAACATTGCCATTTAGGCTTTGTAATTTTTTCTTGTTCTTAGAATGTCTTGCTTCCAATATAGCCTTTGTTTTATTTTTATCTACCTTAATTCTTTGACTGTGAAATAGGAATCTTAGGAAACTCCTAGTCAAAACCCAAAAGTGAACTTAACCAGATTCATTTTCAAGTAATGCTACCATATTCTTATGAAAAACTATTCTAAATTAGCCAAATGTTGTGAGAAGTCGATTGATTAACTACTACATCATCAATGTACACTTCCATATTTTTGCCTTTTCTATACTTAGCTTTCTAGGCTAGACTAGGATGACTAGTATCTCCTTTGGATTGGCTTTGGTATCCAATCCCTTCTTGAAACTGGCATGGATTTGGTAGCCTCTAAAAGACATTAACCGTTTGGCTTGTGCTTTGCACTGTAGTCTCTTGGGTCTTCATAGTCTTTGCCCTCCATATTGTCTACAAAGAAGGTCCAGCTTCATCATTCTCTCTTAACTTTTTTTATTATCTATGGACTTTGCCTTCCTTTTTCTCCTTTTGAGAAATAGAGATTGACACCATGTTTATAGATAGACCAAACGAAGTCCACAATCATGTCTCCTTTCTTGGCCAACTTAAGCCTCCTTTCCTTTAAGGCTTTCTGAATGGAGTTCCTAAAGACAGTGCAATTGTTGGTAGGGTAGGTCTAATAATGGTGCTACTTATAATGCTTCTTGCTTTTCAATTCCTCGACTGAAGGGATCTTATGCCCTTCTGGGAGCTTGATTTGCTTATCTTTTACAAGGCAATCAAATATTTTGTCTGCCTTGGAAATGTCAAACAAATAAGCCTCCTTATCGGGCTTAACCACCTCTTTACCTTTGGAAGGTGTCAAGGGAAAGTAGGTATATGGCTTGACATGTAAACATTCAGTTGCCATTACATCCGCCTTTGCCTCATGCTCCCCCCAAACATCCTTGTTGGCCAAGTTGCAGTCTATGACTGAAATCATCTGTGGCCCTTTAGGCCAAACACGATTGGATTTTCTCTACTTCTTCTTAATAATGCACTGTTCTCCTTTAGAGGCTCTGCATGATAATTGTGCCAAGTCTGGGTATTATAGCTACCAATCTTTCCCTTAATTAAGGGTGCATGTTGTTTACGGCAGCCATAGCACATTCAGACTCAAGCAACTACATGCTGCAATGACTCTTCACTCTCTTGAATCACTCTAGGAAATCAGCCATTGGGTCATTTGGTAATTGCCTAAGACTCATCAACTTGGCAATAGATACCTCAGGTTAAGGCTTCTTCATGTCGATCCAGCCTTAGACTGAATTTGGAGCCAATGACAAATACTAAGAGAAAGCAGCCTCTGTTAGTGAGAATGGGAATAATTGCAACTTATTTTGGTTAGCCTCACCACATTGAGCCATAAAGCAGCTCACATGTTCCATCATAGACTTCCCATCTTCATCAGAAAATGTGGAAAAGTCCGAAGTCTTATAACCTTGTGGCAAAGGAATCCTATCAACCCAATCATGGTATGGTTTCCTATAGACTGGCTTGTCCAATGGCTTGAGTTCGACACCAAAATGTCGCCTGATAGTTTCAGCAATCATATTAAGGTCCATCAAAAGCTGGCCATTCGTCCGTTCCACTTCACCAATGGTGGAACTACTTTTGGAACTTCTTGCTTATAAGCAACTTGATTATTAGGCCCTTGCATATTGAAATTTTAGGCTTAGTGAATGTAAGTACTCGGTTGAGGACATGCAGTTTGAATTGAAGTATATGAATTCTGAGATTGTGAACACATATTTTGGTTGGTGCTAGTGTATGTTGGTCCCCCCATACTAGTTATCAGCAGTTGCTGAGTATATGGTATATTAGTGCTATTAATTAATCCTACGTATGGTAGGGCCATAGTGTAACAGTTATGCATAGCTACATCGACATTCCTATTCATTCCATAACTGCCCACTATGGGTGGATCGTGGGTTCTATTCTTTGCATTCCCACTTGGATTAGTGGATAGTACTAGTAATTCAATGCTTTCTAGAATATTAGGTGGCCTACGCATGAGACTCACTCGTTCATATTGCCAATTCGGTGGTTGGACATTTGCCCCCATGGCTAATTAGCCGAGGTGTTACCACGAACAATGTTTTTCCATGATGTGGCTAATATAGAATTATCTCTTATATTAGCCTATTATTGGGACACCTGGATCTCATTACGGACCATAGGCTTAACAATATCGGCTAATTGCTTGGATAATTCAAGTGTTATGTCGTTTAGCCCCATGTCAATTTGCTCATGTATAAAAAATATGGTCATAATAGTCGGTTACCCTCTTCCTCCCCCAAATGCTAAGGAATTGCTTGAAGAAAAAGCAGTCGTGCTAACCACAGGCTGGGCCACAGTATCCTACATCGGTAGTAAGCTTACGCTTTTTGGAGGAGTACAAGGTGCTACCGATGTGGTCACCTATGGACCTCCAATCCTCTGGTTATTCTATTTTAGTGGTTGTGGACTTGGCATAATTGTCTTTCTTGATCTTATGATCATACACCAAGTATGATCTAAACCTGGTTTTGGAAATTTTACTTAATCTATTGGAAAATCCCACTAGGCGTGTCAAAGGATATGTTCGGGCTATTTTTCAGCTAATAGGTGAAGTAGGGTGCCAGGCATGCTAGATTCTGAAATCGGCTAGCTAAAGCCCTTCGATTTCAAGAGTCAAATGATTACTCCAACTAGAAAAATCTGCACTTTGGATGTGGGTTTCGATGTTACTCAAAGAAAGCCCTTAGCTAAGATGAAACAAGAATGTAACCAAAACCACAAGTCAAAAATGGATACAATGCAATTGGTAGAACTTGTATTGAATTTCTAATTAATTACAATGAGTGTCCTTCTTAGGCTTCTATGGCCAATCCATGTGAAAAACCTAATGAAAGGATTTGGTACAAGTGAAGGGCTTAAAGACTAAAGAAGCTTGAAAAGGGAAAAGGTACAAGTAAAGTAAAATAAAGTAAAGTAGACAAGTTGTGATGTTAATTCCGGTGCTCCTTGAAATGCTTGATTCTTGCTCTATTTATAGGTAAGACTTCTTCCATAAATGATCTTGGGCAAGTGCCATGGCTACTTGCTGGTTCCCACAGTTGGCTTGTCTTCTAAGATAGTGTAATTGAGAGGCTAACACATGTCCGCTTAATCTGAATTCGGTTGATTAGTGCTTATGCTATGGCCTTGACAATAACCTTCTTTGGCCATGCCAGCTTAAGGCTTAGCATTAGTTAGTGGCAAAGTTAACATCTCACTCAACTAAGTTTTATCCTCAGTTGAGGGCACTTAACAATTTTTTTTTTTTTTGAATGCCAATAATGGGTTCCCAAATTACTCAAAGAAAGCACTTAGCTAAGATCAACTGAGAAGAAATACAAAACCAAGAATAGAATGTATGTATAGTGCAATCCGTAGAAACTTTTATTAAATTTCCAACCAAGTACAATGAGAAACCCTCATAAGCTCTAAAGAGGATGGAAAGATTAATGGGATAAAACGGTACAAAAGGATATGACTTGAAACCAAAAAGCTAGCAAGACTTAACAATAGTCTGAAACTAAAGTGCATGAAAAACTTAAAAAGGGAAGATAAAGGTACAAGTAAAGTAAAGCAAAATAAAATGTTAGAGTTCTAATTTGGGGTGTGGATCTTTTGCAATGGTTGAGTCTTGCTCTATTTATAGGCATGGCTTCTTCCACATTTTCCTTTTGATAACCGCCAAGGTAACTCATTTTGCCCTTCGACCAAATACTCCTCAAAGCTGTGTTGGAAGAGTGTTACCATATGCCTTTAGCATGGTCTAATCTGTATTTATATCCAAGCATTAACCTAGAAGTCATTCTCCAAGAATCCTCTTGGGCTCTTTTAGATCCACTATCTTGTATTTCGGGTTTGTTTCTCACCCTAGCAAAGCAACCATTTGAACTTATATTCGACTGATTAGTGCTTGCACTATGTCCTAGGCAATGATCTTTTTTGCCCATGTCAGCTTATAGCTTGGCTAGTGCTATTGGCAAAGTCAAAATCACTCTTAACTAAGTCTTATTCTTGGTCAAGAGCACTTATCAATTTTTTTTTTTTTTTTATGCCAACATATTGCCGCCACATTAGGCTACCCAACTTTCATCACCAAGGCTAGTTAATGCAATAGCTCAATTTAACCGCAAGCCTATCCAAATAACTATTAGCTATTTACCCGTTACAGTAACGGTCAATTGGCCGTTTATATGGCAAGTATAAAATTTAGCTGGTAGACATTCTTTATTCTATTTGTATCTTTCTCAGCCTTCTACTACTTATTAATTTGTATCAAGCTAGCCTTTTTACACTCACCATGTCTTTCGCTTGTTCTAATTCTGCAAAGCTAAACCTTTCTATCGATCACAAACCCATAGTGCATGAATCTTCTTCTCCTTCATCTTCTTCATCATCCTCTATTGAGTTATCTCCAAAAAAAGAGATGGCTTCTTCTTCTAAAGTCTCTTACCCTTCTACCCTCAGGATTTTCATGAAGAGAATCGAAGATTCATTCTTGACAGCCTTACTTTTCACAACTTAGACCATGGTATGGCTAAGGCTAACTCCTTTATCTCTTCGCCCAAATATGAACTACCACTGGCTACCTCATGATTCTATATCCATAAGTGTCTTTCTGAGCTTATTGCTTGGCCAAGTCCCTTAGACTTATACATTCAATGACTCAATAAGGTGGTCACTAAAAAGGAGAAGAATGGAAAAAAATAAAGATCTATGACATGATCTTTCTTTCCAAGAAGGAAATCCATCCAAACTTAGGGCTGTTATATGGCTTCCTCAACTTCTGAAATACACCAGCAAATGCCTTCTATTTGTTGTTTGGCATGATGAGCCCCTGCTGCTCGACGTAGTAGCTATTGTCGGTCTGCCAGTGAATAAAGATGAAGTGCCTTATCTCCATGACATCCTTGATGCTGACTTTGGTTTCCAAGTCAACAAGAAGAGCAACGCCTATTCCATATTCATCAACACCTTCAATAAGAGAAGTGGGCCCATGGGTGATCTCAAGCACAAGGTATTCCTTTTTTTCTAGATCTGCCGATTCTTTGTCTGCACTAGCTCAGCAGCTATGGTATGGGAGTTCGTACCCTATGTACTCGCCATTCTCAATCGAAGTAATCTTAACATCGGAGCCCTTTTTCTGTTATTGCTATACAAGTGTATCTTCACTATCATGTTCCGGATGAAAAATAAGGAATCAATCAAATTCATGCTCGAGTTGTTCTAGTTTTTATGACTCTGGGTTCAACAATACCTCCTCGAGTTTGTTGCAGAAGCCACCTTGACTTGCATGATTCATGTAGCTGTATATGGCAATTACTACATTACTTTCCCTTTCCCCCCTCTTTCTCGACATATGAGGTAGCCAACATTCTCATTAAAATGAGGACGAGGACATTCCTCCAATTCTACCCATATCAGGATCGAGACTATGGGCTACCTTGGATTTAGCAGAGGCTTTCTTCGACCATTAATTCAAAGCTATCTTAGGTTACTATCCAATGAAGCAACATGCTCATGGCTCATGTTATACTTAATAGGGTGAAGTCGAGATCAAGGTACAACCACACCTCGTCTGAGCCTTACAATCCTTAATGTTTGACTCAATATTTCAGCTTGGTACAAGGGATTCCTCTTCCCTACAAATCTATGCCAACTTTATCCTTTTGCTAATGAGTTGACCGATTGGGAATTAAGTACCAATGAAAGGATTAACAACTTCTATTTTGAGAAGTACAGAGTTGCTCCCCTGGCCACCCTAGAATTCCCTTCATATGGTGCTTATAATGACTAAGATTAATAGAGTCCCGGTGTAACTTGATCTTTCGATACCTCCTTTACCCTTAACGGATAAGGAATGCCAAGCTTGCTTCATGTGCCGCCCTAGCCTTCTAGTTAATAGGAAATATCCTGCCCTTACTTTAAAGGATGCTTTCGGGTTATTCGTGTAACTTTACTTCATTTTCGCACCGTGAATAATCGCGCCTCTACTCTGATATAACATATAATTAGACAAATTTCTTCAAAATTTGTTATAATTATAACAGCGTAAGTAAGGTTCACATACAAACACATAGTACATGTAAAACCACTTAGCATAATAGGATTGGCTAGAACTAAATTAGCCAATTCCTTATTCTGGTTTATCCCTAATTCTTGCCATGGCTCCTTCGGGGTGTCGCCTCCTCCGTATTTATAGTGAAAACCCTTCCCGAACATTGCGGTTTAGGAGTCGGTGGTTAGTGGTCAGGGCATTCTCGGATCATATGTCCTGGCTTGCCACATCTGAAACACACATACTGTTTAACCAGGCAAGGTTTATTTCCGTGATTCTTCCCACACTTCGAACATCGTTGTTTGACCACTGATTCTTGTAGCTGCTTGCCCTCATATTCACTAACGTGAAATTGCTTCTTTGGTGGTGAGGCATATTCGAGTTTCTGGTTTTCAGGTGCTGGCCTTTTTCCATAAACATCAGATTGGGCAATCTCCAATTTCTTATTATAGTCTTCCACAAGTCTGCACTTATTTACCAAAGTAGGAAAATCCCTTATCTCCATAGGGCCTATTGCTACAAGGATATCTTCCCTTAATCCACCTTCAAATTTGACACACTTCCACGCCTCATCTGGATTCCGCTGGTAGATGGTGGAAAATTTACAAAGTTCTTCGAACTTAGCAATATATTTTGAAACACTCATGTTTCCTTGTTGAAGCTTCATAAACTCCAATTCCTTAGCGTTTCGCATCGATGCAGGGAAATATTTCTGATAGAATGCCTCTTTGAATATGTCCCAAGTGATACCAACTTGGGGTTCTACCAACAGCCTTTTTGCGCCATTCCACTAAAACTCGGCGTCTGCTTCCAACATATAAGTGGCAAAGGCCACTTTCTGTTGATCAGTGCAGGCCAAGACAAAAAGATTTTCTCTATTGCTTTGACCCATTCCTCGGCTTTATCTGGGTTGAAAGCTCCTCGGAAACTAGGCGAATTTGCTTTCCTAAATTCAGCAAATTTAAGATAGTCCAGGTTTGCTCCTCGGTCATGTGGATTTCCCCCATGGCTGGCCTCAGGCCGCCTAGCCAACTGGTCCATCATCTGATGAGCGGCAGCAGCCTGCTCCCGCATTGCCTGAGCCATCTCACGCATCGTATCCATAAAATTAGTAGGATCTTCTGGAATGGGTACAGTTCGTGGCCTACTGAGCCCCCTGGAAGTCATTAGTTCCTAGTCACACACAACAAAGCATTGAGTTGATCAGGCTCATCAATAAGTTAAGTGTGATAGCAACTAGTAACAATCGCAGTTAGGCGGTTATGCATATCTAGTTCCCTATATCTTATCTAAATAGATAAGATTTGTCACATGACATTTTCTAAGAATTCCAGAGTGCACTGGAAACGTAGTCAGTCCAAATCCTCAGGTCTGGGGAGGATCGAACTGCTCTGATACCAAAATGTAACACCCTCCCAAGCACAATACTATGCTTAAGTCATAGTACCACACCTTGGAGATGTTACTGTTACCTGACCAGACCTCATCTGACAAAGAACTTCACCGTCTTGAAACTTAAAAATTATCTGGAGACAACATGGAAATAGGAGTGAGAATTATAAAATTCTCAATAGGATTCTCTAATTTTCATACATAGTGTCATCATGGTCATCTCCAGTTTGCTTCGGTTTATTATAAAAAAAGTGAACATGTTATGTAAACTATTTGATTCCACAGTTTGAAAAATACATTATCCGAAGCAAAGTACATTTTATTCATACACTTGTCAATTCATGAATTATATTATGAATAATAACTGGAACATAAATAGAGTATAATAGCATCAATTTCCTGGAAACATAACCTCTACTCACAACTTTACTTGTACTTGAATTTATACATATACATAAAATTTACTTTTCTTTCATTCGCACACCTAGGCGTTACGTATCGCCGTCCCTAGGGTGCTTGCATCTGTCTACACTTGAGCGTTACGTATCACCGTCCTCAAGTGCAGCATCATACCATATTCCAGAGTATGATCGCCATGTCATACCCCATCAGAGCATGATCGCCATGTCACGTTCCTTAGGAATATAGACTCATCATCATAGCTTTACATGCCACATTCCAGAGCATGATCGCCATGTCATACCCCATCGAAGCGTGATCGTCATGTCACGTTCCTCAGGAATATGGAACCTTCATTTGGTACTTACACTAGCTGGGTCATGCCATGCCTCATGTAAGTCCTACCCCCTATACTTACACTAGCTGGGTCGATGCCATGCCTGATGTGAGTGGGGTGCTATGCATGTACTTCAATCTTTAGTCTTTAAGCCTTTACTCTTTAACCTTTACTGCCCTTGGGTAGCCTGGCCTTGGAGTGAACTACTGAGCTCAACTCGTGATCGTCGTCACACCGACTTACCCACAAGGGGACCCATATCCTTATATTCACATTTAATATACTTATATCTTTTCATTCTCACGTATAGTCAAGCATAAACATGTTGAATACACTTATACACATGCTCATCATTTATTTTCATATATACCTCGTATCATACTTATATCATTCTTGAATATAGGGTTTCTATATACCCATTCATACTTTAATTCATCTTTGATAACTTATATCATACTGCTTCTTGATTTATTCTCATATATCTCATATCACACTTATATCATTCTTGTATATAAATATTTCTAATTGCATAGATTTCTGCCGTGAATTTGGCAGCATAACGGATCATATCCGCTTCCCCATGAATAGTGTCAATTCTCACAGACAATTTAGTCATAGCATTATACTCAATCTAACATATATATATCAATGTAAAACAGGCAATCCTCAACTCAAACCTTATGTATCCATTGACACTTGTGTAACCATCAACTTGGCCATTCTGCCAATCTTACTCAGTTCTGCCCAAAATTTGTATAATCTGCCTTCACTTCTATTCAACTCATTTAAACTTGGATTTTGGATATATCATAGATCTATATGTCTACTTTCTAACCTCTTTGGTCCCATGCCATTTTGATCTATATAACTCAAGATATTCAACTTTTGCTCAACCTGTTCAGTCATTAGCCCGAATTACCCTCCTGGAAGTATAAATTCATTAAAAATCGAAACTAAGCTCAAATCATGCAAAATTGGTCTCATATTGAAGCTAACAGGACAAACTTTGATTTGCCACAAGTTTCATTCCATTTGCTTAAGTAAACCTCGAGTTATAAGTCCTGAAATTCGACCTTCCTGAACTACCCTATTTTGGCCTGGATTGGACATAGGGCAAATTCCTCGAATCACTGGGAACAATTGGGACCATAACAAACTCGGAATTTCATATTGGGATGTTCCCCTATGTGTAAGCTTTCTAAAAAAGTTAGTTTCACTCAATTTGGAGTTGTATAGGGTGAGTTATACTCTACTCATGTCACCCTGCCCGGATAAAAATCCTGAACCCTAGGTCAAACTTCAAAAATTCATATCTCCCTCAATACTAATCCAATAACCTTATATGATATATATATGGAAAGCTCTGAATGTCTACTTTCATCTAAAAATGGTTTCATTGGATTTAACCGGTTGTAGGTGGAGCCGTACACTCCGTCGTACGGACTGCCGTGGAATTCTTCATCCAGACAGCATCCTAATCCATCCATTTCTCTTAGTTTTCTTCTTCTAATTCTAATTCCCTCTCAAGATTTCATATTAATCCCATATTAATCCAATCATACACATCCAATAATTATAAAAAGTAATCTTTCATGCGTCCTCAGTTTACAGAAATCAAGGTTAGAGATTGAATCCTACCTCTTTGGAGTGTGATCTTGCTGAATTTGAATTTGAGCTGAAGGAAGCCTTGACAAAGCTTGGAGGTTTGAGAGAGTAGATTGAGAGAGGAAAGGAAGAAGAAGAAGGCTGGGAAGGGGAACGTAAATCAGACCAAAATGAAGAGAAGAGTCTGATTTAAATACATGAAAGTTGTGGTGTTGATTGGTTGGAATTTTGTGGTAGTAATTCGGCCATGTCTCTCACTTTTGTGGCCAAATTGCTCTCCACGTTGCCCCTAAAGTGAGACACACTTCCGGTCTACCTGAAATCGGAACTCGTCCCTATTAGCTTAAAGTCGGAACTTGTGCCATTTTGCCTGAGCTTGGGGCTGAAGCCGGATGTCGGAAATCGTCCCTTTCTTGTTTGTGACTTGAGGAAATCGTTTATTTTGAGACTTGGAATCAAGGTCGGAGGTCGGAAGTCATGCAGCTGACAATCATAAAATCTCGGAACTCCCTATTTGAACTCGGGAATGTCAATGCTCGATGTAAAATCGGATATCGGAACTCGTGTGCCTGGAAATCGGCTCAAGGATCCGAACTCGTGTCCATCCCAATCGAGTTCAACACTAAGGTTGGAACTCGTTACATTAAACTCGGAGTTCGGTATTTGTACCATTGTGTTAAACTATTACTTCTGAGGTCGGAAAGCACGTACACTATTTGAAGCATGAGGTATGAGGTCGGAACTTGGGAACCTTTATCTGAAACTTGAAGCTACATTATGAGACCAGAAATCAGATACATTAAGTCGGATATTGGAACTCAGAAGCCTCTCATTATGAAGTCGGAAATCAGGAACAATCAAACTTAGACGAAACTGGAAGTCGGACAGGACATAAAGTGGGGAATTCAGCAAGACGAACTCGGAACTCGGAAATAATCCCTTCTATCTGAGTTTCAAAGATGAAGTCGGAAATCGGAATTGATCATCCTGGGCGCGAAGTCGGAACTCGGAAATCGGATGTTACATCCATTCCATTTGGATTGGTAATCATAATTCCAACCCCGACTTCTTTTTGATGTTTGAATCTCCAACACCCAGCATTCTAGCTAAACATATTCTTGGCAATTATCTATTGAGTCTCAGACATCCACACAAAGGTTCTTTGCAAAAAATCAGCTAAAGCCTGGCCTTGATAGCCCTAAAAAGGCATATTACAAGGTAAAAACATTAAGCTTTATAGCCCATTTCATAAGTCTCTCTTATAAGATTGGCTGATTTAGCAAGTACTTAACAATATCAATCTTACACATTACCAAGACTTCCTTTGGCAATAGATAATACTCTAACTTGGAACATGTATTGAATAAGGACAAGCACAATTTCTCAATTTGTGTGTACCTTGTCTCAACATTGTTGAGCAAATAACTTAAATAATATACTGCTTTCTCAATGCCATCTTTATCATCTTGAGCTAACAAGTTGCTAATGGAACCATCAGTGGCCGATATTTATAATTTTAATGGCATACCGAAAGCTAGAGATGTAAGCATTGGGGGATTCACAAGGTTTTCTTTGATTTGGTCAAAGGTCTTCTATTGCTTCTCACCCTAAATGAAATCCTTGGCTGATTTCAACCTCAATAGAGGTTAGAAAGCTTTCATTTTCCTAACCAAGTTTGCTATAAACCTCCATAAAAAGTTAACTTAGCCAATCAGGCTTTGCAATTCTTATTCTAGGAGGTCTTATTTCCAATACAGCCTTTGCTTTATTTTTGCCTGCCTCTATTCCTTGGCTATGTACTAAGAAGCCTAGGAAGTTATAGCTAAAACTCCAAAAGCACACATAACTGGATTTATCTTAAAGGAATGTTATCGTATTCTCATGAAAGATTGTTCCAAATCGGCTAAGTGTTGTGGAAAGTTAGCAAACTTGACTACAAGATCATCAATATAAACTTCCATATTTTTGCCAATTAAATCATGGAATAAAAGATTCATTGCCCTTTGATAGGTTACCTCTGCATTCTTTAACTCAAACGGCATGACAACACATTCACAGTCCCAATGGACCCTAAAAAATGAAATGTAGTTTTATGAATATCTTCTTTGACTAGATAAATTTGATTATAGCCTGAATATCCATCCATAAAAATTAATATTCCATTATTAACTATTGCATCAACTAGCATATCTATTATTAGCATTACATACTCATCTTTGGGCATAGTTAAATTTAAGTTCCTAAAGTTTATACAAATTCTAACTTGCCGTTTTTCTTAATTACAGGGTCTATGATTGACAACCAATTAATATATCTAACTATCAATTTCTCACTTGATCTTTAGTGAGAACTTTGGGTTGAACCTTCTTGTAGGCTACTTGTGTGGTTTATATCCTTCCTTAAAAGGTAGTTGATGCTCTACTAGCTTTGATGACAACCCTAGCATCTCATGATAATCCGAGGCAAAACAGTCTTGGTATTTTTTGACAAGCTGAACTAGTTGATTTCAGCTCTCCTCTGGTAGTAGATCACTCACCTTTCTCATTTTAGGCTCTTCTTCTGTTCCCAGATTTGCTTCCACCAAAGGATCTTGGGCTTTAAAGTTCGACTTCTTTTCTTCTATGATTTCTTCATTTTTTACACCTACCTCTTCATTATTTACTTCCTCAATTTGGTCTTTCTTGGCTAAATGCATTTCTAGAATAATTTCCTGAATTTTGGATTTAGTGAAATACCATATTAGCCATTGCAAGACCTCTTGCAATATCTAATCTTTAGGTTCATTCATTGTAATTCTTCATAGGCTGTGGATTAGCCTCCACTATCACTTCCAACCCATCTAATGACCAGTTGAAAGATTTGATAGAGTCTAATGTGATATCCTTAGACCAAGAAATAGGCTTTATTTTTGGGGAATATAGCATGGCATCTTGCATCCTCACATCGGCAGTGTAACCTGGCTTACCATCTACTACAAATAACACAATGTTGGTTGTCCTAGATTCCACTGTGAGTTCGACAATAAGAAACCCAATGTCGGAGTACTATCTCTAGTGAAATTGGACATAGTCATATTAGTTTCTTTGAGGTCTTTGTGACTTTTTCCCAGCTTCTTAACTGTATTGTAAGGCATCACATTCAACATAGCTCCTTCATCAATCAGAACTCTATTGATAGGCTTTCTATTCATATGGGCTTTGCTGTAAAGAAGCCTAAGGTGTCCAACTTTAGTCCATTTCTTAAACTTTATCTTTTCTAGCTCATCTTGGACGAAAGCTACATACTAGACGCCATGGGTTACCATCTTGATTGGCAAACTATAGAGGAATAATACCAATAGTGGCTATAGTGACTGGGTTATCCTGAAGCTTATCCAATAGATCATCGTTATTCAACAGGTCATCTAGCAAATTTTCTAAATATTCACACCTCTGATAAACTGTGGGCTTAGCAAGTAAAACATCAACATCCAACTCCTCCGTCAGCTTGTTAGCCATCTTGTCCAAATCCTTGGATAATTCGATAACTTGCTCAAGCTTTGGAGTTATTATTGGGGACTTGATCAGCTCTCTTTCAGCCTTTTGGATTTTTCGAGCATAGCGATAATTCTTTTTATTTTGTCTTTAGTCATTTTTCGTTATAGCCTCCTTTTTTGAGTCCAGGTCAATGGTGGTTTATGTTCTTCCTCCTTTTCTTATTTCTCTGGTCATTGATTTACTACCTATTCTTCCGTTTTGACTTCCTTTTTTAGCTTGATCATTTTCTTTGCCTTGGGTTGTTCACTATTTAGTATAGTAATTTTAAGGGAAAGGGGTTCTTCTCTCAAAATTGACCTCTACTACATGCCTAGAATTTTTCGGTAAGGGATGATTAGTGACTTCGGGTGCTGCAGCTTGCGTAGGGTCTTTGCCTATTATGGTATCAACTTTCTGGACCAAATTAGGGTGATTGGATTCTTTCTTTGGTTGATTGTGATATCTAATCCTCCCTTAGAACTGACTAAGATATTGTATCCTTTAGAAAAGCTCTAATAGTTTGGCTGGCATTCTACCCCCCATTCTCCTATGTTTTGACAAGTTTTGGCTTCTACACAACCTTCCTAGAAGGTCCTGCTTCGTCTCCCATCTAGGTTTTCAAGTAATAAACATTGACACCATGTTTAGGAATAAACCAAATGGATTCGTGTCCATGGTCATATCTCCCTTCTTGGCCAATTTGAGCCTTCCTTCCTTTAATGCCTTTTGAATGGCATTCTTGAAAATAGTGCAGCTGTTAGTCATGTGTGTCCAAGAGTGGTTCCACTTACAATACTTCTTCCCTTTTATCTCATTGATTAAAGGAGTTTATGGCCCTCTAGAAGCTTAATTTGTTTATCTTTCACAAGGCAGTAAAAAAATTAGTTTGCCTTGGAAATGTCAAACAGATATGACTCTTTCTCAAGGCCTCTTTACCTTTAGACGGAGTCAAGATGGGGCAGGTATAAGATTTGTCATGTACAAATTCAACTACCATTATATTCGCTTGCCCTTCTGGCTCTTCCCAAGTATCCTCTTCAGCCAAGTCCCACTCAATAATAAAGATCAATTGCGATCCTCTAGGCCCCACATAGCTAGATCTCCTTTGTTCTTTCTTTATAATGCACTGCTTTACTTTGGAAGTCTAAGATGTTTGCTACTAATCTCTCTGTCAACTGAGGGTGCATATTGTTCACAGCAGTTGTAGCATATTCAAACTCCAATAATTGCATATTATGCTCCTCACTTTCCTGAATTTCTTAAGGAACTTAGCCACTAGCTTATTTGGCAATGGCTTCAATCTCATAAACTCGATAATAGATGCTTTAGTCTAGGGCTTATAAAAACAATCATGGAAAAGTCTCTCCACGTTGACCCAACCTTAAACTGAATTCGAAGCTAGAGATGAATACCAAGAGAAAGCGGCCTTGCGAGAGATAAAGGAAAGAGTTGAAGTTTGTAGTACTTATTCTGATTAGCCTTACTACATTGACCCATAAAAAGGCTAATGTGCTCAATGGTAGACTTCTTATCTTCACTCGAAAAAGGTAGAAAAATATGGAGTTTTTTAACCTTTCAATAGAGGAATCCTATCAATCCAGTAAAGGTATGGCTTCCTACAAACTAGCCTATCTAATGGCCTATGTTGGACACCAAAATGTCACCTAATAGGCTCGACAATCATGTTGGGGTCTATTAAAGGCTGGCCATTTGCTTATGGGTCAATTTGCACCAAAGGTGGAACTTATTACCTATAGGCATTTTGATTTCTAGGTGCTTGCATGTTGTAATTTTGAGGTTGTGAATACATATTTTGGTTTGAGTAATTATATGTTGGTCTTTTCACAATAGTTGTGGGCGATTGTTGTGTATATGAAACATTAGTATTGTTAACCACTCCCAACTATGGTGTAGCTACATTATAGCTATTGTACATAATTGCATCCATACTCCCACTCATTCTAAAACTGCTCACTATGAGTGGATCATGGATTGTATTCCATGCATTCCTACTTGGATTAGTGGATACCACCAATAGTCCAATGCTTCCTGGAACATTGGGTAGCCTACACATGATACTCACTTGTCCATGCTGCTAATTTAGTGGTTGGATAGGTTGCCTCATAGCTGATTAGCTGAAGCATTTCCACTGGCTCCATTTTCCCAAGGCATAGCCAATATAGAATTATCCTTCATATTAGCCTATTGTTAGGCCACTTGGATTTCATTATATACCATGGGCTTAACAATATTAGGTAACTACTTGGATAACTCTAACATTATCTCATTTAGTCCCATATCAATCTATTCACGTATGGAGGATGTGGTCATAACAATTGATTGCCCTTTTCCTCCCTTAAGTGTGGGGAATTGCTTGATGAAGAAGCAACTGAAATCTTAATCACAAATTAGGCCATGGTATCCTACATCAACTGCTAGCGTACGCTTGGAGGGGTACAAGGTGTTGTCGATGTGGTCACCGATGGACTTCTAGCCTTTGGGTTATTCTATTTTGGTGGTTGTGGACTTGGCATAACTATCTCTCCTGATCTTAGGATCATATGCCATGTATGATCTAATTGGGTTTTGGAAATTTAAATTGATCTATTGGTGATGTCCTACTGGGCATGCCAAAAAATATGTTTGGGCTATTTTCTGGCTAAGAGGTTAGTATGCTAAGCATGCCAGACTTTGAAATTGGCTAGCCAAAGCCCTCGATTCCAATAGTCAAACGATTGCTCCAAGGAGGGAAATCTACTCCATGGATATGGGTTACCAAGTTACTTGAAGAAAGCACTTGGCTAAGATCAATTGAGAGGAAATCAACACCCAAGAATAGAATGTAGGTATAATGTAATCAATAGAAACTTCTATAAAACTTCCAACCAATTACAATGAGAAACCCACATAAGCTCCAATGAGGATTGAAAGCTTAATGGGATAAATGAATTGAAACTAAAATGCATGAAAAACTTAGAATGGAAAGGTAGAGGTACAAGTAAAGTAAGATAAAATAAAATACTGGAGTTCTGATTTGGGGTGTAAATCTCTTGCAATGGCTAAGTCTTGCTATATTTATAAGTAAGGCCTCTTCCATATTTGCCCTTTGATAACTGCAAAGGTGACTCTTTTTGCCATTTGGCCAAATACTCCTTATAGCCATGTTGTAAGGGTGTTGCCATGCGCCTTCAATGTGGTATGATCTATATTTATATCTAAGAACTGACCTAGAAACCTTTCTCCAGGAATCCTTTTAGGTTCTTTTAGATCCATTATCCTGTATTCCAGGTATGTTTCTCACCCTAGCTAACTAATAGTCTGAACTCATATTTGGCTGATCAGTGCTTGCACCATGTCCTAGACAATGATCTTTTTCGGCTAATGTTATGAGCCGAGGGCACTTACCACTTTTTTACTTTGTGCCAATGTTATGAGTTGGAGGAAATAATTAGAATAATGACGATTTGACTCCAAAGAGAAAAAGATAAGGGCAGTGGCTTCTTGATTAGGGTCCAAATCTTCACCACAATCACCACTAAAAAAAGAGTAAATACTCATTTTGTATCCTGAAAAAGATTTTGGAGGACAAATTAGCCGCTCAAAATTTAAAAACTCCCAAGTAATCCTTTACCATTCAAAAAAGGGGATACATTTGTCCCTATATAATGATCTATATCATTAAAAACTTTTGTATGGAAGGATTAATATTTTCTCTTTTTCGAATGGTAAGGAACCACCGAGATCTTTTAAATCCTAGAAACTAATTTGTCCCTGAAATTTTTTTTAGGAATCAAAATGGGTATTTAATAAAAAAAATGATGACCACAATAAGCATGAAAGCCATATCCTCCTTATCGCTTTAGGGTTTATTTATTTCAACTTTTTATTTTAAAGAAAGTGCTCTTTATTGAAAAATATAAGTTGATTAAAAGATATAAATAAATAATTTTACCAAATCAAGTATGGATTTAATTTATACGCACTTATAGTGTAAAAAAATTTTACACTATTATTTAATCAAATTTTTTTATTTGCATGACTTTTAGGGTAATAGATGTAAGAGTCAAAGATGTTCGCTAATGTACAACATATGATTCGATGATAGTACATCAAAATTAAACTCTCTCTCTCTCTCTCTCTCTCTCTCTATATATATATATATATATATATGAACTCTTTTATAACTTTTGAAGTAATTACTTTTGAAATTAATTTTGATATACGATCAATCTATAAGAGTTTCGTAATGTCATTTAATCACATGCTAATGTATGTGAAACTTTTGAAACAGTGAGTATGAAAGTCAAACACTTTTGCTGATGTCGTTATATATGATTAGAGGTCCATATAAATTTACATTGAGAATGTGTTAAAATTAAATCCATTATTTTAAGGATTTAATTTCTATGTATTAATAGTATAAAATAACCTTATACTGCCAACTAATAGAATTTGAATAAAAAGTCGAATCATGGTAGGTTTTTTCTCAAATTCTACTGGTTAACAATATAAAGTTATTTTATACTGTTAATATATAAAAATTAATTTCTTATTTTAGTAATAAACTATTTTTAATAATATAATAAAATATAAAAGAATAATAATATAAAAAATTTTATATTAATAATGTATCAAAATCAAATCTAATACATAAGAGACTCCAAATTTATAAAAAAAAAAAAAAAAAAAGAGATATTCAACCATAACCTAAATGTTATAACTCTGCGTAGCAAATTATTATAGTTGCGACCATCAATTACAAGTCATCAAAAGGGTTCTTTTGCCTTGTCTTTAGAAAGGGCTGGAGCACTTTAAGTGCTCTAACTTGGTCACAAATATTTTTCCCATTTTGCCTTTATATGAAACTTATCCTACTTTATTTTTTAAAATTTATTACTATGAAATGATAAAGAATAGATAAAAGTGTAATCTTATACCTATTAGCCCTCATTTTCTTTATATCCTAAGATTATTTAAACCTTAAACCCACATTCTCCAAACAACTCAACTCATGGAGCAATCATTCATCCACAAAACTCGACCCTCTTACCCATAGTTCACCAAATCTCTCTATCCCAACCCTTTTGGCAAAATCGCATGCACTATGTCCTACGGCAAGCCTGCATGCAAGTGCAGCACCAAAGTATCGTCTGCCATAGTGATTATGGCTTCATGGAGACTTAGGCCAAATAAGGTGAAGGCAAAGAAAATGGAGGGTGACATCTCCATCCATCCATCACCCAAACTGGGATGCTTTTGTTTATCACATTACATACAGTCATCTTCTTCACTACTCACACCTCATTCCTTATCTCTCCTACTTTTGGTTTCCAACAAATTTTCCTCCCTTTTCCTTGCACTACTACAATCTCCAACTATCCTTTTCACACCCATGATCTCGTTTCAAGGAGACAAAAACACAAATAAAAAGAGATGTTCTTAAGTCATAGCTCCTACTCTTCAAGTCCTTCATTTTCATCCAAATTGTCAAGGATTTTGAGTTCAGCATTGAAACTTAGGTTCTAGATATTTCTACAAATTTATTTATAATTTGTGGGTCATTTGGAAAAAAGAAAGCTTTTCTTTTTCTTCACTTATTGAGTTTGTAGGCTTTGGCTTTGTGTATACTGAGGATTCCAAGGTTAACTTTATAATTTTTGGTGTAAATTTAAATGATTGTCAATTCAAATGGGGCACTTACCAAATCTGGGCTTGAGGAAGTTGAGGGATTTTGTTTAGTGTGATTTTTCCTTTTCTACCATGTACAATATATATTCACTAGTGACGTAAGCCACCTTTTTTTTTATTTTTTTGTGTATTAATATAACATTATCCATATGATATATAATTGTTTAAATAGATACATTTTGAATGAATAAAATGAGAAAATATTCATAATCTTCTAATAAAACTATCAACAAGCACTTTAGTTAGAAGCCAAACAAAATTCATAAGCAAAATAAATTAAAAAATAAAAGAAGCAAAGTGAACAAAATAAATGAAAGAAGAAATGAATGTACTATTTCTTAACAAGATGAATGTATTGCTTTTAATCAAGGATTTCTCACCTTAATTGCATAATCATTTGTGGTATCTCTCAATCTCTCCCTTAATCTTGGGCAATAACTCAGGATTGAATCTTCTTGTAGGCTATTTATGTAGCTTGTACCCCTATTTGATAAGCAACCGATGCTCTACTAATTCTTCGGATAGCCTTGGCATTTCATGGTATCCCATGCAAAACAGTCCTTGTATTTCTTTATTAGTTGAACTAATAGATTTTAGTCTCCTTTCGATAATAAGCCACCAATCTTGGTCATCCTTGGTTCCTCTAGAGTTCCTAAATTAGCTTTCAACATCGGATCTTGTGCTTCAAAATTAAATTTCTTTTCCTCAAATAGCTTTTCTTCTACATAGTCTTATTTCTCTTCCTCAGCAACTTCATCATACTGGTCCCTCTCGGATAACTGTGTTTCTGGAATACTTTCTTCAATCCTAGACTCAATGAAGTATAAAGTTAGCTGTTGCAGGACCTCCTGTAGCACTTGCTCTTCAGATTCTATCATGACTAACCCCTTGAGCACATGGATCGATCTAGACAACCACATCAAACTTGTCCAATGACAAGTCAAATGATTTGATAGAATCTGAAGTTATATCCTTAGGCCATGAGATTGGCTCCATCTTTCAGGAATACAGATTGCATCCTGCATACTTACATAAGTTGCGAAAAGACGTGGATCGGCTTGCACCATTTTAACTTTTTCCCTATTACAAAACTATAGTTACTAATGAAGATAGAGGGAACACAAAGGTTGGCATGTATTCGCTTCCTTCCCAACAAAACAATTATCCTAGTTTGGCATCCATCACAAAGAAGACTATATATGTGGTCTTAGATCCAACTATCAACTTGATAATAAAAAATCCCAAGGCAAGGGTGCTTTCGCCAATGAAGTTGGACATGGTCATGTTTGTTTATTCAAAATCTTTGTGACCCTTGCCCAGTCTCTTCACTATGCTAAATCACATGACATTCACTACTACACCTCTATCAATCAACCCTGCACATAGACTTGCCATTTACGGGGGCTTTTATGTAGAGAGGCCTAAGATATCCAATCTTGTTCCATTTCTTGAACCTAACTTCTTTATGCTCTTCTTAGACCAACACATTCAGCCCCTTTTACCATCACATCACCTTCTAAATGTCATGGAAAACCAGAGTTATCGGCAAACTCCATCAAAATGATCCTAATAGTAACTATAGTTGGTGGGTCATTGTGGAGCTCATCCAAAAGATCATCATTATTTTAGCAAGTCATCTAATAGATTCTCCGAGTACTCTTCTTCCTTGTTGAATTATGTTGGCTCAGCTAGCATGGCTTCCATATCTAGCTCACATGTAGGCTTAACAATCATTTTGTCAAGTTTTTGGATAGTTCAATAATAAGCTCTAGTTGTGGGGTAGTTCTAGAGACTAAACTAGCTCCCTCTCGATGTGTTTAGATTGCTCAAGCATAGCCATAATCTTCTTCATCTTTTCATTTGTTCTTTCTCTGCAACCTTCGTTTTTGAATCAAGCAAGTTGTGGTATTGATACTTTAATTGTTTTCTGTTTTTCAAGTTGCTTGTTTATAATCCATTCTCCTATTTTTGTCTTACCTTTTGGCTTAACCATCTTTTAGACTGTGGGTTGGTCCTCATTCAACACATTGATCCTTAAGGAAGATACTTTTTTTTTTTCAAAATTAAATTGTACTACACACTTAGAGCCTTTCAGTAAAGTTTGGTTTGAAATTTTGGGAATAATGGTTTGAACATAACCTTTTTTAGACCAAACTTTGTGACCCTTTGGAAACTTAATTTGCTTGTCCTTCACAAGGTAATAAAATTTTAATCAACCTTGGAGATGTCAAACAAGTAAGCCTTTTTTTCAAGTTTTGCCACTTCTTTCCCTTTTGAGGGTAAGGGCTGGTAGGTATATGGCTTGCCTTATACAAACTTGGTTGCCATTATATCTTCTTGCACACTTGGCTAGTCTTCCCAACCATCTTCCTCAGTCGATCACACTCCACTACAGAAAAGATCCTCATGAACCTGCTTAGCTTGGCCTTCTCTACTCTTTTTCCATTATAAATTGTCCACTCTTGACGCTCTTAAGGCCAATTGAGCCAATTCAAAATATCAGATGGCAATTAGTCTCTCCCTTAAATGGGGATGCAAGTTATTCATTGCTATAGTGGCACACTCAAACTTAGGAAGTTGGACATTACAATGGCTTGTCACTCTCCTAAACCTTTCCAAAAATTCAATTATTCGCTCATTCGGTAATTTCTTGAGGCTCATTAGTTTGGTTATGGATACTTCAAGTTAGGGCTTATAGAATTGATCATGGAAAAACCTCTCTAGGTTGGCTTATGCTTGAACTGAGTTTGGTACTAAGAGGAGTACCAACAGAATGCAACACCGGGGAGAGATAATGGGAAAGTTGAAGCTTATAATATTCATTCTGATTAGCCTCAGCATATTAGGCCGTGAAACGAATTGTATGTTCCATTGTCGACTACTCATCCTCGCTTGGAAAGGTAAAGAAGTCTGGAGTCTTGTACCCTTGAGGAAGAAGAATCTTGTCAACCTAATTAGGGTATGGTTTTCTATATGCAGGTCTATCCAAAAGCCTAAGCTAGACTCTAAAATGCACCTAATAACATCGGCAATCATGTTGGGGTCTATCAAAGGCTGAGCATTCACCCAAGGATACACCTACACTGGTGGTGCTTGGATTAGGGGTGGAGTGTCTTACCAATAAGTAGCTTGGTACTTAGGCCCTTGTATAGTGAAGTTCTGAGGTTGGGAAGTAGGCATTGTAGGCTGATGGTAGAAAGTTTGATTTGGAATAAATGGAATTTGAGGTTAGGAGCAGATTGGCTAAGTTTGATAATTGTTTTGTGATCCGCCATAAACGACTATATGATAACTACTCGGCAAATACACCGAATCATTCAAGCAGTAAACACGGTGAGTGAGTATCGTCCTACGAGGATTGATGTTATCAAACAACAGTTCGCTAAATCAACTTCTATTTAGATTAGCACGAATTTCCTAAAATTAAAACTTAAAACAAGAATAGTAGTAACTAAAAATAGGAGAAAACAAAAACTTCAAACAAAATTAGCCCACATTCAAAGGAAGCTAGGGATTGGGTTTGTCTGATTTTTCTATAAGTTAATTAAATCCTCGTATACTTGAGTTGGAAAGCTATAGATTAAAGGAAAGATTCTAAATAATTGATTCCCAATTCCTTGGTGAAACCAACTCTCCTCCTCTCACATAAAACATATCAATTCCTTAATCATACTTTAGTAAAAAGAGGGATTAAGCAATCAAACTAATCCAAAATCTACATAATTTCAAAATAAATTCCTAAACCTTGAGAATGATGAAGTTTATCCCTAAAGCAAGAACATACAAAAATTTCCCAATTCATATATGAACCCTAAATCAATTCATGAAAAACCCATTCACAAATTGCAATAAAAACAAAGGATAAACTCTTAATCCATAGAAACCAACATTAAGACATAAGAAATTCATAAACATGCTAACCAAATCAGATTGCACTCTCACCCTAACTATGAAGTCTAGTGACTCATGCTACAAAAAAAAAAAAAAAATAGAAGAAGAAACCATAAAAACCCAAGATTCGGAGTGACGATTCCTCAATCTCTCCTCCTCTGGTTGTCGTCCCTTGGTCTTCTCCTTTTGTTTTTATTTGAGTTCCTTACCCTAGATACCCTAAAAGTCTCGTTTTATCTTCTATTTAATCGAAATAGAATTTGACAGCACGCCATGGGCGCCTAGGCACTGGGTGTTGGGCACCTAGGCACCAAACCACCTAACAGCAAAATAAAATCAGCAGAATCAGTGCTAGGGTGGTGAAAGTTTAGCGCCTAGGTGCTCAAATATCCACAAATATGCTGAGAAAAATGCAATAACATAACGACTATCAAAGAAGCATCAAAAACACTCATCAAAGGTAATTTTCAAAGAGTTTTGGATCACTTTAAGCTCTTAAAATCTCATCACTTTGATGGACATCACTATGTTAGTCATGGTTGGTTGAGGACATGTAAACTAGGTAGTCATATTATTAACTTTTCCAACCCAAAGCTTGTTTGTCAAATAACCATTTTGTGTTTGAGAGTCCATATTTCCGTTTCCAACGAAACTGCCCATCATGGGTGCTTCATACGGTGCATTCCCTATTTACCATGCATTGCCATTATGGTTAGTGGACAATAACGGCAGGCTAATGCTTCTAGGACCATTTAGTGTTTTCAAGCCATGTTTACTTGGTCGTATTTTAGATTAGGTAGCTAGAAAGCCTGACCCCAAGCTAATTGGTTGATTAACTAATCGTGGTTGGATTTTCCCAAGGTGCAAACATAGTAGAATTTTCCTTTAAATTGGATTATTGTTGTT
This sequence comes from Pterocarpus santalinus, assembly GCA_031439595.1. NCBI lineage: Eukaryota > Viridiplantae > Streptophyta > Magnoliopsida > Fabales > Fabaceae > Pterocarpus > Pterocarpus santalinus. Next base: position 27,205,832 of record CM062525.1, read on the forward strand.
GAGCCACTTGGATTTGATTGTATACCATTGGCTTGATAATATCAACCAATTGTTTTGGTAACTCCAATATTAAGTCATTCAACCCTATATCTACTTGATCACAAATAAATGAAGTGGTCATGACATGCAGTTGCCCTTTTTGTGTATTGGCTGATACTGATTAGGCATTGTTTGAAGAAGAAGCAATTGAATTAGCCAATAGTTTGCTGACAGTATCTTATATCAACTACAAGCCTACGCCCCTCCGAGGGGTACAAAGGGCAACCGAAGTGGCTAACTATGCTCCACCAACCTTCTAGCCTATCTATTTTGATGGTGGTAGTTAGGGACTCCGCATAATGTACTTTCCTGATCATAAGAACATAAACAAAATATGATATAGTCTTGGTCTTGGAAATTTTGACGATTAATCTATAAAGCTCCCACCAGATGTGCCAAAAATAGTTGGGCTATTTTTGGCTAAGATGGTGTTGAATTGACTGCTAGATGTTCCAGAACTTGAAATAGGCTAGCCTTGGGTTAGCTCACTCAATTCCAAGAATCAAACGATTATTCTAAGGAAGGAAATTTGCTCTTTAGATATGGGTTCACAAGTTATTTAATGATAAGCATTTAACTAAGATCAATGTAAATTAACCAAGACCAAAAATAAGAGAAAACCAATGGAAAATAATCGACAGAATTTCTATTAACACCTGAATGAGTTACAGTAGAGTCCTATAGGATCCGATTACAATCTAAACCAGAATTGTGATAGTGCACTAAGAAATGAAGGGATTTTAAATGCTAAAAACTAAAAGGCTAAAATGCTAAAGGCTAAAAGTAAAGTAAAGTGAAAATGAGGAAAGATAAATGCATTGTGTGTCATGTTTGGGGATCCTTGCACCAGTGGGTCTTCTCTTATTTATAGGTGATTGTCCTCTCCAAAGATTCTTCCTTCAACTGTTGATAATTGCCTTTAGCTTAGTATTTGAGCCCTTAAATCATTTCCTACATAAGAACCCTCTTTCAAATGCTACCACGTATGCATCGACTATGGCTTGAGTATCATGTCTTACTTAAAAGTGCTAAAGCTTGAAACCTCTTTCTCTTGGCTACTAATATGGTGTATCCAACTCAGCCAAGTTAAGGTTTATAGTTTTTTGCCCTCTTGGCTAGCTTCCCCATCGGTCACAACCCAATATCATTTGGACTTGCCCAATTTTGGTGCTAATAGTTTCAAAGTTCAAGCCATTATTGCGAAACTCTAATTAAAACTTGTCCAACTAGGAAGACTTCCACTTCATCATCTTGACTGAGATCACTTGTGCTAATAGCAAACCCTTCAACCTAGTCAACATGAACTTGTCTGATCAAATCACTTTGGCTTCTATCATATCCATTTTCATTTCCATTACCTTTTGTACCTTAATAAGGCAAGCTTGTTTTGTGTGAACTTTACACCCCATCTCCTCGTTTTCCTTAGAAATTTGTTTTAGCCATAGAGCCATTAGCTACAACGAAAAACTTCGAACCAAGAAATTCTCACGAATGTTCCCAACCACAATCAAGCAAACTTCACTCATGAACTTTCCCTTATCATCAATAGCTTGTTGCAAGGTGAGATCCCAAAAGGCCTATCTGGCCTGATTGACTCTAAACATCTAAACCCATTATGTAACTTTCTTGATAGCCAACTTTCGAACTACAAAAAATGTAAAGACCAAAAACAAAGTATTTGCATCATAATTATTTGTTAGGACACATCCTAGGAAATATTTCCAACCTCTAAGATCTAATAGTCTTAAGCCCATCCTACAATCATTACACAAATGTATTTCCTTAGAGGTACAAATAATGACGGGAACTAAAATGGGACAATCAGAGTAACCAGCCTTAAGTAATTAGGAACAAATAGTTAAACTGTAACATTCAAAATTTTAACTATTGTAATATTTGGAAATTACCTCAAGATAGATAAAAGACTAGCATCATCATTAAACAAAAATAATTTGATTCCGGAGAGGAAGTTAGTCAAGGAAATTTAGGAATATGAACCTTCCAACCACTACCAAAAGTGTAACAACTTGGACAAATGAAATTAGGACCTAGATTAAGTCCTTTAAGATTAGACTGAATCAAGAAAAGAACTCTAAACCAAATGATATGAGCCAAGGAGGGGTTACAAGCTTGCAAGACAAAGCCAAGGAGGAAGAGGCATTGAAGGGAATTGGAGGACCAGTGACAAGATCCAAGACTAAGAGAATGAAGCAAGCTTTGGAAGGCTTAAATGGAGCTCAAGGAAAAGGAGGATCAACGCACAATGGAGGCAACAACTAAATGGATCACATTCCTTCAACTTGAGAGTGAATTTGAGCCAACACGAAGACATAATTGTAAAGGCCCAATCTGCATGCATTCATGGGTTACAAGTGTCCAATTTAGTGGGTTAAGAATTTTGGACCTTAGTGAAAAATAAATAAGTCCAGTTTTTATTATTTTCTTTGTATTTTCATATCTATTTTTGGGTGATTTTTCTAAAGCCGATTTTTGATATCTTTTGTGGATTTTTAATATCTTTTGAGAGTTACAAAGTTATTATTAGGACTAGTGGACTCTTATGGCTGCACTAATGGAAAATAAATGCAACATGCATGAATACATGAAAGTGGTGCAGAATTAATGCTTAGTGGAGTCTTAGTGGATATTAAATGCTTAGTGGGAAGTGTAGTAGAGGTTTAATATTTCAGCCCTCCACTAAGCCTATAAATAGGATGACTCTTATATTACTAAAACAACTTGAATTTGAATGAAATCTGAGTTTTCCCTATTGTGAGAGCTTCCCTTGAGTTCTTGGGCAAAAAACTAAATCTTATCTTATCAAAGCAACTTGTGGCGATCAAAACCTTCATGACTTATCACTCACCTTCTCATCTTTCTTGAGTGTGGCATCAATATCCTTCCCAAAAACTGAATTTTAAGGCGATCCGTTTCCAAGTTTCGTATCACCAAAGTAAGAGAAGAATGGTAAAACAAGATTTAGAACTAACCAAATTGCGAGGACAAAATTTTTTGAAAAGTGGGAGAAGTATAACATCTTGCCGAAATAATACCAAGTAAATAATTAACTTAAAATAGCTTAAAATTCATTAACTCTAATTAAGTTAAAATAAAATCTTTATACCTTAATCATTCTATCAAGTATAAGTAATAAGATAGATAAAATAGAAATCTTGAACTACAGTCACTATGAAAGGCAATGGTAGCACAATAATTTCGCACCAAAAGTAAGGGCAAAAGTGTCGAAGAAAATATAAAGTCAAATCTAAGTCAACCAAAAATAAATATTTCCTTATTTATTTTACTAGCTAATGGTAAAAAAACAATTCCTTAGAAATTATTGATAACAAATTATGGCCTCAATGAGACAAAAATACCCTTAGCATCGCAATCCCTGACTCTGGTATATAATTGTGAGAAGGGTCTCTATCACTTAACAAGCAGTCAACAAACATGACAGGTAGCAAAATCATGGTAGAAATATTATAGTAAAATAAAATATAAATAATAGTCATAAAAGTGAATGGTGTATTGAACCTATTAAGGGTAAAAGCATCTTTCAGGTCATCTTTGGTTTTGGTTGGTGCATTTGGCACTATGGTAGCATGTTTGTGGTGCTATTTGAATGATCTTCAAGGTGAGCTTTGGCTTTAGAGAAATGTTGACGGGACTCACTTTTTATGGGATACCGTGTCGACTCACCATTCATCCACCATTGGATAGGGTGTGGACCTCACTTAAATTGGGTCCACCCCTATCCAATGGTGGATCCACAAAAAGTGAGTTCCCTTATCACTTCTCTTGGCTTTATCTCCCCCTCCACTGCTCCATGTGTAATGTCGTCATTTGGCTGGTGGACAATGTAACATCCCTTATAATCATTAGTTAAATGCTTTGATAACTTGTGCCTAGATATAAATTAATAGTGCTTTAATATTAATATAAAGAATAAAAAATTCAAGATAATTATAAAAAAAATTTATTAGTAATTTTTCTTGTCATTTAACGCTAAATAAGGTTAATAGACACTAGAAAATTTACCGAAAATTTTCAAGATAATTATCAAATTATTAGTGCTCAGAACTCGATAATAATTTAGAAAAAAATAGAAATAATTTCCAAAAAAGTATGAAAATTTTTCTGAAGGTTAATTAGCGCTAATATAGCTTGCAGAATTAAAATTATAAATTTTAGAGCTTGTTTGTATTTTCTGTGATTTTCAAGTAACAATTAGTAAATTATAGGATTAAGAAAAATAATTTGGAGATGGGTAAATGATTGAGAAATATTCTAAAACTTTAAAGGCATGCTTAGAATAATTAGAAGGATCAAATATAATTTTGTGAACAATTAAAAGTTAGGGTGTGTTAATTAACTATATCTAGCTTGATTATCATAAGTTAAATAGCTAGAATTTTAAGAAAAATGACCAAATAAAACAATAAAGATATAAATTTAACAAATTACCTTAGCCATTGATCTTGGACACTTGTCCAAACTAGCTTGAGATTTGATAACCGAGTTTAGAAGGAAAATAATTAAAAAGGACATGAATAGTTAAGTAGGTGAAAGTTTAGAATCACCCGTGCCAACATGGACTACAACTCAGAAAAAAATCTCAACCTCCCACTCGAAGAACTCCCTCTGCCACTCTAAGTTCTAGTTCCAAATCAATCCATGCCACACACATTAATGAGAGAATTCTGCTGCTCTGAAATCGAATAGAGCCTAGGAGATTTATCCATAAGCTTAGAATCCCCTAGCTAGAAGTCTTCCTAGAAGTATGTCTCAACACCATTACCCACTAGAATTTTAATCCCATTATTCATGATCTGTCGAAGGTTCGAATTTGAGATTCCCAATTTGAATATATCTGCCCAAGGTCCTGAACACCTGCAATTTTGTTGGTGCACGAGAGGTCTATTAACCATAAGATTATTGCAAGAACACTATGATTTGTTTTCATAAGGGTCCCTTAACATTGAAAAATTTCCACCACCATTTGAAGAGTAATCCCGCATTCTTCAAAACAATATTCCCAACTCTCAGACCACCCAACTTCTTAGGAAGTTGAACTAGGTCCCCCTTAACTAGAGGTAAGAATTAGCCACCCTCTAAGCCTCCTCAAAAGAATTTCTACTAAAGCCCAATAATCTCATTAGCCACTTTGTTGGACATCTTGAAAAGACCCAAGTAATAAATTGGCAAATTGTTAATAACTGATTTGATAAGAGTGAGCCTCCCAACCCTTGACAGAATTTTCCTTTTCCAACTACTTAGCTTCATTTTTATTTTGTCAATCACTGGTCTCCATGTCTCCACTCTCCTAGGATTCACACACAATGGAATTCGAAGGTACTTGATTGGTAAAGATGAAAACATTTTCCACCCAAGCTTCATCACAATTCAAAGGAATCAAGGTAGATTTCTGTAAATTAATTTTTAGACCATACATAACTGAGAAGCAATCCAATATGCGTCTTTAATTGATCAAAACATCTAATTATGAAGGATAGAAAAGAATAGTGTCGTCAGCAAATTAAAGGTGAGAACTTGAAGCAAAAGTTGAAAAAAACATTTTCCATTCAGATATATAATTGTACAAGTATTTTTTTCAAAATTAGAAGTTGTTAAAGTGTTTGAATGTGATAAATATAAAAATAATTTTTAGTGATAAAATTATAATTAAGAATATGGAGAGAGAAAAAGAGAGTGAGACCAAGAGTGAAAAGAAATCCGTATTGGATAAAATTGTAATAAAAAATATATGATAGTGATTACTAAATTCCAAAAATAAAATTCTCTCTCTTCTACTACTTCTTCTTCTTGAAAAAGCAACTACCCATCTGCTTATAAAAAAAGTAAAAAATTGATTATTTTTTGTTTTTACATTTTTTGAAAAGTACAAACAAATAATATTAAAAATTTTATAAGTGATCATTTTTTGAAAAAATTTGAAGAAAAAAAGTACTTTTTAATACTAGAAACACAAACAAAAGCACCTAAAATTATCTTTCAAACACCATTTCTACTTCTGTTTTTTTTTTTATTTTTAAATTTAAGTATTACTAGCTTTTAAAAAAATATAAATTGAATTTTTTTCTTCTACTAATATTAATTTTCTAAAATTGTATCCCTATATACTTTTTAAAACTTATAAAAGCACTTTTTTTAAAAAAAAATTAAAAAAAAAGTGTTTTTTCAAAAACCAAAAAAAAAAATCCAAACACACTCTTAGTGGTTTGAGATAAAATGTACTTTTATAAACAAATGAAGTTGAGTATTATTTCTTAATATATCAAAGAGATTAAGTATATTTTTCTCTATTTATTATAATTATTATTATTGTAATATCCTGAAATTTAGCATACGAAATTTCCTAGTAAGATTTCCATAATGTAAAATGATCAAAACACCCCTTCTTTTTAGCAAATTTATTAAAATGTCGGACAAAATTACAACAATGCTCTCGACCTTAGAGTTACAATCACAAAAATGCCCTTAGGTTGAAATTAAAAAATTACTCTCTTCTGTTGAAGTTAAATTACAAAAATGCCCTTGAACATATATATATGCCCATTTGGATGTGAAATTATGAAAATGACGTAGTTACAGAAATTATATTGAAATGATAGAAAGGCCTCTATAAATGAAACTATAGCAATATCACAATATAAATACACGTAAAAATAATTACTATTAATTAATAAGTACATTATTATGGTTATAGAAAATTAACCAGTGATAGAAAAAGAAACAGACAAAATAAGACATAAACAATAAATTAATGATAGAAATTCCCTTAGTTTAAGACATAAGAGGTTTAACTGCCCAAAAGTCTAGGAAAAATAACAAAAAAATTATGAAAAATTATAAATTTATTTTAAACAGAAAATAAGAGTATAAAAATTAATTTTAGTAAATTTCAGCATTGTTTAAATAATTGTAGAAAAATTTCAAGTTACAGATGCAAAAAACCTTTAGAAAGCCACTGAATTTTGTCGTAGAAAATTTATTAGTTGAAGTTTAGGGTTGGGCCTATACCAAAAATGACTTGGGACTAGGGTTGGGCCTCCAAAAATTAATTCTACCCATTTAGCACAGAAAAATCCAATTAGCAATAGAAAAGCTCAAAAATTGTTATGAAACACCAAAAAGAAGTCAATCTTAGTACCAAGCCCAATAGTTACACATGACAAAACCTTAGGAATCCTAATGCTAACCTTAGGCATCCATGACCCTTCCAAATCGTAGAACATTGTAAAATGTAATTAAATACTAGGTTGTGATAAATTAGCACAAGTAACTATAATGAATCAAAGATGTTTTTACTAAGTATTTTTACTAAGTATGAATAATTCAAACCTTAATCACCCAAAACCTAGGCTAAGTGTACAACACAACACACTCTATCAACCTAAGTTTAATGAAGGTGCTTGTTACGAACTAGTCTATAGGCCCAGTAGCAAATGGGTTGGATGATGGCGCTTAAGGCCCAAGTCGGAACCTACGACCCGTTCATGACCCTAAATCCATGTAAGGGAACTAAATTAAAAGGGATCTTACCTTATCATCCCATAAAGATCCTCAAACAGTTAAAGGGAATCCTAGATAAGGATGAATCCCATGAAAAAGAGGAGCTCAACCACTCCCATTCAAACTCTTAGGTCTTTATAAAGGGCCTTTGAACCAATAATTCAAATATTCACACTTTCTGACTTACACAGTACCTCTTGACCCTTGCTGATTTAAGCATTGAAGTTCTTGTAGGTACCTCCACCAACTTGGGGCGAGAATCAATGGCACTGTGTTTCCTAACCTACACTGGAGAGCAGTAATTTCTATTCCAATTTCCTCCTACCAACATGGAGCAAGGATCAACAGCATCATGTTTCCTAACCATCATGTTCTAAACAATGGTGTCTTCTATAGAAACACAAATGTTGTTGATCTTCTTGTCTCCATAGACCAGCTTCAAAGCCAAGGTGTAGTGCCGCCGCCTCTACCCAGAATGAAACCATCCAGCAAACCAATTTGGCAATTCGCATCATTTACAAGGCCTAAGACACACGATCTCCTCCATCAAAAGGAGACTTGCAGAGGTAACATCAATCCAATTTAACACCACCAAAATGAAAGGATGGATTAATCATGGGATAAAGAATGTTGAAGCAATTGTTGACCATATATACCGCATGGCCTTAATAGCCTTCATTGCTATCAATGTTCTAAGATTGAAAAGAAAAAGATGTCTTAAAATAACACTAGTACATAACAACACAAAAAAAAAGGGAACTCTACTTGACATCACCATCACACTTCCTTCTCTAGTGGCAACAAACAACTTCGACCAATGACAACTTGAGTACGATGTAAATCAAAGCAACAGTGGCAGCACATTCATACAGCATCGATGGCAAAGCCTCCCAGATTGCGTCATCCATGATTGCAATAACGAGCAACACCCCTCCCCTAGCAGGAATGATTAACGGAGCCACGCACATGTTCTTCTCAAATATGTCTCAAAACCACATCAATATGAGATTGATGGTAGATATTGATCATTTTCAATGTGCCCGATGTTTCTAGGCTAAAAACATGTTGGAAACGAGGAATCGAGACCCATGAAGATCAAATAAAAGTCACCCATGGCGAATTGGAACCTACAAATTGGACGTTGCCCTCCATCCTCATGCATAAACATACCAACAATAAGGAACAGGCGCTACCATGCCATCGCCATCCTCATTGGCCATTGCCGTTTAGAAAGGAAGGCCGCTGTAGTCCAGCTACAAGAGAAATTGCAAGCGCCCATGGTTGCTACTATACATGCTATAAGCAAGAAACTAGGGTTTCTGAAATTTTGAATTTGGCCTACCAGCCCATTCTTCCCAAAAATAAAATATAAAAAAAGAAAGGAAAGGGAAGTTAAAAAATCGAGAACTATAAGGGCAGGATTTGAATCTAATGCACCTCAAATACATGGCAACCACACTAGCAAACGGGTATGTGATTTTCGCCGCCCTTTTTATTTAAATATCACAATATTTAAATTTTGATTTGGCCCTAAAATATCTAAATACTCTAGGTTGCTCTTTTAATCTAATATTTTGTTGAGCATACTCTAAAATATTATATTTTCTTTCTAAGTGCCATAAATGTTTATACATAATATTCCCCAAATTTTAACCTAAAAACTTTTGGAGGGATGCTTACTATATTTCCAAGCATGCCGTATTTTGCATACTTGCATAATTTATTTATTTTAACCATTTAAAAAATTTTAGTTTTCTTTATGTACACAATATTGTATATAAATGCTATTATTATTGGATTATGCACAATATCATTGTGAGAGTTGTCACACAAGATATTTTGAAACAGCCCAAATTTATTTCACCAAGAGTAAGGCCATCCAGCCCAGATTAAGATTAGGGAAGAATCAGACCTTGGATAAAATCGCAATGAAGCTTAGATCGGAACTTGGTAATTATTTTTTTATTGAAATTGATATGGTACTCTGATATTATATATGTCGATATACTACAATGATTATAACACTTCCAACTTATTCAAAATTTTATACCTTTTTAGTTATTACATATTGTACTTGACCCTTTTTTTATGTTGAAAGGGAAGATAAAACCCCTAAACAAATGTTCCAATAGTAGACCATGAAAGCCGTGTTAAATCCCTTAGATAAGTTCTCCAAGCATAGAGCCCTTTAAACAAAACATTCTGAGTTTAAACTAAACAACACCCATTTCCCAAAGATAAGTACTCTAAGCATAGAATATAGCTTGAATAAGTAATTGATAAATTGGAATTTTATATACTTATTTTTCCTCATATCTAGCTCATTAACCCTCTTTTGTGCACATTTGAATTAACTTGGACCATTTCCTATTAATTGCACCTTGGTTGGACTTTGATCTAATTTTCTTGCATTAGCCTTATTCTGATACTATTTTAGTTTTTGCGTCATAACTTGAGTTATATACCTCATTTTGGCATGATTCTTGGTTTGTAGGAAAGTTGAGAGCCAGGCCTACAACTCTTATGAAGAGAACAGAGGCTAGTTCGGGAGTTTTTAAGCTAGATTTAGGCCTTCAAGTGGACTAAAGAGATGTAGTCGTAGATCATGAGCAGAGTGTAATAATTGGGCTATATCTCAGGCTACAGGAATCCAATTGAGGCAATTGGAAAGCTGACTTCCAAGCCTACAACTCTTCTTTAGATCACTAGTAATAATGGCATCTTCTAGGCCAAACATGCGGTTGAAGTTTACTGATGGATTCAGTAAAGCTGAATTAGTATTTTTAGTATAAGTTTCCTTTCATAAGTTCAATTAATGCTGAATTAATATTTTTAGCATAAGTTTCTTTTCATAAGTCCAATTAATGTAAATAAGGAGTCTACTTTCAGTTTTAGAAGAGAGATTAATATAATTAGTCAATTAGTGTGTTAATCATAGATATATATAGGAGGAAACCCGAATTGGGACTCATTTTATCAGAATTTGATCTCTCTCTCTTTCTCTCTCTCTCATAATGGAGGAGTGATTCTCCTCTGATTCAAGACATCAAGTGAAGCAATTGAACTCTTGAACATTGATGCATCATTCGAATGCAATATATCAATTCAGTTTCATCTCTCCTTCTCTCATTCTTAATTTCATACATGAATTGAAGTTCTTCATTCATGAATGCTGATTAAGAATATAATCATGTCATATATAATTCGGTTGATGTATGTGATTTGATTGCTGAAAGATGTGAATTATGCTTCAGATCTGAATATAAGATTAGTTTCATTGGTGCTTGAAACTAATTCAAGTCAATTCGGTTCTAATGGTTTCTGAATCGAATTAATGGTGTAATTGGTTGAATTCATGGAGTTTGCCATGTGAATACTAGATTTGGATTAAAGTTTCATTTAAATCTAAGTCTAATCACCGAATTGGAGTGTTTCATATATTTAGAATCCAATGATGGAGTGTTAATTATGTTTATCTTGTGTCTTGGATTGGATCTTTTAATTCGATTTTACCATACATCAATTCTGTTTTAATTTGATTTCCACATATTGCATTTCAAGTGTTTGATTAAACAATCCCCTAGCATTTTCTGATCATTTAATGTAATCATTTTAGGAAACGATCCGAGTTGCATCCTATGCTATAGTTATATTCATTTTAATTTGATTGAGTTGCAACACTCGAGTCAGTATCCAAGTAAAAAGAAGGATAATTTTAATCGGACCTCTATCTAATCCCTTAGGCATATCATCTAAGTCGAAAATCAAACTATATATAACATCTTACTAGACAAAATATTATACTTAAATAATAATATATTACCTGATAAATTATTATGTGTCACCGTCTAATTAAATTTCATTTTCACTTCAACGTTAATTATCCACAAAGGTTAACTGTTCATTTTTTTTTTCAGTTATAGAATAAATAATGGGTAAACGCCGAGCAGAAACAATATAATAAAATAAATAAATAAATAAAATTTGTGAAATAAACAAAATTATCTAACTGCATCATATATATGTACATAGATGTCTATTTCCAAAATTTTCCAAAAAGATACATAAACGGTACAGGGTATAAAAACAAGGCCACTAGAACAAAATAAACTTGCTTGTCTCTATGAAACAAACCCTATGTAGTCCCCACGGAATATTTCATGTACAACTCCTAACCCCTACCCGTCTGCTCATGACCCAAACTGCCAAAAGAAGGCCACTCTATACACCTCCTGCTACTACTGCACGTATGCTATTTAGATGAATTCCGAGAAAAGGAATCTATTAGCCATACCAGTATCTACCAGGGCATAACCGCCATTGGGTGCAAAGGATGATAATGAACTCGCCACCTCAGAGGGGTCCTCCTTCTCAGAGAACGAGATGGAAGGAGCTTGCGGATATGACACCACCAGTGGTGCTGCAGGAGCTATGGCTGCTGATAGCGGAAAAGGATGTGCCACATATATATGGATGGCAATGTAGAGCGCAATACAGTCAAAAAGAGGATGAGAAAGTGAAACTGCGAAGTCTTTACTAAAGAAGAATTAAAAACGAAAACGATAGCTCCCGACAATATATACAGAGTCCAGCATAGGATCTAGATAGAAGTGCAACTCCGAAACTCAATAAATAGGACTCGTCTCTGCATTCTCCATGATCTGAGAATGAGGCGGAAACATATAGTAGAGTGAGAAATAATTTCTCAGTAAGAATCCTAATTCTATACATCTGTTATCGCAATCATTCTCAGTTGTTTTGATTTTTCTTAATTCTAAATAGCACAATATAATGGTAATGTTCAGCTTAAAACTCATGTCATGAAAATATAACCTGAAACAAATTAAATTTTAAATTAAAGCAATGAAATTATAATTAAACAGACATGTGAATATAACAAAGACAGTAACCGTAAACAAACAGTAACATATCATGAGAAATAAATAGGTAACTATAATAATCAATTAAAAATTATCATATAATGCATATAAATATACAAACTGGAAAATACATCTTATCTTTGAGGGCTTTCGCCTTTTATAAATTATATTTTCCATTCTTGGTCCTCTTGAAGTCATTGGTCATATACTCCTGGATAATAGTCTGCTTTTCATGATCGAACTCATTCCTATACAGAATTGCCAAGTTTACCTTCCCTGACTTTTCTATTGATCTATTCCCCTTAAACTTATTCAGTAGCTGACCCAAGTAATATGAAATCATTTATATCTTTCATAATTTGCATACACAACTAATATTATTTTACTTAAACATCATGTATTCATACAAATATTTCATAAGACATATGAATTTGTTGCCGAAACTTCTGCAGCATAATGGATCGAGTCCGCTTTCTCATTAATAGTGTCAAGCTACCAGTACAATGTAAAACAGCAAGTTACAATAACATTATTAATTATATGGCATGTCAAAATCAATAGAAATATCAACAGTTTTTTACTTACTCTACCCTCTTTTGCCCAAATTTTGTAAAATCCACCTTTACTCCTGTTTAACTCATTAGAACCTGAATTTTGGATATGTTATAGCTCTGTGTCTAGTTTCCAACCCTTTTGGTCCTATCTCATTTTGATTTGTATAACTCAAATTATTAGTATTTTACCTCAGACTGCCCTGTACTTAGCCAGAAATACACCCTTATAAGTGAAAATTTACTAAAAATAGAAATCTGAGTGAAATCATACAAAATTTATATCAAATTAAAATTAACAGAACAAGCTTTCAAATAAAACAAGTTGCATATTATTTGCATAAATATATCTTAAGATATAAGCCCCTTAATTTGTCCAGTTGTATAAGTATATCTTGAGATATAAGCCCCGTAATTGACCCTACTGGACTACCCTATTCCAGTTAGGTTTGAACTTAAGGCAACTTTATTGATGTGCTGGGAACAAATGGCAACGAATCTGACTCCAAAATTTTTATAGGATGTTTCCTTACATGTTAGCTTTCAAACAGCGTTGGTTGCACTCAATTTAGAGTTGTGTAGAGTGAGTTACGCCATTCTCAACTCATACTGCTCAGATGAGAATCTAGATTTCTGGGTCAAATTTCAAAAATTCATAACTAATTCTATATTAATCCAATAGCCTCATATTTTATATGATTGGAAAACCCTAGATGTCTAATTTCATATAAAAATAGATTCATCAAGTTTTGATTACTATATTTTTGTTCGTACAAGACGGACGTACGGACATCATAGGATTTTCACCCACCACCTCCTCGATTCATTCTATCTTCGAGTTCTTTCATTCCAATTTCAATTCTAATCATAACATACATGCAAAATCAACCATAATCCATCATCATCACTCCAAATCACATCAGTGTTATAAGAGAAACAAAAAACTCACACAACCCCAAATCAAGGAAGACAAGAAGAAGGGTTGGATTCCTATCCCTCCTAGGTGTGATCTTGCTAGAGTTGTGCTTTGGGTTGATGAAATTTTGGTGAAGCTTGAAGAGTTGTTGAAGATGGAGATGAGATGAGATAAGATAAGGAGGAAGAAGGATGAAGAGAGCTCAGCAGCATATGACCGAATTTTCAAGGGAGTAGGATGTGTGTTGGTAATTCAACTTGATTTGTGGCTACCTTCTTTGGGCTGAAAGTAATGCCATATATAGAGGTGTTTTGGCTAAATCTTAGCCATCCATCCTAGGGCACTCATAGTATAAGTTCTATTGGTTCGGTTCTGACAGTTTAAAATACCGAAATCTTATCGATTTCTCTTAAATTGGTAAACCGATTTTAGAAAAATTCTACGAAAGTTCCTATATTCCTAATCTAATTCCATCAAAGTTAATCTTTCTAAATATTACTTAATTGGCTTTGGGTAAATACTAAATCGAACTCTAATTAATCATAATCATTTGATAAAAATCAAACAACTTGGTTAAAAACGGTAAAAAATTTTCTAACATTATACTATGCCCCTCAAGCAAGTGCCTTATGCCCAAAAGTCAAATTTCTCTTAAGTAACTTAAGCATGGAAACTGAGTTCTAAATCCCTTACGCAAATGGCTTCAGCGAGGGAGTAAGTCAAACCCCTTAAGCAAATGTCTTAAGCGTGAAAAGCAAAAATTCCTTAAGCAAAAGCCTTAAAGTGTTGAATTAACTAGAACCCTTAGCCAAATGATCTACATGCAAAATAACATTCTAAGGAGGAAACCAAAATACTAGTTACATGTTATAGCCTATATCAGGGCAGAATGTTCATACAAGTCCATAATAGGATAAAGTTTCATTACAAATAAAAAGGGAAGAACGAAACCCGAATTTCAATATGGTTGAATAAAGCATCATACATCCACATCCAATAGAGACCGTCATAATGCTTGACATAATATACTCACTTGTGTAAGACCAATTAATACCTCCAACTTAAGTGAAGGAAGATGGTTACTGTTGATTAAGGATGGGGTTCCCAACACTCTTTTATCTATATACCCAGCTAGCGACAGAAGAAACTTTCTTCATGCCCATACTCGAAAAACAAACCACCATAGAAAACTACAAGTACAAGAATACCTAGATCCTGATGTCAAAAAAATAAACCCAGATTAGAGCTAAAGAAGAAACTCTAATTGGGGTTTGGCAAAATAGACCTATAATATGGCCAAAATCAAGCAAAGCAACCACATTGAACACAATAAATTCGATACCAAGTTTGGACATGGACAACAGGCCCAAGTCTCAAAGGTGCAAACCAGAAATAATCTTACAATTAACAAAAGGCAAGAAGCAACTTATAACACTCTACCAGCTAACTATTATTTTATCATTTATATTACTTTAATAATAATTAACCAACAAAATATTACTTTCTTCCTTAATTTTCTAAAGATTTTTTTTTTTGGCTGATTACAATTACTTATTTTAACCTTAATTTACCAATTTTACGCAGCAGAAGTAATTCTACCTCCTCATACTAGTAGGCATTACTCCCAGATAAGACAACTACAACATACAAAAACATATTACATATGTATCATCACAGTGTAGTAGATAAAAGAGTTCTAAATATATAATACATAGCTAAAGTAAGAAAAGGGGACATCCTAAACTACTCTTCATCCCCACCCGACCTAAAAGTAGTGCCAAAAAGTTAAACTACAAAAGATACACCAAATAGAGATGCCAAAAAGGTGGACGTCCTAACTACTGCATCATACTATCTGTGTCTAGACATTAATAATAGTGATAGTAAAAACTATGTCTAACACAACTATTAGGACTTTATTATTACCAAAATCATATTCAAATGTGTCCATCTCCACAGTCATAGTGATTCATACTATTTGGAAATACCAAGAAAAATAGGATGAGAGAAGTCTTCCAATAAAATAGTGCTTCGAGTGGAGTCTCATAACTACCCAAAAACACTAACTGTATGTACAAATAACGAGGTATGCAATGCAATATCGAAATATACTGATACAGCATTCTAGAAAATTTAGCAGGAAAATGTAAGATATTTAAGCTTTAAACAATGATAAGAAAGTAGAACACGACAAATTATCATTCCTAGTTAACAAAGAGTAATCATTAAGCATATTCATAAAATCTCACGAATAAAGCATGGAAATAATAACTGAAATCACATAGCAACTCAAATAATCCATAAAGATTATAACAGTCAAAATAATTTCTCAAGTATACTATCAATAATCCATGTCACTGCCTTTTGCTCCATTCTAGTGGCTAAAGGGTTTGCAAAACAAATATCTTTCACAACCAGGTGTTAAGTATCACCATCCCCAGTGTGAATCTCAAAATATGATTTGTGAGAGCTCTCATGCTAGGGCGTTCTCTAATTCAGATCAGCAAATACATCTTGGCATTAGGTATCACCATTATTACCATGCATAAATACATCTAGGCGTTAAGTACAATACCATAAACTACTACCAGACAATAAACATACCACTTATCCGCAAGATGGAGCCAATATGTCCACTCCACAATCTCAATTTCACCTGCAGTTACAAGGTATCATATGGCATATATGGAGCACATAAAAACTGAGTCTTGCCAAAATTTATTCACTAAAAACATAGTGCGTATTAAGAATCCAATCTTTAAAGCACAACATAAATATTTATCATCACCAAGTGCACATGTAAATCATGGAATTTCATATCAGTACCAAAATAAGGAAAATTTCACATACATTCCATAGTCTATCTTGGCAAGGTCATAAAGCACATCTTTCAAACCATCAAGTTTCACGTAACACACAGGCTCCATAAAAGTACATATCAAGGGCTTTTGAGCATATTTACCATGCGAAACATAGTTCATGCATAAAAGGTTTCACAATCCAAGAAATAATGCAGATGCAAATTAGACAAAAAGATTTAAAACCAAATGAAAGTGATAGTTTTAGAGAAAACCACGAAATTTAACCCAAAGTTTAGAAAACCACTTCAAGTAAGGAACTAACTAGTTTATATATAATTTCAAATAGGATCTTAACTTAAATCTTTATGTTAATATTTATAAGAGTGAATAAGGTGTGAATTAAATCCAATAGTCCACAGTCCAAGTATAAGTACTCCAAAGCATAGGATAAGACCATAAAGGTCTCAAGTAAGTCCACAGGAGTCTCATAGACTCAACATAGTCCAAATAAGGTCTATAAGCATAGGTAACAGATCCAATAATCATATCTCCATAAGCAAAGGCCATAGTCCATTTATTAAGTCTTAAGTATCTTACAAAGAATTATCAAGTCTTAATGGTTCTAAAAGAAATAACACACAAAAATAGCTAATTCAACATGCCCAAAGATTTGAAAACATATGATTAGAAACTTGGAATACTCTTTACAATCTTCAAATAAGTCAAAAGATAGTCATATGTTGGCTAAGAATCATGGCCGAAACTATTCTGAAGCCAAGACGATGATTATTTTGCCTTTAACTTCAAAATCTTGTAAGTAAAGTTCCTTTGCATAAAAATACATTAGTTTAGGCATCAAACTAACTCCATCATGTCCTTAACACACATAAGGAGCACAAACCCTCATAAAAAACACCTACAAGCATAGCCGTACATGTGGTTTTGGAGAGTGGCTGTCCTTGTGTTTTTGAATGGTTTTGGAGAGTGGCTGTCCTTGTGTTTTTGAACTTGAATAGTTTAATACCCACAAAATTTGAGCTTTTAACTAACAACATAACATAACAAAACTGTAAATATTATCGTTCCATCCTCAAACACGTGCAGAACATGAGGTCACCATAGAACACGTATAGGCATAGCCATATATGTGGTGTTGGTGAAGAGTTCTCATGTTTTTAAGCTTGAATAGTTCAATACTCACAAAGCTCTGGTTTTTAACAAGTAACTCCAACACAATAAGAACACAAATTCCATCACCAGACCTTTGGACACATGAAGAACACAAAATCCACTATAGAGACACCTAAAGGCATAGCCATACATGTGGCTTAAGCAAACAAGACGTAAGCATATAAGAAAATATAGATGCCAGATAAACTCACAAAACACAAAGTAACCCTCAGCTCCATATATGGCCATGAGTTTCCTAGGGCACCAAGGAAGGATTTCTCAAGCATAATGAGTCAAAAACCATTAAAACTCAAATTTACACACAACAAGCTTTCAAACAAGCATAGATGCACCATTAAAACACACAAAACATCAATGTTCACCCCCAGCCCTTGTTTTGGCCGTGAGCCTCATGGGTTCCAAGAGGAGGCTTTTCAAGCGTTCCAAGTTCAAATAACATCAAAACATAAACAACCATCTAGTAAGCATGTCAAGAAACATAAGTATCACCACAAAACCACAACGTCCTCTTTTGAACCCTGACATGGCCAAGAGTTATATATGAAGGAAGAATGAATTATTTCACACATATGTTCAAGAAAATAAGGACTCAAGCTTCAAGGACACAAAACAAGTAGCTTAGGCCTTAAAAGCTCAGAAGAAAACACAAAACTCTAAACTTTTCACAAACTTTAACGGAGATAAAGGACCTTTAAAGAAAAGAGTAAAATCTGAATATAAGGTTCAGAAACCTCAAGTAACACAAACTCACAAAGAACACATGGATGAAGCCTAATAGCTGAAAAAGAAAAACCCTACTTATTGGAAGCCAGAAACCCGAAACTATGGTGGCTGGAACTTGGATTTTCTTCAAGCTTTTGAGTCTTCTTTGAGGTTGAAAACTTGAGCTAGAAGGTGAAGGAATAGGGCTCTGTGGTAGTGGAAGTTTGATGAAAGGTTTGATGTTGTCTTCTTGAGGTTTGTAAGCTAAATGATGGAGAGAGAGGGACAGAGGGTTTCGGTCACTATAGGAGGCTTTAGCTGAAGCTCTAAAAGTGTGGGGGTGAGGCTTGGGTGGTCCTATATATAGAAAAAGTGTTAGGGTTAATTGTTAGATTAAGTTACCTAAACTAGTTTAGTTAATTTGGTTAATTATCATGACTTTAATTAATTAATTTGGAAGCTTCACAAAAGTTATTTCTTATTAAAATGTTAAATCATATATGAGTTTACCTCATGATTAGTGTAAATAAGGCATTTTACCATAAACTAATTTAGTCTATACATCCTTAATTAAGTTAATTTATTATATAATAACCTAATTCTATTCATCTCTTATCAAAACATTGTTAACATATGTAGAAACTTAAACCACGCAGCAATACATGGCCTTTTAGCTATCAATTATATTTTAGGGTTTTTATTCACTAGTTTTGGTTTATGAAAATTTTATTGACATGATGTGATGATGAATGACTTGAGTTTTAATGTTTGAATAGACTTGAGTGTGTTTGAATCAATTAATGTAGTAAAAAAGGTTAATTTGACCAAAAGGTTAATTTAATATTCTACTTGATTCTTTCAAATTCTAATTAACCAAAAGGTTAATTTAATCTATTTACTTGATTCTTTCAAATTCTTAACTATTATTGTACTATCTAATTTTTCTCATAAAATTCTTATTATAAGGAGTTTATAGGGTTGTATTTTGAACCAAGGCTAATTGATTGGCTTATAGTTACATTTTTTATGTATTTTATATAATTACTAGCTTAATTAAACATAAATTAAAAAATTTACACATCTTCATGAAATGATCAGGTATTACCCTATGGTGATGAGTTACATGCCTAAGGGGTTTTAACCTCGGACCCCAACTAGGGGCATTGTTGCGGGCTAGCCTAAAGGCCCAAGATGCTAAGGGCCTAAAGGTTGCCAACAAAGGCTCAAATCAAAAACCACCTAAGAGTTGATGGTAAACAATCAAAGAAACAAATTTTAGGGGAGCCTATGCTATCCCACATGCATTTACATTCCACTTTCCTATCCCAAAAGTTTGGACTAAGGAAAAAAAAAGCTATGACCCTCTTCAAATAGTGAGGGCTTAACAACTCTCGCCTGTCACTAATGATAAAAGACGATCCTAGCCAATGACTTCATCAATGATGAGGATTTGATCCCCTCAGCTTCAATGAATAGATCTCCCTGAATGTGACCACTCTACACACAAGGAGACTCTCATAAATGTTTAGCTGACACATGAAGAAAGCCAAAAGATAATAGACTCAACCACAAAGACAAGCTCGGAAGAATGAGCTTGACACCTCTCGAAAAAGACCTCAATGGACTCTTGAGACAAAGAACTCGAAGCTTCGACAAACATAGCTATTGAATGACTTAGACCAAAGTAAATAAAACCCATGTCAAGGCAAAATGCCCCATGGAAACAAAGCTTGGAACTCAAATCCAAGCTCCTCTCGACAATCCTCTTAGAATGTGCAAGGATTGAATTCAAAGAATAGGAACGTCTGCTCCCAACCTCATATCACTCCAAATTTAACAATTCACATATTTTCCTCTAAAAGAAAAACAGTCATGGACCTTTGAATAATCGATGGTGGGGCTTTGAGATTAAACTCAACAACCCAATTCCATTCGGAATAGTTATCATCACCTCATATTTAACTCATGATGAGACATAACCTATGAATCAAAGTAAAGTAATCTCCATAGGCAATATGACACGTGATGGAACGGCATATTCAAATTGGAAAGTTATCATTCTAAAAGGATTCAGATATCAATAAGGTCATGGGACATCCAATTTTTGATGTCGCTAAACTCGCAAAATGGAATACGGATATCCACTTAAATCTTTATTTTTCCTAATAAAACTCGGCTATTAACATGAATGAAACTCGACATCCAAGGTTATAACCTCGAAACTGAGTAAGGGGCTTTGTTACGAACTAATTTATAGGCCCAATAGCAAATGGGCTGGATGATGGCGCCTAAGGCCCAAGTTGGAACCTACAGCCCGCAGATAACCTACATCCATGTGACGAAACTAGATTTCAACGGATCTTATCTTATCATCCCATAAGAGATCCTCAAGCGGTTAAAGGAAATCCTAGACAAGATGAATCCCATGAAAAGAGGAGCTCAACCGCCCCCATTCAAACTCTCATATCTCTATAAAGGCCTTCGCAACCAATGATTTAGGTATGCACACTTTTCGACTCACACAGTATCTCTTAATCCTCGTCGACATAAGCATTGGAATCATTGCAGTACCAACATGGAGCGAGGATCAACAATCTCATGTTTCCTAATCTACATCGGAGACTTGGTAATCTCTATTCTGATTTCTTAGTTCCAAATAGTGATAAAATAATAAAATAACCTATTGTAATTAATCACTACAAATAAACCTAGATTAAGCATTAATTAACCTTAATTAATCCTAGAACATTTTCTATAAATAGAACACCACCAAACGACACCCCACCCCCACACTTTGAGAACCTCAACCAAAACCAAAAGAGAGTGAAGGGACAGTTTGAAAGCATTATTTCGCCAAAGAATCTTAGCGAAAAGCATAGAAAAATTAGGAAAAATTGGCAAACACCTTGAGAGTTCTTATCTGAAGCTTGAAGCCTCATTTCATGCATCAAGGAGATTAGAAGCTTAGAGAATCACCTTCAATCTCTAGCCCAAGATCTAGGCCATAACTCCATCCAAGTAGGGTTTTTCTTTTATTTAAACTTCCAAGGCTTGGTTGCTGCTCGTTTGTGTTTTTAACGCTTGTTTACATTCATTTTCATCTTGTTTTCAATTTATTCATGCTCTTCAAAGATTTCATTTGATTTTGAAAGGATGAGAGTGGATTGAGTGTAACCTTGGTGAACTAAGGCTAAAAAAGCATTGCAGTACCATTGGCAGCTTGTTTGCTTTCCATACAAAGTATTCTCAAGTTTGCACACTTGATTTGAGGCAGTTGGAGTGAGTCCCAGGGTCAGAGTCATACATACTTCCTCACGGAGATCCCCATGAAGGAAAACAATATGTAGTCATCTTGGCTTTATATATTTTATTAATCAATGTTTAAAAAATCAATGCTAAAATTGTTTAAATTTTCTACACCACGTAAGTAACTGTTTTTGCACATTTTTAAATGTCAGAATTTAGTGTTTTATGAATAAGAGCAGAATCCAAGTTAAATAATAAAGCTTTCATGTTACTTTTTGTCCAATCCCAGTCAAGAAACAAAAAAAAATACCATTTTAAATACGGCAATTCATCAGCACAAAGAGAATTAAGAGATTACAGCCTTTACAAATAAAGGTTAGCTCAACTAGTAAGAAAGTGCAATTTGAGAGGTCTTAATAGGCTATTTGTAAATATTACAATAAGCTTTCGATTAAGTATACATAATGTGCCTCGACCCTGACTTTAAAATGGAACAATCGCCCTCCCAAAATTTGTATCTCGAAAAAGAAAGATTCCAGCATTTTGTTTTTACAGCTGACGCTGGCGACAACAAAAAGCAAAAGAAATATTGCTAAGGATACCAAACAAATTATCCCACAAATCCATATCTTAATACCTAATCAAGATCATGCAAATCAAGTGACTATTGTAACAATTAATAGCGAACGGCAAAGCTGAACAACAAAGCAGATAGAGAACAAAAGTAACCAAAGTATCAAGCGAAAAGAAAAGAAAACAACACTGACATGATAAAGGGCATAGCCCTTGAAAATATGTATGCAGTAGTAAACTTTTATTGAAGCCGAACACAGGAATCATAAAGTGGCAAAAGTAGGTGAACTAGAAGTAAACACAACATGCATCCAGCCCTTTTCATTCATATGGCGGAACATCTCCTCTCATTACCCTCCACGGACCCCAATAAAACTTTGGTCTCATGAGAGGCACAGCTTTCCCAGGGTGCTCTTCCCAATACTTTTCCTGTGTGACATTGCAAGATCCACCATATAAATTAGATTTTCATATGTAGATTCTTCTCGTAAAGTTGATACTACAATTCTATAAATTCCCATGACAATCCAAAATGTAGCAAAAGACATGGAAAATCTCATGACAACATGATTAGCAATGAATCAAGTGAAATTCATCCAAAATCAGGAATCACTACTGCACTAACAAAATCTGCAATCAGCAATCAAGTGATTCAAGGAGGGCCTCAAACACCTAGCTAACTGGCAGGTATGTTGCAATGCAAGCCTATAAATGTGGTTTAGGCCGAGGGAATCTGGCTTCCAATAATATTGCTTTAGTAATTAGATGGCTGTTTTTCATTTGGAACCTCACTCTACGTACAAGGTGATAAAGAGCAAGAATAGACCTCACCAAAATGGGTAGGATAAGCATGGGGTCAATGCTACACACACAAGACCCAAAATTTTCAATCCCACCAAATCTATGAGATTATCAATTAAACAAAGCCTAGCTATCAAATGATTGTGCAAGTAAAAGTCATCGTTTTATGTTCAGGCTGGCATGAATAAAAAGTGAACACCCCCCCCCCCCAACCCCCCCAAAGCACACTTCCAACAGCAGGTTCCCAAGTTCCCAGAGAGTAAACGTATTTGTTTGTATTAATTTAATCAAAACAAACAAACTCCTATTAATTGTTAAAGAGTCAAACAGAATAGTAAGTTAGTAACCCAAAATGCTTAAACCGAACAAAGTTTTTTCTCAATGTACGTGTGTTAGGAAACCACAGGTTTATGTAAGAAGCAATAGAAAGGAGGAAGAGTTGGCCAAGATGTGGGCCCAGCTGCATCTGGTAACGTTGCAACAGGTTGATAGGAAGTTAGTTATAGGAAGCGGGAACGGTTGTTAGGGGTGTTAGGGGAATAAAAGAGGATCTGAGGCTAGAAGGATCCTTGTCTAGTCAGTTGAGAAGAATTGTAGAGAGTTGAGGAGCTCTAACTCTTCCTCACCAGTGTACACATTCCCTGTAATACTGTATCATTGATTTTCTAGGGTTTCTCGACACATTGTCAAGAGTTCCCAGAGTAATATACAGATTTTCTTGCATTTGCGTTCTTTTCCCACTATCTCTGAACCAGTCCTAGCAATGTATTTTAGCATTTTAGATACTCTATACACGTAGATACTCTGAGCAAACATTACAGAAGAGAGATTCCAATTACAAGGTAAGGCAAGATTTTCATGATCAGCTAACAATAATTCATAACTTTAGGCGACAGCAAAGAATATTTCACTTAAAAGAAGCCTACTGTCACGTAAGGTTTGCGGTGAACAACATAGAACAAAAGCTGGGTTATTTTCTCTTCATTCGAACTAAACTAACAGTTAACACAGAACCTACAATCAAAAACTAGAATTTCATACAACTTCTAAATGAGGCCATCCTCAAGCACACTCGCAGAACTTTGACATTTTCTAAAAGCCTCCTGATTTCAAGTGGAGGCTTCAAAACCAGCTTCTGCATAAGCTACCAATGTACTAATCCGGACACTGCAAGGCAGAGCCTGTACACCATGTTCATGTCCATGATCGTTGATCATTGTTACTCAGATTTACTCAGAGATGGCTTGCAATGTCAAAATACTGTTACTTGTTGATGTTGGAAAGGTTAGAGTAATTTTAGCCATTAACAGTGTTAATTAGCCTAATAGAATTCTTTTTTGTGTTGCCAAATATCATCTCATTCTCACCTAAAAGTCGATTCTCAGTTTTCCTACAACATAAAGATAGGTGAAAACAGAAAGTAACTATTTCTTATGCATGAAGAAGAAGGAAAGAAGAATGAAAACAAAAGTAAGGGTGCCAGCATCTGAACCAACCATTACCCCCCCCCCCTTTTCTCTCTCTCTCTCTCTCTCTCTCTCTCTCTCTCTCTCTCTATTTATATATATATAAAACAATAAGTGCAGCAGAAGATGTGTGTCAAGCTTTGATTCAGCAGAAATGTACATCAAAGAGCTTTTATTAATGAAAAAATATTTTTTTCCACTAATTTTATTGATGGAAAAGCTAGTTAATATTAATATATGAAAATATAAAATCTCAACATAAGATCGAAAGTTACACAACTAAGAAATGAGCTTTTGTTTTTTTTTTTTTTTGGATAGAAAAAGATATATTATTAGCAAAGAAGAAAATGTACAAAAGAGAATAAGAAATCCTCACAATAATGCAAAATACACATCTTAGTAAAATCAAATACGAAAACCATTCACATTTTAAAATGAGAAAAGGACAAAGAAATAAGAGTGCTAAGACAGATGTTAATAAGGAAATCATCAAAAATCAATAATCTAACATCCGCTTAGAAGTTCGCAGCAAAGTACACCAAAATTCCAGCAATAGCATATTGACAACAAACAATTAACTAAAATTAGAAAAAGCATCATGAATTGTCTTTTCTATAAAAAAATGTTAACTGCTATATTCCTAAGTTCTATCTGCCTCTAAAAGTCACTGTATCATGGAAGGAAGCATATAACATAAACAAACATTATAACAAACTAAACACACCACGTTTTATTGATCATGTGGAGTGCCTGACTGGCTGTTGCACTCCTTCAAATAAGTACAGGACAGATATGATAGCAAAAAGCGTACATTGATATACTAATCTTAGGAAACTCTTCAGAGACCAAAAGCAGTGGTACATGGATCGTTGAATCCCTGATGTCCCACAATTGTGAATGTTTGTTTGAGACCCAAAAGGGCCAAAACGATCAAATCAACATTCCAAACTTACTCAGGAGAGGACGGAAGAAGAGAGGAAGAAGAGACAAAGTGCTGAGCATCAGTTACACGGTTACTCCTCTGTTTTTGCACAACAGAACAGAAGAGCTTCTTACTTTCCCCCAGAAGACGCCGTTCTTTTCCCATGGCACATTGTGCATGAGTTACACCTCTGTTTGCACACAGAAGAAGAGATGAGTTTCTTCCCTTCCAATGGCAAACCCTATGTGTGTTTGGGAAAGTTGAGAGATTAAAATTATTTCAACAATCGCTTATTTATTCAATCGCTTTTTTATATAATCGCTTATATGAAAATCAATTTATGTTTAGATGTTTTAGCTAAAAAGTAGTTTTAAGATAATCAATTTTATTTGGATTGCATGAAAAAAAGTTACTGTTATATGGTAAAATTACTTAAAAAAATATGAAATGATTGTTTATATTATATAATATTTGTTATTTAGGGTCAATTTAGTAAAAATATAGCAATTATGAAATAATCAACTTTTGCTTATAAATATAAGCTCCAAAAAATTGCTTATGCTTATAAGCTATTTTTCAACTTAAAATTATCAGCTTTAGATTATAATCTATTTTCACTTTTTGAACCAAACATGATTAATTTTTCTAAATAGCTTTTAAAAAAAAAAAAAAGCTATTTTACAAAGTACCCAAACATGCACCCTATCCTCTCATGGCACCTCTCCATGTTCCTCTGTGTTTCTTGAGAAATTCTTGTGCCCTTAGAGCACTAGGTTCAACAGTTAAGATTTGATCTAAATTATATTATATAATATTTGAACTTTAATTCAAAGGCATGTATGGTTAGACTTTCCAAATGTGTTTTAGTACATTGTAAACCCCCCCCCCAAGTGTCGTCAAAAATCAGCCATGGCCGGATGGCGTGGCGGAAATCATGAAGACCGTCATGGGAGAATGCATCTCCTAGCAAAAAATCGTGGCAGGCCATGGCACATGGCAGGCATGGCGGCAAATATCAGCCGCAGCCCCATTTTTTAAACTCCAATGGACATTTTGGGGATTTTGATGGTTGTTAATCAAACCTAAACCCCATTTGCAAGACACGAAGCCCAACCCCCATCTCTTTCTTCGCTTTCTGCTTCTCTATCATGTCTTCTTTCTCTCTTCTTTGGTTCTCACTTGGCGGAACTCCAGTGACCACAGCGGCCTTTTTCCGATGACACCACTTCCGGCGACAACCACCACCAACTGCGGCGGCCTCACCAACACCACAACAGCGAAGTGACGACCACACCAGTAGAGGTTACCTCTTCCTTCTTCTTCATCTGTTGTGTCTTCTTCTTTTTCCTTAACCTCTTGTCTCTATTTCAACTTTCAAACTCTTTTCCTTCCCTCTTCCTATTCAACTTCTTTTTTTCCCTAATCTATTCTGTTTTAGCCCTCTTATTTTTCCTTGTTCTCAAATACTTGAGGCTGAAACCTTTTTTTTTCCCAAAAAAAAATTATTTCAATCATTTTGTGTGAGTGTGCTGCTAACTTTAGTTCTAAATTTGATAGGTTAAAGAAGTTGAGCTACAATGACAAGCCAAACTGCACAAAGCAGTACTAGATCATTAGACCTAGGGTGGAAGTATGTGCACCCTGTAGAAGAAAAAAATACTAATGATATTATTTGTAGTTTCTACAGAAAGGTTATGAAGGGAAGAATTACAAGAGCCAAACAACACTTGATGGGAAAGAGTGGTAATGTTTCTAAGTGTCTAAAATATCCACAACAAGTTAAAGATGAGTTGTTGGAGTATTTGCAGCAAAAAAAGAAGCAAGAGAAATGGGGTGAGGAAGTTCAAAATGTAAGGGAGTTTGAATCTTCAGAACTTGGGGTTTGGATTATCCGAAGAGGACGCTGAAGGGATTGATGAGATCCCTAACCCGAGGCCTAAAGCGAGAAAGGGTGCTTTGAAAGGCCCAATGGATTTATTTTGTAGAAAACCCAAAACTGCAATTGCAAAGAGGAAAAAGGAGAGGTTGAGACAACAAAATAATAGAGAAGCAGGTGACAGGAAAGCAGTTCCTAGGGTTCATCAATACATAGCTCGATGTTGGTATCAAGCTAGAATTCCATTCAATTGTATCAGATTGAAGAGTTTTCGTGATATGTTGGCATCCATTGGAAGCTTTGGTCCCAATTTGCTTGCTCCATCTTATCATGACATAAGGGTTCCACTTTTCAAGAAGGGGTTGAACTACACTAAAAATATGATGAAAGATCATAAGGAGCAATGGAGAAAACATGGTTGCTCCATCATATCAAATGCCTGGACTAATAGGAAGCAGAGGTGTCTTATTAATTTCTTGATGAACTCTCCTGCTGGGACAATGTTTGTTAAGTCTGTTGATGGATTTGACTTTGTAAAGACTGGTGAGAAGTTATTTGAGCTGCTTGATGCTCTTGTGGAGGAGATTGGAGAGGAGAATATTGTTCAGGTTATAACTGACAATGGAAGCAACTATGTTTATGCGGGCAAGATGTTGGAAGATAAGAGACCGCATCTCTATTGGACTCCTTGTGCAGTCCATTGCTTAGATATGATGCTAGAAGATACTTGAAAGCTTCCATTGATAAAGAAGACAATCAAAAGAGCAGTTTCTCTTGTTGGCTTCATTTATAGCCACTCTAGGACCTTGAGTTTGTTGAGACACTTCACAAACAAGAAGGAATTGGTAAGGCATGCGGTCACAAGATTTGCAACTTCATTTCTATCATTGGAGAGATTTCATCAAGAGAAAACAAATATTAGAAAAATGTTTACCTCCGATGAGTGGATGAGAAACAAGTTGTCTAAAGAGGCAAAAGGAAAAGAAACAACAAAAATTGCAATTATGCCTTCCTTTTGGAATCATGTGAGATACACCCTTAAAGTTATGGCTCCTCTTGTTAGGGTGCTTCGACTTGTTGATGGTGAGAGGAAACCAGCTATGGGTTATATCTACGATGGACAAGGCAAAAAAAGCCATTATGAAGTCATTCAAGAATGATGAAAGCAAATACAAAAATGTGTTTGCAATAATTGATAATAGATGGAATTGTCGATTTCATAGACCATTGCATGCAGCTGGTCATTTTTTGAACCTGGAGCTCTACTATGCCAACTCGACATTGGAGTTTGATTTGGAAGTTACAAATGGGTTGTATGAATATATTAAGAGGTTGGTGCCAAGTCGGAAGATGCAACAAAAAATATTGATTAAGCTGCCAATTTATAAGTAATAGAGACTAGAGAGAAGAGAGAGAGACCGAGACTAAGAAAGAGTGAGAGAGTTTAGATCTGAAACATGAAAATGTTATTCTAATGATGAAAGAGTACAAGTGAACATATATAGTGCATCAATGAAGTGAAATATTGTTCAGTTACACATGATAGTTGTCACTAATTGACAGCTGTAACTATCTAGGGAAGGAGTGATCCTCTACATGCAAGACTACACTAAGTCACTAGTTTACTCTATTATGCCCCCTCAATCCAAACGAGGCCTGATCCTTGGTAGTCAGCTGCTGTAAATTTCTGACCATAACTTTGTTCCTGAGCCATGAAAACTTTGACTTGGATACTGCCTTGGTTAGGAGATCTGCTGGTTGATCTGTGGATGGAATATGTGCAATCAGCAGCTTCCCTTGCATCACCTTTTCTCTAGCAAAGAATAAGTTGAGCTCTATGTGTTTTGTTCTAGAGAGTAAGACTGGATTGTGGGAGATCATAACTGTGCTCAGATTATCACAATAAACAACTGGTCTCGATGAAGGAACCCGTAGCTCTTGAAGGAGTGACTGCAGCCACAAGATTTCAACAGTGATATCAGCCAAACTTCTATATTCTGCCTCTGTGCTTGATCTGGCCACTAATGGTTGCTTCTTGGACCACCAAGATATAAGGTTTGGACTAAGAAAAACACAAGCACCTAATGTGGAGCACCTATCATCAACATCGGATGCCCAATCAGCATCGCAAAAGCCCCTTAAGGCTAGAGGCTGTGTTGACTTGACTAGATGAAGACCATATTGAAGGGTGCCTATATCTTAGTATGCGCTTCACTGCCTTCCAATGGCTCTCCAATGGCTAAGCCATAAACTGACATGCTTTGTTCACACTATAGGAAATTTCTGGTCTGGTCACTGTAGCATATTATAAGGCTCCAACTATGGAACGGTAGAGAGTGGGATCTGAGAGTTGGTCACTTCCATGCTTAGACAGTTTTAGCCCCGAAACCATGGGAGTGGAAATTGCTTTAGCCTTGTCCATCTTACACTTGATCAACAAATCTCTGATGTATTTCTGCTGCGACAGTAATAATGAGCCATCATGTAGGCGATGTACTTCAATACCCAGAAAATAGCGAAGATTTCCAAGGTCCTCGAGAGCAAATTCTGAATTTAGTTTAGTAATGAGATTCTGCATGAAGTCTGCTGAGGCGCCTGTGATTATTATGTCGTCAACTTAGACCAACACATAGGTAGAGATAGAACCATGTGTATGGATAAAGAGTGAGGGGTCACACTTGCTACTAGAGAACCCAAACTTGAGTAAAGCTACTGCCAACCTTTCAAACCAAGCCCTAGGGGCTTGTTTCAACCCATACAACGCCTTGTGCAGTTTGCACACCAGATTAGAACCATTGGAGAACCCCTCAGGTTGAAGCATGTAGACCTCCTCATTGAGTAATCCATTAAGAAAGGCATTATTTACATCCAATTGGTGAATGCCCCAATTGTGAGATAGGGCCAAGGTAAGAATGGTTCTAATGGTGGCAAGTTTGACCACTGGTGAAAAGGTTTTAGAATAATCAAACCCTACTTGCTGATGAAATCCTTCTGCCACTAACCTGGCCTTAAACTTATGAATGGACCCATTAGGATTTTCCTTCACCCTAAAGACCCACTTGCAACTGACTGGTCGCCGACTAGGGGGAAGTGGGACCAAAGACCAGGTGCCATTTCGTTAAAGGGCCTTATACTCTTCTGTCATGGCTGCCAACCAATGAGGAGAAGCTAGAGCTTCCGTCACTGACCAAGGCTCTGAATAGGTTACAAGGGCATGATGAGGGAGTGGATTGAGGGCTGTTTGGGACCTAGTGATCATAAGATGAGGAGCTAAGTCAGTGGGGGAAGAAGTGGTTGACAAATGAGACGAAGGATATAGGAACTTGGTGAGGAAGAATAAGAGGATGAGGAAGGAGTTGTAGTAGGTGTTGTGAGAAATGGAATGGGTGACGCAGTATGAGGGAGGTTGGGGGAGATGGAATGGTGGGATGAAGGAGAAGGGTGAATAGGTGTGGGAAACTGATACGAAGAATGCAAGGAAGGATGAGAAGCATTGGAGGGAGTAGGGTTCGGAGAATTGGGTGGGTGGGGAATCTTGATGATGACAGTAAGGGGGTAATTGGAGTGTGAGGAGGATGGGAAAGAGGGTTTGGTAATATGCTTCTGGAAGGGAAACCAAGACTCATGAAATAGGACATCCTTAGAAATATACACTCTGCCATTAGTGTCCAGACACCGATAACCTTTGTAGTGGGCACTATATCCTAAGAAAACATATTCGAAGGAGTGAAAATGAAATTTATGGCGATTGTAGGGTCTTAAAAAAGGGAAATAGGCGCACCCAATAACTTTGAACATAGTGTAATCTGGTTTCTTGTACGAACGCTCACAGGGAGAAGCCGTGACAAGTGATTAACGGGAAATGCGATTGATGACGTGTGTGGCAGTGGCCACAGCATCATCCCAAAATTTTAGCGGCATAAAAGCCTATGCTAACAGCGTAAGTGCTGTTTCAGTGATATGCCGATGTTTTCGCTCAACAGAACCATTTTGTTGATGTGTGTGAGGACAAATGAGACGATGAGTAATGCCATGCGTGCGGAAAAGTTTGAAAAAGCACGAAATTTGCCCCCCTAATCAAATTGAACAGATTTGATTGAAAATCAAGTTGTAATTCAGCCACTACCTTTAATTGAAGAAAGGCAAAAAATGCTTCTAATTTAGATTTTAAGAAATAAACCCAAGTGAAACGAGAAAAGGCATCAACAAAGGCAATATAAAGGCAATATAATAGCGATAGCCTTGAGAGGAAAGGACTGGGGCTAGTCCCCATAGGTCAGTGTACACTAATTCTAAGGGAAAAGAGTAAGAGTTGAGGGAAGTGGAAGAGGGAAAGCGATGAAACTTCCCCAGACAACATGCTTTACACAAATCAATAGTCATTTTATTAGAAAATGGAATATTACAATTGTGTAAAATGTGAGATACAACGTTTTTGGATGCATGTCCTAGTCTATTGTGCCACAGCTTGAAGGCATTAGGCGTATTATTTACAAAAGAATGAGCAACAGATACATGGAAATGTGAAAAAACATTGGAATGTGAAACATCTTGAGTTCTAGTAGAACCAGACGGAAGAGAGGTGTGCACAGGCTTTAAGTGTTGAAGCTGGAAGGGGATGAATTGATAGAAGCCATCGTGCCTATAACACCTCTCAGCAGCACTTCTTTAGTGACTTGAGATTTGACAAAACAATGATATGGATGAAATTCAAAGAACACATTATTATCACGAGCTAGTTTACTCACAATAATTAGGATTTTAGTGATAGAAGGAACATAAAGTAAATCACGCAGATGAAGAGGTGTAGTAGATGAAGTAGAGGAAATAATCTTAGAGTGACCAACATGAGAGATGGACAAACCTTGTCCATTCCCTACATGGAGCTGGTCTGATCCATGGTAGGGTGAAGCATGCATTAGATTGTGAAATTCTGGAGTAACATGGCTGGATGCGCCAGAAGCAGGGTACCAAGCAGCATCCACCATAGAGTCAGGTATGGCCACTGATGCAGAGTGACTAAAGTAAGAAGGTGCAGGACTCGACACCTTTGCAGGAGGAGGGATAGGCAGTGGAAGGAGTTGGTGGAGGAATGTAGTGAGGAGAGTAAGTAGTGGTGAAATGAGCATATGGAGGTGGAGGAGGTGGAGACAGAGTGAAGTTTTGATCAAACCTGTGCCAGCAATTGAAGCTAGTGTGACCTGTTTTGTGACAGAGTTGACAGGTGAGAGAATTCCGCCCGGAAGAACGACCACCACGGCCTCAGAAGCCACGACCCCCAGATCGGCCACCGAGGCCACCGCGATAACATGAGAACATCTGCAATGCCTGAGAATTAACTAATCCAAATGAATCTCCAAAAGCAACATTAGTGTCACGATTTGCAACGTGAGCTTGAAGTGAGGAAGAATTCAATTTTTGAGTTGCTTGTTCTATACGAGCCTCCTGCGCCAAAAGGTGAGCCTCAACTTGCACCACAGAGTACGGCTCAATGCGCGTAGTGATAAATGTGACGAAGGCATCACATTCATTTGAGAGACCTCCAAGAATTACTTCAATGTGCTCCAATTCAGACACAGAGCAACCAATGGAGACCAAAGCATTCACCAAAGCTTTGATACGGAGGAGATATTCGGAGACCGGCGTGGAACCTTTGGACGTATTTCGAAGTTCCGTCTTCAATTGTTGCACTTGAGCTCTTGTGTGTGAGGCGAAGTAGGTTTGGATTTTCTCCCAAACCTGCCACGTGAACTCACACTCCACCACGTGCATAAGGATTGACTCAGTCATTGAAGCCATCAGCCAAGAAAGAAGCAACTAATCTTGTTGCTCCCACAGAAGAAACTCCTCAAAGGCGCGATTTGCAAGTGCATCTTCCGGTGATGCAAACCGCGATGGAATTTTGGCAGTGCGGTCGATGTAGTGGAAGAGATTATAGCCTTTGGCGGTGGCGAGAACTTGACGTCGCCACAGGAGGTAGTTCTTATCATCAAGTTTGATCGCAAGCAGTTGTGAGAAGGTGACTCAGTGCGGTGGCGGAAATAGCGCCTAAGAGATCGGCGAAGCTTGCGCCGTCGCCGACAAAGCTTGCGCCGTTGCTGGAGAAGAAGAAGCGGTGGAGGCACCAATTGGGTTGGTCTCAGGATCCTGGCATTGAGCCTTTTTAAGCTCTTGATACCATAATAGAGACTAGAGAGAAGAGAGAGACCGAGACTAAGAGAAAGCAAGAGAGTTTAGATCTGAAATATGAGAAATGTTATTCTAATGATGAAAGAGTACAAGTGAACATATATAGTGCATCAGTGAAGTGAAAATGGTTACTATTCAGTTACACGTGACAGTTGTCACTAACTGACAGCTGTAACTACCTAGGGGAAGAGTGATCCTCTACATGCAAAACTACACTAAGTCACTAGTTTACTAGTTTACTCTATTAATAAGAGTGCTCGTGGTCTTTTTGGAACTAACTTTGCAAAATCACAAACAAAAACTCTTGCACCTGGTGAGAAGAATACAACTTTTAGTTTTCAAATTTCTTTTAATTTTAAACTTTGAGCGATTTGCTCATACAGCCTTCTTTGGATTTTTAGCTCAATGTCGGTGAATGTACGGGCATTCAGCTCCAAATAAACAAAACTAAATACTGAAAAATAATGCCAATGACAACAAAATTCAAATTCAAAATTGAAAGGAAAGGGAGGTTTTAGATAACTGATTGAGGAGTCCTATATCAAGATCTTGTAAGGAAAGTGAGATACAAACAAAGCAAACCAAAAATCAAGATTCCTTTGAAAATTCTAACTGACATTCAATTTAAAGCATCCAAAGTTCAACAACCCCAGCCAGCATCTGAAAATGAAAATGGCAAAACTTGCAATCCCATTTTCTTGCATTATCTTGGAAACCAAAGAGCAACAGGAACAGGGAAAAAAAATGTAAGCTGGTTATTAGGAACATAAAGTAAGTGAAAAAGAATGACAGTAGTTATTCATTGAAACAAATTGCCAAGTTTAGCTGCAGGATGAAAGCAGTCGGAAAAACCAATAAAATCGTGTTTTCTAGCATCCAAATTCTTATCTATTAAAAACTTTGGCATTCAAACGTGAGAGAGAGAACCCATTCACAAGCAAACCCCATTTAGAGCAGCCACAGTTGAATTCAAAATTTCTAAACATCCCAGGTTCATTCACCAAGACAAACTAAATCCCCAGTTGTTATTTATTCTCTCGAAGGGTCAGTTTAGTATGGGGATAAATATAGGAGAGAAGATTTCATGGATTGGATTAATGTGTACTTTTACATATAAAAGTGTATATAAATTTAATCCGTAAAATTTTCTCCTCCCATACCAAACTGACCCTAAGGATCACTATTGTTCAATCAAGCCCATCACACCACTATTGGAGAAGCCACTGCTTTTAGAGCCTACCTCCAAGGAACTACCCAAACAACTACCATTTGTCACACAACAAAAGTTTCACCATTTTCTCCTTACAAACCCATCACACAACGCAAATAATGAACATCATTTGGCACAATTATTTATCTAAAACTACTCATGCCCAATTAGTGCCACAATTGAGACAAAAAAAATAAAATAAAACAAAATAAAAATAAAACAAAAACAATAACAAACGGATATAGAAAATTAACAAGAGAATAAAAAATAGAGAAGATAATAAAACAAGAACCTTGTAGAGCTGTTCAGTGATAGCAGCACCAATGACTCCAGTGTAGAAAGCAGCAATATAAATAGTGACCAAGGGAGTAAAGGATTTGGGCCTTCTATAAGGCGCCACCATGTCCCAAAGGAAGGTTTTCTCCCATTTTGTGTACAAATAGTCTGCATATTTTCTCCACACGTAGCTTGCCATTTCAGTGGCTTCCCCTCCGGTGATCACTGTTCAGAATCTATAGAGTTCGAGAGAAGGAGTCAAGACCACTTGTCGGGGTAGGAACAGGCCACGCCATAAACAGGCGAAGCCTGCATCAAAGACACTGGGCTGAACCTGGCGTGGTATCTGTCAAAGGCCTTATTTTTGGCCTGGCCTGCTTGAGAGGCCTGGCCTAACCTAAAGCCTATTTCCAAAGCCTGCTTTCGAAAAAAAAGTAAACAAAATAGGCCTTCAGGCCAAGGCCTTCATTTAGACCTAAATAGACCAAGGCCTTTGAACACACATTAAATAGGCCTTAAAAAGGCCTTCACAAAGCACTTTAACTTCCCAGGGGAACTAGAAATCAACATCATATAAATCTTATTGGCACTATTTCAATTACTACTAAATCAACATACATGATGTGATAAAGAGCATGCATTATGCTACTCAATTCTTGCAACAAAATTACGTAACCATAAACCCTTATTCGTAATGGTCAAATGAGAATTAGTTTAATGGCATTTCAATTTACAAACATGGCCGAACTGGTACAAATAATTCATGAGCTCAACAAAAAAAAAAAAAAAAAAAAATCAACAAAACTTAAAACAAAAATGCTAACGCTTTGGCTCAAGCTACTGCAAGCAAACACAACATGCTTTGTCCTTTGAATCATTCATAGACCCATCATGATATAACCCACTGATATGCCCTAAGTTCCTAACCAACACATTGCACAGCACATGGGAATCAACACACTGAGAATACAAAACAAACATATCAAAATCAAAACAAAAAAAAATAAATAAATAAATAAATAAAAGATTAGAAACAGCATATTACATATTAGACGCAACAATGAACTCTCAGGGACTTGGGGCGGGGACGCAGGTCGGCGTTGCCGGACTGCGTGCGGTGGTGGACGGCGGACTAAATGCGACTGCGACTACGACTGTGCTGCCACCAACTAACCGATGCGGTGATGGGCGGCGGGTTTGTGCTCGCGACAGTGGCTTCCGGTGTACGATGGTGGACTGCGTGCGTTGGTGGACGACAGACTCAATGCGACTGCGATTGCGGGTCGTGGACGACGGGTTTGTGTGATTGTGGGTGGTGGAATCAAGTTCGTGCAGCAGCTGGAGAAGAGTCGAAGGTAATGGTCTCCGCAGTTTTAGTTGTTTCTAGGGTTACCGACTTAGAGTGAGTTTGATTGTGATTTTTTTTAACCAAAAAAAAAAAAATATTTTTTATCGAAAATACGGTGTTTATATATTTAAATAATTTTTAAAATTTAATTAAAATCTTAAACGAATCTGTGAGTTTTTTGTAAAAATTAATTTTCTATCTTTTTAACTATATTTAAATTTGTTTCATATTTAAAAAAATTAAATTTAATTTTTATATATAGTGAAAAAAGTTAAAAATTAATTTTTTTAAAAAGTTATTCTTTTTAATTTTGATTAAAAAATTAAAAATAAATTTTCTTAAAATTTTAATTATTTATAAAAAATTATTTAAATCTACAAAAATTAATTTTTTAATAAAAATAATTTTTTATCCAAAAAATACTAAATAAATACACTCAAAATTTAAGTTTTATAATCACTTTTTTTTTCAAAACACAAACACACTTTTAATAGATTGTTTTATTATTTTTTTAAATTATATCCTATATTTAATCTATAAATATATACTAATTATGATAACAAAAGCACAAGGAGCAAGGTTAGCTTAGTAGCAAGGTAAGTGCCTTTGGTATACATCCTACATGACCCTGTTTTGAATTCTAATTAATATAAATTAAAATTAACTTAAATATATTTTGGTTCTAAAAAAATTAGTAAATTTTGATTTAGTCCTTATTATTAATTTGACTTCATTAAATAATAATGTGGATGACGGAGAGTCACGCTATCCTATGATATTAGCCCTTATGAATTTTAGTTTTAGTCCCTAAAATTTTTTATTTTTTGGTTTTGATTTAAATATTTCCAAAAATTTTAGTTTTAGTCCCTACCATTAATCTGCTTTCGTTAAGTGATGATATGAATGACAAAGAGTTACATCACATTTCTTATGGAGTAGTATAAATATGATTTTAATTCCTAAAATTATAAATCATTTTAGTTTTAGCCATTACAAATAATAAAAAATAAATAAATTAAAACTTCTCTACTCTTCCCCCATTCTCTAGCTCTCACCTTCTTCCTCCTTCCATTGCCTTTTAGGCCCTACCAGCAAAGGAGTTACCGTCCAAACTTTATCTAATACAAAATGAAAAACAGTCCCAAAATAGCCCAAACCTAATTCACACTTAATTTCAGCACCAATAGAATAGAAAAAAAATGACATAGCAAAAACAAAATTTAGGGCATAGCAATGCAAGAGGGGAAAAAGAAGGGTATGGAGCTAAAAAAAAGGAAAAGCACGATCAACGACAAAAGAGGATAAAGCTGGTGTTATGCCAATGAAGAGTTGATGGCGAGATGGTGATTCTATAGTAGTCGAGATATGGCGCAATAACATGGTAGTTCATAGCTGAGCTTGCACAAGGAGCAATTGATGGCTAAGGGACAATTATGTGGTTGACAAGGAGCCAAGATGACATGGCAGAGGAATGATTTACGATACTGAGGAAATTTCTTGTTAGACAATGGCAATTGACGGCCCAATTGTGTAGCAATCTATGGCTACATGATGGAGACTTAGATGGCGATATTGTCATCGCAGCGATGGTTAGGCAGAGGATGTGATGGCGATGTTGTGCTCACAATCTCTTTATGGAGAGGAAGGAAGTAGGTAGGGGAAGGTAGTGGGGCCAAAGGGAGAAAAGAAGGGGTTGGGTGGGGAAGCAAAGCGAAGAAGAAGGGGAGAGGGTACGATGGGGTTGGAGGGAGATTATAGTGGAAAAAGGTGTTAGTTTTTTTTTTTCAAAAAAATTTAGAAGGACTAAAAACCAAAACTTTTGGAAATGTTAGGATCAAAACCAAAAAAAAAAAAGGACTAAAATCAAAATTCACGGACACTAATATCATATTTAAGCTACTACATTGAAAAGGTGACATGACTCTCCATCATCCACGTCATCACTTAATGAAAACAAACTAATAGTAGAGACTAAAATAAAAAACTGTTTGGAATATTTGGATAAAAAAAATTCTCAGGGATTAAAATCAAAATTTGCTAATTTTATGAGGACCAAAAACATATTTAAACCTTTAAAGTTTTACCTAATAATTGAGAGGCTTTAGAAAGAGCCTGGGCCTCATCCCTTTAAGTAAATAGGCTTTTTATTTTTGTATTAGGGAGGGCCCTAAGGCTCAAGAGAAAGAAATACAATCAAACTCTAACCAGAGATAGAAATGAGACAAGGTGTTGATGCCCCCTTGAAACATCAGACAAGACCAAGGAAAGAATCTCAATCAGAGGCGAAGACCATGTTTGAAGATCACTTGTAGGATTGAAGGCCCAATTGGTAAGGTCATCTACTACTTTGCTAGCTTTTTTATAGGAATGGTTGAAAGTGATAGTCCAAGTTAACTCCAAGAGATAAGAAATCTTCCGAACAATTTTGGTAAAGGTGGGATAGCAGTTAGGTGGGTATTTGATAAAGGCTAGGGTAGTTTTGGAGTTACTCTCCACTTCAATGAGATTGAAACCTTGATCCCGCACAAACTAGAGACCTTTGAAGATGGCTTGAAGCTCTGCTATAATAGCACAGTTATAACACAAGAAAAAAGCAAAGCTGAATAACCATTTTCCTAAGAATCTCTTAGTCAAGATCGACATAAAAGGTAATGGAAAGTCAAAGTAAAAAGAAGGATGTATATGGATGAATGTAGTTGCTGTTGAATGGAATTTTTTGATGAATATAGAATAAAGAAAAAATGATCGAAGGAATGGCAAGTTGAATGACATGAATCCTAATATGAAAGGCATCTCACCAAGAGTCAGAAAGGTGATATTCTACCAAAATGAAGGGCTAAGGTTAAGGAAGAACTTGTTGTTGAAAGGTAGAAGGATGAAATCAAAAGAGAACATGAACAAATGAATTTGCCCTTGTTGGACTAAGTTTTGATGATAAGTGTTGCTCGAAGATAAGTAGTTGGTAAGAGCTCATAGGAACTCAAGTAAATATCCTCTTGTTTTAGTCTTAATTTGTCATTTGATTCAATTTCACATTTATAGTTTGATTTTTGTTATTTATAGATAATCAATATACTTGTTTGTTAATTCTATTAATGTTGTTTATTTCTTTGTTCCCCATCTTTATTTACTTCATTTTGTTTATCATATAGGCATGCAATCGCATTATCGACACTTATAAAAATCTGAGAACCCATCAAAGGAACCACTTCTATTCCCCAAATTAAGATCCGTAAGCAAATTGAGTCGACCACACCTGCGGTTGATGCTCAAGGTTGATCACCACCGCCCCCCTTTTTTTAAATGTAATTGAACTATCCCGAATCTTGGGCTTATTAATGAAACTAATTGTATGCTTTTTTCTTTCGCCTAAGTAACTTGAAGGGAACAATAACGCTATTGCAATTGTCAATTACTAACTTACCAAGGTTAAACAAAGAACTCAGCTTTTCAAAACTAAGTTTGAAATTTTCGCAGTTCTTATCCTGGCTTTAAATGCTCAGAAAAATTTTACTAGTCCGAGGTAGAAACTTGTAGGTAAAAAACTGGCTAATAACTTTTCAAGGTAAAAATTTTAATACCATCGTTACCCGAAGTGTCCAACCTAGATATTTACGTGTTTTTCGACCAAGGGGTGATCAGTCCCTTAGGATTACACATGATTAAAACATCAAATATGACAAGGAAGGAGAAAGAATGCATTTTTATTTATAAAAATGTGAAACCAAGTAGCAGTGTATAGATATATCACTTGGCCTATGAAAACATCACCTCATTAAAACCTCCTCAAGAAAAACCTGAGGTAGGAAAAAGAGTACACCGGCTTTTCATGGTCTATACATAAAATTTCCTCAAGTTCAAGCTAATCCATGACCTCAAAACTTGGGATCCAGATAAAGTAAAGAGCTTATATACCCTTTTTCCCAAAACTTCAACAATCTTTTATGGTCCTTTCCAATTCGCTGCAAGTTTTCTATGACCTGGGGTAGGAGGCATGATGTTAGCCCCTCATAGAACCAAGTACCTTTCTTTGAATTTATGAGGTACCACAAAAGAATTGTATCTCTTTGCCACCCTTTGTTTCAAGGCATTTTTCCTAATGTGCTCCATTTCTTTGGCTTTACTAGAGAGATCAATCTCCTCTCTTATAGACTCAGAATTATTAGATCGGAAGATAACCCTTGGACTTGGTTCTCCTACTTAGACTGGGATAATGGCATCGACTCCATAGATAAGCTTGAATGGAGTTTCTCCTATGGTCAAATGGGGAGTTGTTTAGTACGATTATAGAACACTCCCCTGTTCGTTCGCCCATAATCCTTTCTTATCTTCGAGTCTTTTCTTTAACCCACTAAGTATGACTTTGTTGGCTGCTTTTACTTGCCCATTGGCTTGCGAATGTTCAATCAATGTGAAAATGGTGTTCGACTTTGTAATTTGATAGAAAATCTCGGCATTTACTATCAGTAAATTGGGTTTCATTATCTATAACTACAAATTCTGGTATTCCAAATCAGGTGAAAATATTTCGCCAAACAAACTTTCGAGCTTGCGTAGCTGTGATGGAAGAAAGTGGCTCTGCTTCTATCCACTTCATAAAGTAATCAACAACGACAATCAAATATTTCACCTGCCCCGCTGCCAGGGGAAAGGGATCTAAAAGGTCGATCTCCCATTTAGAGAATGGCCAAGGGGACATTATTGTTGAAAGCTCTCCTGCGAGAGCAACGTGGAAGTTTGCATGCTGTTGACACTTCAGGCATTTCTTTACAAATTCCACAGCATCTTTTGTCATCATACGCCAATAATACCCAACTCGTAAGATTTTTAATGCCAACACCTTTCCTTTGGAGTGATGGCCATAAGACCCTTCATGAACTTCCTCAAGCATGGGATTAACTTGATCTGGATTGAGACATTTCAACAAGTGTTAGGAAAGGCCTCTCTTGTACAACTGACCTCTGACTATGGTGTAATATGAAGCTTCTTTAGCAAATCTTTTCGCACTGACAGAATCATTAGGAAGAACTACGTTCAACAAGTATTGCATGATTAGAGCCATCCATCTCTGTTTTTCCTCAATTGCCATTACTGAAGATGGTTCCGCTATGGAAAGGGCTTTTAAACTCTCTTGAATTAAGCTTCTATTATTTCCTCCCATCTTTATACTGGCCAACTTAGAAAGAATGTCTGCTCGGATATTTTCTATTCTTGGCACGTGTCAGACCTTGGCAATGTCAATTTTCTTCATCAACTCTTTTACTCTAGCCAAGTATTTTGTAGTAATGGATCCTTGGCTTGAGAAGTTCTAGAGACATGTGACGTTACGATCTAGGAATCACAACAGATCGTAAGCCTTGTAGCTCTGACATCAGAAGTGAGTTGAAGCCTAGCTATCAATGCTTCATATTCAGCTTGATTGTTAGAACCAGGAAATCGAATTTGATAGACATTTCAATCATAATATCTCCTTCTCTTTCCAAAATAATTTCAGCTCCACAACCTTTTGTGCTCGAAGCTCCATCTACATACAACATCCAAGTTAGATCGATGGATTCTTTTTCATCCACCATTTCTACAAGGAAGTCAACCAAAACTTGGGCTTTGATTGTAGTTTGAGGTTCATGTTAGATATCACACTCTGAAAGTTCAACTGACCATGTTACCATTCTTCCTGCGAGATCCAGTTTTTGAAGCAATTGCCGAATGGGCTGATCTATCCTAACAATGATGGTGTGAGCTTGGAAGTATTCTCGGAGATGTCGAGCTATAAAGACTAAGGCTAAAGCCACTTTCTCCAGCTTTTGATACCGTATTTCTAGCTCATGCAAAGTCTTGCTAACAAAGTACACCAAAATTGTTGCTTTTCATTTTCTCGGACTAATAGGCCGACTACTGCCAAATCACTTATGAGAAGTACAAGCATAGTGGACTACTAGTCTCAGGTTTACACCAAATCAGGGGACTCTAAAAATAAGCTTTGAATTCTTGGAACACGGCTTCACATTCCGATGTCCATTCAAATTTGCTTTCTTTCCTTAATAAATGAAAGAAAGGCGATGCCTTCCAAGCTAATGCTACCAAAAATCTAGAAAGAGATACTATTCTCCCCTTCAAGCGTTGGACATCCTTTACTAAGCATAGACTTTTCATTTCCAATATTGCCCTACATTAATCAGGATTGGCCTCAAATCCCTGATATGTAAGCATGAAGCCCAAGATCTTCCCTACTTCAATAGCAAAAATGTATTTATGAGGATTCAACCTCATCCTGTGCCTTCGTAGTCATCCAAATACGATTTCCAAATTTGGCAGGAGTTCCTCTTCTAGTTTTGTCTTTACCAGCATATCGTCTATATAAACCTCTATTAAAGTTCCGATGTGCTAGGCAAAAATTTTGTTCATCAATCTCTGATATGTGACTCCTGCATTCTTCAACCCGAGAAGCATTACTTTATAATAGTAATTTCCTATTAGGGTGATGAATGTGGTTTTCTCCTTGTCCAACAGATACATTGGGATTTGATTGTACCTCGAGTATACATCCAAGAAAGAAAGAAATTAGAACTCGAACGTCATGTCAACTAATCGGTCGATACTTGGCCAAGGGTAAGAATCCTTTGGGTAGGCTCTGTTGAGGTTGGTATAGTTGACACACATTCGTCACTTCCCATTGGACTTTTTTACCATAACTACATTTGACATACATCACTTCTTTGATGAATCCCATATCCAACAAGGATTGAACTTCTTGTGCTTTGTCCAAGCTCATTTTCCTTCTTTTTTGAGCTACAAGGGGTACATTGGGAAAAATGGACAACCGATAGCTCATGAAATCTGGATCTATCTCGAGCATATCTGTTGTAGTCCAGGCAAACAATTCCATATTTTCTCTTAAAAAAAGCCACCAATTTCTCTTTAAAAGGGAACGGGAGGCTCTTGTTTATACGAGTTGTCTGAAACCCATCTAATCTTATATGTACTTTTTCAAACTCTCCATCTAGCTCAGGTCGTTTTGTTTCTTGCCGACCTTGAACATCCAAGTCTATTAACATGACTTTCGATGAATTCGGAAGGTGGTCTTCTGCTTCAGTCTTTTTTTCTGGACCACTTCCAAACTTACATTGTACCATCTACGAGTTGCAGCCTGATCAGCTCTCACTATGGCTATTTGTCCATCATCAGAAAAGAACTTCATCGTTAAACATGTAGTTGAGACAATAGCCCTAATCTTATTCAAAGTTGGTCTTCGAAGAGTCACATTGTATGCTGATGGGCAATCAACAACCAAAAAGTCGACTTTGATGGTTCGCGACTTAGGTCGGTTACCCAAGGTCACATGCAGAGTGACAAATCCATCAGGATAAACTGTTTCCCCAAAAAAACCCACTAGCCCTTCCTTGTAACTTTGTATGTTGGAGTTTTATAATCCAAGTTTATCGAAAGCATCTCAAAATATTATATCGGCAGAACTTCCTTAATCAATAAAGACTCTTTTGACTTCGGCATTCATCATCTTAGCCGAGATGACCATAGGATAGTCATGCCTAGGAACCACTC
This sequence comes from Pterocarpus santalinus, assembly GCA_031439595.1. NCBI lineage: Eukaryota > Viridiplantae > Streptophyta > Magnoliopsida > Fabales > Fabaceae > Pterocarpus > Pterocarpus santalinus. The sequence goes on from CM062525.1 coordinate 27,249,915, forward strand.
CTTTCAAATCAGAGCTACAGAATACTATCTCGGGTGTACAAGATGGTTTGTGAGTTTTTTGCATCTTCGATGCAGATAGGCTCAAAACCTCTTGGAGATGCTTTTTACAGGCCATCTTTGTTATGCCGCCTCCCGCAAATCTTCCAGATATAACGTTAATTATTCTGATTCCATTTTCTTCCTCCGTTCTTCATTAGCTCAGTAATCATCTGAGATATTTTGAAACTGAGGGTTCCGTTTATCATTATCTTTGACTAAGGAGGCTCTTCTTTTCTTTAGCCTTTGTTGGGAGGCAATCTACCTCGCCAGCCTTCTTTCTCAAATTAGCTGCTCCATAGCATCCTAGAAATCATAGCAATCTTCTATTTTGTGTCCAAAGCCATTGTGATATTCACAAAATAGGGACATATTAGTACTAGCCCTTGTTCAGATTGCCTTTGGCTTTGGGAATCCCTCCACCTACCTGACTTCCTTGTACAAATCGGCTAGGGACACATTGAGGGGAGTATAATCATGAAACCTTTCGACCCTCTGTGCCCTAGGCTCTTTCTTTTCATGCTTTTCATGCTATATACCCTGCTTCTTCTATGCTTGGTTTTTTGCCGAGCTTGCCATTGTTGGATGGGATAGCATAAGAAGGAAGGGTTGAATTGTGCTTTCAAGATGTTTTAATATCTAAAAACTTTCATCAAAATAATCTATCTTAAGTTCTAACTTGGATTGCGGAAGTAATTATGTTAATTTATGAAACAGTTTAGTTATATGTAAAATAGAAATAAACTTTGTTTTAGATAGAGATTAAACAGAGTTGAACCTATGTGATAAATTTAAATAAGAAGATCAGAGATAGAGATAATCACACCAAAGATTTTTATACTGGTTCGGCTAAACCACTTGCTTATTTCCAGTCCCCAACTCTTTGTTGAGATTTTATACTTTGAGTATTCTTTGTCTAAGCTTCTCCAAGCTTCTTACAAGCGAGTAGTCTTTTTCTAGCCTCTCCGAGCTTTACAAACAAGAAGCATTTTCTTAGCCTCTCCAAGCTTCTTATTGACCACTATTGGATCCAGATACAATTGATGTGAATGATATGTTTTTTTTAAACACTCACACTAACTTTCTTAATTGAGCTTTTGACAATGAATTACAATGTGTGAGACTTTTCTAAATTCTCAAAGAGAGAATATTATCTATTATAGACTAAAAGAGAAGATTTTCTTATATCCTAAAGTTACGATAAGTAACTTCCTGGTGCTTTAGAAACTTGAGAAGGATGAAGAAAGGAAGCTCTTTTCACATAGAAAATAACTAAACAGTCTAACTATTCTTTATTCGATTTCCAGCCTTATATAGACTTTGGAATATGACCGTTGAAGCTTGAACGCCTTGATCCTTGTGATCCTTTTGGTCTGCTGGTCTGCGATTGGATAGAGAAGAAATAGCCTTCCTTTTTCCCATTCTTCAAAACTTTCACAAAAGTAGAAAGGTAGCCATTTATTAGTTTGCCAACTATTCAAACTTTTCAGCGCCTCTTCTGCATCTTGTCAAATCACCTTTTTCACTTTTTGAATTTGTCTATTGAAGCATGCAGAGGAAGCTTTGAAGGTGTAACCATTCATGAGAACCATGTCTTTGGAGATTTTCCCTTCTAGACAAAGTCATCTTTCTGAATGAATAGTGTTCGCTCTTGAGGTACCGTTTTCCCTTTTGATGTTGTAGTTTCATCCTTCTAAACCTTCTTTCTTGTTTTTTTCATGATGATTTGAGAAGTATATAAAGCATATATTCCTTATCAAGTATATTCAATTTAAAGTACCAATGGATAACCTGACTTTGATGATTCTCAAGCATATAATGCACATGATTCACAAAGAAACACTTCTAGAAACAATTCATTCATATATATACTAGGATTAACTTAAACTTTAATTTGGTATTCATCAAAACTTTAGTTCTCATTCTGGTTTACAACTATAGGACGGTTTCTGAAGGGCATTGGAGCTAACAGCTGTGGCCTTTTGAGTCTCTTCAAGGTAAATATATCTTTTTGCCCTGATTTGGATCTCATCCATGATTTTTGCTAGCCGTTTCGAGAGGGAATCTTTGAATGCTCCAGGTCAAAGTCCATTCAATAGCATGAATGCTATAACTTGAGTTTCTAACTCTTCCACTAACAATGTTTCTGCATTGAATTGCTTGAGGAAATCCCTAAGCAGTTCTCCTTGCCATTGCGATAATCCCAAGAGGCTAGTGATCAGCTTAGGCTTAAACCTGTGAGTCGTAAAGTGAGTTAAAAAATGAGATTGTAAATTGGAAAACTTACCGATGGACCTAACAGGTAAAGAATTGAACTATTTCAGTGCTGTCTTTTTCAGCGTAATCGGAAAGGCTCTACATCTTACTGGATCTGAAGCTCCCGCTAGGAAAGGCTCTACATCTTACATGATCTGAAGCTTCTGCTAAGGCCATTATAGACTTGAAGGCGTCCATATGTTCTTGTGGATCAGAGCTCCCATTATAAGGCTCCATGTCAGCTGGGGGCTTAAACCTTCTCAGGAGCTTAACACTCATTTACAAAAAAGTCATCACATCATTATCACTCACATCATGATATAGATGATACCTAGGTTGATGATTAAAACTCCTTATCTGGGATGGAGGGGACTCGATATTCTCTCTGCGATGGGAATACTCACTATAAGGTTCTTTGCCATACATATGCCCCTTCTCCAGAGGTCGGTCATTACCTTGAGAGCTTTGTCTTGCATCATATCATTGGGTTCCATAATGGTGAGTCGTCACGATTTCTATCTCAGTGATGACTTTCCCTCCGACCTAGATTACTAGTTCCTCTCATCTGCTCCAGATTTTGCTCTAGCTCCTGTATTTGTTCAGCTTGCTTTTTCATCATCAAAACTAAATCCTCATACGAAATTTGGCCTTGAGGATCTCGTCCCACTTTAGACACTAGAGGGTGCCTTTGCGCAGTTTGGTGTCAATTTTCGGCGTCACATATTGATTCTGATTCTGTTCGTTCATCTGCTGGTTCTTATAAAGGTGGTTGTATTTCATTAGCAGGGCTGTGAGCCACCACACCTTCTTGTCGGCGGTAAGTAGACATGGTTGTTAGCTTGAATATGATGACTAAGATAATTCCAACAGATAGAGCCAATGTTCAAATGTTGAATACCAGTTTATGAATTGTGATTACCTGAACTGAGACTGGGACTACTATGGTCGTCGCACTCAGTGGAATAAGGTGGCTGAAACAAACTTTGCGGCAAGACGGTGGGGTGCTTGTAAGGACTTCGACGATCAAGTTAGCTAGAGTAAGAGGTAAGAGTATTTTGGTAGGAATTATGTGTACCTATTTCATGGAAGATCCTTCTTATTTATAGAGGCTTTGGATTGTAGTGGGTTTCCAAGATTCTTGGGTAATAGTCTCAGATTAATGTACGTTATTAAATCTAGTTTGGGATGTTACAAAATCTGAATTTAATGGCTTTACAATCATAGGCGGATTTCCGTGGAGCTACTTCTAATGGCTTTTAACTTGGATCTTGGGCCTTTGCATTGACAAGGTCTAGTCGGACCATTCAGGATCTTAGGCCTTCGGGCCTAATCCATAATAGCTATGTACTAAGAAGCCTAGGAGATTTCCAGCTGAAACTCCAAAAGCACACTTAGCTGGATTTATCTTTAAGGAATATTGCTGCATTCCTATGAAAGATTGTTCCAAATCGGCCATATGTTGTAAGAAGTTAGTAGACTTGATTACAACATCATCAATATAAACTTCCATATTTTTGCCAATTAAATAATGGAATATGAGATTCATTGCTTTTTGGTAAGTTGCCTTGCATTCTTCAACTTGAATGGCATGACAACCCACTTAAAGATCCCAATGGACCATGGGCAACAAAATACAATTTTATGAATATTTTCTTCAGCTAAATAAATTTGATTATAACCTGAATATCCATCCATAAAAGTCAATATTCCATTATTAGCTGCTGCAACAACTAGCATATCGGCTATTAGCATCGCATACTTATCTTTGGGTGTAGCTAAATTTAAGTTCCTAAAGTCTATACAAATCCTAACTTGCCCATTTTTCTTAATTACAAGGACTATGTTCAACTAATTAACATATCTAGTTGTCCTAATAAACCTTGCTTTCAATAACCTTTCAGTTTCTCCCTTAATCTTTAGTAAGAGCTTTGGGTTGATCCTTCCTGTTGGCTGCTTGTGCAGTTTATACTCTTCTTTAATAAGTAGCCGATGCTCTACTAGCTCTCGTGACAACCTTGGAATCTCATGGTAATCCCAAGCCAAAATAGTCTTAGTATTTTTTGAAGAGTTGGACTAGTTGATCTTGACTCTCCTCTGATAGTAGACCACTCACCTTTGTCATTCAAGGCTTTTCTTCTATTCCCAGGTTCAATTCCACCAAAGGATCTTGGACCTCAAAGTTTGGCTTCTTTTCTTCTATGATTTTTTCATTCTTTACACCTAGCTCTTCATCATTTACTTCCTCAATTTGGTCTTTCTAGGCTAAATGCATTTCAAGAATATTTTCTTGAATTCTAGATTCAGCAAAATACCATATTAGTGATTGCAAGACCTCTTGTAATGTCTATTCTTCAAGTTCCTTTATTGTAATTCTTCATAGGCCATGGATCGGCCTCTACTATCACTTCGATCCCATCTAATAACAATTCGAAGGATTTGATAGAGTCCAATGTGATATCCTCAGGCTAAGAAATAGGCTCTATCCTTGGGGAATAGAGCATGGCATCTTGCATCCTCACATCAATAGTGAAAGGCAAAAGGGTCTATATCCACCACCTCAACCAAATCACTATTCCAAAATTAGAGTTGCTAATGAAGTATAGATGGTACACATTGGTTGGCATGGACCCACCCTTTGTCGAGCAGGACAGTGTAACTTGGCTTAGCATCTACTCTAAAGAACAAAGTGTTAGTTGTCCTAGATCCTACTGTAAGCTTGGCAAAAAGGAAACCCAATGCTATAGTACTACCTCGAGTGAAATTGGATATAATCATATTGGTTTCTTTGAGGTCTTTGTAGCTTTTCCCCAGCTTCTCGACCATACTATAAGGCATCACATTCAACATAACTCCTCCATTAATTAGGACTCTACTGATAGGCTTTCCATTCACATGAGCTTTGATGTAGACAGGAACTTTATTTCTTCTAGCTCTTTTTGGACCAAAGCTACACATTCGACTTCCTCTACTATTACGTCTCCTTCTAGATATCATGAGTTACCATCTTGATCGGCAAACTCTAGAGGAATAATACCAACAGTAGCTATAGTGATTGGGTCATCCTAAAGCTTATCTAGTAGATCATCATTATTTAGTAGGTCATGTGGCAAATTTTCTAAACATTCACCCTCTCTGATAAAATATGTGGGCTCGACAAGTAAAGCCTCAACATCTAACTCCTTCGTCAACTCAACAACCATCTTGTCCAAATCCTTGCACATTTCGACCATCTGCTCAGGCTTTGGAGCTATTATTGAGGATTTGACCTATTCTTTTTCAACCCTTTTAGACGATTTGAGCATAACCATAATCCTTTTTATTTTGTCATTAGTCCTTTTTCATTGCAGTCTTCTTTTCTAGGTCCTGTCAATGGTGGTTTTTATTCTTCTTTCTTCTCTTGTTTCTCTAGTCACTGATTCACTACCCATTCTTTGATTTTGACTTCTTTTTTTGGCTTCATCAATTTCTTTGCCTTGGGTTGTTTATTATCTAGTACAATAATTTTAAGAGAAGGGGTTCTTTTCTCAAAATTGAACTCTATTACACACCTAGAGTTTTTTGATAAGGGATGATAGTGACTTTGGGTGTTACAGCTTGCACAGTGTCTTTCCCTATTCTAGTATCACCTATTTAGACTAAGTTAGGGTGATTGGTTTCCTTCTTTGGTTGACTGTGATATCCAATTGTCACGGCCCACCCTGGAGTCATGACTAACGCTTTGAGATAACAAACCTTCAATAAGCCTAAGACATCAAATTTTTCATGACAAAGGGATGGAGTTTCCCCTATTGTTCAGCTTCCCAGTAATAGCCAAATCTGTACCAAATAGTCAACAAGCATATATCCAAAATTGAAGCTTTTCAGAGCACTCTCAAGTAGCTGGCATATATGTTAGGTATTCTTTTCTCATAATACCAGCACGTATACACATATTCGTTCACTCCCATATACTTAGATATATATACACATCCTGTATGCACTACATGTACTAAGGGAGCATAGTTCCAAAATACAAATGCTCATGTACAAATATCCCATCTAAAAAGAATCATCAGGTTACAGTATCCAGTCTGTGGATTGTGGAGCAACTCTAAAGTCGCAGATATGTCCAAATTATCAAAATAAGAGGGTTACAAAAAGCCCTCGCATGCAAGTGACTATCCAAAAGTGTCTGCACTCTACAAAGCTAGAGAAACTAAGTTAGGTGCAGTACTAGAGAGAAATGAGAAATTAGGGAAAGAAATGAGATGCAAGAGAGATGAGATTGTGAGAAAGAGAGTGTGTGTGGGAGAGAGAGAAAAGTGCAAAATAGATAGAGATAAATCTGAGAGCAGCAATGAATAAGAGAAAGAAAAAAAAAAGAATAGTAAAAGGGAGAAGGTGGCGTGGAAGGAGAAGAAAGAAAAAGGGGGGTTTACAGTGTATCGCACCACTTAAGGTGTTGGATGGTCTAATTTCTTTTTTTTTTTTTCTCTCATTCTTTCTCTCTCACACCACACACTTCTTTATTTAAATTTATCCCCTTCTAATTTAGTTCCTTGATTACTATAAAAATTAATGTAAAATTTTAAAATTTTCTATTATCGGTATTTTATTTTAGATAGGGTATTACATTCTCCCCTTTAAGAAAATTGATCCCCGAATTTTAGGAAGGGTACCAATTATGGGATCCGTTAATCAAAATTACCTTTGAATAAACTAAGACAAATTAGCTACAATTAGTTTACAATAAGAAGCATTCTTGTCATGCTTTCTCCGTGCAAATTAATCTTGTTATTCAGTTCACCAAGTGAAAGTTCTAGCTCCATCTACTATTTAAAACTACAACCTACTTGCTCACAAGATGAAGATTTACCTTCTCATATCACCATGCTTTGTTAGCCAAAAATACAAGATTTTAAAGCCCATCATGAAGGTGGAAGTAGCACAAGAAGGGGGTTGAATCGTGTTTTTTAAAAAATTTTCATTCCTGAAACTTTAAACAAACTTTCTCAAGTTTTTGGACTTGGAATACGGAAGCATTTTGAATTAGAATAGAAGTTATTGTATTCATAATAACTTTGTTAAACAACAAATAAAATAGGCACACAGAATAATACACAAAATATAAAAACTATAAAGAGTGATAAGGATAGAAGATTACAAAAAGAAATTTTTATCTTGGTTCGGCCAAACCACTTGCCTACGTCCAGTCCCTAACAAATTAGTTGAGATTTTATAAACTTGAGTATTTTTTGACCAAGCTTCTCCAAGCTTTACAACCAAGTAGTGCTTCTTAGCCTTTCCAAGCTAACAATGAGTAGTATTTTATCCTAGCCTCTCCAAGATCACAACGACCACTGTTGGGTCAAGTTACAATGATGAGTTTAAAAGGTTTGTATTTGAATAATACTCAAACTAAATCACTCAAAGGTGTGTAGAACAATTAAGTTCAGTGTGTAGTGACTTCTTAATAATCTTACTAAGAGGATACTGGTTAATACAAAACATATGAGAAGATTTTCTTCTCAAGAAGTTACAACAAGTAATTTTTTGGAAGTTTACAAGGTTAAGAAAGATGAAAGCCTCATAGATATTCAAATGCACAGAGTTCTAACTTCTTTTTCATCATCTTCCAGGTTTATATAGGCTTCAAATTCTAGCCATTGAGACTTCAAACCTTGAGCCCAAATGTTTTTGATCCACTGGTCAAAGACTAGAGAGAGAAGTATGTTGCTTTCTTTCTCAGCAAATAAGAGCATCACTAAAGAAGAAAACTAGCTGTTGGGTCCACCAGCTTTTTAGAGTCTTCAGTGCTTCTTTTGGATTTGGTCTTCTCAAGTTTCACCTTTAGGAACAATCCATAAATTATGTTGAGTAAGTTTTAAGAATGAGGTACTTCATGAAGATCATCTTTCTAAAGATCATCCTTCTAGTCAAAGCCTTATGGATAGACCATCCTTTTGATGTGCTAAGGATTATTCTGATGGCTTGATCTCCTTCTAATGACAAATATACATCCTTTTGATTCTTCTAATATACTTTTTGTGAGAGAAAATTTTTGAGTCATAGATTCTCCTAAGAAAAAGTTCTTTTCTTTTGATGTATATATGAGATGCATATAAGAACATTTTAGAGAAAATGTTTAACGAAGAAGACTTGTATGATTCAATGCTCATCAATGAGTGTATGACATGATCTAGTGTACATGAGAAGAAACATTTGAACAAACCATTAGTACACACAAAAGATTTTTGTTACGAATCGATTTATCGTTCATCAAAACTCTTAGCCTGATATCGCTCAGACCACTTAGTGGCTTTTGAAGGGTATTGGAGCTTACAATCTCCTATTTTTTTATGATGACAAATCAATACTAATGAAAAGCTTTTGCTTTAAATAAAGAATTGAAAGCGCATAAGCATATGATTTGTTTTAATTTTATCTTTCTGATTTGAAATTATGCTTTCTGAAGTTAATTAAAAAATAAGCATTGCGCTATCCAAAACCTTTAAGAAAATATAGGTAATTAGAGCAAATGTTAATCAAATATTATTTGCCATTGAAAACATTTTGAACATTATGACATATTAGAGTAAGTTGAGCAAAGTAAACACTTTGCAGTACGGTTCGAAAAGTTCATGTTTGAAAAGTGAAGTACTTAATAAATCATAACTCGCGAGAATTGTAAAAAATTAATTAGAGCATAATATATGATAATTAAAACTTCACAAAGAAAAGACTATGCATAATTAGAGCAATAAAATGATCAATAAAGCTGCGATAAACATCAAAGCAATAAGATTGTTCTAAACAATTGTGTAGAATATGCATAATAAAAAATATTAGTACATTAAATTATTAGAGAATAACTTATCAAAGCAATAGAAATATTAGTGCATTAAATTATTAGAGCATAACATATCAGAGCATAAATAGAGTAGGAATAACTTAAAAGAAATATCAAAACAGAAGATGAATATCAGAACAAAACAATAAGATATTCTTAGGTATATATCAAAGCAAGAAAAAAAAATCTAAGATATGCATCAGAGTAAAAAATGAATAATCATAATAAAAAATGCAATAATTAATAGGAAATAATATCAGAGCAAATAAAAGAAATTGCTTTGAACAAGCTATAAGTGTAATAAATAAAAAATAAAATTATTCTTCAAATGCTTTGAAAGAGAAAAAAAAATGCTAAATGAAATGTAATTCCTATGAAATGTGATCCCTATGAGTTGCAGATTTCAACTTTTACTCCCCCTTAATTAAAGCTTTTCTCTTCTTCTGCCCTTTTTGACATCATTAAAAGATGAGTCAGGATCATAGAAGACCATCACCGATTGCCCTTTGTGTCCCCATATTGAAGAGCCTTTAACAGTTGCAACAACATATTCTCCATCTTGTCTAATCTTCTTTCAAGTGCACGCTAATCTGCCTAATGTGTACGCTGATTGGCCAGAATAAGGTCCTACTAAACTTCAACAGCATTAGGGAGAACATCTGTAAGGGATTGCTCTTCAAAAGGCAACTTTTCGTTGTATGCAACTGATAACTTAGCTGAGTCGGAAATAACCTTAGTTGCTATTCTTTCAAAATATGAACTAGTAGCTAGTAGCAGGAGTGTTTTGGCACTAGATAGGGTTACAGGAATATCTTGAAAGGCAATGGCAGTGGCTTGATCTTGATTTTGCATAAGAGTTGAGATGGAAGCAATCTTTGAAGCATGGAAAGCACCAATTTGAGCTTCTGCCACCATAGTTTTTTTTTTGTTTCAATCTTTTCTGGCGCAGTAATAATTTCAGTCCTTATAGCCTCAATTCTTTTTGGACTAACAGGGGCCAATGGCAGATTCTAAGGTTGATTGGCAGCTTGTCCAACTTGTTCTATATAAGGCACAATTACCCTTCTCATCTCAAAGGGAGGGTTTGCCTCTTTTATCACCACAAAATGCTGTTCTACCTCTTCAGATATAGAAGAGCTTCTGGTTTTGATGCTCTAACTCCAATGGTTAGATTCCTTTATCTCTGGAGCCATGCCTCTTTCTTAGCTTATTCTCCTCTACTTACTTTCTTGTTCTTCTAATGGGAGAGGATGTGGAATCTCTTGAAGGAATAGCAGGGGCTTTCTTTATTTTTTTCTTCCTCTTTCCTTTTGGAGCTACTTCTGTACAGGTTCTTCTTGAGGTACGAGTTCCCTGATCACAATTCCTCTCTGAGCTTGTGTAGCAAGTCAAGAAGGTTTGGCAACAAATGTTATAGTAGTGTCTAGACTAATTGTGGAGACCTCATCTTTAGCTCTTGAGGAAGAAAACGACTCTTCAACGAGTCTCATTATTCTTCTCTTGCTTATCCTCCTTTCCTTAGGAATTAGTGAGAGGATTCTTTCTTTTCTTTTCTTTTTTTTGCCCGTTTCAGAAGGTTTGGATTTTCCTTTTATAGTTGGTCTTCTTAGCAGTAGAATGTTTCTTATTCTTATTGTTCTTTTTTTTTCTCTTTCTCCTTTTCTTGAGCCTGGGGTTTTAATCCCAAAGTTGAGAAGGTTTTCATTATTGTAGTGAGTCTCTTGTTATCAGCCCTACGCCTATCTAGTGGCAATTGAACCTTGATAAAATCCCTAGTAAGAAACATGTCGTAAGGTAAGGTGGCTTGCCTTCTCCTTTCAGCATTGACTGCAGCAAGAATGAATTCCAAAATCAACCTAACCAAGTTGATCCTTCTTCTAGACATAAGGCAGAAGATCACCATTTGGTCTACCTCAGTCATGACATCTGTGTTACCACTCCTAGGTAACACAATGTATTGGTCCATAGAATACATAGCCCAAATAGGAACAAGTAAGTGAGAGGTTTGAATATTTCTTACTCTCATATTTCGCTTCCTTGTGAGGATCTCAACAACTTCTTTCTCTATTGCACCAAGATTTTCCCACCATCTTTCTCCACCACAGCATAAGATGATTTCGTTAGGCATACATCTGGGCGATGTCAGAAGGTAGGACCTGTAACTTGAAGCTTCCAATAATGTTCCAAAGTGCGGTGTTGTCTTCATCAGAGGGTACAAGGGTAATGAGCAGTAAGTTCTCTAAGTAGAACTCCTTCTTTTGGCAATGGGCCTCTAAAAGAAGTTATTCTGAAAATTGGCCTGCATCTTCTTATCTTCAAAAATGTAGGGGATGCTTAGGTTACTCTTGTTAGTCATATTTGAGAAAGCGAAAGGTAGGAGCTTGAAGAAATAAGGAATGTGTTTGGGTTGAAGTTGAGGGTAAAGGTAGAGAATGATGAAAGTTTGAGTTTTAAGAGGGAAGATAAATAGTGATGAATAGTAAAGGAGTTTCAGTAACTTAAGAGAGAATAAGATTAACAAAGTGAGTAAATGGATTTAGTGGCTAAAGAAAATGACCAAGGTTTAAGGCAATGTGAAAAGTTTCTAGACCGAAACGACAATGTTTTTGTGTGAGAGTAGCTTTTGGCTTTCCCACTTCACTGAGTCATGGCAACGTGGCATAATAGGGAGTTACGAATTCATCCATATTCCACAAACTGCCTTGACTCTTCAGATTCAATTTTTTGATCAAAAGCTTGAGTCATCATTTTGATGGAAATCTTCTTTCTGAAGTCAAAACTAAAGCACCTTTCTAATTTATCCTTTCTAAAATAACATTCTGAACATACCTTTCCAAACACATTTTGTGTATCGTTCTAGATGATCTTTCTCAATCATTTTATAAATTGTTCTGAGCTGATCTTTCTAAATATATTTTGAATATCATTCTAAACTGATCTTTTTGAGCTATATTTGAGATGCCTTCTTTAGAAAGGAGTACACTTGGATGTTACAATCTTAGCTTTAAGCTCTTATAAAAGCTTGGGGGATAGGATCCATGCATTATGAATGCATGCTTAGAAGTTAATCTTATTCAGAATGTTCTTAATATAAGAAAATTGATCTTCAATTGGAGGTTTTGTTAATATATCAACTATTGGATCTTCTGTATTTACAAAACTTAGCTCAATATCTCATTTCTAAATGTGATATTTTATGAACATGATGCTTAATATCTATATGCTGTGATCTAGAATGCTAAATTGGATTTTTAGCGAGATTAATAGCACTGGTGTTATTACACAAAATAGGGATTTTGGTATACCTCAGATTGAAGTCTTCTAATTGATGCTTAATCCATAGAATCTGAGCACAGCAATTTGCTACAAATACATATTCAATTTTAGCAATTGAAAGAGCAATTGTATTCTGCTTCTTGCTTGACCATGTTATTAAAAATTTTCCAAGAAAGAAACAACAGCTACTTGTGCTTTTTCTTTCAACTTTGTCTCTAGCAAAGTCAGAATCACAATAACCTGTAGCATCACAGAAAGTACTTTCTTGTACTATAGACCAAGATTAGTAGTACCTACTAAATATCTCAGAATCCTTTTGATAGCATTGAAGTGTGATTGCTTTGGATTAGATTAAAATCTAGCACAAATAACCATACTTAATTATATGTCAGGACTACTAGCTATACGATAAAGTAATAAGCCAATGATAGCTCGATAAAGTTTATCAAAAACTTTATCTCTATCTTTATTAGCTTCCAGAACTTGAGAAGGACATGGGAGTACTAATGCTCTTAATTTTGTCCATGTCAAAATCTTTTGAGTAGATCCATGGCATATTTTTCTTGATAAATAAGGATCCCATATTTCTGTTGCTTTATTTGCAAGCCCAGAAAGTATTTGAGCTCTCCCATCGTACTCATCTCAAATTCTCCCTGCATAAGCTTAGAAAAGCTCTTGCACAGATTTTGATTAGTAGCATAAAAAATGATATCATCTAAATAAATCTGAGCAACAAAAAATCATCTTTGCTTTCTCTTGTGGCTATCTGAAAGGATTGCTTATTCTGAAAATCATTATTTAGAAACAAATTCTCCATATCTTCTTCTAGGTCATGAACATTTTGATCTATATCCTTCTTCTTCTCTTTAAAGGATATATGTATAGTCTCTTCCACAGCCTGAGTTCCCTTGATGTGTACCCTGTAAGCTTTAGGCACAAAAAAGTATCATAGGAGTACACCAGGATTAGATTTAGGATCAAATTTTGACCATTTATCCTTCGTGTTAAGTATAAAGCATTCAAATCCAAATATATGGAAGTAAGAAATGTTGGGTTTCCTGCCTTTCTATCATTCATAAAGGGTCTTCTTGACTATTGGCCTTAAGAAAACATAGTTTTGAATATAGCAGGTAGTGTTGATTACTTTTGCCTAAAATTCTTTCAATAAACCACTTTCTAAATGTATGGTTCTAGCCATTTCTTGCAAAGATCTGTTCTTCTTTTCAATAACCCCATTTTGTTGAGGAGTTCTAGGAGAACAGAAATGATGAGAAATGCCATTTTCAAAAGCATGATTTTCAAATTCACCACCATGATCATATTTGATGGTTGGAATATGAAAACCTTTTTCATTTTGAACTCTTTTATAAATATTTTAAAGTCCTCACAAGCTTCATCCTTATGAACAAGAAATATAACCATTTGAATCTTAAGAAGTCATTCACTATGACTAGACCACATTTCTTACAACCTAGATTGGAAGTTCTAGCTGGTCCAAAAAGATCAAGATGTAAAAGCTCAAGTGGTCTAGTAGTTGACAATACATTCTTCCTGTAGAAAGAACTCTTGGTCTGTTTATCCCTTTAGCAAAACTCACAAGTTGTCATTGTCAAAACTAATCTTAGGTAAGCTTTTAACAAGCTCTTTTTGAGAAATCTTAGAGATTAATCTCATATGAGCATGACCAAGCTTCTTATGCCACATCCACATCTCATCCATAAAGGATGCTAAGCATTTTACATTATGATCAAAAAGGTCATCTAGATATAATACATAAGTATTATCATGCCTTTTAGTAGTAAGAATGATTTTATCGAACGTGAAGTCTTTTATAATGCAACGAGAAGGTTCAAACACAACATTGTAGCCATGCTCACAGAACTAACTAATGCTTAAAAGGTTATGAGTTAATCTTTCAACTAACATAATATCAATAATCAAGTCAGAGTTGTTTTTATCAAGATCACCTATACTAATGGTCTTTGACTTGATACCATCAGTAAATTTCATGACTCCTCCATCCTTGGTTTTGAGGTTTTTGAGCCAAGAGAGGTTTTTGAGCTAAGATTTGTTCCTAGTCATATGTCTGGAGCAGCCATTGTCCAAATACTACTTCATCTCCTTCTGATAATGTTATTTAAGACACACCTGCATCAGAAGCAACCTTCACTTTAGGTACCCATATCTTTGTAGGTCCTTTTGGGTTAGTAGCCTTTTTGGGCATCTTCACCTTTTGTCTCTTTATTTTTGTTCTTAAAAAGCATTTTTCAGAAAGAGTGTCCCTGCTTAAAATAGTAAATACAAGTGGGAACTTTGTGTTGAGGATTTTTGGATAATTTCTCATTTTCCTCCTTCTCATATTAAAGTCCCATCTTATCAAAATATGGTCTTTGACTACCAAGCATCAAATCTAGATTTTTGGAGCCATTTACCATCTTTTCAAGATCTGATTTAGGAAGTTTAACTATTTTATAAAGTTTAGAAACATCAAAAGATGTGTTCTAAGTAGACTCAAAAACTTCAGTTTTCAAGGTACTTACATCCTTCTCGAGAAGGGTGATTTCTTTTAAAAGCTCAATTTTTTTGCGCCCCAACTTCTCTTTCTTAGTCTTATGGTTTTCAAATTCAAGGGACAATTTTTGAAAGCTTCTCTTTATAAAAGCATAATGAGAAGCAAGTGCTTGAGAATAATCCAAAAGCTCATAATAAGCTTTTTGAAGATCATCATAAGAGAGTTTAGGTTTAGAATCTATCACCTCAGTCTCTTCATCAGAGACTATGTCTACCATGAAGCAAAGATTTACAACTATCTCTTCTTCTCCTTGGGATTCTACATCTTCTTACTCCTCATCCACATCTTCCCATGTTGCCAGCATGGCCTTTTTCTTGGATGCCTTCTTCTTGGAGCTCTTCTTTAACTTCGGACGTTCTAATCTCAAGTGTTCTAGCTCTTTGCATTCGAAGTAGATGATTTCACTTTGCTTCGCTTTTCCCTTTTTGTCCTTTTTAGGGACAAATCCTTTATTCTTTTTCCTTCTGATCCAAGCCTTAGAGATCCTCTCAGCTAGATGAGCAATTTCATCTTTCTTATCATTGTCATCATCATCAGAAGGTTCTTCTTCTTTTTCATCTGATTCTTCTAAAGCCTTCATGGCCTTAGAAGAATTAGATCTTCTATGAGTGGATTTTAAGGCATTAGACTTGCCTCTTCTGTTGGACTCTTCACAAGCTTAATTCAACTCAATCTCATGAGCCTTTAGAGACCCAATGAGAGCATCAAGACTAAGCACATTCAAGTCCTTGGCTTGTTAAATAGTTGTCACTTTGGGGCACTAAGCCTTGGATAGACTTCTCAAGATTTTCCTCACCATTTCAACATTGGTGTATCTTTTGCCCAATGCAATTAACTAATTTATGATGTGCATAAATCTTGTTGTCATTTCATCAATATTTTCATATTCTAGCATCTTGAACATTTCATATTAATGCACCAACATATTGATCTTGGTTTCTTTAACTTAATCAATTCTTTCATGAAAAGTTTGGAGTCAGTCCCAAATCTCTTAGGTAGAGTTATATGAAATAATATTGTCATACTCACTCTTGCTCAAAGCATATGTGAGAAGGTATTTGGCCTTGACATTCATTTGCACCTTGGCTTTGTGTTGGTCGGTCCATTGCTTTCTGGGAATCACTCTAACCATAATTGGTAGGGCTTGAATTGGATCAATAACCACCTGAGGCATTGGCCACTCAATGGTTAGAACATAGTCACCATTTTCGACGATATCCCACATATCTATGCTAGTAAATTCAATGAAGGGTTTCATTCTATCATTTTAGTAGGGATAATCCTCTACATTGAAATATAGGATACAGTTGATAGAGTGTCCTTTAGCAATGTGATTAATCTGTTGTGCCTACATCCAGTCCAAGTTTCGGCTAGACCATTTGTCTACATCCAGTCCCCAACAAATTAGTTGAGATTTTATAAACTTGAGTATTCTTCGGCCAAGATTCTCCAAGTTTTGCAATCGAGTAGTTCCTCCTAGCCTCTCCAAGCTAACTAAATGAGTAGTTTTTACAAAGCCTCTCCAAGCTAACAATGAGTAATATTTTATCCTAGCCTTTTAAAGCTCAAAATGACCACTACTGTGTTAGGTTACAATGATGAGTTTAAAAGGTTTGTGTTTGAATAACACGCATACTAAATCACTCAAAGGTGTATAGAACAATTAAGTTCAATGCGTAATGACTTCTCAAAAATCTCAATTAGAGGATATTGGCTAATACAAAGTAGATAAGAAGATTTTCTTCATGAGAAGTTACAACAAATAACTTTCTGGAAGTTCAGAAAGTTAAGAAAGATAAAAGCTTGATAGATATTCAAATGCGCAGAGTTCTAACTTCTTTTTCATCATCTTCCAAGTTTATATAGGCTTCAAAATCTAGCCGTTGAGACTTCAAACCTTAAGCCTAGAGCTTTTAGATCCATTGATCAAAGATTGGAGAGAGGAATAGGTTATTTTCTTTCTCAGCAGGTAAGAACATCACCAAAGAAGAAAACTAGCCATTGTGTCCACCAGCTTTTCAAAGTTGTTAGTGCTTTTTTTTGGATCTGGTCTTATTAAGTTTGACCTTTAGGAACAATCCATAAATTGTGCTGAGTAAGCTTTAAGAGTAAAGTACTTCATGAAGATCATCTTTCTAAAAATCACCCTTCTGGTCAAAACCTTGTGGACAGACCATCCTTTTGATGGCTTGATATCCTTCAAATGACAAATATACATCCTTCTGATGCTTTTGATATGCTTTTTGTAAGAGAGAATCTTTGAATCATAGATTCTATTGAGAAAAAATTCTTTTCTTTTGATATATATTCAAGATACATATAAGAACTTTTTAGAGAAAATGTTTAGCGAAGAATATTCGTATAATTCAACTCTTATCAATGAGTGTATGTCGTGACCTAGTGTAAATAAGAACAAACACTTGAACAAATCATTAGTACACACATAAGATTTTACTATGAATTGATTTGTTGTTAATTAAAACTTTAGCTCGATATAGCTTAGACCACTTAGTGGCTTCTGAAGGGTATTGGAGCTTACACATTATTGCACCCCTTAAGTGTGATTCTGTACTAATAATTAGCTATTCTAATCCCTACTTTATTGTCACTCATCAAACACAACAACTATTGTCCCATTTATATAGAGTTTTTGTCCACGACATAAAGTTCACTTGCTCTTCAAAGTAGTAGTAATTACAATTTCAAAGCCTAGTTGCATAGGCAAATTCCCTATATGCCATTTGTAAGCTCCAATGCCCTTCTGAAACTGTCTTACAACTTAAGACGTTTCACGCTTTTAAGGTTTTGATGAATACCAAATCAAGATTTAAGTTAAACTTTTGTCTGTGAATGATTTGTTTTGTTGAAACATATTCTTTCATGAGCAAGATCATTTATTTAGTACTTAAACAGCTTTTGAACCAAATAAAGTGTCTTAATCCATAGTGCTTCTCTTGAATATACTTATATTGGGACAAATGCTTTGTGGTTTATATGATTTCTCACTTAAGAAGCAATCATAAAGTTCAAAAGGATGAGAATATAGCATCAAAAAGGAAAATGTGTCATGCGAAGGAAAAACTGTTTATTCAGAAGGATGACTCATCCAGAGATGTAATCATTAGAAACATACTTCTCATGAAGTACCTCACCTTCGAAGTTTCTTCTACACGCTTTATTGATAAATTCAAAAAGTCAAATATGATTTGACAAGATGCAAAAGAAACATTGACAAGTCTGAAAAGTTAGTGAGTACTTAAACGGCAATTTTTCCTCTTCTGTGTGAAGTCTACTTGGTGAAGAAGAAAACTGCATTTCTCACTTTGTAATCATAGACCAATGGATCAAAGAGGCACAAGGCTCAAGATTTACAAGTTTCCACGATCATATCTTGAAGTCTACATAAAGTTGGAAAACGAAGAAGAAATGGTTAGACTTGTTGAATAATTTTCTGCACTTAAGATACCTTCTTCATCAAACTTCTCAACCTTCTAAATCATCAGAAAGCTACTCATTGTAACTTTTGCTTGTAAAATCTTCTCTATTGATTTGAAATAGATAATATTCTCATATTGAGAATTTAGAGAAGTCATATGCACAGTTTGTAGTTGATCAGACTCTGAAAGGAGATTAGTGTGAGTGCATAAACACAAGCTTTCTTATCAACTTGTTGTAACCAAATCCATAGTAGTTAGAGTGAGTTTGGAGAGGCTAGGAAAAATACTATTCATTTAGCTTAAAGAGGTTAGAATAAATACTACTTGTTTGTAAAAACTTGGAGAGGCTTAAGAAAGATTATTCAGTTGTAAAAGCTTGGAGAGGCTTGGAAAAAAGAATATTTATGATATAAAAATCTCAACAAAGAGTTAGGGACTATACATATGCATTCGTTTAGCCAAACTAGGATAAATTCAGTTGTGTCATCTCTCTATCTCCTCTACTTTTTTACTATCTTCACTTAGTGTATAACTCTATGCTTTTATTATAATCCTACTTTAACATATTTTAGTAAGCTAGACTACTTTAATTTCTAACCAAATTGCTTCCATATTCCAAGTCTTGGACTTGATAAAGCTGTTTAGCTAAAAGATTTCAGGTATAGATTTTTATCTACAACATGATTCAATCTTTCTTCTCGTGTTACCGTTTCCAACAATTGGTATCAAAGCCTAACTCTAGGGTTGAACTTCCTAATGGTTGCTGAGGACAAAGATCCAACAAATGGCACAATAGGTTAATCATATTGTTGAAGGTCACTCTATCAACCATCCTCCATATTTTAATAGTGAAGACTATCCATCCTAGAAGGACACAATGAGACTTTTCATTATGTTCACAAGCTTGGATATATAGGAAATCATACAAAATGGTGATTATATACCCATGACTGAGCAACCAGTCCCTCAAGAAGCTGTCGATCCAGAACAACCTCCACATGTAATAGTTAGAACTTTTCCAAGAAATGAATGGATAGATCAGCACAAGGTTAAAGTTCAAATGAATGCCAAGGCAAAATATCTTCTCACATGTGCCTTGAGCAAAAGCGAATATGATAAGATCATATCCTGTGATTCTGTAAAGAAAATTTGGAATAGACTCCAAGTACTTCTTGAAGGAACTGATCAGGTCAAGGAGACCAAGATCAACATGTTAGTTCATCAATATGAGATGTTCAAAATGCTAGAACATGAGACATTGATGAAATGACAACTAGATTTATGCATATCATAAATTAGTTGAAGGCCTTAGGAAAAAGGTACACAAATGCTGAAATAGTGAAAAAGATTCTAAAAAGTCTTTTGAAGGCCTAGCGTCCAAAAGGAATTGCTATTCAAGAAGCTAAGGACTTGAATGTACTTAGCCTGGATGCTCACATTAGGTCATTGAAGACTCATGAGATTGAACTTACTAAAGTCTCTGAAGAGAGTACCAAAAAAGGAAAGTCCATCGCACTGATGTCTACTCAAAAAATGACTTAATACTCTAAGGTGATGAAAGCTTCAAAAGAGTCAAAGGAAGATGAAGAAGACTCCTCTGAAGAAGATGATGAGATTGCACACTTGGCGAGTGAAACCTCCGCCACAAGTTCTGACCTCCGATCTTATTTCCAAGATTCAAGTGAAATGAATAAGATTTCTGACTTCCTACCTCATCTTCAAGTTTCAAATATAATGGACAATATTTTTGACTTCATCCTCGAATTTCAAATAAAACGGGACAATTTCTGATTTCCGACTTATCCTTTAAGGTATTACCGATGTCCGAGTTTATTTAAGTTTCGATCTCCGAACTTAATTCAAGAGCGTTTTCATTTCTATTGATATTCCTGAGTTTGAGTTTGTGACCAACTTCCGAGACTAAATTGGGAGTTCCAAGATTACATAAGTTCCGATTTCCGGGTACATAAAGTTTTATGTCCTGATACTAACTTCCAAGCTTATGCAACATCCCTGACTTCCGAGTTTAAGTCTTTTACATTTCATAGTCTTGTCTTTGATCGTCGATTTTAAGGTGATTTGTTTGCTATGATTTTCGATCTTCGACTTTATTTTTCAACGAAAACAAACATGATTTCCGATCTAATAATCTCTTTCCAAGTGACTCGAGTTCCGATATCCGAATTGATCTTAAAGTTCAAATAAGATGGACATGAGTTCCGACTTTACGTAGAAACGAGTTTCGAGTTCAGATAGAGTGCAAACAAGTTTTCATTTTGCTTGGAGGATAATTAAGCCACATTGAGCCACAAAAAGAAGGAAGCATGGCTAGAAATCAGCCACAAGAAATTCAGCCAATCAACACTCACAATTCCAACTACCCTCTTTATGTTTAAATTAGATTTTTCTTTCTTTATTCAGCTGACTTACACGCCCCTTTATCTTTTTACTTCAGTCTCCTTTTCTCTTCTCATTTTCCTCTTCTCTTCTCCTCTCAAACAACCTCCAACACTTAGCAAAACAACACACAAAGAGGTAGGGGTTTAATTTTGTTCTTGTTATTTGATTGTAGGTGGCTAATTTTTAGCTTTATTTTCTCACTTCTTAATGTGATTGGTGAATGAATATGAAGATTTTTGATTGGTTGTTAGCTGTTTGTATGATTAACATCCGATTGATTAAGGAATAGGAAAGGGTGAGAATAAGAAGATGTAAGGGGCTGGAAAACCAAAGTCCCTCGGCAGTCCATACGGCAGAATGTAGGACTCCACCTATAGGCGGTTAAATCCAATGAAACTATTTTTAGATGAAAAAAAATATTTAGGGCTTTCCATACATATATAATACAAGGCCATTGGATTAGTATTAAGAGAGATATGCATTTTTGAAGTTTGACCTAGGAATCAGGACTTTCATCCGGGTAGTATAAGTTGAGAAGGGTGTAACTCACCCTACTCAACTCCAAATTGAGTGAAACTAACTTTTTTGGAAAGCTTACACGTAGAAGAACATCTCACAATGAAATTTCGAGTTTTTTACGGTCCCATATGCTCATAGTAGTTCAAAGAATTTGCTTTATGTCCAAACTAGGCCAAAATAGGGCAGTTCAGGAAGGTCGAATCTCAGGGCTTATAACTCAAGCCCTATCAAAGCAAATGAAATGGAACTTTCTGCAAATGAAAGTTTGTCCTGTTAGCTTCAATATGATGTCAATTTTATATGATTTGGACTGATTTTCAATTTTTACTGAATTTTTACTTTTACGTGTGAAATTTTGGCTAGTTGCAGGGTAGGCTGGGATAAAACTTGAATATCTTGAGCCATATAAGTCAAAATGAGATGGGACCAATGAGGCTAGAAAATAGACACATAACACTCTAATATAAAATTGAGGTTCAGATGAGTTGAAATGAAGTTATGGCCTGATTTACAAAAATCGAGTTGAATGCAAGTATTGAGACAGCAACCATGTTTTTCATTACAATGATTGTGCCATGAATTTGATATCTAAGATATGAATAAAATGTTATGAGATTTCTGAGAATTGGGTGTTCTATTTACTGGCACTATTCATGAGAAAGTGGACATATTCTGTTATGTTGCCAAATCTTCGGTAAGTCTTATGCATGAGTTATAATATATATTGAGATCCATGTGCATTTTGCATGAAGTTCACAAAGGCTATGTTATGATGAAAGTTCCATAATGCTTGGGCTAGCCTCGAATTAAAGTAAAGGGGAATAGATCGGTGAAAAGATCAGGGAAAGTAAACCCGGCATTCCTGTATAGGAGCGAGCTCGATCCTGATAAGCAAACTATTACCCAGGAGTCTAAAATGGACAAGAACTCCCAAGGGACCAAGAAATGGAAAAAGTTTATGAAGATGAGTTCAAGAATGAGATTTTGCATGGTTGCATTGAATAGTCATCATATGATGCTTATATTTTGACTGTTATACTTATCTACTACTATATGATTGTTTACTCGGCTCATTAATCTGTATCACTACTTAATAGTTTCTTTCATTTGTTATACTGTCTTAAGTAAAACTGAACTTTGCCTCGGACTAGACATTTTCTTAAACTTATTAAATATGGATAGTCTAATTTTGAACCCATGATTTACAATTAAATAAAAACCGAGGCAACTGAGAATGAATGTGACGTCAGTCATACGAACCATACTGAGAATTTCTTTAAATTCTCACCTCGCTATGTTTTTCTGCATCATTCTCAGACACTAATGATGGATTCGATCGCCACCCTTTTCATTGATATTCCCAATCTACAGCTCCACCATGATCCCTTTGTGGATTTACTGTACATAGCCAGTTTCTGCAATTTCTGTCTCTACCTATTCAGTAATAGGAATTTTGCTGTTCCCCTGTTGCACCTTGCTTTTGACCCTACCACTCTATATTTTGCGTTTCCGTTGCATATGGCACACCCTCCTCTAGCACCTCCAGCACCAGCAACACCTGCTGCACCTACTAGTCCTCCACCAGAATCACCTCTACAGATGGTTCCAGACATCCCACTTAGCTTCGAGAGCGATCCCTTGGAGGCTACTGGCTCATCATCCTCCTCCTCTGGACCTAGTATGGACTATTCCCCAGCCAAGCCTGGTATGGCCAATGGCTACCTGACTGAGTAGGTCCTAGCCATGGGTGACATTGTACAGCATTGCTCTCTTTTGGCAGTATAGTATTGAGCCATAGATTTGGAGCAGTTAGTCCTCAGAGGATCTTGTAGGTTTTTTTTTTTATTGACACGGGCCCTATATTCTTTTGTTACACTGGCCCCACTTTGGTATTCTCTTTTTCATCTGTACATAAACTAAAGCGTTGGCTTCTATTACGCATATATTTATATACAGTTGATGATATATTACTGATTCTTATCTATCCTATCATGTTTTATCAAATTTTGTTACGCTCTGTGACGTTGGTCACGTCTGTCATATATAGCGCGCCGTTTTGCCCGTTTCAAAAAATAAATAAATAAATAAATAAATAATAAAGGGGACGTGACATGGTAAGAAATTAGTAAGTAGATTATCAGCACAGTAACACAATCTACTTAATTTTATGCTATGACTTAAGCATAACATTAAATTGGTAGGGTGTTACAACGAGGAGGATATCGAAAGCATGGATCAAAAGAAAGAAAAAGAGTTTTGTTCCGAAATTGGACAAGAAGGGCAAGGCCAAACAAGACAAGATTATCTGCTTTGAATACAAGGAGCCTGGACATGTCAAATCATAATGTCCTAGACTAAAGAAAGCTCCTAAGAAGAAGACCACAAAGAAGAAGGCTATGATAGCCACATAGGAAGATTTGGATGAAGAGTAAGAGAATGTTGAAGCACAAGGAGAATAAGAGATTGTAGCAAATCTCTACTTCATGGCTGATATAATTTTAGAAGAAGAAACTGAAGCATCTGATTTTGAACTTAAACTTACTTAAGAACACCTTCAAAAAGCTTATGATGATTTCTTGGATGACTTTTAGTTACTTGTTTCGCATTATGCTTCTCTAAAGAAAAATTTTTAGAAATTGTCCTTAGATTTTGAAAAACTCAAAAATGAAAATGAGAAGCTAGGACAAAGAAACCTAAGCTTTCAGGTGAAAACAACCTTCTTCACAAGGATGTCATTGTCCTAAAGACTAAAGTGTCTAAGATCAGTCAGAACGCATCTTCTAATGTTTTTGAACTTCAAAATTTAGTCAAGCTTCTCAAATCTAATCTGGAGAAAATGGTTAATAGCTCAAAAAATTTGATCTCATGTTTGGAGGCCAAAAACCATATTTGGACAAAACTGAGCTAGCATATGTGAAAAAAAGTAAATAAGGAAATAAAGATTCTCAACATAAAATTTTTGCATGTATGTACTGTTTCAAAAGGGGACACTCTTATGAAAAATGTTTCTCTAGAAGGAAATCTAAACAGAAAGTGAAAAGGCCTAACAAGTCAACTAACACAAAAGGACCCAAGAAAATTTGGGTACCTAAAGTAAAGATTGCTTTTGGTGCAGGTGTGTCTTAAATCACAACATCAAAAGGAAATGAAGTGGCATATGGATAATGGATGCTCCAAACATATGACTGGAAATAAATCCTGGTTCTTAAACCTCAAACCTAAGGATGAGGGGAGTAGTGAAATTCGCTGACAGAATCAAAACTAGAATCATTGGTATAGGTAATGTTGGTAAGAATGATTTTGAGTTCATTACCGATGTTATGTTAGTAGAAGGATTAACTCACAACCTTCTAAGCACTAGTCAATTATGTGACCAAGGCTACAGAGTTGGGTTTAAACCTTCTCAATGTGTAATTAAAGATTCCACTTTTGATAAAATCATTCTTATTGCTAAAAGGCGTGATAACCTATGTATTATATATGGATGACTTTCTACATCAGAATGTAAAATGCTTAGCATCTTTTGTGGATGAAAATAGGTTGTGGCATAAGAAACTTGGTCATGCTCATATGAAATTGATTTATGAGCTATCTTCGAAGGAGCTGGTTAAAGGTTTACCCAAGATCAGTTTTGAAAATGACTCATCTTGTGACTTCTGCCTTAGAGGTAAACAAATCAAGAGTTCTTTTCATAGTAAAAATGTAGTTTCAACTATTAGACCACTTAAACTTTTACATCTTAATCTATTTGGACCAATTAGAATTACTAGTTTAGGTGATAAGAAATATGGTCTAGCCATTATGGATGATTTTTCAATATTCACATGGGTTATATTTCTAACCCATAATGATAAAGCTTGTGACGCCTTCAAGACTCTTTCAAAAGGAATTCAAAATGAAAAAAGTTTTTGCATTACTTCCATCTGATCAAATCATGGCGGAGAATTTGAAAATCATTCTTTTGAAATTTTCTATAACGAAAATGGCATGTCGCATAGATTCTTTTCTCCTAGAACTCCTCAACAAAATGGGATAGTGGAAAGGGAAAATAGATCTTTGCAAGAAATTGCCAGAATTATGCTTCTTGAAAGTGGTTTGTCGAATGTATTTTCTTAAGGCCAATACTTAAGAAAATCCCCTATGAATTATGAAAAGGTAGAAAACCCAACATCTTATACTTTTATGTATTTGGATTTGAATGCTTTATACTTAACACAAAGGTCAATCTTTCAAAGGACAAGCTTTCAAAGTTTGATCTTAAGTCTAATCCTAGAGTCTTTTTGGGATACTCTTTTGTGGTTGCAGATTTGGAAAATGAAATGGAGAATTTGTCTTTAAATGACAATGCACAGTACCAACAAAATCTTCAGATTGCCACAAGAAATGAAAATGATAATAATTCTAATCTGCCAACACATCAACATGTTTTTGATGACATCTTTGAAGATCCAGAAGGTACATCTATCAATAGAAGATACATTGGCACTAGAGACTTGGGAGCTGTCTCTCAAAACCAAATTATTGGTGAATCTTTTCAAGGATCAAAACCAGATCTTCACTCAGAGCTAAATCCAACCTTACTCTTATCTCTAAAATACAACCTAAAAGCGTTGATGAAGTTCTTCAAGATCAAAGCTAGATTGAGGCTATGATCGAAGAACTAAATTTGTTTGAGAATAGTAAAGTCTAGACTCTAGTCCCTTTGCCAAAAGGACAATCTACCATTAGGATGAAATGGGTGTTCAAAAACAAACTTGATGAGAGTGGGAAGGTAATCACAAACAATGCAAGATTAGCAGCTTAAGGTTATTACTAGCAAGAAGGCATTGATTATGACTAGACATTTACTCCTGTAGCAAGACTGGAAGCAATCAGAATGCTACTTATAAAGAGTTTGTTTTATTTCAAATGGATGTAAAATTTGCATTCTTAAACAGTTTCATATCTAAGGAAGTTTTTGTCAAACAACCTCCTGGTTGAAAATGAAAACCTTCCTTATCATGTTTTTAAACTGTCAAAAGCCTTATATGGATTGAAACAAGCACCTAGAGCTTTGTATGAAAAACTTAGCTTTTTTCTTCTAAAAAATGACTTTGAAAGAAGAAAGGTTGATACTACCTTATTTACTCTGCAAGGGAAAAAGATCTTTTAATTGTTCAAATTTATATTGATGACATAGTATTTGGTATAACTAATCAGAGTTTGTGCAAGAATTTCTCTAAGCTTATACAGGGAGAATTTGAGATGAGCACGATAGGTGAACTGAAATTCTTTTTAAGGCTGCAATTCAAGCAACAGAAGAATGAAATTCTCATTCGTCAAGAGAAATATGCTAAAGATCTGCTCAAAAGATTTAATATGGACAAAGCCAAGAGCATCAGTACTCCTATGCATCCTTCTCAAGTTCTAGAAGCTGATGAAGAGGGTGAAAAAGTTTCTGAGAAATTTTACAAAGGTATGATTGGCTCTCTACTCTATCTTACAGCTAGTAGACTTGATCTACAATTAAGTGTAGGAATTTGTACCAGATTCCAATCTAATTCAAAACAGTCACACTTAAATGCTGTTAAAAGGATCTTAAGATATTTAGCAGGTTCCATGAATCTTGATCTTTGGTACAAGAAAGGTACTGCTTGTAATGTTACATGTTACTGTGATGCTAATTTTGCTAGAGACAGACTTGAAAGAAAAAAAGCACAAATGGTTGTTGTAGCTTCCTTGGAAAATCTCTAATAACTTGGTCTAGCAAGAAGTAGAACATGATTGCTCTTTCCACTATTGAGGCTAAATATGTATCATAGCAAACTTTAATACTCAGATTCTATGGATTAAATATCAATTGGAAGATTTTAATCTGAGGTATACCAGAATCCCTATCTTGTGTGATAACACTAGTGCAATCAACCTCACTAAAAATCCCATTTAGCATACTAGATCTAAGCATATAGATATCCAACATCATTTTATAAGAGATCATGTTCAGAAAGGAGATGTTGAGCTAAGGTTCATAAATACAGAAGGTCAGATTGCTGACATTTTTACAAAACCTTAGCTGAAGACCGTTTTTGTTACATAAAGAACCTTCTCAACGTGACTAGCTTCTAAACATGCATTCATATTGCATTGGTACTTTCCCTCATGAGCTAAGCTTAAAGTTGAGATTGCTGCTCTCCACTAAAATTCCTCTTTGGAGAAAGATTCTCAAGGCTATATATCAAAGGATGTTCAGAAAGAACAGACAAGTATGCTTAGAAAGATCATATCAAGAAGAATTGAAAACTGGTTCAAAAAGATGATTTAAAATAAGCTGCTAACTTATTTGAGAATGAAAGATATGCAATTTTTAGTTAAGAAAAATAGGATCAAGATTGGTTCAGAAAAGAGGAATCAAAATGATTCAGAAAATGAATGAAACATATGGATTTAGAATGGTGCATTTAACCAGAAAGATAGCTTGTATCTCAGATCAGAACAAAGCCATGCAAAAGTTGCAACGACTTTGAAATGTGTGCCTAAGTAGTAACCTCCCACTCTGCCACATTCCATAATAAAGGAAATAGGAAAACCAAAAGCCTCTCGTGCACTTCAATATAACTATTTCTACCTCGTGACC
This sequence comes from Pterocarpus santalinus, assembly GCA_031439595.1. Lineage (NCBI taxonomy): Eukaryota > Viridiplantae > Streptophyta > Magnoliopsida > Fabales > Fabaceae > Pterocarpus > Pterocarpus santalinus. The sequence continues at coordinate 27,277,853 of CM062525.1, forward strand.
TTTTATTTGCCTTAATCCTTAACCATTTACATCATTTAACCTTTTTTAATTAACCATCATCTACCTAATCGCCCTTTACTTTGGAAATGTTCATCTTCATTCTGTAAAACTTCAAACTCTTACTGTATCTCGTTCCTCATTTCATTTCAAACCTTACCCTACACATTATATTACTTTGGCCTTATCATTTGCAATTTTAATATGATGATAAAAAGCAACTCAAGTGCTCCTTACATTTTTGAAGATGAAGGCATGCAAGTCAACTTCCACATAAACTTCTTTATTAGACTAATGGCTAGAGGAAGGAGCTTCCATCCAGAAAATTTCTCTTCTTTTCTTGGGATAGTTGAAATTTTTGAATTTCAAAGATGGAATGAGTTTCTTAGAATTTTAGATGACACCTACATAGGGTTAGTATTAGCATTGTACAAGACACTAGTTCCTACAGATGGAGACAACACATCTTTTAGAAGTATCATTGGAAACTTTGAGATTCAAATGCCACCTTTCGATATTGTTCAAATCACCAACTTACAAAATAAAGGCATTCTATGCAGACCGAGTGAACGATGGTAAGAGGAATTAGAAGTTTCTGAAGAAGAAGTTGCTAATGTTCTCATAGGTCAGAGGAGTATGCATATAAGAGACATTTGGATTTCTCATCTTTTTACTCCTGTCAAAGTCGTTTATTTGGTGGTTCAACACACAGTGTTGCCAAGAGGCGGTGACTCAAAAGTGATAACTGATGTAGATCAAATAGTCCTATTTTGCCTCTTATCAAAAAGAAGGATCAACCTTGTAAGCTTAATACTAGACTTCATTCTTTCTTCTATTCATACAGAAAAAAAGACATTTTACTATTCCTTATGGCATGCTGCTTACAAGGATTTTTGAAGGAGCTCAACTTCCAATCGAAGGACACAAGTCAAACAACAGTAGACCTACAGCAGCAATCGACACTTTCATAAATCTGGGGCTAAAACCAAATGATCCTAAAAAGAAGAAAAAATAGAAGAAGAAACCAGAGAGAAGTTTCTCTCATCTCTGAAAGAAAAATTGGCAAGAAAAGACAAACCAACACCTCTAAAGTTGAAGATGAAACATCTACTATTGCTACAGGCTCCTTAGATATTGCTCCCATCAGGCCTGAAAATAGAACCTTAAGACTTCAAGAAAGAGGTATTGTAATCAAGGAATCCTCCCCTCAAGATCATCATAGAAAGCATACTGAAGCATAAGCCTTTGTTGATAACGAGGACCTTGATTATAGGAAAAAAGAGTAAAAAAAGATAGACAAGGCCTTTGAAGAATTCACTAGAGACTCAACTCCCTTACTTTTGAGAAAAGCAACAAGGGAAGCTGCTTAGCATAGATTTAGAGAAGCGGCATAGCTACAAGAGCACAGAAATGCAACTATAGGAATTGGTGCTTTTACTAGAGGCACTAGATGCTCCTTTGACTCTCTAGAAGTGGACCAATAGCTTGTGGTCGGTGAAGACACAAATCCACCCCTGGAAACGAGAAGGGTTGTTGTACCCTCAAAACATCAGGAGCAAATTCTAAAAAGGCTAGAAAGAGAGACTATGCCAGAAGGATCAGAGTTGGAATGAACAATTACTCTGGTGTTAGAATCTGAATCTACAGAAGTTGTATCTGAGACTGCTTCTCTTCCAATTTCAACACCTAATCCAGCATTAGGTCTTCGTACCCCAGAAATACTTGCTAAGCCATTAGCTAATCAAGGCCATTATTCTGGTCACAAACTTTCTAGGGCCCAATCCATAGCAAAATATGTTCTAGACCTTATTCAAACTCAAATCGAATTGATTCAAGAAAATCATATCACTATCTTAGCAAATCAAACCAATTTGGAAAGCAGAATGGACACAATGGAACAACTCATGCTACAAATTCTGAAGGCTCTTCAGAAAGGAAAAGGCAATCAATGATGGCTCTTTTATGATCCTACATCCTCATCTTGATTTGATGATGTCAAAGGGGGGATAAGATTGAAGAAAAGCTTATGCTAAGGGGGAGCACACTTTTAGGGGGAGTTAGGATTAAAGGTAATGGTTTGTTTAGGATTTAGGACTAATGTTAATGTTTTTTATATATGGTTGCTGCATAACACTCATACTAGTAATTCATTCTTTGCATTTTAGGAATATATTTTGCTATGTCCAAAATCTTCAAGTTATTACAATTCATTTTTGTCAATATCATTTCAGCTACGCTACAATATCACATTAATGCTCTGATATAAATTATGCTCTAATCCATTATCTCTATCAATATATTATTGCTCTGATAACATAGATATCATCTACTCTAATAGTTTATGATGATTCTGTGCTGATAATCTTAACTCTTGAATCATATATTCTATTAATTATTACCTGTCTTTGATAGATTATGAAATATGTTCCATTTATTATAAACTGTATGCATGACTATTTAAGAATTCTTAACTTTGATACTTATACAATTTTCTTTTAAGCATGAACTTATATTTCTCTATCTTAACTCTGATACTCTTTGTTCACATCTTTTGAAGAGAGTTTTATAGCAAAAATTATGGCTTTATTTGTCTCTGTAATTCTATACAATTTTTGTTCAAAATTACTAAAGTTTCTAAATGTCATGTCTATTTCTCACTCACTTCAATAAGTAATCTAATTCCATACAACAAATTGTTCTCTTCCAATGCCCTTCTGAAACCATTTCACAACTTAAGACGTTTCAAGCTTTAAGGTTTTGATGAATACCAAATCAAGCTTTAAGTTAAACTTTTGTCAACGAACGATTTGTTTTGTTGAAATGTATTCTTTTGTGAGCAAGATCAATTATTTAGTACTTAAACAGCTTTTGAACCAAACAAAGTATCTTAATCCATAGTACTTCTCTTGAATATACTTATATTGGAACAAACACTTTGTGATTTATATGATTTCTCACTTAAGAAGCAAACAAAAAGTTCGGAAGGATAAAAATATAGCATCAGAAAGGAAAACGTGTCATGAGAAGGAAAAACTATTCATTCAGAAGGATAACTTCGTCTAGAAGGGTGATCATCAGAAACATGCTTCTCATGAAATACCTCACTTTCAAAGCTTCTTTTACACACTTCATTGATAAATTCAATAAGTCAAATATGATTTGCTAATATGCAAAAGAAGCGCTGACAAGTCTGAAAAGTTGGTGAACACTTCAATGGCTATTTTTCCTCTTTTGTGTGAAGTCTATTTGTCGAGGAAGAAAATTGCATTTCTTTCTTTCTAGTCATAGAGTAGTGGATCAAAGAGGCATAAGGCTCAAGATCTGCAAGCTTCAATGGTGATATCTTGACGTCTATAAAAAGCTAGAAAACAAAGAAGAAATGGTTAGACTTAGTGAATAATTTTCTGCACTTAAGAGACCATCTTCATCAACCTTTTGAATCATTAAAAAATTACTCATTGTAACTTTTGCTCATAAAATCTTCTCTGCTGATTTGTAGTAGATAATATTCTCATATTGAGAATTTGGAGAAGTCACACACACAATTCATAATTGATCATACTCTGAATGGAGATTAGTGTGAGTGCTCAAACACAAACCTTCTTATCAACTTTTTGTAACCAGACCCAATAATGGTCAGAGTGAGCTTGAAGAAGCTGGGAAAAACACTACTCGTTTAGCTTGAAAAGGTTAGGATAAATACTACTTGTTTATAAAAGCTTAGAGAGGCTTGAGTAAGATTACTCAGTTATAAAATCTTGGAGAGGCTTGGAAAAATGAATACTCATGATACAAAAATCTCAACAAAGAGTTGGGAACTGGGCATAGGCATTTGTTTAGTCAAACTAAGATAAACTCTGCTGTGTGATCTCTCTTTCTCCTCTACTTTATTTACTGTCTTCACTTAGTATATAACTCTATGCTTTTATTATAATTCTACTTTAACATTTTTAGTAAGCTAGACTACTTTTATTTCTAACCAAATTGCTTCCGCGTTCCAAGTCTTGGACTTGAAAAAGTTATTTAGCTAAAAGATTTCAGGTATAGATTTTTATCTACAACGTGATTCAACTCCCTTTCTCATATTGCCATTTCCAACACCATTAACATATAGCAAATTGCATATAGCTGTGACATATTCAGACATGTTGATTAATCCAAGAAGTTCATGCTTTTACATCCTATCCCTTTCTAGTCATAACAATTATTCTATTTATTTAAGGAATTTTAGAACTATGCCAAATTTCCTCTGACATGACGTTTTCAATAGAAAGCAGCTATGATGATTAATAGCACAATGTTGGCATTGTTGGACCAATCAAACACCTTAATTTTATATCTAGACACATTATGATAGCATAAGTGGATAATATGATAAAGAATTAAGTTTTAAAAAAAGACACTAAATGCACTTAAGCAACTAAACCACGAAAAGATCCATAACCAACATACTTATTAAGTAGGAAAAAAAGTTTAGCATATCATGAAAAGATCAGTATGCACATAAGGGACAGAAAGGATATAAGCAAATTCATATTGCTAAAAAAATATATTAAAAGCATAATTTTAACATTAAAAATCATGAACACAAAGGATAAAGCAAAATGAGATTTAAATCACACACCCATACTAGGAAACTAAGCTTAAGGAGCATGATATGAAGCTAAATATAACAGGCCCAAAATATAAAAGCAAAATCAGCTAAATGATCTAACAATATCACCCACAACAGCACGATATAAGTGTCAAACTAGATTAACAAAGAAGGTTCACCTCCTTACACTACTTTAAGTTCTTCAATTGTCTTCCTAGTGGTAGCAGATAAAAAAAAAATCATTCTCATAGAAATAGGGTGCAAAATCACAGAGGACAAGAAAGGATAGGGATTCCTAATAGTTAGAGAAAGAAGGTTTTAATTAATGATAAAAATATTAAACTTAGCAATCAAAAGTGTTAACACAAACCTTATCAACAAGACTGGCCTTATCAATAAATTAAAGGCATTCTATAAGATAATAAATAGGATATGGAACTAAGACAAAAAGCATGATATGAAACTTTAAATTATAATTGCAAAAGATTACAGATTTAAAAATGTTAAGCTAATATTGAGAATCTAAAATTGCAAAGCATGATATGAAGGAAAAAATCAAAAGGAATAGTAGCAAAATAAGATTTTCAATGTCATACTCAGATTCAGACACTAATGATAACAACATGAACATAATTAACAATAAGAACTAATCCAAAAACAATCTAACCAAATAAAAGTGCATAATAGAAGCAAGCATCAAGTCCCTAAATTCACAATCTATGTATCCTTGATGGGATATTTAGCAAATGAAGTTCCTTTATCCAATGAAGAATTCTTTTAGTGTCCTTTTTTAAGCTTACTCAAAGGAAGTTTATAGTCGCTATTTCCTATTACCAGAATTTTAAATTGTATTTAGCAACAAAAGTTCTCATGCCTTAAGCACCTAAGTCTTGAAGAATTTGTTAACGTTATCACTAAATTTTTTTTCTTTACTTAGCTAGCATCCATCACAACTCCCAAAAAAAAAAAAGGAAATCTCTATATACACATTACAACTCTTCTTTTTTCTTTTTTTGCTCATTTTACATGGAGGCCACCAAAAAGATGCTTCTTTTCATTACTTATGCTTCTATGAGATAATGCTTGGCAAGTAGGTTCACTCTTTTACTTGTTGGTAGTTATTCCTTCTAATATCACCCATGTTAACTCAAATAGCATTTATGTTTGCTGTCGACACAAACGAAATTTCCTTTTACACTTTAATTGAAAATTTTCATGCTTAAACCACCTAGATCCTTGAAGAATTACACCAAACCATCACAAATCTTCATTCCTTATTTAAATAGTAAAAAACACAGCCCAAATATATCAAAAAGTTCCGCATGTTTTAGAGAAAATATTCTATTTTGTCCTCTACATATTGTGTTGAATTATGTACTTAAGGTGAAAGGAAAGCATCTTCAATTTTTGCAACATTGAGCTTGAGTTTCCCACATGGTTGTAAGCTATCGCAACAATTAATCATTTTATCATCATTGAAGAACTTATAAAACAAAGGACGTAGGCACTGCCCTTTCCCCATATCAGGTTTTTTTTTTCTTTTTTCATAACATAAATTGAAAATTGCACACTAAAATTATGTTAATATAGAAACTTAAACAAAAACCAACATCAAGTTATTCATAATTTTAACCCAAGTATAAACCAACCACCAAGGAAGTTCATAAGAACCCACTTATAAAACTAAACCAGATTTTTCCCATTACCATAACAAACATTTCAGCTTGTAAATAATTAGACTGAACTATTAAAAATAGTTGCCAATCACAAGAATTGAAATTGCACTTGCTAGCATTAATACAAGACTAAGTGATGAAAGTTTAGAAGAAATCAAACATTATGTGTACTTTCTATATTTGACCCAATTTTTTTTTAGTATCATAAGAGACATACTTTTAACATCTACACATCAGATTTAAAATAACTAAAGCAGTCCCTTTTCACATGGTATCAAAACTATCATTCAAGCAATGTAAAGAAACATGATTATGCAGCCAAGCCATGAAGGTTTGAAAGGAGTAGCCACCTTACTTATCTACGATAACATCCCCAATTTTGTCTAAGCTAATTAGCTTAGTGTCATTGACTAATTCGAAGGGTTAGTAATTAATTGAGGATTAATCATTTAATCTCAAGAGTAAGAGCTTAGTAAATTAGAGATAAATCAATAAGTCAACAAGTCAACTAAAAGTCAATAATTAATAACAAAAAGTCAACAATTAAGTAATAACACACTAAATATTTTAATTAAAGCCTAATCATTCAAATCTTGCTAATTATTAAGGTAATCTAATCTTGTTAATTAAGGACATGATAAATTTCTACCTTAATCAAATATGATAAATAAATCCTCATACACTAAAAATATAATTAGTGAGAATCATTCTTTTAGAAAACCAAAAGTCTTAAAAGTGTAATTAATTAAAATTGTTTAATGAGTAATTAAACTAATCTAATTGATTAACACTTAGATAATTCTAATAACAAGGAAAACTTCAAAATTATCCCCCAATCGTGCTTGAAAAATTCAACCAAGACAAGCACATCATCCACCATCCATTGGCCGCCTCTTAATCTTTCACCATTAGATCAAAGCTTAATGTGGTTAATTAACTTAAAGATTCATTAACCAAAAGTGGGATAATACTACACATGGATCACAATTGATTTGGCATTAACCATCAAAGTGGATCAACCCACTAATGGCAAGAAGATAGCCATTAACCACTTGAGAAAACACAAAAAGGGGTTTAAGCTTTGCATCAAGACTCAAGAGTAAAACAACCACTCTTTTACCCCTTAGTCACTAAGCCTTCTCTCGAGTGAATGAAGTAAAAAAATACTAATCTGCCCAATCCTTGTCTTGGATGCCTAAAATAGCCCCCCATTCTCATTATTCAACTTCCATTCTCTCAATATAAGCCTAAAGCTCTGACCTCTCTCTAAACCTCTCTTTGTTCTTCCTATACTTCTTCTTGTTCTTCTTGCTTTCCTACTCTAATCAACCTTACTTAACACCACCATCTTCACAAGCCCTTTAAGGACCACCTTCTTTTGTCTTTGAAGAATCAAAACAAACACACAACTAGCCCCATTTCCAAGCTTGAAAGGGAGGGAGGCCATCTCTAATCTTTCTACTTTCCAACACTTCAAAAAGCTTCTTGTGGTAGTGACTTTAATCATTCTTTTTTTTTTTTTTATGTGCTTTCAAGAACTAAAACTCCTAAGCTTTCATAGCTAGGTGGTTTTAGGGTTAGCTCTAAAGTCTCATGACCATACCTTGCTTTCATGAAGTTTTTCTTTGTGATTAAAATGCTCTCTTAAAATGTGACTAAGTTGTTTGAGCACTTTTATGTATCACACTTAATTTGCACTCTAAATACTGATGTATTGTTGAAAATGATAGTAAAATGAGAGATAAAAATGGTCATTTGATGAGAAACTTCAATATTTCTACGAACTAGTCAAGAAAAGAGTTCTGGTTATGCTGGCAAATCTGGCAGTCTAGTTTTCGAAAACCATAACTCATGATATACAACTTGAAATGTAACGAAACTAATTTTGAATGAAAATAGAATCACAGAGCTTTCTATAGATATAAAATATGTTAGCATTGGATTTAAAATGAGCAAGAAATGAATTTTTAAAGTAGGTTATATCCAGTGGTGTTTTTGTCTAGATAGCCTATACTAAAATATGTATAACTCGAGCTATACAAAACATTTTTTAATGAGACCAAGTTTGTTAGACAGCTAAAACATGTTAGAATAACCCCATAAATAGTTCAGCAAGATTCAGTTTGCGGAATTACCAGTGGACTCGAGAAGTTACTGTTACCCGGGTAAATCGTAAAATTAGGTAGTGATGTTGTTTAATGCATAACCCAGGCTGCACTTGGAATTTTTGAGTGGAACTTATTTCGTTTAAAAGATGGTTTAAAGAAGCATAACCCTACAAAAACTCAAGCTAAAATCATAAAAGATAAAATTTTGGTGAATTTATTAAGTTACTATCTTATAGTAAAATATGAATTTTGTTTAAGGCTAATTTTGAGGGATAATGAAAAACAAACTTGAAGACCCTAAAACCATCAACTTATCACATTGGAACTTCATATTTCAACTTAAAAGATTTAAAAAGAATAATAAAGAAACTTGTCTCTATGAATATTAGAAGAATCGAGTAAAAATAAAAATTTAATTAAAAGCTTGCACCTAATTTACTAAGTTAAGATCATAAAACTTTGCTTGTGATATATCTATGTCTATGTGCAAGTATGATGATATGATGATGATGAAGATGATGATGATTATGACGAATATGTTAATGATGAGTATGATGTATATGTTGTTGAGTAATGTATGATGATGTCTTGTGACTGGATTTCTCTGTGTAGCAAAATTTTGGGGAAGCTCCAGTTTAAGCATTATGCTGCTGGATTTTCGCAAAATTTATGGACTTAGTCTAATTTTATGCATTATAAGTACTAATTAAGAAAAGACAGCATTACGAGTATGATCCTTCAAAAAAGAAGGTGACTCACACAAAGATCCCTCTTTTCCTGAGAGCCTACATGAGGCATGGCAAATGACCCAGCTAGTGTAAGTATCGGGAATTTAATGTGGCGATGGCCATGGTTTAAGCTTATTAGCACTCAAAGTTTAGAGGGTAGTACTAAAAGACTTAAGATAAAGTTAAGTTTAAGAAAAGAAAGGGACTTTGGTCTAAACCCTTGAAAGGAATGTGTTAACAGAAGCTTATAAAATACCCATGCATGTTGTATTTAAGTATACTTGTTCCCATGCATGTTATGATGTAATTCCCATTATCAGAGTGTATGTTAAAAGTGAATCCACTTTGGATAATAATGTTTTCGAAAACTTAATAAATGAACCATATGTATGCTTATTGAGTTTCTTAATAAAACTCAAAGTGATTGGGACGATAACGACGACACTCTTATATGGATTTGGAGTTCTACTGAGAAATATTATTTCTCACTTTAGTTTGTCCTTCCGTGTCATCACTAGATTTTGATGTTGCACCTCGTAGAGTGGATCGTGGATCCACCTAAGTATGCATGGGAGCATGATGAGAACACTAACATGATCGTGGCCATGACCACCATGGTCGTGTGGACATACATCCGCCAAGGTCGTATAAATGAAGAAGCAAAGCCTGTTGTTCCGCCTGTCATACTACCTACCCTTGACAACTTTCCTGGAGCACTACTTGGGCAACCATTGGGGCCGTGGGACTTTTCGCTGGAACCATTGTTGGACTTTGAAATGGAGCCCATGTCCCTAGGGCTACCCTTAGTCAGACCTCATCCAGCCATTCCATTTATAGAGATGAGCTCCGTGGCCACTCCTAGGGCCGCAGCCACTTCACCGCCATATCCAGAGTATCATCCGGGTGCTGCCTTGTCATCGGAGGAGGATCCGTCTAAGGAGTAATCTTCAGTAGCTAGCTGCACCTCGCACGAGGCCAAGCCCAGCCACCACATTCACTGTATCGAGGTGATTAGCAGGTGTCCCCTTATGATCCGTATGCCTCACATTCCCCGAGGGTAAGAAGCCAGGGAAAACCGCCTCTCTGGGTCACAACATTCTTAGAATCGAGGAGTGTACTGCATGAAACCGATGCTAGGGTTTGGTTTGGTATTAGGGCACGTAAACTATTGTAACTCTGCATCATCATGCATTTTATTTTGCTTTGAAACTTACTATGTTAGCTTGTATTTGGCATTTAGTGATGGCCTAGTCATAAGTATATTTTATGTAATTCTTGACATTATGAATTTTATTTGTGTGGAATGAAAATGAGACTTATTATTTATTAATGTATTTTATATTGCCTTTATGCCCTATTAATCCATTTATACTATGGATCTTTGTGCACCATGCCTACTTGACTCCTTTATTCACGCTCGAGGCTCATTTTTTTTTTCAAAGTGTGACATATTTCCAAAAATAAAAAAGAATTTACCTTATTTTCTACGTAATATATTTTCCAAAAGAGTTTAAGTTTCCGTAAGTAAAAGTAACAATTGATAATCAGACATAATATGACTTAAGTATAGTATGAAATTATTAGTGTGTTACATCTACTGCTAGACATTTTAGCATACAATCTTAGAATTAAGGATGATAAACTCACCTCTTGCAACTACTAGTAACCACATAAGAGTTTCATTGTCATCAAATCATGATAATGCTTTTAAAATCTACAAGAAATTATCTTCTAATGTGGAATATATATAACCCAATCCATCCTACACAACAATACTTTAATTTGTCTCTCGTTTTTGGTGCAGGATTGTTATGATTTAAAACCAAAAAGACACAAAAAAGAATACAAAAAGAATAAACATTCTAAGATTAATGATAATTCATGAATCAATTTAAATGAGCAAAGTTAATCATACCTAGTAGCCACATCAATTCTAGTTACAACTACATCATGAAAGCTACTTCAAGTGACATCCAATCTAATTCATAGGAGCTCAAAGCTATTCATTTATGAAGAGCCAGTCATATCAATCATCCTACAAATTAAGCTAACAAACAAGACAATCAAATAAATATACTGGTGTAACAACAATCGGTGCACTGGTCATACATACAAGCTAAGTAAAGGGACCCCCTTTAAGAAACTAAGAAGTCAAATATTAAATAAATGTACTTCTAGTAAAACATTCCAATCAAACAATCATAGAGTCGTAATATGGTTACCTTTGTTCTAGTCATTTATATCATCAACAATCAAAGTAAAAACAACTATAACACATCAAGCAAATCTAACAATGCACGGTCATGTAAGCATTAGGATAAAGCAAGTGATTATAGGATGCATCAAATGCCATGGAATGCGAGCATACTTTGGTATTGGGCAAGTTCAAAAGACAATGGCTACTAGGAAATGAATAAACTAGATGAAACATTAAAGAGTATAAGGGATAATCAAGGAATGAAGAATAGAAATAACATCCCTACAAGCCTTTGGTAGTTCCATGTCTTGTAAATATGGGTTAGCTTCCATTTACACAATCATGGTCCTATTAAAAGACATTTGCTCCACCAACTACGGGAAAACTTAGGGCTCTGATACTAACTTTGTGATGACCTACCTTGGAGTTGTGATTGACACTTGGAGGTAATGTATCTTTAGCAAGCCTAAGACATCAATTTTTCATGACAAACAGATGGAATTTCCCTTATTTTCCTACTTCCCTATAATAGCCAAACCTGTACCAAATAGTCACCTAGCATATATCCAAAATTGAGGCTCTTAGAGCACTTTCAAGTATCTTGCATACATATTAGTTATTATTTTCTCGTAATAGCAACACATATACACATATACATATATCCATTCACTCCCATATATATACATACTATAAGTATATACATAACATATATATATATATGTATGTATATATATATATATATATACATACATATATATATGTATATATACATATACTTATAGTATGTATAACATATAGTTATATATACATATAGTATGTATATATATATATATATATATATATATATATGGGATATTTACATCCATTATGCACCACATGTAGTAAGGGAACATAGTTCCAAAATACAAACGCTCATATAAAAATATCCCATCTAAAAAGAATTAGCAAGTCATAGGATCTTATATGTGGATTGTAGACCAACTCTTAAGTGGCATATACGTCCAAAATATCAAAATAAGATGGTCCAAAATGCCCCCACGTGCCAAGGGGCTATCCAAAAGTATCTACACTCTACAAAGCTAGAGGAACTGAGCCAAGTACAGTGCTAGAGTCTAAACAAGAAGGGAATGGGGGTGAGTCCAACCGACTTAGTGAAAGGTTATGAAACTATAACATATGAGAACAAGCTCTAGAAGTAAAGCAAACTATGCATAACTAAAGAATTAATATCATGAACTAAGCATAAATAAGACATCATCATTTTAAATAATATATACATAAAGAATCAACATTAGAAACTATTCTAATATACAAAGAATTAACATTATTTCATCAACTCGAAAACATATTTCTCAAACATAAATTCTAAAGTGGGGAGGCTTCCAATTCCGAGAAATTTCCAAATAAGGGTTAGCTTTCAAATCTAACTAAGTCAGTGATATGTGTTGGCCTCCCATACACACATCAAGCTAGCAACACCCCCGCTAGCTGGGTTCAAACCAAGGTGCACCAAGGCTAGTATTAGTGACCGCTAGCTATCGAAGCCAAGTGTAGTTCTAGAGTCTGAAACAAGAAAGGAATGGAGGTGAGTCCAACCGACTTAGTGAAGGGTTATGGAACTATAACATATGAGAACAAGCTCTAGAAGTAAAGCAAACTATGCATAACTAAAGAATTAATATCATGAACTAAGCATAAATAAGAAATCATCATTTTAAATAATATATAGATAAAGAATCAACATTAGAAACTATGCACATATACAAAGAATTAACATTATTTCATAAACTTGAAAACATATTTCTCAAACATAAATTCCAAAATGGGGAGGCTTCCAATTCCGAGAAATTTCCAAATAAGGGTTAGCCATCAAATCTAACTAAGTCGGCGATATGTGTTGGCCTCCCATACACACATCAAGCTAGCAACACCCTTGCTAACTAGGTTCAAACCAAGGTGCACCAAGGCTAGTATTAGCAGCCGCTAGCTACCGTTGAACTGAGATTCCTCCCATAGTATATATAAAATCCAAAGCAATATATATCAATAAAAAGCTAAAATAATAAATATCAAATAAAATTTCTGATAAACGAAAGTTCCTAGCAAAGTTTGAAAGTCCAAAATAGACTTTACTCAATAATTCTGTTTAGTCACTCAAACAATTGTTTACCGAGCTTCTCCTCTCATATTTGAGAAATTCGTTTTCAAAGAAATTCTTCCAACATGCAATAAAGTCATATTAGTTGGTTTTTTCCAAAATTAAAACAAGTATACACAATTAATTAAGCATGCTTATATACATATATATATATATATATAGAAATAAACTTTCAATATATATTATGAAATCAAACCAATACTAAAGGCATAAATCACATATGTCATAGAACCATTGTCCACTCACAAAACGACAGAGAGCATCCAATCCATGTCTCAGTGGTTACCAAACTCAAAGGTTGATCTCCCTAGGAATCTGTAATCAATATATAACCAATTATTCCAAACCATAGTTAGCCAATGAGAATCACCCCACAATCGATCTCATACAAAGCACACAAAGGAAATTTTTTGTGAAGGCTTTTTGGTATTTATATTTTATTTTAGCTCCTGATTTTGTTTTTTGGGTATTCAATCTTTTACACAAAAGATTATACCATATTTCAAAAGTATTGAAGACATACAATTGGCATCAGGATCAACATGAAAATAAAAGATTTATGCTTGAATGCTTCCTTGGCCAAAAATCTATATAAAACACCTCATAAAGTTTTTCAATGTTACACCCCACTAAGATTCAAGAATCAGTTCATATTGTCAACTCTTTATCAAGCTCATGATTTCTCATGGTATAGATAAGTAGAAATCAATAAATTTCAGCTTCCAAAGTAAGAATAAAATTAAACTAGTTATTTCACAACCTTGTTTAATCCTCCCAATTAAAATCAAGACTCCAAAGCCAACAGTCAAAGAACTCAATAATCAAAATTTTAACCATCAATAAAGATATTAAGTGTAGGAATAACATAAACCCAATCAACTAAGCCATTACTAGACACAAATTAATCTCTCAAATCATTAAAACAAAAATAAAACAATACACATATGAGCCTTAAATCACAAATGAACCTAGAGCATATAACAAGATGTTCAAACTTGAATCTGTAGCAACCAAATCAAAGAAGTAAGAATCACTTACCAAGGGGCTGCGGTTGGCTTAGATGGGCAAAAATCTCGAGCCCAGCCATCATAGAGAGAAAGAGCATCAGAAAGAGATATTAGAAGTGAGTGAAAAAGATAAGATGCTAGAAAGAGAAGAAATGCAAGAGAAATGAGACTGAGAGAGAGAGATAGAGATGGAGAGAGCAAAATAGAGACATAAATATGAGAGAGGTGGTAGTTGAGAGAGAGAGAGAGAAATAAAAAAAGAACAATGAAAGGGAAAAGGTGCCACGGAAGGAGAAGAAAGAAAAAGGGGGTTTATTATGTATCATACCGCTTAAGGTGTTGCATGGTCTAACTTCTTCCTTTTTTTCTCTCACCACACATACTTTTTTATTTAAAATTTTATTTGCCTCTAATTTAATTCCTCTATTGCTATAAAACTTAATGCAAAATTTTAAAATTTCCCATTAAGAGCATTTTATTTTAGACAGGGTACTACACCAATCTTCCCTTGGAACTGGCTAGGATACTACAACCTTTGGAAAACAAGAACGCTATGGCTAGCATTCCGCCCCCCAGTTTCCTGAGTTTTGACAAGTTTTGGCTTCCACATAACCTTCTAAGAAGGTCCTGCTTCATCCTTTTCTTTAAGCTTATTCTCCCATTTAAGGGCCTTGTTTTGCAATTTCTAAGTAATAGACACTAATACCATATTCATGGACAAACCAAATGTATTGGTATCCATGGTCATGTATCCCTTCTCGGCCAATTTGAGCTTTCCTTCCTTCAATGCCTTTTGAATGATATTCTTGAAGACAGTGCAATTGTTAGTCGTATGCATCCAAGAGTGGTGCCACTTGCAATACTTTTTCCCTTTGATCTCATCGGTTAGAGGAATTTTATGGCCTTTCGGAAGCTTAATTTGTTTATCTTTTACAAGGCAGTCAAAAATTTGGTTTGCCTTGGAAATTTCAAATAGATATGACTCATTTTCAAGCTTAGCCACCTCTTTACCTTTTGAAGGGAGTCAAGGCGGGGCAGGTATAAGGCTTCCATATACAAATTTGGCTATCATTATATCTGCTTGCCCTTTTTGCTCCTCCTAGGCATCTTTTTTTATCGAAGTCGCACTCAATAATGGAGATCAATTATGGCCCTCTAAGCCCCGCACAACTAGGTCTACTTTTTTCTTTTTCTACAATGCACTACTCCACTCTTGAAGCTCGAGACATTAATTGTGCCAAGTCTGAGTATTCTGTGGCTACCAATTTTTCCCTTAATTGAAGGTTCATATTGTTCACAGTAACCATAGCACATTCAGACTCTGGTAATTACACACTATACCACTAAATCTCTAAAGGAACTCAACCACTAGCTTATTTGGCAATTGCTTGAGATTTATCAACTTGGCAATAGATACTTCAGGCTAGGGCTTATAAAAAGTCTCTCCATGTCGACCCAACCTTGAACTGAATTCAAAGCCAGAAGTGAATACTAAGCGAAAGAAGCCCTTGTGAGAGATAAGGGAAAGAGTTGAAGTTTGTAGTTCTCATTCTGGTTAGCCTCACCACACTGAGCCATAAAATGACTAATATGCCCCATGATAGACTTCCCATCTTCACTTGAAAAGGTAGAAAATTTAGGAGTTTTATAACCCCTCGGTAGAAGGATACTATCAACCCAGTCAGGGTATGGCTTCTCATAAATTGGCTTGTCTAATAGTTTAAGTTGGACATTAAAATGTTGCCTGATAGCCTCAGCAATCATGTTTGGATCTATCAAAGGTTGGTCATTTGCCCGCAGGTCTAATTGAACCGAAGGTGGAACCTCTTGACTATAGGCATTTTGATTTCCAAGTGCTTGCGTGTTACGATTTTGAGGAAGAACGTGAACACTCGGTTGAGGATAAGCAGATTGATTTTGTGTGAAAGAATTTTGAGGCTGTGAATACATATTTTGGTTTGAATAATTATAAGCTGTTCCTCCCATAGCAGTTATGGGTAGTTGTTGTGCATATCGAATATTAGTATTGTTAATCGCTCCTGAATATGGTGGAGCCACATTATAGCCATTGTACATAACTGTATCCACACTTCTACTCATTCCGAAACTGCCCACTATGGGTGGATCATCGATTGTATTCCACATATTCCCACTTGGATTAGTGGATACCACCGGTAGTCCAATGCTTTCTGGAATATTGGGTGGCTTGCCTGTGATACTCACTTGTCATTACTACCAATGCGGTGGCTGGACAGGTTGCCCGCTTGACTGATTAGCCAAAGCATTTCCACTTGCCACATTTTCCCAAAGTGCAGCCAATGTAGAATTATCCTTCATATTAGCTTGTTGTTGGGGCACTTAGATTTTATTATGTACCATAGGCTTAACAATATTGACTAATTGCTTGGATAACTCTAGTATTATATCATTTAGTCTCATATTAATCTGTTCACATAGAAAGGACATGGTCACAATAGTTAGTTGCCCTTTTCTTCCCCTAAGTGGTAGGGAATTGCTTGATGAAGAAGCAATCAATTTAGCCACAGGCTGGGCCACGATATCCTGCATCAGCTACCAGCGTACACCCCTTGGAAGGGTACAAGGTGTTGCTGATATAGTCACCGGTGGGCTTCCAGCCTTCTTGTTATTCCATTTTGATGGTTATGAATTTGGCATAACCGTTTTTCCTAATCTTAGGATCATACGCCAAGTATGATCTAATTCGGGTATTGGAAATTTAGATTGATCTATTGATGAGGTCCCACCGAGCATGCCAAAAATGTGTTTAGGCTATTTTCAGCTACTAGGTTAGTGTGCTAGACATGCTAGACTTTGAAATCGACTAGCCAAAGCTCTCAATTCCAAGAGTCTAGTGATTAGTCCAAGGAGGGAAATCTACTCCTTGGATATGGGTTCCCAAACTACTTGAAAAAAACACTTAGCTAAGATCAATCGAGAAGAAATACAAAACCAAGAATAGAATGTAGGTACAGTGCAATCCACAGAAACTTAACTTCCAACCAAATTACAATGAGAAACCCTCTTAAGCTCTAATGAAGATGGAAAGCTTAATGGGATAAAATGGTACAAGAGTATATAACTTGAAACTAAAAAGGTAGAAAGACTTAATAAAAGGCTAAAACTAAAGTGCATGAAAAACTTAAAAAGGAAAGGTAAAGGTACAAGTAAAGTACAGTAAAATAAAATGCTGGAGTTCTGATTTGGGGCATAGATCCTTTGCAATGGCTGAGTCTGGCTCTATTTATAGGTAAGACCTCTCCAAATTTGCCCTTTGATAATCGTCAAGGTGACCTTTTTTGGTCCTTCGGCCAAATACTCCCTATAGTCATGTTGTAAGGGTGTTGCCACATGCTTTCAATGTGATATGATACGTATTTATATCCAAGCACTAACCTAGAAGCCTTTCTCCAAGAATCCTTGTGAGCTCTTTCAGATCCACCATCTTATTATATTCCAGGTTTGTTTACCACCCTAGCCAACCAATCATCTGAACTCATATTCGGTTGATTAGTGCTCGCACCATGTCCTAGGCAATGATCTTTGTTGGCCATCTCAACCTATAGCTCAGCTAGTGTTAGGAGCATAGTCAAAATCACTCAGCTAAGTTTTGCTCTTGGCCAAGGGAACTTATCAATTTTTTGGTGCCAACAAGACTTAAATCACCTCTCTTTACCTTTTGCATGTGTTTGTACACTTATTTGTCCCTGATTAATGAATTGAATTTTCCATAGATTAATACATAATTCTCTAGTGAAAAATTATACAACATATTTAAAAGCTAGAGAGAAGCGATTCTGTCGCCACTAAATATATTGAAATCTCAATAAATTAATACTTTAATCTCCGTTATCATCTTGGTGCGAAAACAAATTTTACATGTCATATAAGCATAAGATGCTTAGTACATTATTTGAGCACCATAGAACTTCGGTTATCAAGATGGGTGGTGCGAACCTTATGATTAACTATATTATCTTATTTGAAAAAGAAACGCAGCAGCAATTGAATCGCGATCCCAAAAAAGTCGTCCAGGATGAATTTTGTATGCTTATGCTTAGTCATAACAAACTCATTTTGTCAAGAAACTTGTTAAACATATGAATATCAATTTTTCTACGGCAAATAACATGTGAAATACTTCGCTTTCATGAAGGTTTAAATTACTTTGGCTGTGGAATTTCAGTAACAAGTTGAAAAATGTCCATAACTGTAGATCACTTAAAAATTGCCCTGCTAAAACATGCAGTCTGAATTATGGACCTTTAAATGTTGCAAGGCCGAATTAAGAGCAGAGAAAGGAACGGGAGAAATTAATCAGCATATTGGCACAGGTTTTATCAACTCCTTCATTCTATTGCGTACACATGTGAAAAATGAATAACTGGATGTTCAATAGGAGCCGAAATCATTGATAAACTGCTTCGTTAATCGAGAATATGTACATTTACGATATATTGCTTTTGATGAGTATTAATCTAATTTTCTGACTGAACAGATGAATGCACCACGATTTGGATAATCACAAATATATATACTTTTTAATAATCTAACCTGATGATGCACGTTATGCAACCTATCTAATAAGGGTCAGGCTTCATCACTCTGATCTGGCGGATTGAACCGAACTCGGTTTAACGTAGTAGAGAAAATTATTAAAAATATTTATTATGAAAAAAATTTGCACATTCTGTCGCAAGATATTTTTATTATATTATGAATTCATACTATCAATCAATCATAAATTATTACCTTCTGAAGCACATGTTTGTCTGTTACAATAACTCTTAAAAAAAATCATATGTATGATAACATGTGATTAGTTAAAAATATAATATCTTTACATTATAAAAAATTATATATTTATAATAATATATAATTAATTGAAGGTACAGAAATTTTTATATTGTTAATATATCAAAATTAAAATCTTATATTTTCTTTATCCATGCTCATCAAGAATTATCCTATTTTTTCTATTAATTTTGAAATGTATTGTGTGTGTTTGAGATTCATCCATAGCCTGAAGGATTGGTTTCTTAACGATTATTTTAAAAGCTACTTGTATTGGATGATCATCTTCCACGATGAGTTAGAGCATCGTACGATACTTTATTTTCAATATCTGCTTGTAATGGATGTAGTCAACTCACCCTTGCCTAACATCTGGCAAAGCTAGCATCAAACTTGTGAGCATGTCAACCTATAAACTATTAAGTCGCTTCAAGGAAGTAGAGCGTTTTAGAAGATTAAAACATGTATTTTTCTTACAAAAAATCAAATTAATAGATTTCTTTCCTTTACAAAATCCTGAGCATTATGGCGCCAGAGAGCCGCCCTGCTCCTATTGCATCACGTCAGTAGTACTCTTTTATTTCTTACCCACTAACGTTACGCAGACTACAATACATGGATGAAGGTAAACCCTCCTCCATCAACTTTCAACACCCTAACAAGTGCCAACTGTTATGTCTCTAGCCGTGGATGGCAGGGCATCAATTATGACCAATAATCATATTCATGTGTCCTTTTCCTATAACTAAATTAAAATAATACCTTATGTGTCAAATAGTAGAAATTTCAATTATTTTAATAATGAATCTGAGTTTAGAATGCCTGTGTAAAATTATACGTCGTTAACTAATAGTTTTAGTTGTCTTAATGGAGATTATTGATTACGCCTGTAAGCCTTTCACCAGAATCGTCGTGTGTTACATTATTTTGTAAAATAAAAAAAATATTATTTTGCTTTTATGTGAAAATGATGTATCAAATGTCATGTTCATATTACAATTACTTAATACTCATACTCGTGTTTCACTTATGGTTTTAAATTACTGTTCTAATTGTAATTGCAGTTGATATCCGTAGTTACAATCCTAATATTACTATTATGATGCCTTTGACAATGGCATTGCAGCTACAATTATAGTCGTATCAATTGCATTTTCATGTAATTTTTTACAATCCCAATAATCATAATATAACTGTAACCACAATTTAAAATTATGGTTTCATTATTTAATTATGACCTGCCATTGCAAGTTGGGTCATTATCCTATAGATATCTGTTTAGGTGCTTTCTCTAGTGAATAGGTAATTACAAGATTCGTGGTAAAGTTAATAAGTGGCTAAATGACATATGGATTTCTACATGGGGAATTGTAATGGATGTTTAATAGTAATACTGATACATGTCACTGTTGTTTCAACAGCTTTTTCTGCAAAAGGCTTCTGTTGCTCAACAGCATTTTCTGCAAAAAATGATAGAATGCATAAATTTTTAACTTTATGCACCAAAGATTTGATTATATGTGCTCTTTTAATTTGTTATTGCTTGAATTAATGGCTATCATATTAAAAAATAGAAAAATATTTTTAGAATAAATTAATATTTGTCAACCAAAAAAAAAGAATAAATTAATATTTATTCTATTAAATAAAACACAAAATAACGTATCAAATAAATATGAACTAAGTGAGATTACAAATGTCTACTGCAATTTACAATTAATATAATAATTATTATAAATAATTTTAAAAATTTTTAAGTGTAATTAACATTTACAAATGTCTACTGCAAAGCATACAAAATAAGACACGTCCATGACAATTTTTTTTTCTTATAAGATGACAGATTGTTTGATATGAAAGAAGAAATATCTTTGTATATTGATTCATGAAACATAAATTATCTGGCACACTCGACTAAAATAATAGGAAGCATATAAATTGATGGGATTAACTCTCAGATGATATTTAATTTCAAATTGCAATAACAGGAGGAGCATGACAAAATCAGAAAATAAAAAAAAAATCAACTCATTAATTTGAGTTGATGTCCTAAAGAGACCGAAATAATTTGTGATAGAAAGAAATCAATTCGTTAAATTGTGTAGGATGTAACATTTATTCATAATTAGTGTTTTGTATTTGTGCGATGCATAAGTTAAAAAATGTTTTTAAATTAATATTATTATTAATATTAATTTCATTGAGTTATTAAAATGTAAGTAATAAATACTTCAACATGAAACAAACAGAATAAATTATAAATTATGATGTTATTATGACTTATTGTATTTAACACTAAAGTGTAATGTGAAAGGAAATAAACAAGAACATGAATTCAATAAATAATTTCACCATCCAAGAATTTGACATATGCATAAATCAAATTATAAATTTAAGATTTAATTATTTTAATGAAAAATGCATAGATATTTAAAAAAATCATTAAACACTACAATTTTAATACATAATTCTAATTCTATCATTCAATTTATAGACCCTACTTATCAGTATTTTTTCAAGAGTTGAAGTTTTGATCATATTTCAAAATAAATAAATAAAGTTACTTGCTAATAGCCATTTTTTTTATATCAGGTTAATATTGAACTAAATTTTGAGTCGACCTTCAAATTAACGTTAGGTTAAAAGGGAGAGATGTATAAAATGAATATCAAAATAAAGATGTGGAAATTTATATATTTGAATAATATTTGTTTGATATTTATTTTTAATTAATCAAGAATCATTCAAATTAAACTTTCCAAAATAACAAGTTTTTAATTGCAGATGTATTCAATTTATTTCATTGATTAGAAATTTTAAAATGGAAACAAGTAGAATTCACCAGGTTTTAACATGTGTAAAAGTTTCCTTGTAATTTCTTTTGTCTTATAAATAGTATAGATATAGCTAATGACTTGACACAGTAATAAAAAAAACTATAGGACATTGGAATACTAGTTCATAGTTAGAGGAGCTTGACTTCCTCTAGAATGCCACCTAACAAATCTAAAATTGCCACAAAGTAAGCGATAATTGAAAATTCTCGATAAAAAAAATAAATAGTTCTTAAAATCTGAAAACCGTGATTGGTTCTAACCATGTCATAGCACGAAAAATCACATCGCTATTTTATCACAACCACATCAAATAACTTATAAAGAAAATAATACTTTATAATAATATGAGCACTAGATACTACACAGAATATGTCATGCATCAAAATGTAGCATAAATAAGAAGCCTTATTTGGATTGTAATCTTTTTGCTTTCATTTTCACTTTCTTTTGTCTATTTGTCTAACATATAATCGAGGGCTTTCTCCTAAAGAATTCCTTTCCACTACTGTTACTCACAATATTATGACGACAAAACTAGACTTTTAAGTATACTAATCAAGGTAGGTAATATAAAAGAATCTTATATTTATCCCTCTATCTTCTTAATTAGTAGATAGCTACAAATATTAAATACCTTTCATTTAAATTACTTGTTTTCAGTTATGTATAAATTCACAAAATATATAATAATGCATAACTTAAATAAATAGAACTTGAATAATAAAATAACTTTGGTATCATGTAAAAATTCAAATAATATAAAATAAATAATAAACTTGAATAATATAGAGTGCATGATAAATATTGGCAACTCAAAATAATATTTTAAAATATGAACAATAAGCCCACATAAATCGTTTAAGTAAAATAACTTAAAATAATAAATTATAAGAGAATACCAACATATAAAATTTTTTTGGTAGTATAAAGAAATTCAAAATTCACCATATGAAAATAATCATTATGTTAGAAAAAGCAATAAACAAATTAACTAACAACTTTAGCTGAAAAATAATAAATGTATAGAATTGACTAATTTTATAGTAACAAAAGGTAGCTAGCTATGATTTTACTTTAAAAAATAAGTTTATTTGCTGCAACTAAATCTTTGTGAAAAAAGTGTACCCGTTAGGCTCTCTCTCTCTCTCTCTCTCTCTCTCTCTCTCTCTCTCTTAAAATTGGGTAACACTGATATACCAAGAAAGTAATATCAACAAATCACTTACAATTCTTTTGCATGCTTTCTTTTTTGGAAGACAATTGTTTTACATGCTTTAATTAGCTTTTAGCAATATTTAATCCATTTATTAAGTATATGGCACAATACTATTTAATAAATTATATTTCATAAATTGTACGGATAATATATTACTAATACCAACAAATACAAAATATTTACCTAATATTGAAGATCCAATATTACATGTAATAATATCAATAATTTTATTGATCGTTCATATCTTCAATAAATATATTTATTTGATAAACACATAATTCATTCCATTGTAAAGATTCTTTCCTCGTAGATTCTCATTGTCCTTGTCTTAACTCATAAATATTTTTTTTTTCATTGCTCATAAATATATACTTACTTGATCGATTTTATCATTGTCCATATTTCTTAAAAAACTATTTTTTTTTCTGAAAATAAAGTCTTATACATTTATAAAAGTTAATTATACTTAATAAAAATTTAAAATATTTATAATAATTATATTAATTGTAGCAAATCTCACTTACTTCATATTTATTTGACACGTTATTTGTGTTTTATTTGATGGAATAAATATTAATTTATTCTAAAAATATTTTTCTATCTTTTTAAAAAATATGAGAGCAATTAATTCAGGCTAGAACAAATTAAAAGAGCACATATAATCAAATTGTTGGTGCATAAAAGTTAAAAATTTATGCATTCTGTTACTTTTTTTCCCGCAGAAAATGCTTTTGGACAACAGGAGTTTTTTAAAGAAAAAACTGCTGAAACAACATAGGCATTATGGAATTTAGATCCCTAAAATAAGAATAATTATAAAATAAGAAAATATGAGATTATTTATTATTAAATTATCTTGATAAAATCTACATATAATAAAAATTATTAATCTAAAAATAAATAAATTTTTATTTTTTTATTTTATAATTATTCTCATTTTAAAAAATCTTAATCTGACATCATGCATCAATCTTACTGATATATATCCAATGCAACTCACCTTATAAAATATCTACATATCATGTCCTCATTTAACCACCTATTCACTTTATCATAAATCTTGTAATTACCGATTTGCCGGAGAAGTGGCTTCATTACATTACGCCATGTGATAATGACACGGAGGTGGGCCGATATGAGGAGATAGAGCTGTTGGAGGCCTGTTACTAACGTCGCAAGTTGCGGACGGTCATTGGCCAGAATGCAGAAAAGAAAATGGTCATAACAAGACAAAGTTAGGGATTTAAAAATTGAAATACTACACAAGATTTATAACTCTATTTCAACTTAATTTTAATTTTTTTTAAATGGCATTTTATCGGTATCTAAATTCATAGAATAAAAATAAAAAACGTTGCCTTGTACGAAATCATGGATATACTTTAATAAAAAAAACAGAGACATACGTGATACAAAAATTGTAAGGGATTAATTTAGATTTTATTTTTTATCCTTAAATTTTATTAGTTGTGGTTACATCTTTATTAAATTACCTCAACGAAAATTATAACTGTGGTCCATGATATTTCTAAAGTTGACACTCTAGTTCCAAATTTTCTCTAAAGTAACATTCCATTCCTTGATCTTAATTATAGTTAGTTCTTTAATGAACTATTTTATGATATATTTTATTTTATAAGTTTAAAATTAAATTAAAAGAAAATAAATTGCAAAATATATAACAAGAAGATTTGTCCTTTGCTGCAATTTTCTTTTTAAGTCTTTTACATTACTGTTACTTCTTTTTACGATTATCATGTAATTGTACAATCAAGCAAACATTTTAAATTATTGTGGATACTTTTGTATTTGACGATGCTAAAAGAGACAAAAATAATAAGGATTTTAGCCAAAAAAAATTAATAAAAATAGTAAGTTACTCGTATGAATGATATAATAAAATTCATAAAGTCAAATATTTAGTTATGTTAATAAATAGTTCATATTAATACTTTCAAAAAACATTTATTGTTACTCATATACAATAAGCACAATCTATACAAAGTACAAAAAAATTGATGGAAATTTATTTAATCCCAACTCAATACATAACAGGGAAAAAATATTTTATCCTCCTAAAACATAAGTTATATGTATTTTACCTCTAATATTTTCAAAAGATATAAATTGACCACCCCACTTTCTTGAATGTGAACATCGACCTCTATGTTAATTTTTCTATCTATTTTAATAAAAATAACACATTTAAGAAAGCTCAAAATATCGTATTGTACATTATTTTTTAGTTTAAACACTAGAATGCGCATGATTGAAAGTTTAGGAGAATATAGTGCATTTATTTTCCATTTACAATGAACGAAAATTTAACAGAAGGAATAAAATGCACATTCATGAGAGTTCAAGATTTATTTGTATCTTTTTAAAATTAGTATTTTGAGCCCATGCAATGCACAAAAAATTAAAAAGTTTTGTATATTATATTTAAATAATTAAAAATAATAAATAATAAATAAAAGTATAATTTATTTTAAAATATTTTTTATTTGATTATAAAATAAGGAACGAACGGATGAAGAAAAAATATTCATTTTATTTCACTATCTGTGCTAACTAATAAAAAAATCATACCATTTCTCTCCTTTTCTTCTTCTGCATCTTT
Organism: Pterocarpus santalinus; assembly: GCA_031439595.1. Taxonomy (NCBI): domain Eukaryota; kingdom Viridiplantae; phylum Streptophyta; class Magnoliopsida; order Fabales; family Fabaceae; genus Pterocarpus; species Pterocarpus santalinus. The sequence goes on from CM062525.1 coordinate 27,303,803, forward strand.
TTGGCTTTCTAATAGCATTTTATTAAAATCAAATTAAAAAATATATATTAACCATAAAAAATAAATTTTAATTTATGATATTTTTTTTGCTTAACATCATTTTTTTAATTTGATTATATTTTATGTATATTTTCAATCTCATATATAATAATAAAAATATTGTTCTATTTGAATAATTAAATAATTATGAATATTATATAATATAGTGAATATCTTTACAAAATTATATAATGCACCTCTATGTATATTATTAACTTTAGATTAAAAAAATTGCAAAAATAAAAGTATGATTATGAAATTATTATTGAAGAAAGTAAGTTATTTTTTTGAAAAAAATATATAAATTCATTTCATATAACAACTTATTACTATATATATATATATATATATATATATATATATATAGATATATATGTATGTATTACGTTTTAAGCAAGGATCCAACCACTAAAAAAATTATTTCATTATTCTATCCCTTTCTTTATAAAAAATTCATTCCATCCCTCTCATCCTCTTTATTCAGCTTTTGAATATAAATTTAGTAAAGGTAAAGATAATACATATTTATAGTAGAATTGTTAGCATTAATTATCCATAGGGAAAATAATGAATTTAAATTAATAAATAAAGAATTATTGCAATTGACCTTTTCAAAAATAGTAAATTATTTTAAAAGAGCATATGTGTAAAGAATTTTATCTGACCGCAACATTATATTGGAATATCTCGAATCAAATATTTTAACTATTTTATCTAAAATAATATAAAATTCAAACATCAAATTATTTTTATAATACAATGAAATGGAAATTTAGTGGATTACTCCTATATATATGATTGGTCCCATATTGCTATATGTATTATTATGATGAAAGTTATATTATACATAAAGGGAAAAAGGAATTGAATATATAAATATAATAGTCACACTAAGATGAACAAATCGGTGTTTTAAAAATAAAGTTGTACTAAATTGAAAGAAAATAGACATATTTAGAATGATAGGGGTTAAAAAAATAAATTAGAATTTAAATTAATAAAAAAATCAGGTAATTTAGTCAATATTATTAATTATAAAAATTAATAATAATAAATTTAAATATTAACGATTATATTAATATTACGTAAATATATTATTATATGATGTTTGATAGAAATTTATGCCACCACAAAATATATAAAAAGAAGATTTATCCTTTGCTGCAATTTTCTTTTTAAGCCTTTTACATTACTGTTACTTATTTTTACGATTATCATGTAATTGTACAATCAAGAAAAAAATTTTAAATTATTGTGGAATTACTATAGTATTTGACGATGCTAAAAGAGACAAAAATAATAAGGATTTTAGCCAAAAAAATTAAGAAAAATAGTAAATTACTCATATGAACGATATAATAAAATTCATAAAGTCAAATATTTAGTTATGTTAATAAATAGTTCATATTAATACTTTCAAAAAGAAATTTATTGTTACTTGTACACAATAAGCACACTCTGTCATGCTAAGTACAAAAAAAAAAATGATATAGATTTATTTAATCCCAACTCAATACATAATAGGGAGAAAATATTTTATCCTTCGGAACTATAAATTATATGCACTTTATCCACAATATTTTGAAAAAGTATAAATTGACCACTGCACTTTTTCAAATGTGAAAATCGACCTTTTTGTTAATTATTTTTATCTATTTTAACGAAAATAACACATAATCAAGAATATTCAAGATATCCGATTGTACATTATTTTTTAGGTTATGGACTAGATTGTATATGATTGAAAATTTTAGGGGATATAGTGCACTTATTTTCCATTTACAATGAACGAAAATTTAATAGAAGAAATAAAGTGCATTCACAAAATTTCAGAGTCGATTTATACCTTTTCAAAATATTAGGATTAAAGTGCACGCTGGTAAAGTACTTGTTTCCCCACATAATATCTACTTGAGTTTTAAATATAGGGAAAATTAAAATGTCAATGACCACTAAATATTTAATTCTAAGAAACGTAACATATTTAAATTATTAAGAAGAATTATACAAAAATCATTAAAATTAAAACCCAATGAGTTGGAACAAATATTCATTGATAAAAAAATATATTTTTATTCATAATTTTGGTAGTTAATATATGTTACATTGATTAGGATTTTTATTTATTTATCATAGTATTCCTCACCCGATAGATGAAAGATTAATCTCTCATGATATGATCAAATATCAAAATGAATATCCCTACGAATAGTATTTTTTCATATATATATATTTCAAAATTAAACCCACGACCTCAAGCTTAAGAGACCTGGATTATTTTCATTGGGACCAACACCTAATTGGTACATTGATTAGGGATTAAATACATCTATGTCATTCTTTTTGCAGTTACCATGACAAAGCAACTTATTATTTATAAGTAACAATGGAATATTGCTTTTTGTAAGTACTTTTATATGTACATGTATAACAATGAAATTTAGTTTATTATTTATATGAGTATTTTATTATTTTTCTCTTATTTTTTATTATTTTCATAAAAAATATTATTATTATTTTCCTCTCTTAATGCCATCAATTATAAAAAATAATCTCACAATAGTTTTAAAATTTTGTTTGGTAAGACAATTACATGATAATCCCAAAAAAATCTACTTGAGTGTTATAAATAACAATAATGGTAAAAGACTTAAAATAAAATTTTAACACAAGATAAATCTTGTTTTACTTTACATAATACTCAACTTTAGGTAAAGCCGTCGAAATGAGTTGAGTCTGATAACTAGCTCGAATAACCTGAAATATATACGAGCTAAACTATAAAAATAAGAGTACAAAAAAGTTTTAACCCAACCTAGTCCGGCCCAATTTGGCCGAGCCCAAAGATTGGCTTGAATACATTTTAAAAAAAAGTCAATTGTTGTAATTTAGGAAAAAAAATATTGACAACTACTTTGCCCTATTTTTATACTCTAAAATAGCTCACTTCTACTAAAAAAAATAGTAAATGAAAAAAAAAGGTAAAGCATACCAAAAAAAAAAACTACAAAAAAAAAGACAGCAAATGGGAAACAAAAAAAAAAAAGTAATGCAAACAAAAAAAAATAGCAAACTAAAAAGAAAAGTAAGGTAGACCCATAAAAAAAAAGTTGGAAAGTAATAATTAAAAAAATATTATAGGTTGAAAATTGGCCCATGGTCCACAAAAGATTGGGATAGACTAGTATTTTGTTAGCCCGAATTTATATTTAACCCGATCAAGCCCCCCTCGTTTAAACAGCTCCAACTTTAGGTAATTAATTGACAAATAATAAATATACCAAAAATCATTTTTCATAAATCAAAATAGATATAACAAAAATATCATTGTTATGCTACCTTTATACTTGCTTATTGCTTAGTGCTTTACATGAAAAAAAATAAAATAAAATAGGACATTAATGTATATTATCAAACCAATATCGATTTGTCCTTTCTTTGTTGTCAATGTAACATCAAACACAATCTTGAATTACATATACTACTTATCATCTATATTAGTTTTCTCATATTTTATTCCTAATACTTAATCAGGGTTTGGTAGAAACTAAATCTTCTAAAATAAAAGAGAGCTCTATACGAAGAATATGGGGGTCTTATAATTTTGAGTAGGCTTTAGTGGATGCAAAAAATGGTGGAGGAGGTCTATTGTGTTTATGGGACTCTGGCTTCTTCCAAGAAGAAATAGTGATAAAAAATGAAAGATGGATTTGTGTAAGGGGATTTATTTAGGAGGTAGAGATGGAATGTATTATGAGTGTAGTGTATGGACCTCATTCGATTACTGATAAAAGGATCATGTCAGGGAGGGGTAAGAATTGCTGGATGTTAAATCTCGACTTAATAGACCTTTCTTTGTGATGGGAGCCTTTAATGAAATTCTAAAAGCTGAGTAAAAATTTAGGAATGTGTTAGTTACTAGAAGGATGAGAGATTTTGGGGACTAGGTTAATAATATGAATCTTGAAGACTTACTAATTATGGTAAGAAAGTTTACATGGAGAAGGGGGAGATCTTGCAGTAGGTTGGACAGGGTGCCTATTGATTCAATATGGTTAGCAAAATACCCAAATCTGAAGCTCTTGGGGGTAAAATACTCCAAATCAAACAATATACCCCTCCTCCTTGATTCTTCTAAGGTTAATTAGGAACTGAAGCCTTTTCAAGCTTTGGATTTATAGCATTCACACCTAAATTTCAAAAAGATGGTTAAGGAGGAGTGGAAGAATTTAAGAAATGTGAGGTTCGCAGAAAAAATGAATGCTCTCAAAGGACCATTGACAAAATGGAACAAAGAGATTTTTTGGAACATTGACAATAAGATTTAGATTTTTGAAGAAAATATAGAGAAGAATAATGTGCTCCTGGAAGTTCATGGATCAAATGAAGTGATGTTGGCTTGACATAATGCTCTATTAAGTCAGCTAGAGCTTTGGCACAAGAGAAAAAGCGACTACTGGAAATAGTTGTCGAGAAATAAGTATGCCAAAGATCTGGATTGAAATTCCAAATACTTTCACTCTATGGAAAATTTCAAAAAGAGGAAGAAACAAATTTTGGAATTGAAGATTGATGGAAAAACTCTAAAGGAGCCAAGAAGAAACAAGTGAGAAATTAGGAGATATTTTAAGAAGCTTAACAAAAAATGAAGTTAGACATTCAATTTGATTAGTTGCTGGTCCATAGTTTATCCTATGAAGAAGTTGCTAAATTAGAGGTACAACCATCAGAAGAGGAAATTAAAGAAGCTATACGATCATGTGAGCCTTCAAAAGCCCCTAGGTCTGATAGGTTCAACATGAATTTTGTTCACAGGATGTGGGATGTGATTGGCGTTGATTTCACAAAGCTTGTTCTAAGCTTCTTCACTACAGGAAAATTGGATAAGGCTTTGAATGTGAGATGCGTGACCTTGATACCCAAATTTGAAGGTACAAAGGAAATAAAGGACTTAAGACCAATTAGTATGATGGGGTGTGTATACAAGGTGATTGCAAATGCTTTAGCTAGAAGAATAAGAGAGGTGATGGGTGGTTTGGTGGGAGAAACTCAAATGACTTTTGTTCAAGATAGAAGAATCTTGGATGGGGCTTTAATTGTATGTGAATCTGTCCATTGGTTGAAAAAAGCAAAGAAGGAAGTAGCCATAGTCAAGCTTGATTTTAGGAAAGCTTATGATTTAATAAGATGGAGCTTTGTAGATCAAGTAATGGGAACAATAGGGTTTGGATCTAAAGTTGCTTAAGCTTGGCCTCAATATTTATCTTGGTAAATGGCTCCCATACCAAACCCTTTAGGATGGAAAAAGGTTTAGGATAGGTGATCTGTTATCCCCTTTTCTTTTCATCTTAGTTGTGGAAGTGCTTAATAAGATGATTCTTAGAGCTATTGATAATGGCCCTGGTTCAAGGAATCCTGATTGGGAAGAATAAAATACCTTTATCTCATTTGCAATTTGCAGACAACAATATTTTGTTTTGCCTGGATAATAAGATAATCTTGAAGAATTATAGGAGGATTCTTGATTGATTTGGGTTGATGTCGGGGTTATCTATCAATTATTACAAGTTGACTATAATCCCTTTAAATTGCTCAGAGGAATTGGTAGGGAAGCTGGTGGCAAGCTTTGGGTGCTTGAGTGCTTCATTATTAATTACTTATTTGGGTATTCTTTTGGGTGCAAACCCAAGGAAGATTGCTACTTGGAGACCAATCATTGAAAAGGTAGAAAAGAAGTTATCAGGATGGAGAGCACACTTGTTGTCTAAAGTGGGGAAATTAGTTCTCATCAAGGCAGTTTTGAATAGCCTACCCTTGTACTACCTGGGCCTATTTAAAATGCCAAATATTGTTGCGAAGAAGCTGATCTTTTTGCAATCTAGGTTCTTATGGGGTTTTAAGAACGATAAGAAAGGCATAGCAGTAGTTAGTTAGGGTCAAATTCAGTTGCCCAAAGAAGCCAGAGGTCTGGGATTAAGTGATCTCATCATTAGAAATGTAGTTTTGCTGTTTAAATGGTGGTGACATTTTTCAAATGAAGAGGAGCCATTATGGAGAAGAATTGTCAGTTCATGTAACAACCTTCATATGTATGCTCCAATTTGGAAACAAGTGAATCTTAAGATCGATGGGTTGAGGTGCTCAATTTGCAGCATATGGAAGATTAATAAGGAGGTGGAGGCTATTGCTAGGAATGGTTTATGGGTTATGACCGATGATAGAAGAAACAATTTTATTCTGGAAGATCTTTGAATTAGGGAAATGCGTTTGAAAGATCGGTCCCCTAGACATTACTCAATATCCTCTCAGAGAGAAATAGTGACTATCAAGTGTGGGTTTTAGGATAAGTGTTCATGGAATTGGAACCTCCTTTAGAGGCGAAGATTCTTTGATTAGGAGCTATCTTTTCTATATGATTTGCAGGTAATTCTTATGCAGGTATCTCTTTGTTCAAAGTTGAAGGATCATACTATTTGGAGGTTCAACAATTTGGGTACCTTCTCAATAAAGTCCTTCACATCAATGGTGGTGGCTAAGCAGAACGTGATCATTGAATACCAACACATCACTACAAGAAAATCAGTAAATAGCGACCAATTTTTTAGTTGCTAAATTGCTGGTTGCTATATATTTTAGCGATTGATTTTTCGGTCATTAAAATTAGAGACCGATTTAGACATCGATATGAAATTATCTGTAACCAATTTCAAACAATGGCCTGTCGAAAAGTTAGTGACTGATAAATTGGTTACTAAAATAAAGACCGATTTTTCAGTCTCTAAATCATTTTCTAAATCGATCGCTAATCTATAATAGATGAACTTCAGTCATGAATTTGGTCTTTATGTTTGCGATTGATATTTCAGTCACTAAATCGGTCGCTAAACCAGTCTCTAATTTGTGACTGAACTTGTTCCAGTCACAAATCAGTTTCTAGTTAGTGATTGATTTATCAGTCACAAAATCAGTCGCAAATTCAGTCGTAAAATTGGTCACTAATGTCATGACTAGATTTTCCCATGCTAAGTTGGTATCAATTTCGGTCGCTAAATTCAGAATCCGTCGCTAAATCGGTTACTAATGCTTGATGATGTTAAAATAAATGATTTTGAATTTTTTGAATCTTAGTTTTAAACACCTAAAATTCAAACAATTTAACTACCAAAGAGACATAAATTTTATATATCAGTCCAACCAAATAAACTCCTAATATTAAACACCATACAAATAGGTAATATTCATTAAATTACAAGCCAAAAGCCATATAATAGCTAGTCCTACTCAAGTCTCAATAATTAGTGTTACACAAGTCTCAAAAACTACTCCAACTCTAGTCTCAATGACTAGGCCTACTCTTAGTCCTACTTTAATTCAATAACTTTAGTCTTTCTGTAATTCTCCTCATCATCCTCTTGCTTATCATCATCCTCCTCCCCATCAGTTTTGTCTCCAATTGGTAGTTGAAAATCAGGAATCTAAGAATTCCTTCGCTTCATTGTTTCTTGTAGTAGCTTGTCATTGAATTAAACTTGAGTCTCAATTTTCTCCGACCTAGCCATAAGTGTACTCTTTTCTTCTTGCATTTTCTTCATCATTTCTTTATGCTCTGTTCGTTACAACCAATCATCTAATTGAGAGCTTGAGCCACGATAATAAGGTCTTCAATCAACCATGATAGACTCAAAGCCAAGACCATAAATCCTCCCTTTTTTTATTCCAATGATGTCATGCCACACATCTATCTCATTGGGTTCATAAGATATTTCCTTAGATGCTTTTAGGGATGCCTAATCCATGGCATGTGTAAATTTGGCATGTCAATATCAATATGATGTGAACAAACACATTAACGAATTCAAGCATACTTATGACATGTTATTAGAGCATATACAATAATTTAACACTATATATAGGTATACGTTATATTCTAACATAATAGATATGCATGCAATAAATATTAAACAAATTAGTGGTTACTTATACCTATATGTTCCGATCTCTTATACATTCATGTTTGATCTTTATGTGTGTGTGTGTGTGTGTGTGTGGTGAAACAACTCTGATGGTGTGGGAGCTCTCCTATGCAATTTTCTCTACAATTACAATAACAATGTACTAAGTTAATACAAAAGTAATATGTTAATAAAATTACTTTGGGGAAAAAAAAATAAGTTATTTGAAAACTTAACCAAATTCATTCTATGCTGAGAAGTGGTAATTAAGCCACCAGTGTGAAGAGAACCTCCAAATCCCTCATAATTAGATGGTCGATATAATTTTGTCTATGAACTTTTTTCTTGAAGGTTTCACTTGCCTAAGACTGACAAAGTCTATCCCATACTGTTTCTCTTAGCCGTCTTGGTCTAGTTTGCTTGGCACGGGCTTTCTAAAGCAAATTCTTTAATAAAATTGTAGCTCGCATTTCAAAATTCTTTTGGCATAATCCCGCGGCTCAAAATCAAACTTTCTTTGCAATAATTGAAAGAAACATTATAAGTTTGTACACACAAACTTTATGAACAATAAAATTTTGAAACTCAATGCAAATTCATCAAACAAAAACCTTCTTGTGGTAGGTGTTATTTTTTTCCAAGTTGTCCATGGTTGTAGATAATGTCTTTTGATAACCTTAGTGATCCTTTTAGCTGCAATGTGTGAGGGAAAAAATCTACAAGCAAATATTGTAAATTAAAATGAGAGGAATATATATTTAAATTATTTAAAAACTTTTCACATATCCAGCTCCGTCAAGATGTAAAACTTTCTTGCCATTGTTTCTCTAAATATTTGTGGAATTATGAAAGGAAATCAATCCATATGGAGGATCTCCCTGAGCTTGAGTGTTCAAGGAATGTGCACCTGGTACTAATTGTGATGGAGTTAACTCAGAAGTAGATGCATTGGGAGGAAATGTTGGAGATGGGGTAAGTGCTGTAGGTTCAGAAGGTGTCTATTGAGAATTATGAATAAGCCATGTCGGTTTCAGTTTTTTTGGCTTATTATTAGAATCCAACACCTTTCCTTTCCTTTTTTCTTGGTTAGACATTTGCAATTAAATGTAACATTAATTCCATATATGTCAAATAATAAAAACTAACATATGCACAGGATAATCGAATAATTAATTTACCTTTGAAATAAAATAAAAAGTAGACTAATCATCATTATCAACATTGAGATCATCATCATCATTATCATACTCATCATTATCATCTTCATCATCATCAAGCAATCTATCGAATTAAATGTCGTCAATTTCATTTTCAGAATTATTATCAAAATCAAATTCCTCTTCTTCATTATCAGCTACCTTGTCTTCAATGTCATCTTTCTCATTGACTTGATCATGAACTATATTCACTTCAACCTTATCATATGCACCTTCTTCATCTCTCAAAGGTCCTAGTGGGTCGTCATTTGCCACAAAATCTAGAAGAGTTCTTTCATCTTGATATGCAAGCTCTTAAGTATACCGATCATCAACTATGCCTCTTATTTTGGTTTTGATGATAACCCACCAATTATTTTTTTCTTTTATATTTCATGGATATAGGACACAGTACACTTGAATCACATTTTTTGCAAATATAAAGGGATCATATTTTGAATACCATCTTATATGACATACCTCCACAATACCATATTATTTGTGAATTTTTACTTCACGATTAAAGGTGACATCAAACTATTCACAATTAAACAACGCTAATTGCTTTAATAGGTCATCAAGGTATTCAATTTCCATAATATCTTTAATGATCTCATAATAACAATTCTCTTCATTTCGATCATCCTCCCCTTTAACACAAACTCTGGAATTGGTAGTTTTCTTACTAATACTCCATTCTTTTGTATGGAACTTAAAATTGTTCATAAAGTAAACAGGCCAAGTATGAACCTTTCTTTTACGATCCTATTCTAAATGGTGTAAAAATTCATTTGATACTGCATTTTTTTTATCAAGGGCCTAACAACAACAATATACTCATGGTAATTAAGTATAATAAATAATGTGCATGCATAATGAACTTATGAAATACAAAGGCTTAACAAACTTATGTAACCCTGAAACCAATTCAGAAATTCAGATGTTATTATACCATCAATATTAGTATGATTGATGTGTATATTAATTACTTCCAAGTATTACACAAAATATCTAAAATTTATAGTAATTTCATACATTTGCTAATAAATATGATAACACAACAAACTAAAATGGGTCATTAATAAACTTACTTAATATATGGTTGAACCTCTTCATAGTTAAGTAGAATATGTAAGTGTGTAGCAACTAATTCGCTATCATTCAAATATCAACTCTTACAAGTTCCAGCTGAGCAACCAGAATGGTTGAATATTGATAGAGTTGGTCAGCCTATCTCATCAACACCCTCAACATCATTTCGATCAACATTAGTTCTCATTGATTGCACATGAGATTCAAAATAGTATGAGCAAAAATGAGATGTCTTTTGACATAAATATGCTTTACAGATGGATCCTTCGACCCGCGATTTATTTTTAACCATTCATTTTAGTCTATTCAAGTACCTATAACAATATGAACTCAGTAAGTAATAACTACATTAATAAGAGTATTAATGTTTAATGTGTAAAAATTTTATATTGTAAACTTTTAACTCTCAAATGGATACATCCATTGATATTGAACTGGACCTCCTACTCTTGCTTCATATGGTAGATAAATTGATAAATGCTCTATGAAATTAAAGAAACCAGGAGGAAAAATTTGCTTCAATTTACATATGATGATGATGATGTTTTGCTCCATATATAATAAGTCATCCATTCGTAACATTGTTGAGCACTAATCTTTGAAAAATTTACTCAACTCAACTATGGGTTTCCACACTTGATTCAAAAGTGCAATAAAAGTAATTGGCAGCAAAGGCTCCATAAAATGTGGCAGTTATGACTTTTCATCCCAAAAACTTCTCTTCCCTCAAATTCAGACATCTATGCAAATTAGATGCATATCCATTAGGCATTTTAAGCTCACTATTCACATATAATCTTTTTTATATTTCATGGACAAAGTGAATTTTGCTTTAAACTTCACATACCTTCCATTGAGTAATTGCTCCAATTCTAATTTCTTCTGTTGATAATATTCTTTCAAATCCATTCTTACCTTGACATTATCTTTAATTTTATATTTAATGTCCATCACCGTATTAAAGACATTATTGAATACATTCTTCTCAATATGCATCACATCAAGATTATGTCTTACTAAATTAGTTTTCCAATATAACTCCCAAAATATGCTTTATTTTGTCTAATTATGAGTAACTCCAAAATCAAGACATGCACAAGATCCAACCTCAGTGATTTTTGATAGATCATAAACATTCTTCTAAACATCCTCTCCAGACAACCTAAGTGGAGGTTGAGATTTCTCAACTCGATTTTCAAAAAATGCATCCTTATTTCTTCGATATAGATGATCCAAAGGCAAAAAAATTGACGATGCGAATCGAATCAAGAGCATTTACCACCATATTTCAAAATAATTGATTTATATTATATGGACATGCCAATTTACCCGTTGTGCTCCAACCTGATAGCATTCCATATGCAGGAAAGTCATTGATAGTCTACATTAGTGCAGCTTTCATCATAAAATTGTATTTTTTTGAAATATCATATGTAAGAACACTTTCATTCCACAATAACTTTAGCTCATCAAGTAATGGTTGCAAATACACATATTTTGCCTTTTGGATTATGTGACCCAAAAATTATTAAGGTCAAGAACATATAAGGAGTAGTTATTCATAATTCTAGTGGAAGATTATAAGGAGTGACAATCACTAGCCAACAAGAATAAGGTATTACCGACTAGCTATATAGGGTAAAACCATCAACGCATAACCCTAATCTAACATTTCGTGGTTCAGCGACGAAATTAGGATAACTGAGATCAAATTGTTTCCAAGTTTCTCCATCTAATGGATGGCACAATACTCCTAGTTCTCATCTATTTTTGTAGTGCCATCTCATATGTGGAGCAGAACTCATCGAAGCATATAATCGTTTTAACTTTGGAATGAGTGGTAAGTAGAGCATTCTCTTTATCAGTATCTCTTTGTATTTTTCCTACTGACTTTTTTTACATTATACCTTGGTGCACCACAAAGGCTATGTTTTTTTAATGCTTTACACTCTTTAGTGTAGAACAACATACAATTATTAACGCAATAATCAATCTTTATTGTAGTGAGCCCAAGTTTGGAAACTATTTTTTTAGTTCCATAATAATCTTGGGGGATTAGATTATTAAGGGGATGTGTCTCTCTCATAAGCTCGAGCATTTGATTAATAGAATATTGAGAAATATTTTCTTCTAACTTGATTGTCATTAATCTTACAGCAAAAGACAATTCAGTGTGATCAACACAACCAGGCCATAATGGCTTTTATGTTACATGATGTAAAGTATAAGATTTTATAGCATTTGCATTTGGAGACTCCACATCCTTTTGATTATAATTCATTCCAAACTTTGGACGAACAACATCATAAACCATGGTCTCAAATCTATTTAGGTGTTCATTGTTACTAATTTCTACGGTGGAAATACTATATTGAGTATAAAGTTTTTCACGCAAAGTTGGGTTATTTTCTTCATGGCTTGTCCAATGCCAATAATCAAGTATGAACCTTTTTCTATGAAGATGAACTTTAAATTCTTCAGGGAAAATGTAGTTCATATTTTTATATTTAGAATAAGGACATCTAATTTTTCCATTTGCCAACTACGCCTGTTGGCATGCAAAAGAAATAAACTCTTTTACCCCATCTAGAAATTTATTAATATAACCCCCTCGACCCGACATAAGTCTATTATACATCCAACTATGACATTGATGTATGTCCATGTTCTGTACCATTATTAAACAACACATCATAATCAATTGCATATCATTAAAAAAAAAAAAGTTTAGAGAACAAATAATTATAGTACAACATTATTCAATAAGAAACTATTCTTTAATGGTTTGACCTTATCCCATTTTGGAAGAAACTATTCCTTAATCTAGTTAATATTTGTTCTTTAGATCTCATATCTTATACTTGATGAAATTTTGGCAGCACTTCCTGTTGGTCTCCAAGTGCATGACTTAAGTGTGGTAACATTAACCACAACAAAGTGTGCACTCAAAGAACAAAAGAAAGTGTAACAATTGAAATTTTGACAAGTATAAAATATGATATTTACATAACAAATATTAACTAAATGAAAATATAGATTATTCCCAAATTTTCTGACTTGGACAATTCAAGATTCAATATAATGAGTAATACAAAAAATGCATACATGCTTACACTATTGAATCTCAAACTGGAATATAAGATTTCGCTCAAATTATTACACACTAACACAAAAGTTAGGAATCAAAGAATAGCATCAATGCAGAAACAATTAATAGTCATAATCTTTGTGAGAATATAAGGCCAATAAATTAAACTAAAGTACCTTCATGAGCAATCAACACCAAATAACTAATAAACATTGCACTCTCCACTAAGTAAGTAGTATTACCACTACAAACTAATAGCATAGCCAATCAATACTCACTCAACTATAGAGACATAATACTTTAAGAATTAAAAGAAATGAACTTACATGAGAAACTCCTTACAATTTTGAGATTGTCCTCAACTAAACTACTTCTATCACTTTCTCCAATCACTAAAATCACAAGAGAAAAAAATTAAACCAAGGACAACACCATACTAAACCAAAACAGGGAATCAAAACCAAGAATAAAGCAACCTACATGGAAACAACATTAGTGAATCACAACAAAACAATTATACTAACCGTACCTTTACAATCTTTAACCTCAACACTAATCTCTAATGCCTTATGACTAACCTCATAACTAATCTCTTTAATTAATAACAATATCTTATGTCAACACTATTGTCTAATGCCTTATAACTCACCTCATAAGTAACAATCTATTTAATTCATAATAATCTCTAATCTCAACACTAATATTTAATGCCTTATCACTAATATTATAACTGATCTCTCTACTTAATAATAATGTCTAATCTCAACACTAATTGGTAATGCCTTGTAACTATCTTCATAATTAATTCCTCTAATTAATAAAAATATCTAAGCTTATAGCTAAAATATCTCTCTTACCAAGAAAGATAGGGGATGACAACAGCAGAACAACAGCGACAGTAGGATAGCACCAAACGGCAGACAATAGTAGCGAAACATGTCGAATGGAGGACTGTAGCTCACAAAGGACTGCAAATCGCGGCAAATAGCAGCTTGTGATGGACATTGATGTGCGGATAGTAGTGAGCTAGCGGGCTAGGCGGCAGCGGCAGATCTGGTCGAACAGAGAAAGGTGAAGGGGGAAGGTGAAAATGGGGGAAGGAAGAAGAAAATGAGGGATGGTGGTTCAAAGACAAAAAAAAAGTTAGGGAATTTTGGGATAAAGTTAAAAAAATAATGACTGATAAATCGGTCGCTAAATCAGTCATCAATTTCAAAATTAGGGACTGATTTTGGAAACAAGGTAAATAAATGGATTTAAAAAATGGGTCACTAAATCAGTCACTAATTTAGAAATTAGTGACTGATTTTATAAATAGGGTGAAAGCAATACATTTAAGAAATCGATTGCTAAATTCGTCACTAAATTTGACATTAGGGACCGATTTAGCGACCGATTATATAAACTAGTTGGAAGTTGTAGAATTAATAAATCGACCGTTAAATCAGTCATTAACAATGGATTTAGTGACTGATTTTATAGTACAAGAAGCAAACCTATATCCACAAAAATCGATCACTAAATACAAATCTAGTGACCGATTTCATGTTGTGCGAAAATGGCTTCTCATGGAAATCAGTCACTAAATTTGCATTTAGTGACCAATTTAAGGGATAGGATGTCTTCTTCTATGTCAAAAAATTGGTCACTGAATTAGTTACTAAATGTAAATTTAGTGTTTGATTTCATATGACATGAGAAAATGGCTTCTCATAGAAATTGCTCACTACATTTAATGACTAATTTAAGGGTTAGGATGTCTTCTTCTATGTTAAAAATCAGTCACTAAATGAAAATTTAGTTACTAATTTTGTGGATAAAGGCTTTCTTCTTACATTATAAAATTTGTCGCTAAATTAATCATTAAAATTTTTAGAGACTAATTTAGTGACCGATTTTTTCCAGCAAAATTTGACTCCTTGATTTCTTGAATTAGTCACTAATTTCCAAATTTAGCGATTGAAAATTTTAGTCATTAAATCTGTCTCTATTCCGATAAATTGTAGTAGTGTATCTTTTTTAACCTTTGGTAAGGTTTTTCACCTCCAACGGTAGAAATGATGGCCTGCCAAGCTGTTCTTGAAATGCTATTAATAATGGACAGGTTGAAGAAAATTAACAAACATATAGGTTTGTTTTTTGCAATATGGAAGAAGAATCCAACAATCATCTTTTTCTTCACTGCAATTCTGTCTGGAGTGTTTAGGGAGAATGTCTAAAATGGTTCCAATTATCTCTAGCAATTCCAAAAGATCTCAGATCTATGATGGATAGCTAGTTTGAGGTCAAATTCACGGATGCTATATTGAAATTATGGTGCTAAACTGCTTTTGCTGTCTTATGGTCAATATGGAAGTCTAGGAATTTATAATTTTTGAGAAGGATAATGTCATTTGGAGTAATCTGTTAGAGCAAGTCAAATACTATGTGAACGTAGCATTGGCAAAGCGGGTTGACCCGCCCCAAGCCGCCAAAAGCCCACCAAAAACGGGCGAGGCTGCCACTTTAAGAAAATGAGCTCAACCTGTAACACCCTCCCATTTATGATACTATGCTTAAGTGATAATACTTCACCTAGGAGTTGTTACCGTCACTTATTTGGACCTTGTCTGGCAGTAACCTTCGGTCACCTTCAGTCTTGCTAGTCAACTCCGCCTTGGAGGACCTTCTCTGGAACTTCTAAACTATCTGGAGATAACATGGAAATAGGAGTGAGACTTTTTAAATTCTCAGTAGGATTCTATAACTATCATACGTAGTGTCATCATTGTCACCTCCAGTTGCTTCGGTTTATTATAAAAAGCAGAACATGTTATACAAACTGTTTGGTTATATAGTTCGAAAACATACTGTCCGAAGCGAAGTTCATTTTATTCATACACTTGTCATTTGGGTGAGCCAATAAAATCAATTCATGAAAACTGAAACGTATTAAAATATAATAGCACCAATATACTGAAAACATAAAATCTACATACACCTTTACTTGTACTTGAATTTATGCATATACACATAACCTTCTTTACTTCCTTTATCTTCCTTTACTTGTTACACATATTCCAGAGTATGATCGCCATGTCATACTCCATCGGGGTGTGATCACCATGTCACATTCCTTAGGAATATGTTCTTCCTACCATGTCTCAGAGTATGATCGTCATGTCATACTCCATCGAGGTGTGATCACCATGTCACATTCCTTAGGAATATATTCTTCCTGCCACATTCTAGAGTATGATCACCATGTCATACCCCATTAGAGCGTGATCGTCGTGTCACGTTCTTTAGGAATATGGACTCATCACGGCATAAATAAATAGAACAGGCTCAGCATCAGTAAAACATGGGATATAATTATGCAAATACTCATACTTGAATTCATACAAATGCCTTGGTGTTCTTCTTTAACTTTCTTTACTTTCTTTTCTTAGCTCACCTAGGCGTTACGTATCACCGTCCCTAGGGTGCTTGCATATGTTTTAATCTTTAGTCTTTACTGCCCTTGGGTAGCCTGATCTAGGAGTGAGCTCGTCAGCTCAACTCATGACCATCATCACACAGACTAACCTGCAAGGGGATTCACGTGCCTCTAGTCTTGGAGAGATCTCATTTTGGCCACATGCCTCTAAATTGAAGGGATTTCTTGTGGTCACGTGCCTCAAGAATAGAGGGATCTTAGTTGACCACTTGCCTTTAATATAGAGGGATCTCATCTGACCACGTGCCTCCAAGATAGAGGGATCTCATAGTTTTATACTGCCTTCACAAGGAAGGATTCAATGTGCAACTGCCCCCAAGTGAAAGGAATCAATCTTATCTTATTTAACTGCCTTCACAAGGAGGGATTTCATAACTGCCTCCAGGTGAAGGGATTCACATTTAATATATTTATATCCTTTCATTCTCATACATAATCATGCATAGACATGCTATATGCACTTCTACATATGCTTCATTATTTGCTTGCCTTACATATGGAATTTCTACATACATATTCATAACATATAAATGCTTATAACTTCCTTACTGTTCTACTAAAAATTCGACAGCATAACGGAGCATGTCCACTTCCCCATGAATAATGCCAATAACCAAGCAATTTTAATCAAACAGCAACCTCAATGTAGAACATTATAATCATACCAAGAACATAACAATATCAATAGGTGCAAGTTTTAAACTCTTAAGTCTTAATCTATCTTGCAAGCTTTTAACTTCTAATGTTGTTCCCGAGTTCGAGCTTAATACCGACTTCCGAGTTCCGAGATCACGTAAAGTTATGTACATAAGGTCGATGTCTTGATTCCCGACTTCCAGGATTATGAATGTCTTGATTCCCGACTTCTAAGATCATGTTTAGAATCGATCTCCGAGATTGATTCTGGACCGAGTTTTGAGGTGATATGCTTATGAAGATATCGAGTTTTGGAACTATGTGTATAAGAGTGTTAGAGCATCCTAGTTTCCTGACTTCCGGGATTCGTGTATAAGGTTTCATATTCTGATCCAACTTCCGATTTCTAACATTATGCCACAATTGGTCTTCCAAGACCTTCATGAAGGTGTTTCCTATATCCCGAGTTCCGACATCAACCTTACCCGATCTAGTGCTTTTATTTCACTATGTCCGAGTTCAATATTGAGTATACCCTTCTGAGTTCAACCTTAAGTATTCTTGATCTAGCTTTCTGTCTGCTAGGTACCGAATTCTGATATTAATTAAACTCGACTTAGTATTCATACATGTCTCTAGCCAGAATTGCCCTCTTATGAGAGAAAATTCACCAAAAAATAGAAATCTAGGTGAAATCATGTGAAATTTATATCAATCTAAAGCTAACAAAACAATCTTTCAAATAAAAGAAGTTGCATATCATTTACATTAGTATAATTCGAGATATAAGCTCCGAAACTTGACCTTCCTGAACTACCCTATTCCAGCCCGAGTTGAACTTGAGGTAAATTCATTAATATACTGGGGATAATTGGCAATGAATCTAACTCTGAAATTTGTATGGGATGTTCTCTATGTGTAAGCTTTCTAAAAAACTTGGTTTCACTCAATTCCACATTGTATAGGGCAAGTTTTGCTCTAAACAACCTAGTTTTCCTAGAATCAAACTCAAAAACCTAGGTCAAAATTCCAAAATTCATATCTCTCTCAATACTAATCCAATGACCTTATATGATATATGTATGGAAAGCCTGAATGTCTAGTTTCACATAAAAATAGTTTCATCGAGTTTGAACAGCTGTAGGCAGAGCCGTACACTCTGCCGTACAGACTGCTGTGGGGTCCTTCACCTAGACAGCATCCTAATTCTCCACTCCTTCTAGTTTTCTCCTTCTAACTTTAATTACAACTCAAAATTTTAAGTTAATCCAACTATAAACCATCAAATGCATCCAATATATCATCAAATAACTGAAGGAGAGTGAAATTTCATGCAGCCACAGTTCAGAGAAATTAAGAACAAAAATTGAATCCTACCTCCTTTGGATGTGATCTTGCTAGATTTGAGTTTGAATTGATAGAACCCTAGCAAAGCTTGAAGGTTTGATGGAGTTGGTTGAGAGGAGCGGAGAAGAAGAAGGCTGGAATGGAAGAGGGAAGCGCAATCAGTATGACAAATGAGGAAAGGAAATCTGATTAAGTATAAAGAGGGTAGTTGGCTAGGTAGGTTGTGATTAGATAATGGTTTTTGTCGCCAAGTTTTCAGCCAAGTCTCCTTCTCTTTGTGGCCCTTGTGGCGCCACCAAGTGATGAGCAAGTGGCTGAGTAGTCAGCCGTAACACAATAGAATTTGGGTGTATAATTCTATTGATTCGATTCTGATAGTTTAAAATACCGTAATCTTACCGATTTCTTGTAAATCGGTAAATTGGTTTTTAGAAATTTCTATGAAATCTCCTATACTTCTAACCTAATTTTCTTATATCCAAACTCAATTGATTGCTAATTAATTGATCCTAAATAAGTATTTAGTCGAATTCTAATTAATCTCAATTATTCGATAAAAATCGAATAACTAGGAGAAAACAATAAGAAAAATCCAGTGGATGTTACACAATCTCCTAGCTCATCCTGTTTAATGACAGGTTGGCGGATTGGCCTGCCAAAAAATTTAAGAGAAAAATTGCCATGAGAAAATTAAATCCTTAAATAATTACGTTCAAAATAATAGACTAGAAAATAAAAAGGCAATAAAAGAAAGACACTGAAATTGGTGTGTGATTGTAGAGATGGAGAAGAATGCATACATATTATGCTTCACTTACAACAGAATCAGCAATGAAAACTGTATAAATATGAAGTAATGTGTGTAGATGAAATTATTCCAAAACTAATTCAAATAGTACAGACAAAAAACTGAGTCTAATCTCTACTCGAAGTTAGACACTGCATATATTACTAACTTTTATCCATGATGCATGCTTGTTATTCTCTAAGGTGAACTTCCTTCTACAAATAAAAGATTCTCAAACTAGTGATCTACATAGTCAAACTCAAATAAAAGACAAGCATTATACTAAAATAGTCAAGAGCCAATACAAAACATGGTAAGCAAACTCCCAGCCATTTCCAATAGATGTTCATAAATAAAATTAAAAGTAGTTCAAGTTCACAAATAATAATTAACAAGTCCACAACAAAAAGTCTATATCATAAAGTTCACAATATAAAATCCATAAATTAACAAAATATAATAACAGTATAGTCTATAAAACAAACATAAAGTCCACAACATAACACATAAACACTAATAAATAACCAAATCAATCATCATCTTTTAGATCAACAACATTTGAAGCTCCTCTAGACAAAGATGTCTCCACGCTTACATCACCATCTTCATTTATAAGTTATAATCCAACAAAGAAAAATAATTAAGTGAAAAGTAATTGATAAATGACAATGAAATAAACCCAAAGAGAATAATATTGCAACATTAAATAAGTTACCATTACTAACAAAGCCATGCAACCAATTTCGAGTACAAATTAAGGTTTGAACATATTTTTGGCAATAGACGACTTCTATACTTGTTAAGAACTCTTGCACCAATACTAAAGGTAGATTTAGAAGCCACAATAGTGATAGGAATACTCAACAAATCACGAGCCATTATTGATAAATTTGAAAAATGTTTATGAGTATCCTTCCACCATTCCAACACATCTAAATCCTCATAATACTCTATCTCCAAATTCGGCTCATCGAAATAAACATCAACTTGATTCTTTCCACTTCTCATTGTAGCTTGATGATTATGCAATTTTAATGCCTTTCAAATATAACAAATAAATAATCATGAATTAATTTATGAAAGAAAACAAGCTTAAAAATAAATAGAAAATAAATAAACTAAACAATCATTAAAAAAAAAATTATACACTTATACCAAACATTCTTTGTTTCCTTCCATTTAATCCAGATAATTGTGGCAAACTTGAGCTTGACGGTTGGGAGGGAGTAGTAGTAGCTCTTCACACATTGGAAGTGGAGGAAGTGTTGTTATCACTAGCATACTTTTCAAAAAACTTGTACAACTTTCCTCTCACATATGATATCTTCTCATTAGTTGTAGAAGGATCAGTTTTGGAGTAGCAATACTCTAACGAGCTAAACTTAATCCAAGGGTCAATGACCACTCCAAGTGTAAGCACAACACTATACTCATCCCAATATTTCTTAAATTTTATCACATCCTTTCCCTCATGCTCCTTATAACTTCATCTCCATTACTTAAAATCTCTTGTAAGGCACATTAATTTTGCCAAACTTGTAGAAAATACAAGTTAGAAGTGGGATAAGAAGTGCTTGAAATCCAATTGGTAGTGTCATAGAAAAGCAACAAAAATTCACATATCTTTTCTACTCTTTTTCACTTAGTTGCTGATGGACAATTCTTGTATCCATTGTCTTTTACATGAAACTTAACAAAAGCCTTTTGATATTTAAGATCACTTTCAAGCATCAAATAACTTGAATTCCATCTAGTACGAGCATCTAAACGTAATCCAACCCTAGTATACACACCACCAAGTGCTACAACAAGTTCTTTAAACTTTATCATTCTACTGTTTGATCCCCTCACAAATTTGACACTTTCTCTAATATTGAACAATGCATTACTAGATACTTTTAATCCTTCTTGCACAATAAGATTCATCATGTGTGCAGAATAGTGCACATGAAAATACTCTCTGCCATATAACAACCAATTTTGTATACCCAAAGTATTTTTCAAATGTTCTTGCATATTATCATTTGTTGGTGACTTATCTAAAGTGAGGGAAAAAAAATCTTTTTCTCAATTTGCCAATCACTCAAAATTTCATAAATTTTGGAAGACAATTCAAATCCAGTATGAGGAGCAGGCATATGGCAAAAATTGAGAATTTTACTATGCAACTTCCAATCTAAAACAACAAAATGTGCGATCAAGCAAATATAACCCTTAATTGTACAAGATGTCTACAAATTGAAACTCAAACAAATCCTATTAGGAATAGCAGCAAGTGTTTGTTTAAGTTTCTCTTTTTCCCTCATATGAATAGTCAACACATCAGCCTTAGCAGTATTCCCAGAGATAAGCATCACATCTGGATTCAAATACTTCATCAAACTTCTAATTTTCTTATATTTAACAAAATTAAATCGCAAGTCATGTTCAATTATAGTAGCAACACATATCTCACGTGATACCATTTGGTCTATTTTAGGACACTTTAACTTTCCTTACATGTCCATAATCATTTGACCAACATTTTCAAACTTAATTTTTTTATACTTTTGAATATGTCATTTTAGTGATGATGTTCCATATAATTTCCCTTTGGCTTTATACTCCTGTTTACAAGCATTACATCTAGTTCTTTCTATTCTATCTGTAACACCCTCCCAAGCACAGTACTATGCTTAAGTCATAGTACCACACCCCTGAGTCAAGTATCATTCTGAGCGGACCTCGTCGACAAAGAACTTCAAATTGCCTTCGGAAACTTCTACAATTATCTGGAGACAACATGGAAATAGGAGTGAGAATTATAAAATTCTCAGTAGGATTCTCATGTTTTCATACATAGTGTCATCATGGTCGTCTCCAGTTTGCTTCGGTTTATTTTGAAAAAAGTGAACATGCTGCACAAACTGTTTAATTTTACATTTCGAAAAATATCTTATCCGAAGCAAAGTTCATTTTAACCATGCACTTAGCATTTGGGGGAAACCATAAAATCCATTCAAGTATAATACCATGAATAATATCTGTAGCATAGTAAAACGCATACACATCACTATGCTAGGAACATAACATCTACACATAACATTTCTCGTACTTAAATTCATATCTATACATGAAACTTGCTTTTCTTTCTTCATCTTCCTTTTTGTCATAAAATCTTTAGTCTTTATTCTTTTACTTGGCACACCTAGCCGTATCAACGTCCCTAGGGTGCATTTACTGCCCTTGGGTAGCCTGGCCTTGGAGTGAGCTCGTCAGCCTCACCCGTGACCGTCGTCACACCGACTCCCCACAAGGGGACCCACGTGCCTCTAGTCTTGGAGGGATCGATTCTGGTCACGTGCCTCTGGCTGAAGGGATCGATTCTGGTCACGTGCCTCTAGCTGAAGGGATCGATTCTGGTCACGTGCCTCAAAATTGAGGGATCGATTCTGACCACGTGCCTTCAACATAGAGGGATCTCATCTGACCACGTGCCTCCAAGGTAGAGGGATCTCATTGTCTTAACTGCCTTCACAGGGAGGGATTCAAGTGCAACTGCCTCCAAGTGAAGGGATTCGTATCTTTATCAATTAACTGCCTTCACAGGGAGGGATTTCAAATAACTGCCTCCAAGTGAAGGGATTCACATTCAATACATTCACGTTCTTTCATTCTCAAATATATTCAAGCATAGTATACATGTACTACATCACTTACCTCATAACATAATTATTTCATTCTTGAATATAGGGTTTCTATCTACCCATTTATATTTCAATTCATCGTTACATTTAAACATTCATAACTTCTTAGACTTCTGCCGTTAATCCGGCAGTATAACGGATCAGGTCTGTTTCCCCATGAATATTGCCAGCTCTCACAGATAGATCAGTCATAGCAACATAGATCAACTTAACACATATAAATAAATGTCAAACTGGCAATCCTCAACTCAACCCTTATATGTTTCACTAACATATGCAAGGTTATCATTTTGGCCATTCTGCCAATTCTATTCGGTTCTGCCCGAATCTTGTATAATCCACCTTTATCTCTATTCAACTCATTTAGATCTGAAAATTGGATATGTCATAGCTCTATATGTATACTTTCTAACCTCTTTGGTCCCATGTCATTCTGAGTTATATAAATCAAGATATTTACCTTTTACTTCAGCCTGTTCAGTCACTAGCCCGAAGTATACTCCTGGGAATATAAATTCACTAAAAATCGAATCTAAGCTCAAATCTTACGAAATTGGTCTCATATCGAAGCTAACAGAACAACCTTTCATTTGCCACAGGTTTCACTCCATTTGCTTAAGTACACCTCGAGATATAAGTCCTGAAAGTCGACCTTCCTGAACTACCCTATTTTGGTCTGAATTAGACATAGGACAACTTCCTCGAATCACTGGGAACAATTGGGACCATAACAAACTCGGAATCTTATATTGGGGTGTTCCCCTGTGTGTAAGCTTTCTAACAAAATTGGTTTCACTCGATTTGGAGTTGTATAGGGTGAGTTACACCCTTAGGAACCTAATCTGCCCAGAACCAGAGTCAAAACCCTAGGTCGAGATTCAAAAATTCATATCTCCCTCATCCCTGATCCAAAATCCTTATATGATATGTCTATGGAAAGCCCTAGATGTCTAGTTTCATCTAAAAATAGTTTCATCGGATTTGACCGATTGTAGGTGGCGCCGTACGCTCCGCCATACGGACTGCCGTGGAATCTCCACCAAGACAGCACCCTCATCCATCCATTTCTCTTAGTTTTCTTCTTCTAATTCTAATTGCCACTCAAGATTTCATATTAATCCCATATTAATCCAATCATACACATCCAATATATCATCAAATAATCATAAAAAGTAATCTTTCATGCATCCTTAGTTTAGAGAAATTAAGATTAGAGATTGAATCCTACCTCT
Source organism: Pterocarpus santalinus (assembly GCA_031439595.1). Taxonomy (NCBI): domain Eukaryota; kingdom Viridiplantae; phylum Streptophyta; class Magnoliopsida; order Fabales; family Fabaceae; genus Pterocarpus; species Pterocarpus santalinus. The sequence goes on from CM062525.1 coordinate 27,328,336, forward strand.
TTGGAGTGTGATCTTGAGTTAAGTGTGGAAACTTGAATTACTAGGATCTGATCTGCCTAAGCTTGGAGGAGTGATGGGGTTGGGTAAGTGGAGAAGGGAAAGAGAGCTACGGTGAGGGAGAAGAGAGGGTGTAGAAAAATGGTCTGAATGAGCAGAGAAGAAGGCGTTATATAGGCATGAGTGGTAGTTAACTTGGAGGGTTCTGATTGGCTGAATTTCTTGTGGACAAAGTTTAGCTACGTCTCCCTTTCAGAGTAACTTGCCGCCATACTGTTTAAAATCGGAACTCGCTTCAATTCTGCTTTAAGTCGGAACTCGTCCCTCTTATGCTTGAGGTCGGAACTCGTGCCGTTTTTACTCGAGCTTGGAGCTGAAGCATGATATCGGAACTCGTACCATCTTGTTTGTGACTTGGGGAAATCGGTTTATGTTGAGACTTGGAATCAAGGTCGGAGGTCGTAAGAAATGCAGCTGACAATCACTTATCTCGGAACCCCTAGTTCAAAGTCGGGACTTCTTGAAATGTCGGAACTCGTGTGATTCGAATCACATTTCCAAACCAAGTACTTAAACTCGGAAGTCGTGACTTATTTACAGTGTGCTTGGTGACATCGGAAGCCGGTTATATTTTCCTTGAGACATGAAGTCGGATCTCATGGAATCACGTTCATGTGTCCGGATGAGAGGTCCAAGTCGGAAGTCGGAAGATGTAGCCATCCCTTTGTAAGCCTTGGAACTAAGTCGGAAGTCGTACAAGGCATGAAGTCGGGAAAATCCAGCAAGACTAACTCGGAACTCGGGAATAATACTCTTATCTCTGTTTTCAAAGACGAAGTCGGAAATCGGAATAAATCAGTCCTGAGGGCGAAGCCGAACTCGGAAATCGGGATGTTACACTATCCTTTCCAGCACCAAGTTTTTTAAAAAAATTCCAAATATCAAATGTTGACAACTTTGCCCTTTTCTTACTAGGTTCATTAGATTGAGATTCTCCTATCCCAACTTCCATATTTTCCAAATCATTATTAACAGGATTATTAACTGTAGTAGATTCCATTTTAACTATCAAACCAGGATAACCCAATTACTGCAAATAAGAAATTGCAACAAAAAAAAAAAGACAAGATCCATTTTAGTTTAACTTAATAACATTACATATTTTCATATTCAACTTCACATAATATATAGTCCAACACAAAAAATATGACAAAATTAGAATTAGTAACAAAATTAGTTTAATAAAACTATTATTAAGAAACAACCAATTATGAACCATCAAGTTAAAGGTTTAATTTTTATTTTTAAAATGCATGCAAAAATTGAACTCCAAGTTTTAAAAATAAAACAATCAATCAATTTCATTAATTAAAAAAGTTAAAAAAATGAAACACAAAGTCACAAACACAGTCACTAAACTAAAATGAAGATGAGGAGGTCATGCGCTTCTTTTGTCGCCTGCACAAAACCAGATTGCACCATCCTTCTTCTTCTAGCCCCCGTTCGTGTTCGGCTTCTGCCTCTTGCACAAACTAGATCGCGTTGCAGCTTCTGCCTTCTGCTTCTGGTCCGTGTTGCTGCTTTTGCCTTCTACTTCTTGTTTGCATCGCATCGTGGCTGTGAGAGATTGAGAGTGTAAGTGTGTGAGTTGAGAGAGACATGAGACAAAGATTGAGGGAGAGAAGAAAACCCTAGTGATTAGTCATTAGTGAAGTGTGTGTGGGGTTGTAAGTGTGAGAGTAGTGTGAGTCTCTTCTCTATTGAGTGTTGAAGACTTGAACTAGGCTTGGGTGATGGTGGGTAACGAGATTGGGGTGAAAAAATTTCATATTGCAACTCGAGACAAAATCTCAAACCAACCTTAAAAAAGAAAAAGACATTTCAACCCGTAGGCTCAACTCACCCCGCCCTGCCTAAGCCGGCGAGTTATGCGGGTAGGGGGGTTAGGTGGGCTCAAATTTTTTGGTAGGTTAAATATATCAACTCAACCTATCATTTTTGACAAATTTGGCTGACCAACCTGGCGGAGTGAGCCTGTTTTGCATTTTCTTTGAAAATGTTTGGTCTATTTGGCGTCATGCATCAGAATTGAAACAAGTGCAAGGACAAAATAACAGAAGCAAACAACATATAACAAAAGGTGTTGGTCAAGTTTTTCAGCAACAAAGTCATAGTTTCAAATCTGTTTGGTGGCTATGTTTGGAGTATCTACCAAAAAAGAATGTCTTTGCAATCGAGGGTTACTTCATAAGCAATGATATGAAGTCTTTATGTTTCTTGGTGGATTTCACAAACGAAGCATCTTATAGTGCAGCCTCTGTTAGTGCTCTTTTAGAATCAATACAATGTATGATTGAAGAACATCACTACAAGGAGTCTGATCTAGAGGTAAGAACTTAACTCAAAGGAAATGGTATCGTGGATCAAAGATGATAATGCTAGAATTGCGAGAATAGATTAACAATCAATAAATTGAGAAACTGCATATCTTGGCTTAAAAACATTGCTATCTCTTTGTACAAGAAATCTTACTTTGTGTGGTTCAAGAATTAGTTGGCTTGGTTTAATCAGTCTAGTGAAAGAATTCTGTTACAAGTACAAACAGCCTAGGCTAAGCTTGGGGGAGGTTATTGGCCCTGACTGCAAAGGTGTTATTCGCATGTTACTCGGTCGCTTTCATGGTGCAGGTTGCAATAGTTATGTGCATGGCTTTTGTAGGGGCCATGTAGTGAGATTGCGCTTATAGTTGGTGTCAATATATGTGATGGTCATGATACTACACTAGGTTGTTTTGGCTTTTATTTTAGTTTTATATTTGCTATGACTTGCTCCCCTGCTCTTGTTGGGGTTGAGCGTTTCATTTTATCTATTGAAAAAAAAAAAAACCCCCCAAAGTAATTTCATGTACCAGCCTATTTGGTATCAATTATAATGCACGTTGATTAAAATTTAACAAAGTGTAGCTTTCTTTTAACTTGCCTCGGGACATGTTATTTGGCCATGCAATAACATGAGTAACCAATAAGGCTGCTATAGTTATGGGGGATTAAAAAAAAAAAAATAACATGGTATATTATGGTTGGATTTGAATCCTCTAAAGTAAATATTCTTATAAAGTGGAAAAGTGAATAATTATTTATTATTGAATTAATAACTTTCCTTCTTTGTGAGCCTTACCAAATGATCTAAAGGTAAATAATTCCTCATTTTCTCATTATACAAAAATATTTACTTTAATATAATCCAATCCATTAGGATTTAATGTAGAATTTTGAGGGAGACCATTGTCACTTTGTATTGTCTAATATTACTGCCACTGAATTGCTTATTATTATTTCTTATTTTATGCAAAGTCATTTTTATTATTTCTTCTTTTAAAAAAAATTCTTTTATTGTTTCATTATTCTTTTCTAAGATTTTTTTTATTTTGTGAAAAATTGTTCATTTTATACTATCTTTATAAAACATATTAAATTCAAATTTAAAGTTCAATTTTAATGCACTAACACTATAAAAAATTATTACATTGTCATCCAATCAAAATCTTCTATTTACATAACTACTCAAATAATAGATGTGAAATTCAATTATACTTATTGATACAGTAACACATTATTGGATGACAGTTTAAAATTTTGTTTACAGTGTCAATAAATATAAACTAAATCCTTAGATTTAAGCATAAAAAAATATATATAATTGTGTCACAAATTAATTCTCTTAATCTTAAAGAACAGTTTATAATTTTAATTAAATTCTTTACTTGACGTGAATTTGTTTAAGCATAATAGTACAAGATATGTTTTGTTTTTGGTAAAATAAATGAATTTACACGTATGAGTTAAATTATCTCATAACAAAGGCCCATGGTGAATTTTCATTCATTTTCAATCGTTTTCACGAAAATGTCAATATAAAATGAAATTAGGTCCCTTTTTTCGGTTGCTGCCGCGGTAAAGACCCCAGGAGCGTCGAGCACGGCTCCCTGTGCTGGTGCAGTCTTAATAAAGCCTAAGGCTTGCCATCAACCTTTCACCAAGTCAACACGTGTTAGAACTAATTGCAGAATTAATTTTTATTTAAACTAGTTTTAAGTTAGAACTAATAATTCTCAAAGTAACTAATTTTCGTACATGGTAAAGGCGAGGATTTTTTTTTTTTTTTTTTCATTTTGATACTTATGAAATGTCGTTTGAAAAAGTTAAAGTTAAGTTGAAGTAGAGTTATATGAATTTTGTGCAGTATATCAGTTTTTAGGCCCTCCCTAATTCTACGCCTTATTATGACCTTTTCTTCTGCAATCTGATTAGTGACAGTTTACAACTCTGCGGCGTCCGTAACAGGCCTCCAACAACTTTCTCTCCTCATATTGGCCCACCTCCATGTCATTTTCACATGGCTTAATAATAATGCAGCCACTTCGCATATTCATCGATGCATCTTTAAACTGATATCCACATGAGAATGACCCTTCAAAGTTACGCTGGATAATAAGTAGAGGAATTGTTCCGCGTTTTCGCGTTTTCAGCCACACATTCTTCAGTACAAGTACAGTCACATCCTTCAATCTAATTTTTCATGACAAATCGGACAACACAGAGGCCCTCGAAGCACAGCCAATAATTCACATTTGAGAATATTACAAGCAAACCTTGAATGATATTTAGTACTGCCAACAACCATAGAGGGAATAAAATTAGTGCCGCGATTAGAGGACAATAATGCTGCAGAATAAATGCTATAGAACGTCGCAGATATACTCTCCACCCTAGGCTAATCTCTCCTTCTCCTTCTTCCTCACCCTATTTAATGAAATGTAAGGTCACAAAAAAAGATTCATTTTAAGATATGGCAAGTTCTGTCCTCCCAGTCCCAAAGGCAGAGGCTCCTTCCATTCCCGTATTGGCCTCACTTTTATTACAGTTATTGGTATTGTAAGTTATACGGTCCCATGAAAACAGATAATCCATTTTGTGATGTAAGCAAGATTTCGATTCCTCGAATTTTTCTTTCAATCTTTGTCTTCAAATTTGATGAACAATATTCATCCCCTTTATCTGCTTCATGATTTTGGCAACGTAATTTAGAAATACCAAACAATCACAAGTCACAGATCATGGTTGTCAATCTCACTATCTTTCTTGCGGCCTGATATATGACACCAGTTGAGGCGAAAATTAAATCTCTTTGACAGCTCAATCAATTCACCAAAAGAAAAAAATCTTGAACGGCATATCAAATTTATTGTATGAAAAGGGAAGAAAAAGAGTTGACATATAGGATCTGTCAGTTTAAAATTTTGAGAGAAGTATTTTTCTAAAAGAAGAATAAAAAATAAAAATAGAAATAAAAAATTATTTTATATTTATTATTATATTTGAATGTAATTGTAAAAGTACTTTTTATTAGAATTAAAAATTATTAAATTATTTACATGTAATAAATATAAAAATATTTTTTAGTCTACAATTATAATTTAATGGATAAAAAGTGATATTTTTAAGAAAAAAATTAAAGATAGAATGGTAAAATAATATGAAAAAATAGTGAATTTAAAATTTGAGACAATTTTCTCTTTTTTCTATTATTTTATTTTGAGAGAAATAACTCTCTATTTGCTTTTCAAAATAATAGAAAAATTGATTATTTTCTACTTCTATTTTTTGAAAAAGCACAAACAAATAATAGAAGTATTTGTTTACAAAAAATTTTGAAAAAAAGTATTTCTCTCCCTTAAAGAAACACATCCAAATGCACTCATATTTTTTAAATTCATATATATATATATATATATATATATATATAGAGAGAGAGAGAGAGAGAGAGAGAGAGAGAGAGAGAGAGAGAGAGATAAATAAATCAATTATATAATTTACTACCATTCGGATTGGCTTGTTCTCAAGAAAAAAACACATTTTTTCAAGAAAAAGTATTTTTATAAGTTTTTAAAAGTGTTTGAATATAGCTTTTAAAAAAATATTTGTAATAAAAAAAATCAACTTACTACTTATTTTTAAAGTTAAAAATGCCCAACTTCTTAAAAAAGTGGCAGCTAAAATGACTTTTAATAAAATTATTTTCTAAAAATATCCTTTACATTAATTCAAAATTACAATACATATTCTTCTCTTCTTATCCTTCATTAAACCCTAGCTCTCTTTAATAATGGCCAACGGGCTACTTCTCCCTGCTCTTGCTGTGGGTTTAGTTTTAAACGGGGTGGGGCAAGCCAACTCGCGTTATTAATTTGGGTTGAATATGCCAACCCATCTTACTTGGCCGCAGGTTGGCAAGTTGACTCACAAAAAAAAGAATAATAGAAAATAAAAAAATTTATATAAATTAATCCATCTAATTTTTTTAAAAAAAATAAATAAATTTTTAATTAAATGTAACAAAATAACATCCATACAAAGAAGATTATTTCATTTACTTATCAAATGCTAAACCATTTACTTAGCTCTAAAAAAGTTAAAAATCACGATTCTTAATAAAAATAAGATAGAACTTCTAACAAAAATAACCATGATAGAGAAGCTCACAAGCCAATATTCAAACTCATATACATTAAAAAATTTATACTCCACAAATTAACCATGTCCATAATAAAGTATAAATTCATAATCAATAAGATATTAATAGTCCACAAAGCATAAATATAATCAACAACATGATCCCCAAAAAAAATATTAAATCCACCAATATTATATAAACACCAACAAAAAGGCCTAAATATCATGTTCATTGTGTGGGAAAAAAAGATGAAAATAAAAAGCAAAAGAATGTGACTCGCGGGTCAAACTTGTCTCGCCCCACTTCAACCTCCGAGTCAAGTGGATTGGGTTATATAGGTTGAAATTTTTTTGTGAGGCCAAAAATTGTGGGTTATGTGAGTCAATTTGGCTGGTCCAATCTGTTTTGCTATCTCTATTTCTCTTCTCTTTCTAAATGTCTCTTTTAGTATTTTGGTTACAAAAAATATTTTATTCCTTTATATCCAAATAGGCTTATAAATATTTTTAATAATTAAAGATATTTCTCAAATAGCCTATCTAAATAAAAAAACATAAAACTCTATTTAAAAAAACTTAGAAAAAAAAGTCTCTTTTTTAAAACTTATCCAAACCGACTCTCAATTACTAACCAAAATCTCCTTACTAATTGCCAAAGTCTTTCTTTTTCCTTTCAAATAAGGCATTAATTTTTCTTTTAGTTTAAATATATTTTTGATCTTTCTAAATATAGGTAAATTTGGTTTTAGTCCTTAAAAAAATTTTGCTTTATTTCTGGTCCCTTATTTTTCAAAAGTTTTGATTTTAATCCCTATCATTAAATAAGATCCATTAAGTGATTATGTGTCAGATAAAAATCCACTTCAATATTGACACATGGTATCACTAAATGACCTCAAATTTTCTAATTAATTAATTTATTTAAAAAATAATTACATGTGTCTTTCCCTGCTTGTTATCATTAAATGAGATCCATTAAGTGATTATGTGTCAAATAAAAATCCACTTCAATATTGACACATGGTATCACTAAATGACCTCAAATTTTCTAATTAGTTAATTTATTTAAAAAATAATTACATGTGTCTTTCCCTGCTTGTAGAAAGACACTCACATATCTATTTCAGATTATATGTGTAATTGTTTTTAAATGAATTGTTTAACTAAAAAATTTCAGATTATTTGATTATGCCATATGTCAATAGTGAAATAGATTTTTATTTGACATATCATCACTTAACAAATCTCATTTAATAGCGGGGACTAAAACCTAAACTTTTGAAAAATAGAAGACTAAAAATAAAGTAAAAATTTTTTAGGGACTAAAATTAAAATTATCTATATTTAAAGGGACAAAAATATATTTAAGCAATTTTTTTTTTTTTTGATTTACAAATAAGGCATTGGTTACCTCATACGGAATCCTACTTTGACTTTGTTTTTTCGTGCTGTCCTATTTTGACTTTCGCCAAGCATGTTACGCGGTGGTGCAAGAAAATGGAAAAAAGAAGATTAACGTTTTGCTTTGAATTTTTTTAATTTTTTGGTCGGCAATTATTTGTGTTGATATCCAGATTTTTTTCGAGCATCGCCCTTCAGATAAACCATTAAACGTGTATCGGTTATAAATATATATTTTTTTATTTCTTAAGGATGTCCCTTTCTATTATTAGAGAAAGAGATTAATTTTCTTTGAATATAATCAGACTTACCCTCCTAATTGGTGTTCTCTTTAGGAATCGAACCAAGGTTCTACTTGAAACCGTAATGTGTCTCTACCACTTCAGTAACACCATTGTTGGTAAATAGGTTAGGGGATGAAAGGTTTCCCTCAATTCAAGGTCAAGACATGCCTTTGGATTTATCGAGTATTTACGTATTTACAGATTACTTACTAAAGAAATATCTAAGAATCAAATTCAACTCATAGCAATACATAAGTGAAAAGCTGACTAGATAAACCAATCCCATTAACTTATCGATTATAAATATACTTAGTGGGTTGTTAGTACTTTTTTATTTTTAAATGTTTATCATTCAAGGAATCAAGGGTTAATTAAACAAGGATTAAAAGCATTTAAATAAGTTTCAGTTATTATAAAAATTAAAGTATAATAATTGCACTTAATTAAATTATTTTAATTATAAATCAAAATATTGTCAACCTATTTATAATTTCACTATCAATACAATTATAAAAAAATAAGAAATTAAAATGTAATATATTAATTTTCTAAAATGAAAGACAACAAATAATGGGCTCGATTTGATAAATTTATTCAAAATGACTTATTTTAAGTTTTTCAATAGAAATATTTTCTTAAAATATATTATTTATATTTATATACAATGTTTAAAGTTGTTTAAAAATAATAAAATAATTTTAGATTGTATTTAAATAAAAAATATTTTTTATAGCAAAATTACTTGAATCACGTTTCTATGAATATGATTATAGGAAAGGAAAAAAAACCAGATATGAGATATAAATTCTAATTTGTTATTGTACCCATGCATTGCACGGACTATTTAAATTTAATATTTATTGTTATGAATATTTTATTTTATCACTAAGTGTTTTTTATATTTAAAATTCAAGAAATTTGATTTTTATGAAAAATAAATTATTTCAGATATACTAATTATAATTTTTAAAGTAAAAACATAAAGAATTATATTTAAAAATTAAAATTTTGCATAATCCGAATTTATTTTGTATGCTTGTATAACAAAAATTCGAAGCACCTTTCAAAGTTATATAATAACAAAATGAAAATAAAAATATCAATATATTCATTTTCATGTGCTCAGTAAATTTTTTTAAGACTGGAATAACTTAGTTTACAACGATACACTCTATGTTTTATATTTTACGAAATGATTTTCATGTTTTATCTTAATTATCTTTTGATAAATGTTCTATTGAAGTTTTAAATAAATTTTTTTTACATATAATGTTTAAAAAATTATAGTGTTATTATTTACTTATCACTCAAGATAATTTTACAATCAATTTGACATACAGTCAATATTAATAGTGTTATTATACACAATAAAAAGACTTGTATTTAAGACTTAAAAGTATATGATTTGATTTTGTTCTGTTTAGATGTATTACTTAACTTTATATATACAATTTAAAGACAAAAACCAACGATAATTTATTTAGACTTCTAATTAAAATTTTTCAAGACATGAAAAATCTATATGCTTTTTAATCTAAAAATTTTTATGATGAGTTGAGCTGAATGATCCAAGAATAGAGCCATTCATCATTATATGGAGCCCAAGTTTTACAACATATAAATTTTTGCTATTTTAAAGATTAGTCACTAACGTTTAACAAACGTTTCAATATTGTCATTTCCATATATGCCATCGAAATTGTAGACAAAAAATAACGGCATATATATTTGTGAAATATTAAAGACATAAATAGAATATTAGAGTTTTCTTTCTCTAACTATCTTCTTTCCCAACTCTCTTTTTTCCCAACTGTCTAATATTTTTATATCCTCACCATTCTCATCCTTCCACCCATGATCTTCATTTTAACTTTATCTTCTTAACATTCACAACCCTTATTATTTTATCCTCCATATCCATGTCCTTTCATTTAGAAACTAGAGGAGAATCGAAAGGAGGAAGCAAACCCATTTTCAGAGTGTGTCCAAGAGGAGGAACTCATAAGGAGGAGGAGGAGTGGTTCTAGAAGGTTTTGGACTATTGTGAAGGAGCACCGTTAAGAGAGGAGGCAGTGGATTTAGGGAGAATGTGCCTAAAATGGCAGGCCGAGCAGAAAGAAGGGGTGGAAAAGGGAAGCGCTTGTGAGCAGGAGAAGACGTGATGAGAGTTTTGTTAGTGTTGTGGTGGTGGTGGTGTGAGTTTGAAGGGAGTAAGGGAGATTGTGTAACTAAGAGTAGAACAGGTATGGTGGTGGTGGAAAAGTCACACGAAAGAACATAGGAAAATGAAGAAGAGGAAGAAGATGGGAGATGAAAAAGAAAACCCTAATATTTTATTTATGTCCTTAACAGAAGAAAAACCTAGTATTCTATTTATGTCTCTAGCATTTTATAAATAGACACATTATTTTTTGTCTTCAATTTAGACGGCATCAATGAGAATGACAACATTGGAAAATTTGTTAAATGTTAGGGATATAAGTAGAATAAATAAAATTTAGGTATAAAATTAAAATATTTGCTAAATGTAAAAGACATAAATGAGACTTTTACACGCTCTCTCTCTCTCTCTCTCTCTCTCTCTATCTATCTATCTATATTATGAAAATGGATTAAATTTAAACTTTTTTAAAATTTTTAAAAATGTTATTTGCTCACCATTTTTATACCATTTTTGTTTTGATTAATGAAATAAGAAATGTGTTATTAAATAGGAAAAATAGTTTACTCTTCCCTTATCTTTATTTATTTTTTTAATGTGATCCCTTATCCTTATTTTTTTTTGTTTTGTTCCATTATCTTACAAATTGTTTATCAATTTGCTCTCTAGTCACTTTTTCGTTACATAACTAACAGAAAATACTAGTGTGACACAATCCATGCCAATGCATGTTATGTCATGTCAGTATTTTCATTAGTTATGTGATAAAAAAGTAACTAGAGGCCAAATTAAAAATAATTAAAGATAAAGGACCGAATATTAAAAAAATAATGATAAGGGATGAAAAATCCCATTTTGCATATTAAATAAATATAAGCAACTCAAAAATTAAATAGAGAAGAGATAGAGAGATGAGTGTAGTTTATTAATATCAAACGTGTGTATTGCATAAAGCACCAAAAGAGTATTTATAACACATGAGTGAGGAACCTAAAATGATATAAATTTCTAATAAGATATAAGTTTGCTATAACCAAATCCAAACCACATACAATTTTCTTTATAATTAAATCAAAATCAATTAATAGTTTTCTGTAATGCTGGTCCGTAGATGTCCATTAGTGATCTATTTGATTCAAACCTTACTAAGAATTCAATGGAAAAAAAATTATTGTGACAGAAAAAGGTATAATATCTTTCGTATGTTTTGTATGATAACTATTTCATTTCATTAAAACTTTATCCTACAATTTTTTCATGTTTTGGGGTTCAAACTTTAGATCCAAAACTCTAAAATTCACACGGAAAGTATTTTGGACATATGCTAAAAACTAACTGTATGAGAGAAGATTTATAATAAATTGTTGGTCGTATGCCAACAAGTGCTGCAATATTTAAAATACAGTGCTCATAAGCATAATAAGGAGATTGACACTCATAAATATAATTAGAATAAACTCCCAAAGTGATCCTTATTGATTTTTATATTAGACAAGTTAGTCCCTAACAAAAATAAATAAATTGGTCCCTGCCCATTTTAAAATGTCAAACAAATTAGTCTCTAATAAAAATAAACTAACAAATTAATCCTTAACTTTTTAAAACCTCAGACAATTTTAGTCATTCTATCATGTCTCTTTGTTAAGTATTATAATGTGACTCGTTAAGTAGTTGATGTGAAACCGTTATCTCTCACCATATCATCCTAGTTACTCCCATTTATTAAAATGATGTTGTATTGACAAACTCCTTTAATTTACATATCAAATTAGAACATAGAATTCAACAGATTAGCTTAGGCATATGCCAAAAATGATGTTATTTTAATAAATAAGAGTGACTAGAATGACAGATAAAAGATAATGGTATCATGTTAACTAGTTAACAGCCCATTCATAGCATTTAATGAGGAGACTTGACAGAGAGACTAAATTGTCTAGCATTTTAAAAGGTCAAGGACCAATTCGTTAGTTTATTTTTATTATGAACTAATTTGTCCAATGTTTTAAAAGGTTAAGAATAAATTTGTCAATTTATTTTCATTATGGACTAATGTGTTCGACACAACAATCGATAACGACCACTTTGGGGGGTTTACTCATATGATTATTATCATATGTAGGCACATGGACACAAATAACTGCGTGTTCAATATTTATACCAATGGCCATACAATAATCACCAAGCGTTTGAAAATTATACTTACTAACGTTGTCAAGAATAAGAATTGTCCTAATTTATCTAGAAATTGTCCTTTTGATTGAATAGTTTTCACAAGTAATCCCACAAATGTCATAATGGCAGTGATAATAAGCACACACGTGACTATCTTATAGATGCATTGATGCAGATGGGGGCAAAAGTGTAGCAAGCCATAAAATGGTAAGAAAGTGATGCATAGAGTATCGTTTCTATTGAGATGGATGTAATTGATTACCAATTTCCTAATTCAAGCACTTACTAGGTGCCCAGGTCAAGATCACATATTCAAATTTAAATTTAAATCAAATTCAAACTGAGTAACATGTAAGAGAATCAAGAAGATCCCAAATTGGAAGAATCAAGGTGGAAAGACATGCTAGGGATCGAATTTCATTTATTTGTTTCGATAAGTATTGAAATGTCTAACCCAATTAAATCATCTAATCAATTAACGAGTAGATTTCCTAATTTAACCAACACCTAATTCCTTAGCCATGTTAATTCTCTCTAAACCCTAGAACCCAATTAATTCCATAACTTGAATCCTAAAACTAGAGGCTTTTATCAATCCATGAAATCCCTAAACAAATCTCACATATATAATCACTAACCTCTATCCCTATACAATTAATGATTACAGTTTGCACCTCACAGTCTAAGCCATGCATAAATTTTTCAATTTCCCGCATAACTTACATATCGATTTATGGAGTCATAAAAGCCTTAAGTATAGAGATAGAAACTTAATTAAATAGAAAAGACTTTCATTAAATCAAAAGAAATAAATATATCATCATCCCAACTAGATTATATCTTCACCCTAACTTAAAATTGTTTTTGCACTAAACATGTTTAAAACATCCAAATCTAATCAAAGAAAGGACATCTTAAACATGAATCAAGAAAAGGTCAAAAAGATGGATAGACCTAAGAGCATGAATCCTCTTCTCTTAATGTAACCACTTTTCCCTATCTCTCTTCTTTAGTTCCAAGTGTAGAAAATTCCAGATCTCCAAAGATCATTCTTTAATCTCAAGAAGCCCAAATTGTTCCCCTCTTTTCTTGAGTTGGGCTTTATTAAGTCTTAATTGTCAATATTAGGCCTAAAACATGGTTAGGCACATATCATTAGCCCAACATAACTCAAATGGGTTATTTTTTGCATCTTGCTCAAACATTCGCCATGGGGAGGTAAGGGCATAACTATAAATAGGCAAATCGTAGAAACAGTAAGAATGGAATTGTAATTATTAGATTATAATGACAAATTTGTAATTAAAGGTTTGCGATTGTCAAGAGGGGCAACCGTAGAAAAATTTTCGATTCTGAGATTTTGTGGGCCCCACAAGATTGATAGATAACTAAAATACTTGTAATAACTTCAAATTGAGATTTTCTACCCACAGTCTTGAATAAGAGTGTGGGATTACTCACATAATGTTATAGTGGTTCAGGTAACTTAGGGTACTCGAATTGATAGTCGGGAACCTAGAATTAATCCTCAAGGGTCCTATATTATCTGTAGATATGAGTATCAGTTAAAAAATATTAGGATGTGTGGCCAGAAACTAACCACACACAATCCTCTTAGTGGCTAAAGATGAGCCACTCAAATTTAAGCTTAGGAGAATTTAATTCTGTGTCAAACCCACCAATGAAATTTAACCTATCAAGCTTGAGTTACAAGCCAATATGACTTAACCAAGAAGCCAATATTTTCTTCCCCTTTTGCCCATAGAAATTTGGTCACCCCCACCAATTCATCATCCTCCATTTTTCTTCTTCATCGTCATCTTTTTCTTCTACACCTCCATGGCTATGAGCTTCAAGGTCATAATTGATGGCCTTCTTGGCCTCAAATCATTTTGCTCCTTTTATGAAAATCAATCCTTATCTTCTCTTCTACAAAACCTCTCTATCAACTTGATAATCAAGTAGTCTCCCCACTTCCATGTAGGTTGTTGCCATGAGGAAAGAAGGAGGCTAAGAGTTGCTCTTATCTTCCTTGCTTCCATAATTTCAAGGATTTTGAGGTAGGTAACTCAGATCCTTAGTTTATTTGTCCTTTAAGGCTTTGTGTGGCTGATGTGTTTTCTTTGTGTAATTCTTTATTTGATCTTGTATGATGTTGATATGACTCAATTCTAATGGTTTAAGATAGAAAATCTTGGTTTAGGTTGAAAAATAGGTCAAAAGATCAAGAAAAATCGAAGACAGAGAAAGCTATTGGAGAGAAACACTCACAATTATCTGTACAACAAATAGTATTTCTCAACTCTAGGTTTCAAATTCAAGTGAAACTAATTTTAATGAAGCTAGACTTCAAGAGCAATCCAACGATATATACTATAATACCATTGGACTTTAAATGAAATAGTTATGAATTTTTTAAGTTGGCTATTAAAATTCGCTTTTTATCTTAACCAGAGTCTGATGTGAGGGACATAAATTGCCCTATATAACTTTAAATTAAGTGAAACTAATTTTTTTTAGAAAGATAATACATAAGGAAACATGTCCATAAAATTTTAGAATCATATCATGAGTAGATTTTCCCCAAAAATTTCTTGAAGTTAGCTTATGCTCTGTTTGGATGAAAATAGGACAGCACATTTGAAGAGCTCATAACTTGAGGTCTACTTACCGAATTGGAATGAAACTTAATGAGATTAAAAGAGGGTCCAAATAGCTACATTTAGGTATAAGTTTCGGATAAAAATGATGAATAATGAGTTTTTAGTATTTTCCAAAATTAAGTGTGCAAGTCTATCTTAAAAGAGGGTAGTATTGAGTAAAATTTTAATAACTCAAACCTCAAAATTTAGTGAAACCAAAGACATTTAAAAATATACAAATAGAGCAACAATTTATTAAATTTCTAGATTAAAATGAATTAAAATGGAATTTTGGTGCAATTTAGAAGAATGAGGCATATTTGAGGGAGATGGAATAACTTGAGAATGTCTTAACCTAGGGGTCCCATAAGCTTTGGGGAAGTTAAAGGCATAAATATTTATGCAAATTCCATACCAAAGAAGTGTTATGTTAGCATGTTAATCATGATGATTATGATTGATATGAATGGCTAGCTGATTGAATACACTATCTATTTTAGGACTCTATATGTTATAACTATTATGATGCCGAATTTTTAGCAGAAATATATGAATGTTATGAGTATTTATATGTTATGTACATGGGAATTATACATGCAAGAATGTTGAAAGTAAGATATGAGACATGTGCATAAGTGTATATGGCATATACATGCATAACAATGTATAAGAATGAAAAAGGATAACAAAAACTTGTAAAGGGATGTATCGAGTCTCCACCTCATAATGGGCCAGGGCGGTACTATCTAAGAAAATCACTTCAGCCAGCCCTTAACCAAATTTAAAGGGAATAGACTGGTGTAAGGGTTGGAGAAACTAAACCCGGTACTCATATATAAGAACAATCTCAGTCCTGAGAAGTAGGCTATTACCTAGAGGAGAGAGGTCATTCACCTTTAGGGGACCAAATACAGATATTCAAGCTACAAGTTAAAGAAATAGATAAAAAAGTTAACTAGACTTGCATAAGTCAAGTATATGCATCAACATATGCATATTTAAGCCTCCTATTATGCTATTATGATGTTATAATTATGATTGAAGTGTTATGTTATTACTGCTATTATATTTGCCATGAGATATGCCAAGTGCTTGTTAAAAGAAGTAATTTGCTTCGAGAAATATGTTTTCAAACTTAAAATTGAACCAGTGCCTATGTGTATGTGTCCACATTTTTATAATAAACCAAAGTAGTTGGAATGTTTATGATGACACTCTGTGTGATTAGCGGATTGAGTATATCTACTAAGGACTTTAAATTCTTACTACTTGCTTGTATGTTTTCTGTAAACATTCCAGTATATAGACTAGACTTCAAGTTTGCAGTAGATATTGTGGGACATATACACAATGCAAGACCTCGACTCAAGCCAAGTGCAGGGAAACGAAAGTGGGTGTCCAATAACTACAAAGTGAAGACCGCAGATTGATGCAAGTTATACATAATATTAGTTAAGTTTCTTTTGAATTATAATTATCTTACTTTACATGTATCAAATATTTGGGTTTATAAATCTTTATTCAATAAAGAATTATGAATTTTATGGGTCATATATGTTATATTTTCTTATTTTAAAATTTTTTCACAGCACCTATAACAATCTCTAGATATAGCCCAATGACCCGAGCATGGTGTATGTGTCTGAAGGGTGTTACATATGATATGCACTACCTTGGATGTTTTGATGTTGTCTTATGTATAGGGACATATATGGCCCTAAGGCATTCACCACAAGGGGGTGTGGTGACTTCTTTTAACATGCAAATTGGTCACTTCTTGAGTCTGCATGGCCTTCTATAGTGTGATTCAAGCTTGGATGTCATCATGAAAGCTGTAATTCTATTTCTTAGCTTTTTGGTGCCTTTGAAACTGCTCAATAGGATTCTATAGCTCAAGAATTGATAATTTAGTTTAGAAAGGTCATGATCAGGTACAATCTTGTTGTCTCCACTTTTTCTTCTATAAACTTTAGAAATTTGGAGAAGCTTAGGTTTCAATTATTGAAAATCAATCATACAAAAGCTCAAGTTTCAATTATACTCATAGTTTAATACAATTCAAGCCTTGAAAGATCAAATTCAGCAAAAGGATCAAAATTGGTAGGAGTTACAAGATGAGTTGCAGTAAAAAGATCAAAGGTAGCAGGAAAGCTTACAAGATCAGCTATAGAAAAGAGATCAAGAATAGGAGCAAAGATTTCCAAGCATGATGGAAAAATATTGGTAGAAAAATTTACAGGATTGATGCTTGGTCCCATGCAGACACGTCCTTCACAACAGGGTGCTTTACAGCTTCCACCCACATTGGAGGATAAGCATGACAATGATAGTGATGGTGTTGATTCTGATGAATAGATTATAGTTGATTCTGATGAATAGATTGTAGTTGAACTTATGATAGAAGTTAGAGTTAAGTACTTTGAACTTTGTTGGTGTTTCTATTAATGAATCATATTTTTTAGTACTAAATTTGTATTACTATTCTGGAATTATGATTTGTGATATTGTAGAATTTTTACATGTTTTAAAATTATATATATAATTTAAAAAAATTTAAAATAGGTTTAGAAATTAGAGATGGAATTCTCTAATTAGAGATAGAACAACTTCCATCACTAATTAACACGGAAATATATTTCATCTCTGATTACAGATAGAATATATTTCCATCGCTAATTACAAATGGAACAACTTCTGTTGCTAATTAGAGATGGAATATTTCCATTTAGCAACGGAATTATTTCATCTCTAATGCCTTCTTTGGTAGATGAAGTGACCAAATTTGGTTATATATTAGAGACAGAGGGTTTAAATTTAGAGACGGAATAACAAATTCCATCGCTACTAAATTAGCGACCCCATATTTTGCGACATAAGATGTTCCATTGCAAAATCCGTCCCTAATTTGTTTAATGATAGAATTTGCACAATTTAGCGACAAATTTTTTTCATCTCTAAATCTGAAATTGCTAGTAGTGTGCAAACAGAAGAAAAAGAGAATTTTTTTTTGGAGGTACTTAATAAGTTTTTTTGTGAAGTGATAGCAGATAATATATCATGTATGATAAATTTTGTTATTCCTTGCAACAATATAGGGTGACTCTCTAAAGATCTTTCAGTCATTTCTTTTTTACCAAAGAGCACAATCATTTCACCCAACTTTTGATGGAATACATATATAGTCACATCTTTGACTATGCCTGCACTCATGATATTAGATGTCACGCTCAAATAATTGGGCAATATTAATGGTTAAATGTACAGTAGGTACATCACGAATTGCTCAGAAGAAGCTAGCTAGTGGCATGCATTTATTATCTTCTCATTTGCTACAAAATCTCCTCTTATGAGAAGAGTCTGAACCACTATATGCCATATAGTGTAAGCGGATCGGATTGATCTAATAGACTCGAAGAACCAAACCAAACCAAACCAACGGATTGGTTCAGATCAATTCGGGTAATTGGTTCATTTTTAAGGTGGAACCAAACCGAACCAATTATTATTGGTTCGGTTTCGGATTTATGATTTTTCAATCTGATTATTTAAACACCCAATCCGATCATCCGATCAACTAATTTTTTTAAAAAATTTCTAATATTTGAAAGTTTTGCACTTAACTTTTTAGTAACATAGTCACTTTTTATTATTTTGTTAATATTTATTTAAAAAATTTATCTGTTTACATCATTATTAGGTATATCATAATCAAACTTTACATTATTATTAGTTGTTATAAAAATATTTTTTTTAAAAAATATAATTCTTTATTTTTTATTTCAATCCGATGACCCAAACCAAACCAACGCGATTTTAATCAGATTGGTTTGATTCGGATTTGTTGGAAAAAAATTAAAAATCCAAAATAAATCAATCCAATTAAATTTGATCAGTTTAGATTTATTTTTCACTCAAATCTGATCCAAACCAACCCGTTTATACCCCTACTATATGGTAGCAATCATTATTCTAACATCTATCTTGTCTATGGCCATAACCACAACTTCCATCAAGCCCAAAATTATACTCGCAACATTCATTGCTAGGTATGAAGTATATAAAACTAGTTGGGTAAGCGTTGTGGGTTTTATTACTCATTGTTTTTCGGACATAAGAGGGCATGGGATTAATTTAAAATATCTATTGAAGTCTTTTCCTCAATATTGCTACTGATTTGAAGCATGAAAAATACATAATGCTTTGTCATATCGACAGTATCATACGGCTAAAGTCTGCTCACTCTATAACCACATAAAATAACTAAGGCTTGTCTTATTCAATAGCCAATTCCTCTTAATTATTCCAAAGATCTACAATATTCTTTTGAACTTCAATCTTGTTCTATAGGTCTAGTTTTGTAAGAACTATATACACCTAAATTTTCATGAAAATGGCGAGCAAGAAAAATCAATGATTTTATGCAATTTTGTAAGGATGCTTGAATTTATTATTTTCTGTAATTTCTAAATCAATGAATCACAATATATAGTTTTTCATGAATTCATCAAGAGAAACAAATTCAGTAAATTATAAAAACCATTAGTTAAAAAAAAAATTGATAACAAAATATTCATGAATGAAATACAAAGGACGTTGAATTTTACCCTAAGGGTAAGTTTGGTATTAGGGTCAAAATGAAGAAGAAACTTTCATGGAGGAGAATTATGTGTAAAATTAAACATAAATTTAATTCATAAAAATTTCCCCCCTATTTTTATCTCCATACCAAACTCACCCTAATAGTACACAAAGAAAGTTATGCAAATACAAAGTTATAGATTAAATTAATCCAAAAGATAAAAATAGAATGTTACTTGTTAATAGCATCTCCAAGTGTTCAAGCTATCACTCGAATAGCAGAGACTCGTACTAGTCACGTGTTATAAAATAAATATAAGCAATTCAATAAATAAATAAGAAATAGAGAAAGGAAAATGTAATTTATCAATATCAACTATTCGTATTGCATATAGCACCCAATAGGTATTTGCAGCTCGAGTGAGATATGTAAATTTATATAAAATCCTAGGAAGATTTTAATAAGATACAAGTTTTCTTCATAGAGCGTCTAAAAGATTATTTATAACTGAAGAATATAAGATATCTAAATTCATATCAGATTCTACTAAGATACAAGTTTTTCAAAAATCAAATTCAAACCATATATATATGCAAATTTATTTTAATAATCAAAGAGTAATCAAAACGGTGTTAGATAATAGTTTCTTTTAAAAACTTTTTAGTTCTTAATATATATTTCCTTTTTTAAAATAAGTGTTAAAAAAGGTAGTCTACAAGAAGCATTTCTCTAAAATTTAATTTCCGTATTATCATGTAGTTTAAAAACTATTTCCTAAGAAACAATTGTCTTGAGTCTCTTTTGATTCCTCCTAGTCCCACAGTGGATCTCTTCTATAAAGAATTTTTTCCCCGTTTGATCTTGTGTTGAAATAGTAATGGCAAGCTAGTGTTTGATTTGGTATCCTTTCGCCAATTCAGAAGTAAACTAAAGCCAATTTGGCAATTGTAATCACCAACATTTCAGAAGAAATGTCTTCCTTTCTTTCTTCGTTTCCTTTTACCATCGCTGCTGCAATATTGATTATCTCATATAAAGTTTGTCTTAACTGGAAAGGGCTTGGCACAGTTACTATTAAAGAGACTTTAGTCTTAGATATTGAGAAAAAATACGAGAATATTGAAGTTACTGGCTAAAGCTAATGGCACGTGAATGAACAGAAAATTATTGTTGGATGAAGAATCACATCGAATTGTTGGTTTGTAGCCAAAAAAATAAATAGACAGTATCCGCAGGATATGGAGATTCTATGAACAACCTAGTTTATTGAGTATATATCTTTCCTTCGTCATTTTCTAAGCATGAAAGATAAGATGCATGAAAGTGACTTGCAAAATGAATTATAGCCTGAAAATTAAATCCCGCCAGACTGCATCCGTGTTAGTTAGTATTGCTTACGAAATCTTCAACCAAATAATTCTAGCTCTCCATGTTTAACATGCTCCACTAGCTTAACTAATTTCTAACAATCTGCATGACTCTTTAACAGTTTTAAAAAGGAAGAAAGATTTTTATTCCCGTATTAAGTATCTAATAGTGTTATTTGAACATAATTTTTGTAGACACTCATTCCGACATTTGGGAAATGTGTGGAAATTTCAGTTACGTTCCTGGCAAATCTGTCTATTTGAAAATATGGAGAATTAGTGTTAATGATCAGAAATTTCTGTTATTTTACTAGTAAATATGGTGAAATAATTCTTTTTTTTTTTTTATGACCTGGTGAAATTATTTTTTATCCATAATTAATTACCTTATCATATCTACTACATTCACTAAAAATATAATTAAAATTCCTACTTATTTTTTCATTAACCCCTAGATATTTATAATGGTTATTAAAACATATGCTCAAAACACATATCTCGTAAGTATCTATGAAGTACGAGAAAATTTTAAAAGAAAACAATGTTATTTTTTTTTTCAGTGATAAAACAAAACTTATTTAGGTTTGTATTCAACTAACCCCATATAGTTTGAGTGGATTATTACTTATCAGCGTTATTTTCTTTACATACTTTTGGGGTATTTTTTTCCTTTAAATCTTACCATTTTTTTAACCAAAAAAAAAAAAACTTGCATATTTTATTAAACATTTCATCCATTTTAAAATATCTGTCATTTTATATAATTGCACAAAGGTTTTAAAAAGCTATTAAGCAGCCTCAATAACTCAATTATAGGAAGATATAACATTATTTAGATAAATTATCCTTTATTAAAATGCTCTCAATATTATTACATTTTTAATGTTATCTTTCACCTTAAAAGGGTTGGTTGAAGTGATAAGTGATCATAATTTAAGAAGAAAGAGTGCAAATCTTAAAAAGACAATTCTTATAAAAAGACTAATCTTATAGACAGTTCAAATAAATAATTGATAAATACATTCAAATATGATGAATACCTCTATGTCCTTAATTAATATATTTGCAATTAGCTGAGTCATCTATCTCATTTATGATGCGTTTATTTCATTTTTAAAAAAGTGATTGTAAAATTTAAATTTGTATATATAATTGAAAAAGTTAAAAATTGACTTTTTTGTTTATAAATTATTCTTTCTAACTTCTATAAAAAGTTGAAAATAGATTGTTTTTAAAAAAATTATCTAAATATATAAAAATTAATTTTTCAACAAAAAATAATTTTTTTGTCCAAAAAAATCATAACCAGACATACCCTTATAATAGTCAATAAAGTTTCTACCACAAGTTCGTGACGTTTCTTGCATATTATTAATACTGTAATAATTATCTTTTAGCAATTTTTCTTGCCGGTATTAGAATGACAAGGTACTAATTACTATGTGGTTGATTTAATTAGTTTAATATATATATATATTAAGTAAGATATTAAGTTAGAGTCTCATGAATATAAAAATTATCGCCGTAAGAAGTTTATCCTCGTAGCGAATCAACCCAATTTCAGCTAAATTGGGGCTCCAACAAATTTGAAATACTAGTAATTTAGAAAAATAAAAACTCCTAAAACGTTTTTCTTTATCTTTGACTTGATGACCAGGTACGTGTTTCTTATGGAGTATGTGATTTCCTTTGTTTATTTAACTCGTGCGTAAGTCAAGATAAATGTCGGATGATTGAAATCGGCTGGTTAGTCCTGTCTACGATAGTTTCTTTGCATCAAAATTGATCTCGATGCATGTGGCCCAAAAGAATAAGAAGAAAAAGGTAAATCAATCCATTAATCTCTATCATTTATTAATTTTTTAAATCAGTTCGTATAATTTAAAATTTTTTAATTAACTTTGAATAATTTAAATTTTTTTAATTAAGTGTTTACTGATAAATAATCATTGATGATTATTAAGTTATAAGAATTTATATAAAAAATTAGATAAATTATAAAGACTTATCTAATTGTATTATTCATTAGATATATCTTTCGGAATTTATTAAAATTTTTAAATTGATACTTTTAGAGTAATAGAGAGTTGACAAATAAAGATTATATACAAAGACAAAATATGAAAACATAATTCCAAATTTTTTATTTTGATCTGAAATAATTATAAATTTTCAGATTGTAAAATGTTTATTTAAAAATACTGACAAAAACATAGAAACTAACATATTAATTTAATAAAAAATTAAAAATCCTTTGAGAGTTTAACTCACTGATTGTATCTGATTTGACACAGCTTCTTTTCCTAAGCAAGATGTAGGAAAGGCTTTCATACTATTTATTGAATTGAGCACTATAATCAGTAGATTAAAAATTTATTACTTTCAATACAAAAAAAAAAAAAATTATAACTGTAAATAAACCGCAATTTTTTAACTTTAATGCCAATATTAAGTGTCACAATCCAATGCCAATTTTATTTAAACCTTATAAATGCCGGATGCTAGCATGGAATCAACACATACATACATGATAACAATAGTATAATAGTGACATGCGTGAGAGCTAGAATTTTTGCTCGAATTTTTTTTGTCAGAATGATGTGGTAATTTATGTTGACCTTTTAATGGATAAATGGGTCATATCAATACACTCCATTCAATAATTATCCTTATTTTTTGTCAAAAATTTTAACAATAAATTTTGGTATTGTAGCATTGCTATATTGGCACAAACCCAAAAAAAGTCACTAAAAATTCTTGAGTTTGACCTTTGTAGCGATTGCCAACCGACTAGGCCCATATCTTATTGTCACTAATAGGTGGGTGGTCAGTAGTGCTCCCATCTTCCTACTGGATCTACTATGATTGGGCCTCAATCAGTCATTAGGTAAAATGCTACAATTGAAAGAAACAAAATAAATTAAATTAGATTTAAATAATAACAAATATAATAAATTAAAAGTATTGAAAACTAAAATTAAGTACTTACGGATGTTATAACATTCTCCCAACTATGATATTATACATAAGTCACAATACTATAATCGGGAGTTTGCCGTAGAAATGTTTACTTTTTATTTAGCTATAACTTGTTCTTGCGAAATTAGGCTCTATAATAAACGCGAGTAATAAAATTTCGTTGTTTGTCTGACGTGCACATTTTTCGAATCCATACAATCAAGTGTAGCAAATCATAATACTAAAGAGACTAAAAGATACCTAAACAACTCAACACAACTATTTATAGTATCCATAAAACTATACATAGCCTCACATATTCGAAACACAAGTTTCTAAGGACAAAATACAAGTGACTAACAAAAAGGTCATATAAATGATCTATAGCAATCCATGCTAACTCAAACTATGTCCACACAGGGATGACTACTGGAAGTAGGTAGGAACACATGAAATCAAAAGAAAAAAGGTAACCAAGTCCATGGCACAAGGTCATATAAGAAGAAATCTAAAAAAGGGCAACCCTCTACGAGTAGCATCATCTGAACCCATACTAAACGGTCTCCCCAAAAGGGCTTGCATGATCCTTATAATCCAACTCAGGGAATAGGAAGCCATTTGCCATGATACCTGATGATTCGGGGTCATCAGGTGGGTGTCCACTGCCTCCCGAGGCAGAAGAGGAAGAGGAGCTTGCCTCAAACGGGTTTGTCTCGATAAATGTTGGTGGTGAAGGCTGTGGTGATGCCGCTGCCAAGTGAGCCATATGTAGAGGGATCTCGTCCAAAGGGATTGTAGGATCGAAGACCAAGCTAAAAATCGAAACTGCAAAGGGATGCTGAAAGAATATATACAGGCGCATATGGGAAGTTGCCATCAGGTCCAAGGAGTTGAAGGCAGGGTTATAATGCCACTGCCATTCAGGAACCTTAGCGAAAAATGTCATTGATACCATCTCCACCGTTTGAAAATGACACAGACACATACAATAGAGATGAGAATTTAAAATTCTCTGCAATTTCTCCTAGACCACCATATACACCGACGTCATTATCATTCTTATCTGCTTTAGTTTATTTTGAAAGATGAGAAGTATAAATAATAGAATATAATTTCCATCTAATAAGTTCCAAAACCATTTTCACCTGAAGCAGATTCATTTTTTTATGCATACACTTGACAATTAGAGGAGTAATTCCGTAATAATCACAACAGGTCAATATGTAGATAAACATTATGCATAAGTGGATACAAATGATTCATGATGCAAGTGCACTTGGCTTCTTATTTTTCTTTAACTTGTCATCACATCCATACTTAGTCCCCTAGGAGTAATTGGCCATTTGAACTCCTAGGTAATAGCCTACTTTTTCAGGATAGAGCTTGTTCTTATTCGTGATTGTCGAGTTTACTCTCCCCAACTTTCACACCAAATTATTCCCCTTAATTCATTTTGGGGTTGTCTTAAGCAATATGGATTCATAGTCATTTCATAAGTTCATATCTCATGTATGAAAGTACTTAATATGCTTATGATCATGCTATATAACTCTTTCTCACATATTTATGTCGAGAATTCGGCAGCATAATAGCTGCAATATGAAAACTTCAAATTAAATAGCAATATAATGGCTGACCAATCATAATAATAGCAATTTCAATGTAACCTAAATATAAAATCAATTCATCACATAGTTGCATAATTTTCCCATATCTTTAATATACTTTAAAACTTAATCTTGTTCTTGTTATGAACTTGGAGGTCAGAGTTTGGGGAATCATGGGAGTAGTGAATCGACTAACTCAAAACTCAAAGGCATGAGGGTATGGAATAATGTTCCATTTAACCCGAAACTCGGAACTAGGGACAAAGGAGTTATGGCCCATCTAACATTGGGCCTCGGGGACTAGGGGCATAGAGGTCATGACCCATCAAGCTCGGATCTTGGAGATTAGGGACATGGAAATCATGACTTATTGAACTTGGATCTCAAAGACTAAGGACACGGAAATCATGACCCATCAAACTCGGATCTCAGAGACTACCTGTGCCAGTTTGGTTTCTACTACCCTATCAGGAGCTTGGACCTTGAATCTCGAAACCTGGCCATGATAGGTAAATGGGTGAATGTTAAGAACTTAGAACCTAGAATCCGATATTTTACTTGTTGCTGCCCTGTTTTTGGACAAACTAGCATACCTAGAATTAGAAAATCACCAAAAATACATCTTATATCCATTTGCTTCAAAATTTTACTAAAATATGCCTACACAAACCTCCTTTCAAATAAACTAAGTCCCATTCAATTTGATTAAGTAGAGCTTAAGTTATAAGCTCCACATTGAATCAAATTCTGAAATTTTATGGGCATAATCCCTATATTTTAACTTTCTAACAAGGCTGGTTTCACTCTAATTGAAATTGTATAGGTCAAGAAATGTCATTTATATCATGTGCTAGTTGAAATTGGGGCTATAAACTAATTGCTCACTTTGAAAAATCATAACTCTTACATGTTAAGTCCAATGAATCTCAAGTTTTGAGGGTAGACTCCTTTATGAGAGTTCTTTCATCCAAAATTAGTCTCATCTCAACTAGGGTTTCCTAGGCTGAGATATGACCCATGTATTCAATATTATTCATGAAAACCTTAACAACGAATTTTCTGTTTTGGGTTGATTAAGGTTCTTTAGTGTGTTTATCCACCCTAATCAAGTTTCATTAACCGTAAATCACTAGAACAAGTTAGATTTACATCATATCATCCTTAAAAGAAGTAGAACAACATAAAAGAGACAAACCCTAATCATCAAAGAATCACCAAAACCACAACAAATCTAGAAGCCTACCTCAAATCCAAGCTTTTAGCTCTCTAGCTTTGATCTTGCGGTGCTCTTGATTCTCCAAAAATCCTAAGAGAATCACCAAATCTCCTTCTTGTTCATCTCTTGACCGATTTTATATGGCTCAAAGGAAAGAGTTTTTGGCTTGTATGAGAAATTCTTGATGGTAAACAAGTGAAAGGGTTGGGAGTTTGAGTAAGAACAAACAAGGCACAAGAGTTTGAATGAGTTTGAGTAGGTTGAAGGTGAAAAATGGAAGTAGAGAAGGCGATGGAATGGCTACCAAAATGAAAATGGAAAGGAGAGAAGGTGATAAGTCTTCTTCTTGTTAAGTCACCTTGCTTTATGGTTACTTTTTATTTGAGTGGACTTGAAGTAGAACTTAAATCTTGTTAAGTGCATTTTGAGTGGTCATCTTTTGCCCACCAAGATGACTAGTGTAGCTAATTTGTAACCATACATTCCAGGGTTTTTGGGAGGATATTTATGTTTTCCTATATTATATATTCCTACCAAATCAGTTCTTGTATTACAAGAAATTGCTAGTAAGATAATTTCTCTAACCAAGTGAATTATCATTATTTTATTACAGAGAAAATTAGAATCCACATTACCCTATCGTTAACATTTTCTTGTTACTTTCTTGTATAACCATAATGCATCTAAAAATTAATTATTTAACAGTGTTGATTATATACACTGTTACTCGAGATGTTACATATGTGGCCTCGAATCTAGCATTGGCTCACTAAGACTTGTCTTGCTTCTGGGTGTGGATCTCCTAGAATAGCATCCCCTGAGTAGGCAGCCTATTCATCATCTTCTCTTACATTTCAAACAACTTCATATGATCATACAATATTCAATACAAAAACTAAATAGTTAAATGATATTTACTACCCTAAGTCCAGTGCCGTCAATAGTAGTAGAGCCTCTAGTATGCAGTGAGCCTCTTTCAGCTAACCCTCTACTTGTCTAAGCCTTAACCTGCTTCACCTTGAACTTCGATAAGTCCCAATAGGTCTTTAATGTCTAGAGGATGTTGTCAATGATCCAATGGGTGCTAGCCCCATTCTCCCGGATATCATGGAACATGTCCCAAAGCCATTTGCCGGCCTTGGTCCTCCATGCCTTATAGATTGCGGCCTCCTCACGCAGATCAATTATAAATTGATGTTGCACACAATTAGGACAATAGTTAGTTAAATATTAATAAATAAGCATGCATAAGAATAAAATATCAAAATTGATAATAAAAAAATAATTATTGTTTTACCCTCCTTTCCTTCCACCACAATTCCTATGCATCTTTAGGGGCCTATACAAAACTAGAATAAGGGTCGCGAAAATTCTCCTTGAAGACCTCAGTGATCCTGTACAAGCGTGGACCAGGTGGAATCTAACTGTATCATAAATAATAGACCAAGTCTAATATCCGTTAATTAAATATTTTATCACAATTCAATATTCATAATAAATTTTTAAATTTGAAATAACTTACCACGATTTATCATCATATCTAAGCTTCACATGTTGGTTTGTGAAGCCCTATGATGGGGTAGAAGATGAGGCCTATGCATCCTTGGAAATAAGCTAGCTGAGGGTAGGGGAGGGAGCGGAACTAGGTACAGAAGATGAGATACGGGGCTCATGTCCTAGAGGTGGAGATGGAGATGGAGATAGAGAAGGGTGAGGAGGGAATGATGGTTGTGACCCAAGCTCCACATACCCTCGACTGGGTATTATAGCAAACTCCTGGGTATATGGAGGATGACTAGGGGATAGAGGTAGTAGTGATGGTGGGAATAGTGGAAGCAAGCAGTGGGTGGAGCACGAGTGCGAGGATGTAGACCATTTTTCTTCGGTCTTTTTGTAGCTTGTACAGAACCAGAAGAGCCTTGCCCTACCATAAATGACCTGTATAACATGTGATAAATCAATAAATGTATACAATAAACATAACATGCATATAACTATAAATGCAAATAATTAAACTATAACATCAAAATAGATATGTACAGAATTAAAATATTCGACATATATTAACTAAATAAAGAAATAACACACTTAATACCTCATTAATCTAAAAGTTAAGGACTATCTTCATTACCTTGGTTTCAACGTCCTCAAATTCCTCATCCTCAGTGCTACCCCCTTATTAGACTAACTCATTGAATATTGTATTGGAAGTTCAATTATGTCAACTTGCCCTGAGACAGAACGTAGATTAGAGGGGATATCAGCATCAACAACAATCTTGGAAGGGCTTGGATCATCAGTTTGATAAGCTTGCTTAGATACTTCTTCAACCTCTACTGGACCCCTTGGTTTGCACTTTATTACCACCTTTTAGTTAGATTTACACTTTCCAGGGTATAGCAAGTAATAAACTTGTCTTATATTTTGGACGATAATAAATGGATCAAATTTCCTTCATCTTTTGGTATGGCTAATCTTAATCATTTTGTAGTGGCTATTTTACATGCTCGCTCAAGACGTGATTAGATCATACCATTTATAATTGAATAGCACAACCCTTTTAAGAGGTTCACAAGGGTACTATAACTCAACTATTTTCATTAACTACTCAATGCCAATCACATTCTCCAT
Organism: Pterocarpus santalinus; assembly: GCA_031439595.1. Lineage (NCBI taxonomy): Eukaryota > Viridiplantae > Streptophyta > Magnoliopsida > Fabales > Fabaceae > Pterocarpus > Pterocarpus santalinus. Next base: position 27,357,866 of record CM062525.1, read on the forward strand.
CTCCAATATCTCTCCTAACACAAAGCCTAGTATTATAAATTTTCTTTTCCCTTCCCCATTCAGTTGTATGAAACTTGTAACCATTAACTAATTTGCAGCTCTGATTTTTAGATCCCAAGCTAAATTATACAAGTGATATTTGGTTACACCATTCCCCTAATCATGCGTCTAAGTATAAATATTGGAATATTAATCACATAAGAATACAAAAAATGAAAACAAATAATAAATCGAATCATTGTGTCACATACAAATTATTTGATCCATTGGGGAAATTGTTAAAGGGATTGTTGACCATATAGTTGTTCAAAATACTTGTAAGTATTGAACAAAGTACAAGAGAAATCACGTTGCCACAGTTTACCAATATATCGGATTTAGGGAAATAAAGAACAAAAAATACAACAAAATAGTTTGTCAGTTATTTTCTGAATAACTCCACTTCATCATAATTTAGCAATATATAAAAATGTGCAAAATTCCATTCACTCCCTATCAAGCATTGGTCTTTGCATTGTCCAACAACCTAACTAGGTTTGTTGAATACTTACAAGGTTGATTCGATTGAGTTTTCACCACCACCATCATTTTGATCAACTCTAGTTCTCTTAGATTGGACATGCAGCTTAAAGTAATAGGAGCAAAAGTTATATGTATCCTTTGAGATGTATGCCTGATATACTGATCCCTTTACTTTAGCCCTATGCTTTATCATTCTTTTGAATCCACCTATTTCTTGCTCGAATGGGTATATCCACCTATATTAGATTGGCCTATACACCTGTGCTTCAATGCCAAGTGTACAGGTAAGTGCTCTATAGAGTCAAAAAATTCAAGAGGAAATATCCTTTCTAATTTACACAGAATAATCGGAATGTTCTTCTTTATCATTAAAAGAGCATTAACCCTAAGAGTGGATAAGCACAAGTTTTTGAAATACTCACTCAACTTAGTTAACAGTCTCCAAACATGATAAGACAATTCTCTCAATGTGACAGGCAACAAACACTCCATAAATACATGACAGTCGTGACTTTTCATGCCACAAAATTTCCCTTATGCAACATTCACATTCCTACCCAAGTTTGAGGCATAATCGTAAGCATTTTTAACTCTTGCACCACCTACACACATCTTGTCTCTGTACAAAGGTCAAATATAACTGGCCTTAGGCTTAGACAAATGGCTATCTCTTAAGGGTTGCAAATTTAACTCATGGTGTCTACAGTACTCCTTTAAATCCATCCTTGCTTTCTTATTGTTTTTAGTTTGGTCCTTATCAATCATAATGTGCATAATATTATCAAATATATTCTTCTCAACATTTATCACATCTAAACAATGACGAACTAAGTGATCCTTCCAATGACATAGTTCCTAGAATATACTTTGTTTGGTCCAATTGTGTTCTACCCCATAGCCGAGTAATTTAATGGATTTCCCAATTTCTATAATTTTTGGAAGTCACCTAATCATTTCCTAAATTTGCTAACCAGTAAGTCTAACTAGAGTCACTTTATTCTTTATAGTGTTCTTTCTAAATCCATATATGTTGTGCCCATAAGTATAATTCATATCTTAAATCCTTCTATGACAGTCAAATCAATAATTCTTTCCTTCATACTTCAAAGTGAATGCTTTTGTATCCTCCATGCATATCGAACATGCCAATTTCCTTTGTGTTATCCATCCAAATAACCTCCTATAAGTTGGAAAATCATTAATGGTCTATATCAATACTGCCTTTAGCATAAAAGTCTACTTGGTTGATATGTCATAAGTCAAAACACCATTACACCATAGCTCATTTAATTCATCAATTAATGGTTAGAGATAGACATTAATCTTGGCTCTTGGATTATCGAAACCAGGGATTATACAAGTTAAGAACAAATAAGGATCTTTCATGCACATTTCAAGTAAAGATTGTAAGGAGTAACAATCACAAGCTAATAAGAGTATGGTTTACTAAATTGATTATTATGAGTAAAACTATCAGCACAAAACCCTAACCTAATATTGTGGGGATCAGATGCAAAATCAAGATAGATTCGACCAAAATGTTGCCAAGCTTCACCATAAGAAAGAAGCGTCATTACATCATCACTCCTTTGGTTCTCAAGGTGCTACCTCATATAAGGTGTTAAGTTGATTGATGAATACAACCTTTTAAGTCTAGGGATTATGAGCAGATAAGGCATTCTCTTATGTAAAACATCCTTGTATGCCATACTTCCCCCTTTCTTGGGCTTAAACCTAAGCTCTCTACAAAATTACAATGAGTTATGGTAGCATCATCTTTGTAATAGAGCATGCAGTCTTTCAAACAATAATCAATCTTTACTTCATTCAACTTAAACTTAGAAACTAACCTTTTGGCTTGGTAAAAGTCCTTTGGGATAGATTTTGGTTGTGGACTAATCCCATTCATTAATGAAGCCCACTGATCAAAGAAACTTTGGATTTGATTTGCTATTAACTTAGTACTCAGCATTCTTAATGCCAAAGACAATTGTGAAAGCACATATCCTTCCTATAAAGGCCTATTCACTACCCCTAACAAACTATAAAATCTCTCAGCATTTGAATTGGGAACCTCTTTTGAAGGTTTGGAATACATTCCAAACTCCTGGGTAGTAGTATAAAAAATCATTCCTTGATAATGACTAAGGTTATCCTCCCGAGTCGCATGGCCACCCTCTCTAGTAGAACTACTTTCAACATAATCCACACTGAATTAATTCTCTAGTGCAAGGATTTCCCCATATTTAGTCCAAACCCAATTATTTTGGGTTAAGCCTGAAGGCCCAATATCATAATTAGCCTACTAAGGCCCGACCAAGATAAGGCCCAGAAGCCCAAATAAGAAATCATTGAGAATAAAGTAACGGACACAACTTCTATAACACAAGCATTTAATCTGGATTTGTTAATGCATACCTTGGATTCCATAACGTGCACGAAGCCATTAAGGAATTCGAGATGGTTATGTTGGAATCTCGAAATTCCATTAAGCCAACTATCATTACCAAATTATGCCTATAAATAGGAGAGGATATACCCAAAATCAGCTACACATACTTGTACCTCTTGACCATTGCTGACTTTAGCATTAGAGTCCTTGCAGGTACACCTCTACCATCGTAGAGTGCCCTTCCTAGCCTTTAACTGTCAAGCCAAAGTAGCCTAGAGTCTTAGTTAAGTCTGGAGCTCCCTCAGTTTCTAAAGCCCGGTAGCCTACCTCCAAACATTGACACCATTTCTGAGAATTTGGGTTGCTTTTCATTGTTCAACAACGTTATAGCGTATCATGTCCACTTATCGCAAACAAAAGCTCACAGCAGCTTATGGCCTTACGAATAATGAATGTCCCCCTTTGCAAGAGCAAGTGGATGGACGAACTGCTTCAAAATCAGCATCTGATGTCAAAGATCAGCATAACCAACAAAACATGCGTGTTCATCATTCTTTGTGCCACCTCTTGGGAATGTTTTAGCATTAAGGATTAAACAAGCTTTGGAGGACCCCATCCTATATGTAGAAATCGTGTTCGTCATGCAAGATCAAGCCACTTGTATCCAAGAATTGGAGCGAAACTTGGAACGCATGAGGGTAGCCGATGATGACCATTACTAGTAGGTTCATTATCCCTGAGATCATGATCGAGATAAACCTAGGAATCATCAACTGAGACACTAAAATAAGAAACAAGATTCCTGGGTTGATGAACGAGCACAGGAGAAAGAATGCACGCATTGGAGGGAACCTTGGAGCGAACACTCACAACATTATGACCACACCGAGTTGTAGCCTCCTAGAATGAGGAGTCCCAATCATTGATTGAGGCACCATTCTGACTATCATGATAGTTCAGATGGAGATAATGAATTGCCATTTTCCAACTATATCACGAATGTCAAGCTTCCAAGAGCGTTCACCTCCAACTGATATGGAACTCTATGATAGGAGCATAAACCCCCATGAACACATGGATGCTTTCAAGTTCATAATGGCTTTGGTAGGGGCTTTCGACCCTATGAGATGCAGAGCTTTTCTAATCATGTTAAAAATGGTAGCATTAAAGTGGTTCAATTCTTTACCACCTAGGTTTATAAATAAGTTTTTGGACCTCTAATCCCATTTCTACCTGAATATTCAAGTTAAAGCCGGTTACCATCCTTTTAAGATTGTCTCATCGATAAGGAGATCCACTCCGAGACCTCCTCGAACGGTTTAATGCGAAAACACTGTTAGTGGGATAATTGGAGACCCAAGTAGTAGTACATACCCTGTTGAATAGGCTTTGACTTAGGGCGTTTAAGGATTTGTTATCCAAACATCTCGCAAAGACTATCAATAAAATCAAGCTAAGGGTGGAGAGATACATATATCTCAATGAAAAACAGAAGGCCACGACAAACTTGATAAGGAGCCAAGCCGGGAAGACACTGAGTTTGCAACAAGAAGATCACTGGAAAAAAGGAAGCACAAACATCGAGGATCATAAGGTATCACGACTATACTCTCCTTAATATGTCATTGGCTAATTTATACAAAGAAATTGGACAAATGGAATGATTCCTAAAGCCAAAAGTGCTCCGAGTACAGGCTAAGATAAATAGGTCCTTATTCTGCGAGTACCATAATGGCTTCAGGCATAAGACCGAAGATTGCTATGACCTCCATGATACTGTGGAGCAATTTATTTGAGAAGGAAGATTGGCAAGGTACATTGCCTCCCAATTAAGTCCAAGGAAAAGAAGGGCATCCTCCATTAGGGAACATGAAAGAAGAAATCCCCGAGCTCAAAGAATCTCGGAACTCGACAAGAATCAAGAAGATTGGGAAGAGGTGGAAAGAATTACAAGGACAATCAAATCATAGTTAGAGGTTTCGTTGGAGGCAGCACTACTAAGTCGGCCTACAAGAAAAACCTCCAAGAGGTTCTAAACTTATCCACAATGAAAATGAAGAAGGTCCACAAGTCATCATCTACTCCCGAGATTGTTTTCTCAAGTTCCGATCTAGAGTGAGTTGCTCCTGGGCATGACAACCCCATGATTATTTTGGCTATAATGGTTAATGCCGAGGTCAAACAAGTGTTCATTAACTGGGAAGTTTTGCTAATATCATTTTTCAAGATGCTTTCGACAAGCTTAGGTTGAAGAATTACGATCTTCAAACTTATAAGGAGGAGCTCATCGATTTCTCTAGTGAGAAGGTGTACCTAGATGGATATATCACACTTCACTTGATCTTAGGAACTCGACCTAAAACTCGAATAGTTAAGGTTAACTTCCTAGTGGTTAACTGCCCATCCACTTATAATGTGATCTTAGGAAAGTTGACTTTGAATAACATCAGAGCCGTCATCTCTACTACATGCCTCATGATGAAGGTTTCTTATTGACAAAGACCAAATTGCAACAATAAGGGTAAACCAAGTAGTGGCTCGTTGGTGTTACAACACGAGCATGGAGATTCAGAAGGCAAAAAAGGGGAGTCCGAAAATTGTTTACGCCTTCCTAATTCATTGAAAGTAATGATGGTAGATCTTAATGCAAGGGGGTGACAGAAATGAAAAGGCTCGAGCCCAATGGAAGTCATGACGATAAACAAGAACCTCCCTATGTCACTAAAAGAGGAAGTCATGGCCTTTTTAAGAAAGAATGCAGATTTGTTTGCTTGGAATATACTTGACATGCTAGAGATTGACTTGAAATTCATGAGCCATGTTTGGCTACTTTCCCCGGTGTTCGACCAATAGCACAGAAGAGAAGAAAGATGAGCTCGAACAGAGCTTTAGAGATTCAAAAATAGGTTCAAGCCTTGTTAGATGCCGGGTTCATTAAGGAGGTTATGTACCCAACTTGGTTGTCCAACGTTGTCATGATGAACAAGTCCAATGGAAAATGGCGAATGTGTGTCCATTATACCGACCTTAATAAGGCATGCCCTAAGGATTCCTACCCTTTGCCTAGCACAGATGGATTAGTTGATGCAGCATCTGGTTTTCGATTTCTTTTGTTCACGGATGTGTATTCATGATATAATCAAATACCAATACACTCGCTTAACGAGGAGAAAGCTGCAGTCACCACCCCGATGGCCAATTATTGTTGCAAAGTTATGTCATTTGAGTTGAAGAATGCAGAGGCCATATACCAGAGGTTGACGAATATGATCTTCGTTGATCACATAGGAGCCCTGATTGAGGTTTACACTGATGACATATTGGTCACGACAACGGAAGATGAGAAACTCTTGCCTAATCTTGAAATTATTTTTGGTTGTCTGCATAAGCATCGGATGAAATTAAACCTTCAAAAGTGCGCCTTTGTCATCGAAGCCAAAAAGTTCCTAGGATTTATGCTTACACATCAGGGAATTAAGGTGAATCCCAATAAATGCCAAGCAATTTTGGATGCGAAAAGTCTGACCTTTGTAAAGGAAGTTCAGTATTTAATCGGAAGGATAGTCTTCCTTTCCAGGTTCTTAGCAACATTAGCTCGAAAGGCGTTGCCTTTCTTTGGATTGTTAAGAATGGAGAACAATTTTGAATAGATGTCAAAATGCAAAGCAACATTCCAAGAGTTCAAAAGTTACCTTTCTAACCCTCCAATTTTATGCAAGCCCGAGCTTGGACATCCTTTATATTGTACCTCCCGATGAGTGATGCGGTCATAGGCAGTACTTTAGTTTGAGAGGATATAAAACAACAATATCCAGTTTACTTCATCGACAAAATATTATAGGGGTCGGAACTCAAATATCTAAAGTTGGAAAAATTTGCCCTTGCGCTAGTAGTTGCTATTTGGCACCTCCGACAATACTTCCAGGCCCACTATAGTGGTTAGAATAGACTAGCCCATCCAACAAGTTCTTCAAAAACCAGATGTCGCACGAAGAATGGTGATGTTGTCGGTAGAGCTCTCCAAGTTTGATACAAGCCTAGAACTGCAAGTAAGGCTCAAGCCTTAGCAAACTTCCTTATGGAAATAGTGGATGAGGAAGCGATTTCAACATCTGAGTTAGATGCTATATGTGGACAGAGTGTTGAGCACCAAAGGTTGTGGAGCCGAAGTCATTTTGGAGAAAAAAAGGCAAGATTATGGTTGAATTGTCAATCAAATTTGATTTTCTAGTCTCCAACAACCAAGCCGAGTATAAGGCACTAATAGTGGGATTCTAACTCGCTTCCAATGTTGATGTTAGTATATTTACGATCAGCAATAATTCCTAAATCGTAATATCACAAGTGACCAGAACATATCAGGCCAAAGATATGTTGCTACAAGAGTATTTGGCCAAGATAAAAGAAGTGGTAAAGAAGTTTAATTCATACAAGATCTAACATATGCCAAGAGATAAGAATGTTGGAGCCAATATTCTCTCCAAATTGGCCAACACAAAGCTCGAAGGAAATAACAAATGTTTGATTCAGGAAACTCTGAAAATCCCCTCCAAAATAAAGGTAGCCCTGATATCAACCATTAAAGAATCTCTGAGCTAGATAACTTTGATCATGCAGTATTTGCATAATGGAACTCTTCCTCATAATTCCATTGATGCAAAAGGGATGGCAAAAGAAGCTTCTTACTATATTATCATCGAAGGTCAATTATATAGGAGAAGTTTGTCTTAACCGCTTTTGAAATGTTTTAGCCTAGCCCAGATCTCATTCATCCTTGAAGAAGTACATGAAAGTTCTCGTGGTCATCATCTTGGAAGGAAAACACTGGCCTTAAAAGTTTTATGAGCTGGTTATTACTAGCCTACAATGATCAAAGATGAAGTGAACTTTGTCAAAAAATGCTCAAAGTGCCAGCAACACACTCACTTCTACATCGCTCTGGTTGATGAACTTTTAGCGATCATGTCCCTTTGGCCATTCTCCAAATGGGGAATCGACCTCCTAGGTCCGTTTCCACTTGCTTTAAGTAAAGTATTTGATCGTGACCATCGATTACGTTACTAAATGGATAGAAGTAGAGCCACTATCCACTATCACAGTAACACAAGCCCAAAAATTTGTTTGGAAGAACATCTTCACCCATTTTGGAATGCCTGAATCCATAGTGATGGACAATGTGGTGTAGTTCACAGATCAAAAATTTCGAGGGTTCCTCTCGAATTATAAGGTCAAGCATCATTTCACATCGGTAAAACATCATCAAAGCAACTAACAAAGTTATACTTCGAGGATTGAAAAAAAAGGCTTGACGATTGAAAAGGAGCATGGGCTGATAAACTCGGAAGCATGTTATGGTTATACTAAACAATGCCTTAAACAACTACATGCGAAACCCCTTTTAAGCTTACTTATGGGTTGATGCCATGATCCCAGTCGAAGTTGAAGAACCTAGTCTGAGGGTTATCTTTTGAACTACGAGTTCCGAAGCCCTAAGAGAAGAGATTGATCTTTTTGGCAAAGCTAGGGAGATAGCACATATCAAGGAAAAGGCATAAAAACAGAGAATTGTGAAGAAATATAACTCCATAGTGATTCCTTGTAGATTTGAGGAAGGAGATTTGGTACTCTGACATGCCAACTTCGATCCACCAACCTTGGGGCAAGGGAAGCTCATGGCAAATTGGGAGGCCCTTATCGAGTCATTGAAGTTTTAAGAAAAAGGGCGTACAAGCTCTTCACTTTGTCAAGATCCGAGGTTCCGAGGTCATAGAATTCCTCAAACCTTAGGAAATTCTATGTATGATGCAAACCATGCGAAGTTGATGCACTCTTTTTCCTACCTCGACCTTTTTGCCATTGGGTTTTCTCAAGGCGAGACTTCCATGCGCCAAGCGGTACTTATACACTACTTCTTTTCCCACTTATTGCTAATAAAGCTATACCTTCATTTCTATTTGTTATTATTTAATCCTAAGGAATTGATCACCTCGTAGATGAGAACACATAGAGCCCAAATCCAATGCCTCATGCACTACTTAAATTTGAGACGCCAAAATACATTGGAAAAATGTTAGAATAATCTAACAAATAATGTACGAATTTGGATCTAACGCAACCTCGGAAGTTAATTATTATGCAATTCCTTAAGGATATTAAACTTAAACGAATATGCATGAAGAATAAAATTGAGCGTAGAAATGGATGACAAGAATAAAAAGCAAAACAAAAATTCGTACATTAAATTTAAACTTGGATACCAGGTAGTCAATTCAGTACAATAGGCCCATAAAGGGCATATACAAAAAGCATATACAAAAAGAAAAAAAAAAAAAGCATCATGGGTCGGCTTCCTAGTTGGCGGGGTCAGATTCTGAGTCAGCTCCATCATCTTCATCATCAACATCTTCAAGAATGGCCTCAATGCACCCATCAACAACATGTTTTCCTAGCCCGATTTCACTAAAATCGGCTCCAGGACATATCACTTAGGCTTGGGCTAAGATGCTCCGGTTAATTTCAATTGTCGAGTTCACACATTGTTTCTAATAAATTTGATTTCTATTTTTAAGTCAAAAATCGCTTGATCAAAATTCGCCTTGGCCTTCACAAGCTAACCTATCACCTCTTCCAAGCGCCAGTACTTCGATTGAACCTACTCCTTAAGGACCTCAACCTTGTCAGCTAGTTTTTGGTTAGTTTTCTCTAAAGATGTTTTTTCATTTTGGAGAAGAGAGATTTTTTTCTTCTAGCACCTTCACCTCCCGAGGAGCTCGAACCCTGGACTCCATAATTAATTCTAAATATTGGCAAATAGCAATTGATTTCAATAGCATGCAGCTAGCCCATTGGAGCTTGTCAACCAAGACGTCCTCATCTCCTTTAAGTTATTCGAGGCAAGTAAGGGAGATTAGCTCATTGTACATAAACTAAGGATAAGGGAAATCCTTAGCTAGGACATTTGCTTCCAATCTATCCTTCGAAGTTGAAGAAGCCGCGGTGTCAGCTTGGATGATTTCCTTTTCCTTGGTAGTCATTTTCTTCCCTTTTTGCTTTTTCTATGGCCGAGAATCTTGGCTCGTCAACTCCAGCAAGGATATTAGTATCACCCCCACCAAGGGGCCTTTTCAAAATCTTGCACCAATATTTTGCCAAGACGCTTTTAGGGGCCATCTCGTCTACAAAAGAAAACGGATGTCTGAAGTCGCAAATAATAAATAAGATAAAATAAATAGTGAGACAGTGAAGTATAAAGAAAAAGTAAGGGGCGGGCAACTTATGTAGTTTCTAGCCATCTCGGCATCGATGCCAACCATCTTCTTCAAGTTAAGATGGTTATTCTTGAAACTAGTCAGGAAAACTTAATGACAGCTTGTATATCGGACATGAGATCACTTTCATCTATCCAAGGTATCTCAAAATTCTTATCCCGGTAGCAATTTATCTTAAACTCCCCTTTTTGAGTTTGCCAGAAAGGAATTGTTCTCGGAGGTCCTAAATTTTGAAGTATATGGATTTGAAGTTGTGAAAAGATTCTTCATACAAAAGAAAGACCCTTTGATTCACATGTGCTCGAAAAGAGAGCTAACTTGTGGTTAAACCCTCGCTATTAGGGCAAGTAAGAGTAAAAAGATAGAAAAAGACATTCGAGGAAAGAGGGGCACCGAGATATCGGTAGATAATCTCGACACCTCGGATCATATCCTAACTGTTCGAATGCAATTAGGAAGGGGCTGCATGAGTCCAAAGCAAGATAGTATCCTAAAACTCGAAAAATGGTACACGAACTTTAAACTTGGAGATGAGGACATCGTATATCCATAACCAATTCGGGCCGCTCCTGTGGTTCATATAGCATACTCTCTTATCCATATGTGGCATTGCAAGGACATAGTCTTCTTCATATTCACCCTCTGGAGTGATTAGATTTTCCTTCCTCAATGACCTCAAAAACTTCAAAGTCATCTTTGAAGGATTTCCTAGTTGAAGTTAGAAGTAGCATGAGAATAGGGGTTGAATCATGCTTTTTAAAAAATTTTGGGTTCCTAAATCCTTTAAACAACTTTCTTAAGTCTTTAGATTTGGAATATGGAAGCATTTTGAGTTAGAAACAGAAGTTATTGTTGTCACAACAACTTTGTTAAGCAACAAATAAAATAGGCTCATAGAATCATTCACAAAATATAAAAAATATAAAGAGTGATAAGAATAGAAGATCACACAAAAAGGTTTTTATATTGGCTCAGTCAAACCAATTTCCAACAAATTTATTGAGATTTTATAAAATTGAGTATTCTTTGTCCAAACTTCTCTAAGCTTTTATAATCGAGTAGTTTTTCCTAGCCTTTCCGAGCTAACCAAACGAGTAGTCTTTACAAAGCCTCTCCAAGCTCATAGTGACCACTACTAGGTCAGGTTATAATAATGAGTTTAAAACGTTTGTGTTTAGATAACACTCACACTAAATCACTTAGAGGTGTATGATACAATCAAATTCAGTGTATAGTGACTTCTTAATAATCTCACAGAGAGAGTATTAGCTAATACAAAGTAGATGAGAAGATTTTTTTTTTGAGAAATTACAATGAGTAACTTTCTAGATGTAGAGAAGGCTAAGAAAGAAAAAAGCTTGATAGATATTCAAATGCACAAAGTTCTTAACTTCTTCTTCATCATCATCTTCCAGGTTTATATAGTCTTCAAAATCTAGTTGTTGAAACTTCAAACCTTGAGCTTAGAGCTTTTCAATCCATTGGTCTAAAACTGGAGAGAAAACTAGGTTGCTTTCTTTATTAGCACGTAAAAATATTGCCAAAGAAGTAAACTAGCCGTTTGGGTCCACCAACTTTTCAAAGTTGTTAGCACTTCTTTTGGATCTTGTCTTGTCAAGTTTGACATTTCAGAATGATCCATGAATCTAAAAATAAGCTTTCAGGTGAGATACTTCATGTGAATTATCTTTTCGAACATCAGCTTTCTGGTCAAAGCCTTATGGACATATTATCTGTAATATCCAAAAAATCTTATCATTTTTAACCAAGTTGCTCGATTTTTATCAAATAATTGAGACTAATTAAAATTTGATTAAGTATTTATTTAAGACCAATTAAGTATCATTTAGAGAGGTTAGGTTTGAGGGAATTAGATTAGAAGCATAGAAGACTTCATAGAATTTTTTTTTTCTTTTTGTCCAAAACCATTTTGCCAATTTAAAGGAAACCAGTAAGATTTCGATATTTTAAACTGTTAGAACCAAAAAATTAGAATTTAGAGAATAAAACCTAACTCAACATTGTGACGCCACTTGCTCCATAAGGGAGTAGAGAGACTTGGCTTTTCATACACCACAAACTCCGTCCGCCGATCTTACTTCAAACTTCCTCCAAAAGACTTTAAAATTTCCTCCTAATTCCCTTGAAATTTTCGGCCCTAATAATAGCAGATCCACTCTTCATTTTCCTTCGCTCTCATCTCATCTTCATTCCTTCATCACACCTTCAAGCTCCACAAGCTGTAACCAATTCCTTCCATTTTTTGCTTGTGTTCTCATAGATTATAGTTGTATGGAATTTTGACTTTATTCATTTCTTTGATGTTAAATTGGGTGTATATGATGGTTTATGGTTGGTTTAATTTAAGTCTTTGGGCTAGAATTGAAGTTGGAAGGAGATAATTAGGAAATAGGAAGAAATAGGATGTTGTTTGGGTGAAAACTCTACGGCATCCGTACGTTCGTCTTGTATGGACCAAAATATAGCCATCAAAACTTGATGAATTGATTTTTATGTGAAACTAGACATTTAGGTTCCAACCATATAAAATATAAGACCATTGGATTAGTACTGAGTGAGTTATGAATTTTTGAAATATAATTTAAAATTCTAGGTTCTCTTCTAGTTGGTATGAGTTGTGAGGTGTGTAACTCACCCTACAAAACACTAAATTGAATGCAACCAATTGTGTTTGAAAGCCAACATATAGAGAAACATCCCATAAAAATTTTGGAGTTAGATTTGATCTCAATTATTCCCAGTAATTCGATGAAGTTTCCTTAAGTCCAAACCAGACTAAAATGGGGCAATCCAGAAAGGTCAACTTACGGAGCTTATAACTCAAGTTCTGCTTATGAAAATGAGATGAAACTTATTGAAAATAAATTTTTTTCCTATTATCTTTACATTGATATAGGTTTCATATGATTTCACTTAGATTCCTATTTTTAGTGAATTTTTACTTTTAGGAGTGTAATCTTGGCTAGTTGTAGGACAGGTTAAGGTAAAATTCAAATATCTTGAGCTACATATATCAAAATGAGATGGGACCAATAAAGTTAGAAACTAGACAAATAACACTCTAGCATATCCAAAATGTAGACGTAAATGAATTAAATAGGAATTTTGGTGGTATTTACAAAATTAGGTAGAATTGAGTAGAGCGAGCAAAAAACCCAATTTATGTTGGCATGTCATATTGTTCTTATCATTGCTATAAACTTGATGCTCTATGTTGGTTTTATTGCTGGAGTGATCTTTTTGGTAGCCTGACACTATTCATGGGAAAGCAGACTTGATCCGTTATGCTGTCAAAATTCTGGCAAAGAATTCATATACTAATAATATTTTTATGTACATGTGATATTTAAGAAAAATAATATTAGTTGTGCATGTAATCTATGAGGATTATAATGATTCCATATTACTTAGGTCAGCCCCTGAATAAGGTTAAGGGAAATAGATCAATGGAAAAGTCGAGGAAAGTAAACCCAGCAATCCTGTATAGGAGCGAGCTCAGTCCTGAGAAGTAGACTATTACCAAGAGTATATGCCTAAAAACTCCCAAGGGACCAAGTGTGGAAAAATATAAGTCATATGAGTTGAAAGTTCCTTCAAGCTAAGTGCATTCTCATTTTTGCATATATATGCTCTATTTACTCAATCCTAAGCTAATTGCATGGTTATACATATATTCCTTGTGTTTGTATTACTGTTTGCACTATGGTTATTGCTCTAACTATGTTAGCATACATGTCTGGTTATACTTCTTGTTACACTAATTTAAACTAAGTTTTGTTTCGGGTTATGTTTTCCATAACATTAATTAAATTGAATATTATAGTTATGTTATTCCATTTTAAATCAAGTAAAACTGAAACAACTAGGAATGATAGCGATGTCAATTTTGCGTAGAATTAGATTTTCTATTGAGAATTTCTTTAAATTCTCACCTTACTGTATGTTACCGCGTCATTCTCAAATCATGGAGAATGTGGCAACGAGCGTTCTATTCATCGAGTTCGCTGATCTACACTTTCACCTCGATTCTATTTTGGATTCTGTGTATATTGCTAGTAGCTGTGGTTTCTGTTTTTACTTTTTCTTCAGCAGAGACTTCGTTGTTCCCCTCACTCATCCACTACTTGATCCTACTGCACCCTACATCGTTATCCCGATATATATGGCTTACCCCTTTCCACCTCCAGCAGTAGCAACCCCAGTCGCATCACCAGCGGCAGCACTTCAGTAGGTCCCTTCTATCTCCTTTTCTGAGAAGGATGACCCATCAAAGGCGACAAGCTCATCTTCTTCATCCTCTGCACTAGGCACTGATTATACCTTGGCAGACGTCAGTATGGCGAATGGATTCCTTTCTTCAGAATCCATTTAGGGGAGTCATGTAGTACAGTAGGTGATGAGGAATAGAATGACCCTTTTTTGGCATATTTAGGCCATAGGCTTTGACTTGTTAGTACATAAAATGTCTTGTGTGGACTAACTAGGGTTCTACTTTGTAAAGATAGGCCGATTTATTTTGTTTTAGCGGCCTCCTCTTTATGCATGTACTATTTATGTTTCTTTTCTTGCAAACTCTGAAAATGGATATCTACATGTATATATATGACGTAGTTTCTATAGTTTTGTCTGTGCCACAGATTTTCTTTTTCTGTTATGACGTCAAATCCCATAGTTCACTCTACGATCAAAACAAATAAACAAATAGACAACTAATTCTTCTATGGTTAATCAACATTGGATTAGAATGAAATAAAATGAGACACCTGGGTAATAACTTATCAGGTAATATATTATGACTTAAGCATGGTATTTTATCTGGTAAGGTGTTACATTATCCTTGTGATGGCTTGGTATCCTTCTAATGACTTAGATATATCGTTCTAATCCTTTCGATATGCTTTCTTCTGAGAAAATTTTTAGAAAAGTTCTTTTTCTTTAGATTATATATATGAGATATATAAGAACTTTTAAATACATATGATTCCATCTCATTAGCGTGCATATGTCATGATCCAATGCAAATGATAATAAACACTTGAACAAACTGTTAGTAACACAAAAGATTTTAATAAAAATTTATTTGTTGTTCATCAAAACTCTTAGCTTGATATAGCTTAGTGGCTTTTGAAGGGTATTGGATCTTACACTAGCACCTCGGGATTAACCCACTTGCACATCCAAAGGATTGAAGGCGAAAATTAGGGAGTCTTGGGAGCTTATTTCTTTCCCATTTCTATCTCTAGAATAAACCTACATAGGGAAACCACTTCTAAATATCAAATTGAATCACGGAAGTTAGGAAAGTAAAAAAAGAAATAACAATAAAGGCTAATGGTGGTTTCCCCCACTAAGAGATCTCTTTGCAGAAACTAAGTAGCAGAAAGGAAGGGAAAGAGACAATGGATTAAGACCATTGTCACTTAACGCTAAGGGAAGTAGTAAACACACATGCAAATAACAAAACAACAACAAGAAAGCATAAGGGAAAGGTTCTAGAGGCGTACCAGTAAAAACAATAAAGGAAATGAAGTAATAGGGCAAGTCTGGCGAGTTCGAGCGGTCTTAAAAGCCTCTATTTTCTCTACACATAAGCAATCTTTGCAAAAACTGTGAGGAAGTAAAATGAAGAAGAAGAAGAGAATGGGGACATTTAAAGAAGCCTTCGAGTCACTTGCTGTGAATTCCAAACAACGCGAAAGGCAAAATCATCTTTCAACATGAAAAAGTTAGGGGCATATTTGATAGTACGAATAAATTCAAATGATGGTAGCATGATAAACGAGGCGGCAAACTCACCACATGCTCGCTCAGGGACATCAATATCAGGATAATTGTGTTTTCCCAAGAAAGGATGCGTCCTTTGCAAGCTTCATAAGGAGAGGAACAAGAAAGATTTCCAACAAGTGTATCCTCAGTTAAAATATTGAACTCAATGTCCGAGGTCAAAACCTCGAATATGAGTTAGTTGCACTATTTCGGACTAAACTTGAAGGCCTAATGTCACGATCATCCTACTAAGGTGTGACCAAGATAGGGCCCAAAAACCCAAATCAGAAACCGTTAAGAATAAATAATGGACATCACTTCTATCGCACAAGCATTTAATCCGAATTTGCTACGCATAACTCGAATTCCATAACGTGCACGAAGTCGTTAAGGAATCCCTGAATTCCGTTGGGCCAACTGTTATTAACTAACCGCACCTATAAATAGGGGAGCATATACCCAAAATCAGGTATACACATACTCCCATATACTTATACCTCTTGACCCTTATTGACTTTAACATCGGAGTCCTCGCAGGTACACCCCCATTGTCGTGGAGTGCCTTTCCCAACCTTCAACCATTAAGCCAAAGCATCCTAAAATCCCAATTATGCTCGGAGCTCTCCCGATTTCCAAAGTCCAATAGCCCACCTCCGAACACTAGTAATCAGGGTTAAGCCATCCTTCTACAAGTGATATATAATGGACTCAGTGTCTAAATATTTCCTACATCTAAATTTAGCATAAGGACACCTAATTGTCCTTTCATGTATGAACTGCTTTGTTTGACCACAAGTCGTTATGAATTCATCAACCCCTTCATAAAATTGTGGTTTAATCCTCCCGACCTGGGTGTAATTTATCATACATCCATGGTCAATTTAGGGCAAACATTATCTCTCAACAATATAGAACACCTACAGAGTATAACAATCACACATCAATTAAAAAATTGCGTAAAGTCTCCCCTTAAATAGGAGCCTCTGATTATTATATTATAACAATTATTTAATTTATACAGTATTCTAAATAGTCAAAAAAAATTGGGTAGAGGCTCTCCTTGAGTAAAGAGTCTCTACTTATTTCATTATAACAATTATTTAATTCAAACAATATAAAAAAATTTAGGCAGAGTCTCCCCTTAAATTAGGTGCCTTCACAAAAATTAATTCATTGAACAAATACAAACAGCAAACATATACAATCATGAAAATCAGTCAGTTAATTCTAAAAATTGTTCTAGAGTGCATCCCCTTACTTCATATCATGTAGGCACATAACACCACAACATACAATTCAAACAATGGGAAGGAACTCTAGGCCTTCCCCCAATCATGCAATCCCATCCTTTTTCTTCGATCCTATAACTCTATCTTAGAAAATATAAATCTCTAATTTTTTAGAAAATATAAAGTTACAAAAATTGCACAATATACATACATATTCAGTAAGCAATGCAATCCAACCACCCAATGCACTACAATGCAAGTGCTCCAAATGCTCCAAATGGGTTCTTCAACAATTAAAACAACAAAAAATATTAGTTAACTAACTTAGAAACTAAAAGCTTTGAGTAAAGAAATGGAATAAAAAAAAGGCTAAACAAAAACCTAAACTAATTAAAATGTTTAATAACATATCACGAACATAATGGTGGCCTCCAGCGGCAAAATGGAAGCTCTGGCAGTAGTGAAATGACCACTGGCTGTGTAGAGTAAGAGAAAGAGGAAGAATAGAGAAGATGAAAAGCGAGGAAGAAGAAGGGGGCCTTGCGTTTTAACATTCAGTTTTGTTATTGCCAACGAATTTTCCATTGGTAATAATTAAATGAAACAAATCGTTTCACTAATCACCCATCACCGACATTCATGAAATGATTCGTTTTATTAAGCACTAATTACCAACGAAAAACCCATCAATAATATTAAAATATTGGATAACAAAATTGTTTAGGCTGTAACGCCCAAATTTCAAATATCGACGAAAATTCCGCTAATAATAATTTTAATATTTAAATTAAATTTAAAAGATAATGCAAAATATTGTTGATAGCTAATCCATCACTAAATTTAAAAAAGTATATTTAATTCAATTTATTATTGATAGAATGTTCGTTAGTAATGATTTAAATATTTAATTTACAAATAAAATTAAATAAACATACTTCTGACAGAACATCCATCGATAATATTAATTTATTCCCTTATTTATCTACAATTCATCCATCAAAAATCATTTGGCACTATTAGGCACAAAATTTTGTTGACTGATCTATCGAAGGATTTTTGCATTCCTTAGTAAATGTCAATTTGTAATTTTTTTTTTATTGTTTCCATATGTCTATTATCTAAAATATCGACGAATTTTATCCGTCGGTAATATCCACATGTTTATTGGTTTAGCTTTCGTGTTTTGTCATGGGTGCTATGTTTTTGGTCTCCGGCATGATGAGTTGGCTCATCTCAAATGTGTGCAAGTGGTACGCCTAGTCAAAAAAAGCCAAAGGGACTTTTTGGTGGTTGCTAAGAAGTTAAATGGTTGCAAGATCTGTAAGACATTGACGGTATTGGTCTCGAGGTGCCTCGGGCTCTTGTATCAGGTTTCGGGTTTCAGGTTTAGTTTTTCGTGTGTTTAAGAAAGTGTGTTTCATGTTTTGTGCTTTTTTTTAGACTGTATCCTAATTGTCCTCTCTCTTTAAGAGTTGGGTCTTATCCAATTATTAAAAAGAAAAAAAAAATTATCTAAACTGGTGATGTATTCTGTTTTGTTTATCCATTAGAACTTTTCTTTGAATTTTTCACATTCTAATTCTGTCAAAACATACTAATTGCATCATTTCGTTTAGCTTAAATCTTTGCTTGATCGTAATTTACATAGATATCCAAGTCACTTGTAGGAGTAGGTATATCTTGAGGTTGGAATGTACCATACATGGCCAAATGGATAATGGTTACAAATCAAAATGTGCAACTTTAATTCATTGATTTTTGGAGGCATACACTTATTCGAAAGGTTGGTACAGGTCTCTTCAAAGGAAGGAAGATAGGAGGCTTTCTCTTCAAAGAAGGCAATTGGAAAATCACTATAATTTTTTTTTTTGAAACTTTTAAAAATTAGATAAAAATAAATTTTTGAGAGAAAAGAATTAAAGATTGTGATTTAACAGCCATTTAACAACCATTTTTAGATGAAAAGGTAGACAAAATTTTAATTGTCATATAATTAGCTTTTAAAATTAGAAACCACATAAATATGAAATTATAAGATATAAATATAAAACCATTAATAATAATTTTCACAAAAACACCCTTGCTCGTAATTCTAATATTAATTTTTAGTTAAAGTATATAACAAAACATCATCACATGATTGTGTAACATTACTAACTTATCATGTATGATCACATAATAAGAATGTTTGATCATAATAACAATCACGTAAGATGCCAAAGTAATATTTATAAATATATTTATGATCACCCTAACTTTTTATCAGAGTATATTTCGAAACTCAAGAAGCACTTACATAAATATTTATCAGAGTATATTGCTAGCCCAATTTAGACCAATTTGGCTGTGTAATGTCTATTATAAACTTATTACCAAAATTCTAGCCTCTAGACTTAAAATTTTGATGCTGACGTTAGTAATTCAGAGCCAGAGTAGTTTTGTTCCTAGGAGACAAACCTCGGATAGCATATTAATTGTCCACGAGGTTGTTCACTCTATGAGAAATAAAAAAGGAAAATCTGGTTATATGGCAATTAAGTTAGACTTAGAAAAAGCATATGATAGACTTAGCTAGGATTTTATTAAAGATACTCTTGTTGATGTTGGTCTACCTCTAGTTTTCTCTAACTTAATTGTCAAATGCATTACTTTGGCCATTATGAGCCTCTTCTGGAATGGTGGGAAAATAGGCTCTTTTAAGCCTATCGGAGGGAGTAGGAAAGGGGATCCAATCCCTCCCTACTTATTTGTGTTATGCATTGAGAGATTATCTCACTTAATTGACCTATCAGTAGAGTGTAAGTTATGGAAGCCAATTAAATCGGCTAGGAACGACCGCTTTCTTTCCCATTTATGTTTCGCAGATGACAAAATTCTCTTTGCCAATGCTATTATGGACCAAGTTCTTGCTATTAAAGGCATATTGGATCTATTTTATAGAAGTTCAGGTCAAAAAGTAAACCATAGCAAGTCCTATATTTATTTTTCTAGGAATATTTGCCCGGAGAAGAGAAAAGATTTAAATGATTTGTTTGGCTTCCAACTAATGTCTAATTTGGGGAAATATTTAGGGGGTTCCTTTATTGCATAAAAGGTGTAAGAATTCAAATTTCAGTTCATTTTTTATAGGCTAAATCAGAAATTAAATGGATAGAAAGAAAATTCTTGTAAAGGAATTACTAAGGTCTGGCCTAATTTCAAGCACAATTTCAGCTGGTAATAAGGTAAATTTTTGGCAAGACCACTAGATTCTTGGAGTGGATAATCTTGTTGATTTCAGTTTAACAAATTTAGATGAAAATTGGTTGAACTAGAAAGTTAATGATAATGCAACTAATAATGGGAATTAGGAGTAGGAAAAACTATATCAGATGTTGCCTAATGATTGCCTTGATCTTTTCCATCCAATTCAAGCTCTTAATTAGGGGGCAAAGGATGATGTTGTTGCTTGGTTCCCTACTCTTGAAGGAGTTTTCCCTTTAAAACGGCCCATAGATTTGGATTGATAATGAGGCCTTGGCTGGAAGTTGTTTATGTACAAAAATGTGGAATCTAAAAGCCACTCAAAGAATTAAGGCCTTCCTTTAGCTAGTTATTGATGAGGCACTTCTCACTAATCAAGCAAGGTGTAAGAGACGGCTGTCCTTAAATGATGTTTGTGTGCTTTGTGGTGCTGCATTTGAAACTATGCTCTATGCCCTCTGAGATTATGTCAAGGCATAATAGGTGTGGAAAAGGTTTGGATCTATTCTTATAAAGAATAATTTTTTCTAGCAACCTCTTGACAGGTGGTTGGAAGATAACTTACTTGATGAGGCTCAAAACTTTTAAGGAATTAGTTGGCCTTCGCTCTTTAGCACTGCTTGCTACTTGATTTGATTTGCTCAGAATTAGTTTATATTTGAAAATCAAGGTAATGCACATGCTTTTGTTTTGCAAGATAGTTAGGCTTGCAAAGGATTTTAGGTACTAATTAAGCCTTATTGCTACTACAAAGAAAAGGATTCCAAACAAAGTAGTCAAGTAGGTGAAATGGACAACTTCACCCCAAGGTTGGATTAACGTTAACACAGATAGGTACTACCGAAGGACATAGCATTAGTGGCCTGTGGTGGTATAGCAAGGGACCATAATGGGATATTCATTGTAGCATAGAGTGTAAAGACAGGAAACTACTCCAACATAGTAGCTAAATTATGGGGAGCTTTTCGGGGTTTACTAATAGACCATAAATCAAAAATATGTGTTTGGAACTTGACTCAAGTAGTGTGCTTCAGCTAATAAATCATGAACCTCAGATCTACCATTCTCATATAGCTTTGATTCATGCAATTAGGAACTTCCTTCATGAAGATTAAAATGTCAAATTTAGTAATGTATTTAGGGAAGCAAATGATGTGCTGACAAGCTAGCTAGAGTAGGTCATAGATTACCTTTTGGGGTTAAGTTTTTTTTTCATAGTTTGCCAGCTTGTGTTTTCGTTAAGTTTCTGGCTAATCTCTCATGGCATTCTAGCTCTCGGCTTGTAGCTACTGGTTGATTCCTTTCTTGGGCCTAAGGCCCCATAGTTTATCAAAAATAAAAGAAATATTTATAAATAATTCATGAATGGAAAACTTAAATTGAACTTAATTAAACCATGATAAAATATACATGAAACACTAATTAAGTAAATCAACCCTATTAGCAAAATGCTACAATTCTAATTTGTTCCATATTCTATGTTCTTGTCAACACCAACTTCCATTTTCTGTGAAAATTTGCTAGCACTTTTCTTATACTTCTTTCAACTTACCATCACATGTAAACTTCCTCATTATAAGCAGGAGAACTTTCCCTTTCCTCCATTAACATTCCCTTTCCCCATAACCTTTGTAAGAGGTTGTTGGCACCAAAAAATGGTTATGGGTCAGCAAATGGCAAAATGTTGGGCCTAGAAGGAATGGAGACTGGGCCTGACAGGATATTGGTCTTAATCGGCCGAAACTTGTGAAATGAGGCCACAAAAAAGAGCATCGGTTGAATAGGCTAAAGAGAAAGGATAAGCCCAACAGAGCAAGGTAGTTGGAGACTGATGACTTAAGAAGCAGCGGTTACCACTATCCAAGACATGGAGCCATGGTAGTTAAGCCAAAAGCCATTATCCGCATAAGGAGAGAAAATAGCGACATTTTAGGAAGCTTATAAAATTCCATGTTTTCAAGAGAAAAAGGGATCATGAGAAATCAAAAAGATATCATGCCATTTTAACTATCAACTTTTATTTTTTACTTGTTCCTTTTAAGCTTCATGTTATTGCTTTAGTTTCATTATCCATTTTCATGGCTTTGTACAAACTCATGGTTGATTAATAAAAGTTCAAGTTTCTATTCCCATTCTTCATTGACCGATCTTGCTCAAAGGCTTGCTCCCATGAGCCGTTTGAGGAGTCTATTTGCTAAGGGGCAGAATACCGTCCTTAGTATTAATCGTCTGAATATTGGTAATCTTTGGGATGTTTTTCGGATAAGTTTCTTCCCAGAGATTTAGCCGATTGCATATTAATTTCATCCAACATAAAATTTGGGACCTCCAAGATCAGGTCAATGAGAGTTTCCTGTTCCAGGATTAGATTATACTTGGCATATGAGTTTAAGATCCGGAAAGGTGATCAACATGAGTTCAACAAACCATAATCCAAGTTCCACCCCAAAGTAGAAAGCAAGGGGACAATCAGCTATATATGCAGCAGCCTTGACTACGCCCCAAGTTGTGATTTCAGAGCAGCCGAGTACAGTTGTTGTCTCTTAGCCACTGAGGGATTCAAGTTTGACCTCGCAACCGAAAGCAGGGGGCAATCGGCTATGTATGCGACAGCCTCGACTACACCACAAGGGGTGATTTCAGAGCAACCAAATATAGCTGTTACCTTTCAGCCACCGAAGGCTTTGATAGCTTCTCCTGATGTGACCAGCTCTACGTAAACTGGACGTGAAGAAAGGCAGCCATTAATGATGTCTACATCCTTCATACGACAATAGATTGAAGCAGGAGTAAACGACCTGATGCAGGAAGTATCTAAGCAATTGACTGAGATAGTGAACCCAATGGTGCAAAATGAGTTACAGATATTTCAGCAACAACAAAAAGGAAGATGGCAAACTCAGGGTCAATCGGTTAAGTCTATGTATACAAATACTCCTGAGACTAATGACGAGACAATAACTTATACTGGGGGCCACCAAGGACCCCAAATTGGGCAAATACAAATAGTGAAAAGGCCCCCCGAATGCACCAACAAATTTAGGATTACCAGGGAGCAATATGGGACTGGGAACCGGCCTCAATAGAAATTGGGAACAACTTATTCACACAACAGTTGATCTAGTAAGTCAGATAAGTTGGTCTCAACGGGATAATCGAGGGAGCCCCTATAATCCAGAGCTAAATGCTCAACCAATTAATCGATGCTCCATCTAGCCTTGAGGATCAGCATAGCCAATGTAAGTGCAACCAAACCATATGTCTCAGCCGGTGAATGTGCTCCAAGAGCCGATGTACCCTCTACAACACATGCAGCTGCTCCATGGAATCCCTCAAGGAGTGGAACAAGGGGTCAATTGGTAGGTAGCAACTGTTCAGCTTCAACCTTGTGTTGAGCCAAAGGGGGTTATGCCTCAGCAGATTAATCCAAATATGATTGCTAAGGCTACGATAAGGCATTTTGGAGTACAACTAGGACCTTAGAGAGACCAGTTTACAGAAACTATACCCAAATTGGGTAGATAGGGTACAATTTCCAAGAGGTTTTAGAACCCCAAATTTTACAACTTTTTTTGGGGAAGATGGCAAGTCAACTATGGAACATGTCAACCAATTTATTGCCCAATGTGCTAAGGCTAGTCAAAATGATTTTCTCATACTACAATTGTTTCCATTATCCTTAACTAGGGCAGCATTCACTTGGTACTCAGCATTGCCACCAAACTCTGTACAAAGCTGGGCTGACATGAAACATTTATTCCATGATAGGTTTTATATGCCACAGCCAGAAGCTTCTGTTCTTGATTTGTTAGGGATCAAACAATAAGCAAGTGAGCCTGTTGCAAAGTTTGTGGAAAGATTTAGGAGGGTTAAAAGGAAGTGCAGCATCCAACTACTAGAAGCTTAATGTGCCTCCATTATTGTCATCAATATGAACCCTCAGCTGAGAGAGAAGCTCATTGTCTTGGAATACTGTGACTTAGTTTAGTTCTCTTGGAAAGTAGCTCAAGTTGAACAATTCATAACAGAAAGAGAGCAAAGGAGATCTAATCGAGCAAGGCCTAGAGGTTCCCAATTAGTGGCTGTAATTGATTATGATTTAGCTGATGAGGAAGAAAATGAAGAAAAAGGGGCAGGCCAAGGGGAAATTATGATAGCTGAATTGTTGGGGGGCAAGCCATACATTTGTCCTTCTCTTACTCTTGCCAAAAGAAAAAAAAAAGGTCAAAACAAAGGAAAAAGAGGCATTTCAGTTTGACATAGCGAAAGCAGAGCAGATCTTTGACTTCTTTGTCAAAGATAAATAGATTAAGCTTCCAGAAGGGCATAAAATACCTCCAACGGATCAAATTCAAAATTTGAAATACTGCAAGTAGCATAATTCATACTCGCATTATACAAATAACTGCATAGTTTTTCAAAATATGATTCAAAGAGCCTTAAAAGAAGGAAGGTTTAAACTTGTAGATAAAAAAGAAGGAGATATTACTATTGAGACCAATCCTTTTCCAACAGCCACTGTCAATATGGTTTCCATATCCGCAGAAAACAAGCGTACCAAGAAGGAGGCTTCATCCACTTAGCCCATCCAACATAGTAAGCAAGTATGCAGACCAAAATCAATGGTTGTAAAAGAAGGGACCAGAACCATGAAGCATGATGCATCCAGGAAGGTAGAAAAGAAAGAATGGATGTCGAGACCACACAGAAGCTTTGAAACTGTGGGTTAGCGCGAACAAGGTCGACAAAGCGTATTCCAAAGAATACAACCTCCTCAAAAAAGGAGTCAGCCGAGGGAAAGACAGCACAAACAACCTCAACTAAATATGTTCCAAAGAATATGATTTTCTCAAAGAGACCAACCAAGGAAATCGTGGTATGAGCATAAGCAACTCCCTCAAATCTCTGATCATCTCGTGCCTAGAGACTCCAAGCAGGCCGTAGAGATAAGTTATAATGAAGGGAAATCTATGCTAAGAATCATAGTAAGAAATGATGAATCGGCTAGAGAGGCAAGGATGATTAAGCCAAAGGTTGAGTCTAACATGGGAGAATGGTTCGTGAACAAGTATGGTAAAGGGAAGCAGCCAGAGCCACGACCTATTCAGAAAAAGAAGAATACAGAGGAAAAGGCCCATCTAAAGAATGAAAGATGTAACATCCCCACTTTAGTAAACGGAACATAATGGAAACTTTAAATTATTTCCCTTAGGTAGTGTAAGAATTTCTCAGGCAACACTATGCCATGACGATCCTCATACTTGGAATTATAGGGTAGTGTAACACTGTCGTTGAAAATACGGCACTGCCATATGTTAAAAATTAAGAAATGACAAAAGTACCCCTATAAACTTTTGTTGATTATAGAAATGCCCAGAATTTTTAGAAATTATATTTTTGACCCTAAAGAATTATTTCCACAATAACCTTAGAACTTTTCATAAAATGACTTTTATATCCCCACATCTGTAGAATTAGCAGAATGAGGTTTTAAGCGGAGCAGAATCACGTGGCGAAACCATAGAAGTTTAAGTCTCTACTGATTGGGCCATGGAGGCAGTCTGGTGTTAAATTACGTGGGGTGCCCCTGGACTTGCTCAAAATTATGAAAATGCCATTAGTTACATAAAATAGGAAACAAAAAGGCTCCGGATTTACAAAAATGTCTAATTTATGCCGTTAGATCACTTATTCGATCTCAATAGTTATGTAAGGGTAATTAAAAGTTAATTAAATATTAATCAAGAGCTAATTAGATATTAGTTAAAGAGATTAGGCTTAAGATAAATTAAAATGAATATGTAGATATCTTAAACTATTAAGTAACGTTTGACCGGTTTGGAGGAAATTGGTAAATATTCGGTGTTCTAAACTGCCAGAGCCGAATCAGTAGAATTCTACACTGATAATCTTAGGTTGAATGGCTGAAATTCAGCCACCTCCACCACCATAGATGGCATCATATGGCAGCCATATGATGGGAAGATTTGGCCAAATCATGACCATTAAAACCAAATATCTAAAGCCATCCTTATCTAGGTCATAAAGCTTAGAAAAAAATCTTACCCATCTCCCTTCATTTTGCGCCTTCCACCATGTTTCAGCCTCCTTCCATCTCTTCTCCTTCTTTTTCCTTTCTTTCCTTACCTCCATGATCAAGAACTTCAAGCTCAAGATTGGAAGCCCTCTTGACCTCAAATCCTCTTGCTCCTTTTATGAAAATTGATCCTCACCTCCTTCTCTACAAAACCCCTCTAATAATTTCATGATTAAGCATCAAATAGAGCCTCCCCACATTCATATGAGCTGCTGCCATGATGAAGGAAGAAGGCTAGGAGTTGGTTCTTGGCCTTCTTGCTTCCATAGTTTCAAGGATTTCAAGATAGGAATCCTTAGTTGTTTGATGTATTATGTGACTATGTGGCTGCTATGTTCTTCTTATGCCATACTTGTGTGATGGTGCTTTGATGTTCTTCTAGTGTTTTGACATGAGAAAACTTGGTTTAAGTTGAGGAATTTATAAAAAACTCAAAAAGGAGCTAAGCAGAATCTGTTTTTGTGAGAAAGCCCTACGGCGTCCGTACTGGCGGAGTGTACGGCTCCACTTACAGCCATATAAAGTGGATGAATCTATTTTTATATGAAACTAGACATTTAGATCTTTCCATACATATAAAATATAAGGCCATTGAATTAGTATAGAATTAGTAATGAATTTTTGAAGTTTAACCTAGAAATCTGGATTCTTATCTGGGCAGTATGAGTTGAGAAGGGTATAACTCAACCTACACAACTCCAAATTGAGTGAATCCAAGGTTTTTTGAAAGCTAACATGTAAGAAAACATCTCATAAAAATTTCAAAACCAGATTCATTGCCATCTGTTCCCAGCACACTAGTGAATTTGACTTAAGTTTAAACCGAGCTAAGATAGTGTAGTCTAGAAGGGTCAAGTTTCGGGACTCATAACTCAAAATATACTCATGAAAATACATGAAACTTAATTCATTTAAAAGCTTGTTCTTTTAGCTTTCATTTGATATAAATTTTGAATGATTTCACCTAGATTTCTATTTTTAGTGAATTTTCACTTATAAGAGCACAATTCTGGCTAAGAACAGGACAGCTTAAGAAAAAATACTTATATCTTGAGTTATATAGATCAAAATGAGATGGGACTAAAAGAGTTAGAAACTAGACACATAAGGCTATGATATATCGAAAATTTAGACTTAGATAAGTAAAATTGAGTAAAGGGTGGATTATAACAAAATCAGGCAGAATAGGAGAGAGTAAACTGAAAACCCTATAGATGCTTGAATTGAACTTGATGAATGATGCTATGAATAACTATATAATTGCTGATCCATATTGAATTGCAAGTTTGAAAGATTGTACCGGTTGTCTGGCACTATTCATGGGGAAGCAGATTCGATCCGTTATGCTGCCGAATTTTTGGCAGGACTTTATGAGAACTTATGCTATGGGTGATTATGCTTTGAATATATATATATTTACATGTCATATTCATGTACATCATGCATGCAAGTATATTTAGAATATGATATGATAAATAAGGTATGAGACATATTCATGAATGCACCAAGCGTCCGCATGCATGACAAGATATGAAAAGGAAAAGATAATAAGAACTTGCAAGAAAGACGTACCTAGCTACCACGTGAGACATGGCATAGACCCACCTAGCATGGGCCAGAGCAGTACTGTCTAAGACTTGGGCCAGCCCTCGACCAGATTTAAAGGGAATAGACCGGTGTGAAGGTCGGGGAAAGTAAACCCGTCACTCATGTATAGGTACGAACTCGGACCTGAAAAACAGGCTATTACCCACGGGTGAGAGAGGCCATTCACCTCCGAAGGACCAAGTACAGAAGAGTAAGATCAAGTTGCAAGTTAAAGAAAGATACGAATTAAGTCAAGTGCAATTGCATCCAGACAAGTACAAGCATCTTTATGTGCATCTTCAATTATCCCATTAAGTCATAATGCTTTTATGATTCTTGTTGAAGCATATTATAATATTTGTATTTCTATGTCTGTCATATGAAATGGCAAGTGGCTGTTAAAACATATCCCGCTTCGAGTAAGGTATTTTCAACTTAAAATTGAACCACTATTTATTTATATGTGCTCATATTTTCATAATAAACTGAAGCAGCTAAAATGTTTATGATGATGCTGTAAGATTGGTTTGAGTTTACCTACTGAGAACCTTAGGTTATCACTGCCTGCTTGTATGTTTTTCTTTTTCCGTAAACATTCCAGCACCCAAGTTAGAAATCAAATGCGAGGTGGAGTACTGGGCCTTTCATTGAGCAAGGATCGGGCGTAAACCAGACCAAGAAACTATTGAAGCTAGCTAACGACTAGTCGGATGTAAACGCTGTGTACTATGTCAGTTACAAATTTCTTTAAAAGTATAATTATTTTATTCTCTATGTATCAAAGATTATTAGTCAGTAACAAAGTGAGTAGTTAAAGGGTCATGTATTATATTTTCCATATTTTAAAGATTTCTTAGCACAGTGACAACCTTTTAATATAACTCCATGACTCGAGCATGGCTTATATGATAGAGATTGTTACAAAAGACATAACAACGATATCAGATTCAGCTAAACATATGGGAGTAGCAAAAGCTATTAGCCCAAAGATGGAAGGCGTGAAAAAATTACAAGGGCAAATTCAAGACATGAACATTATTCAAACGGCTGAGACATCAGTCGAGAGAATGCAGATTCTAGAAATAGATCTATTAGAAAGTTTGATTGATCAGATTCTCAATGATGATGATCTGCTCATTCTGACTGATGATCTACAAGAAGATGTGAATCTAGCTGCTACCATGGGAGTCTTGCCTGTTGATTTTGTTGTAAAAAAAAATCAGCCGATAAGGTTAGATAGTGATGTTTTGGCTAAAGATGCTGCATAGGCCACTCTAGCCGACGAGCAAACAACTGTAGAACCTCAGCAAGGAAGAACAGGAGGAAAAGATGACACAGAAAAAGTTATCATGATCGAAAGACCTGAGCTGGCAAGACATTTAAAGCTGCTATACATAAGGGCTCATATTGATGGGAAACCTATCAGCCGGGTGTTGATTGATGGAGGTGCCATCATGAATGTTATGCTAGTAGGAATCCTTAAAAAGTTAGGCAAATCTCAGAAAGATCTCAAGGAGACTAACATGAAAATGACAAATTTCACAGGGAAGAGCACATATGCTCTAGGATTCTACATTGCTGAACTGACTGTGGGAATTAAAACATCCACCACATTATTTTTTTGTTATGGATGCCAAGCCAGGATACACTTTGTTGTTAGGAAGAGATTGGATCTACTCAAATATGTGTGTTCTGTCTACTTTACATTAGCAGTTGATGTTTTGGAATGAGGACAAAGTGGAAGTGGTGCCTGTAGATCAAAAACCATTCTCAATAGATGTTAAAGTAGCAGAGGCAATGTATTACACCCCTAAATTTCAGCCAATAACCTAGCCCTTGGGAATCACCCAAGATGCTATTCAGGCTATAAATTTCACCAACCAAGGGTTCAAGGTCAAAGTGAATGATAAATATGCAGAGAGTCTCCAGGGTTATGTGCCGAATGATGATGTCTTATCGAATGAACTCCAAGTTGAATCAGTTACTGTAGCTGTGATAGGGATTAGTCCTATGGAGTTTGCTGATCAAGATAGTAATATTTGGTATTTGGAAAGGGAAGTGAGCACGGATGAAGCCGAGTGTGAAACCTTGGTAACAGCAGTGCCAAAAAGGATAGAGTTTGAGAGAGGGGTCAAGGCTAAACATCTCTGGCCCTTTTACATCTCAGCTCAAATAAACAAAGAGCCTATAAGTAGAGTCTTGGTTGATAGGGGAGTTGTGATTAATACAATGCCTTATAGCACGGTTGAGAAGCTTGGAAAAAGCCAGAAGGACCTCAAGAAGACTAATGTGATCATCACCAACTTTACTAGGGAAAAGACTCTAGCACTAGGAGTCCTTGTTGCCAAGCTCATAGTAGGATTGAAAACCACGAATACAATTTCCTTTGTAGTGAATGGCAATCCAGGGTACAATGTGTTGCTAGGAAGAGAGTGGATTCATACTAATCAATGTGTGCCTTCCACTCTCTATCAGTAGCTTTAGCTATGGAATGAAGAACAGGTTAAGGTAATGAGGGTAGACCCATTCCCATTCACAACTAACGCAAGGATGCTAGATGCCATGCTTTATTCTCCAAAGATTGAGCCTATTTCTTGGCTCGAGAATGTTGCCTTGGATTCTGTCAAGTCACTTCATCTATCATTAGATGGGTTCAAAGTTACAACAAAGGCCGATTCATGGCCAAAACCATAATCTTTCAATGAATAGTCATGCGACAGTGGCAAAGGATGTCCTGCAATAGCTAGCCCTACATTCAGCTAAGACTAGACTAAAAGACTTCTTGTTTTAGCAGGAATAAGCCGAGAAGGACAATGAGGTAACAGAAAGTAAGAAAGAGCAAGTAGCGAATTTGTGTATGTCTCCCATCCAAAGAGAAATTCCAAGCTTTGAGGCTTAGGACCCCTTGATCGAGGTTAAGCTTGGCAATATCAATGAGCCAAGAATGACTAAGGTCAATGGCTTACTTAGCCAAGGTGAATAAGATCAACTAATTCAGCTAATAACCAGGTATAAAGATTATTTTGCATGGGATTATCATGAAATGCCAAGATTGTCTAGAGAATTAGTTAAGCACCATTTACCTATCAAAGAAGGTTTTAAGTCATTCAAACAACCACCCAGATGATTTAATCCAGAGCTAATGCCAAAGATAAAGTAGAAGATAGAGAGATTATTGGGAGCAGGTTTCATTAGGATGGCTAGATATGCACAATGGCTTTCAAATATTGTTCCTATAAGAAAAAAGAATGGTCAAGTTATGATTTGTACAGATTTCCATAATTTGAATTTAGCTACCCCTAAGGATAAATATGTTATGCCCATTGCGGATATGTTAGTTGATGCCGCAGCCAATAATGGAATTTTGTCCTTTATGGACAGTTTTTCAAGTTACAATCAAATCTATTTAGCTTAGAAAGATGTACATAAGATTGCATTTTGTTGCCCTGGGGCCATTGGTATTTTTGAATGGGTGGTGATGCCATTTGGTCTCAAGAATGGTGGGGCTACCTATCAAAGGGCAATGAATTTGATATTCCATGACTTGATTGGACAATATATGGAGGTTTATATTAACAATATGGTTGTAAAGTCAACCGATTTCCAAAACCATTTGGTTAATTTAGAGCAAGCATTCCTCAAGGTGAGGAAACACTCGCTCAAGATGAATCTTGCCAAATGGGTGTTTAGGGTCTCGGCTGGAAATTTCCTTGGATTTTTAGTCCATAGGAAAGGAATTGAAGTAGACAAGAACAAAGTGAAAGCTATCTTAGAAGCTAGACCACCAAAAAATAAAAAGGAAATGCAAAGTCTAATAGGCAAAATGAACTTCATTAAGAGATTCATTGCTAATTCAGCTAGTAATATGAAAGCATTTTCACCTTTGTTGCAGCTCAAACAAGCCGAAGAATTTACTTGGGGTAGCGAGCAACAAGATGCTTTTGTTCAAATTAAGAAGTATTTAACAACACCTCAAGTATTAGCACCACCGGCATTTGGAAAGCCTCTCAAATTATACATATCAACCGCTGAGGACTCCATCGGAAGCTCGTTAGCTCAAGATTCAAAGGATGGAACCAAGTAGGCTATTTACTATTTGAGCAGGCTGCTAAATGATGCCGAAACTAGGTACACTCCAATAGAAAAGTTGTGTTTATCGCTATTCCACACATGTACAAAATTGGAGTATTATTTGTTACCTAGGGAGGTATTGATGGAATGTAAGATCGACATAGTAAAATATTTGCTTAATTGGCCAGTTCTTCAAGGAAGACTGATAAAATGGGCCAGCTCTGAGACACGTACCACTAAAAGCCATGAAAGGACAAGTACTAGCTGATTTCTTAGCACAATATCCAGGCATAGAGGCTCAGAGCCCACCAACTGAGGGCCAAGGATATGTACAAATTCAACCATGGACTCTGGCTTTTGATGGCTCAAAGCATCAAAAAGGAGTTGGTGCAAGGGTGGTGATTACTAGCCTTGAAGGAATAAATAAGAAGTTTATATATCGGCTAGATGTCCAATGTTCAAATA
Source organism: Pterocarpus santalinus (assembly GCA_031439595.1). Lineage (NCBI taxonomy): Eukaryota > Viridiplantae > Streptophyta > Magnoliopsida > Fabales > Fabaceae > Pterocarpus > Pterocarpus santalinus. The sequence goes on from CM062525.1 coordinate 27,390,527, forward strand.
ACCAAACAAAATATGAAGCCCTCATAGTTGGTTTACAACTGCTCAAGTCTCTAGATGTTAAGATGGTACAGATTATAGGAGATTCATAGTTGGTAATCAACCAATTATTGGGGGAGTATAGATGTAACAGCCCAACATTAGAAGGGTATTTGGAGAAAGCCAAAACTTTGTTAGAATGCTTTGCCGATGTTTCAATATCACATGTTCCTAGAGCATCAAATGAAATAGCAAATGACTTAGCACAGCATGCCTTTGGTTACAAGCCTATTAATTCAGAATTCAATACTAAGGGAAATGGAGAAGTCTTGGTAATTGACTATCATATAGGGGCATCAACCAATTGGAGATAGGAACTAATCCAATATTTGGCTGACCCTTCGGCTCAAGTAGATTACAAACTTAAACAGAAAGCCTTGAAGTATGTGTTGATTGATGGCAAGCTATTCAGAAGAAGCCAGGAAAGAATATTGCTCAAGTGCTTAAACGAGGATGAAGCTTTAAAAGTAATGGGGAAAGTACATGAAGGCGTATATGGGGCACACAAATCTGGCTCTAATATGAAACGGTTGATCTACCACTATGGATATTATTAGCCAACTATTATAGTTGATTGTTTTGTCTATGCTAAATGTTGTGAAGCTTGCCAGCTCCATGGACCCATACAAAGAGTGCCAACCGAGGAATTACATGCCATTATCAGACCTTGGCCATTCAGAGGGAGGCGATGGATCTCATCGGCAAGATATATCCTCCATCCTCCAAAAGGCACACTTTTATCATAGTTGCCACTAACTATTTCACAAAATGGGTATAACCTCAGCTGATGACGAGTGTATCACAAGCTGATATAATGAGCTTCATTGAAAGACAGATTATACATTGGTTTGGCACTCCAGAAACCATAACGGCTAACCAAGGAACCATGTTTACAGGAGATAAGGTAAAGGCATTTATGCAAGATTATGGGATTAAACTCATTCATTCATCACCATATTATGCACAAGCTAATGGTCAAGCTGAAGCAACTAACAAAGTGTTGATTGACATGATTAAGAGGACTGTGGAAGATCAGCCAAGAAAATGGCACGAGACATTGTCTACGATTCTCTGGGCTTATAAAAATGCTAAAGCTACAGGTTCGACTCCTTTCAAATTGGCCTTTGGTCAAGATGCAGTTTTGTCTATGGAAATAAATATTAAATCATTAAGAGTGGCAAAACAAGCTCACTTGCAGCCTGAAGAATATTCTCAAGTCATGTTCCAAGAGTTGGAATCGACTAACGATGATAGGATCATGGCCTTAGAGAGTATTAAGGTAAATAAGGAAAGGACTGCGAAATCGTACAACGGGAAGGTAAAGAGAAAGCAATTTGCTGAAGGAGACATTGTATGGAAGGTGATATTACCTATCAGAACTAAAGATCCTAAACTTGGCAACTAGTTTCCAAATTAGAAAGGTCCTTACATTTTTAGCCAAGTGATATATGGAGGAGCATATAGATTGGTCAGCATGCAAGGGAAAGAATTAATCAAAAGCATCAATGGAAAATTTTTGAAGAAGTATTATCCATGTATTTGGGAATCAATTTCTAAATAAGTAGTCAAAATCAGTAGCCACAAGCCGGCTATTTAACTTGAATTGCAAAAACAAGAAATATGACAATAGTCCCTAGGCTAAGTTTGAGTTGGGGTGCCAGGTACATCGGCGGATCATCCATCTGCATTGGGTGAATTAGCTTGATCTCTTAGTTCAACTGATTACCATAGCTAATTCTTCTTCTAGAAGTGCAATCAGAGCATCCGCCACAGCAGTTAGCATGTCTTCCTGCAACTCTTCTAATCTAAGTTCTAGGATTGGGAGAGCTAATGCCTTACTCACATAAGGAATAAGGGCTAAACTGCAAGCGAAAATTGTATCTGCAAAAAGAGCAATGAAGATTGTGTAAGGACAAATCCTAGAAGAACATATCAAACATGTAAGAAGGGTAGAATACATACCTGTACTGAGAGGTAGCTGATTTGCTTGGAATTGCTGAAATAAGGAAGTCCACGAAGATTCAGCCTCAACTAAGCTTTTGATGCCTACCTCGACTGCATGCTCTATGATTTTTGTTTCTCAGCAAAGGGGACAATCTTTGGATCCAAGGCTTTAGTCTGGGAACAAAGTTGGAGCCGTTGAGCATCTTTGGCCTTTATACGAGCCTTCACATTGGCCAATTCGGGTTCCAGAATCCCTAGCTCAGCCTGCAGCTTGGCAATCTCACCATGGATTGAATCAATCCGATCAGACAGCTGAGTTTATTGCTGCTGATGATGGTCTCGGCTGGACTTGATAACTTGATACTAAGTTAGATAAGTGCGCTTCTAAGCCTTAAGGGACGCCAATTCTTCTAAAGCCTGAAGGCTATCATCTCGGTGAACCTTGAACCTATGGTAATCTGATATGGCATCCGAAAGGGATAGAGCGATATCTGTGCATACCTGCCTAAGTGAAGCCGATATTTCAGCCTCATGGGACTCAGAAATCTTTAATAGAGATCTCTCCAAGCTAGCTGAGGATGCAGGTCGAGAGAAAATGGCTGCTGCAACCCTTCTTTAATTATCTTTAGATGATGATGTATGGGTGAAAAGCTGCCCGTAGGAGGTTGAGTAACTGGGGCACTAAAATAGGCTTCCAATTCATCATCAGGAATCAAAGCTGGGGAAGCAGGAAGAGGTGAAGGTTATTGTGGCGAACTACGTGACTCATGTGCATTTAAAGGTACATCTACCAAAGGACTCCTAAGATGACGGATAGGCTAGTTATCAGAGGAATCAACATTAGCCGGGAGATGTGTTGATACTGAAGCAGCAAGAAAAGGGGATTGGGCAATAGGAATAATTGCAACAAGCTCACCTGACTCATGCTGCATCAATGGTTCCTTGGGACTAGTTGAAGAAGGAGCTGATGAAAACTGAGACTGAGGAATACCTCTAGGCTGTTTTTGCAAAGGGCATTCATCCTCTTTTTCTTCTTCTTCTTCTTTTTCAGAGTTTGGGTATGATAGCCTTTCATTTTGAAGATCTAGTTGTAGTCTTGGATAGCTGAGGGGGAGGAAAGCTCAATTCAACCCTTTTTTTGCTTCTCCTTTCTTTCTACAAGCACACACGTATATACATATTAGACACGAAACAAACATGATACCAAGGCCAAAAATAAAATTGCATACTGTTGGTGGAGAAGCATCACTCAGAGCAGCTGGAAAGGCAATCCTGAGAGGTGTAGCTGAGGTAAGGTTTATAAGACTTTTCCTCACTAGAATTTTGGGGCATGGCAGAGAAGTCACATGAGATTCTACATCCACAACTTGTGACCCTACAACTTATATGTCAGAATTGATTATGGAAGAAAATGACAAGTAAGCAAAGGGATAAGGAGGTTACCTTGAACAGTTGATGAAGTGGGTCGAGGCATCGAGTTGATCCCAGTTGGTGGCAAAGTCAGTTGTTAAGAGTGAGAAGATCTTTCACGGCTACCTCCAATTAATTTGGAGAGGTAATGATCAGAAGAAAGGGGGAAAAGCTCTGGAAAAAATAGATTGCCACTAAGCGGAGTATGAAGAGGAAATGCCAGGAGTGACCACAAAAGGATAAAGTTGGAATTGATCTGATTTATTATGGTTGGAGGAGACCAGTTAATCTACTTCAAGAGGAAAGAGAGAAGGCATATTCTCCAAGCTCACTACCGATTGATACGGCGCAAGAACACTTTGAAGCAGTCCAAATTGCTGAACGAAACAGTTAAAATTATATACCTCAATTGAGATCTTGTTAAAACGAGCATTCGGACGAACTCCATTCAACAGATCCCTACTAACCAATGCACTGCTCCAGTGAGGAGCAACCTTGGCCAACTCATCTTCCGAAGCTACTAATAGATCTAGCTAAACACAATCTGGTCCATATGAGCACTCAAGAAAAGGACAAATTTCTAAATACTTCCTCAGCTACATTTTTGAAGAGACGATCTGCGATCTGGAATACGGAGAAGGTGGAAATAGGGTTAGTTGCCTGATGAAGACTATAAGTAAAGGCATCTTGGACCAGGGGTGCCGCAAGGCCATAATCTTGATACATTTCCGGGAAGTATTCATTTATCCATAGGAAGAAAAACCATATCGGCCCGACAATCAGCTTGTTTTGTTTAGCCTCTAGTTGGTCAATCCACAGCTTTAAGCCCTCATAAAAAGAAGAGAGAAATAGGGCTCCTAGATTCATCGGTTTCCCAGATATGATAGTCGAAACGTAGTATGAAAATTCATTGACCATAGCCAGGGATTTGCTATAGATAAAAAATTTACATAACTAGTAAAAAAGGAAGGCATTGTGCTCAAGTTTACTTACAGCCCCGTGGTCCCGTTTGTGTTCCTTGAGGTATTTGCCGTAAGCCGCATTCTCTTGGGAAACAGGGCAGCCGAGATCCTCAAAATGTTCGTCATAGAGAGGAGGAATGTCTTCTCCCATGATCGGCAATCCTAGCATGACAGCAACATCAAACAACGAAGGTGACATTATTCCAAATGGGAATACAAAGGCATTGATAGTTGTATTCCAAAAGCCGAGGAAGGAAATAAACATGTCGATGTTGAGAGAAAAACTTTTCTTCGAGAGCATAATGATATCATATATGCCCCATGCCTTCCATTCTTTTCCCGATTGACCCGCTACCCTATCCAACCAGTTGAGCTAATTGTCGTTCGGCTTGGGCCAGCCGCGAAGTTCTTTGGGGCGAAGGGAGATAGAGTACCAATTTTTCGCTATGGGAAGTTGAAAATCGTCAGGGATGATGAAAGATTCCATAATGTGAGGGACGAGTGAACGTTCGGTACAAATGGGACCCAGAATATATATGCAATGGTCTTGATCATGGACAAGCAAGGTCTCTGCCCCAGGGTTGTCCTCAGAGGAAGAATCCTTAGCTAGGCGAGATGAAGAAGCCATAGGGATCGATCTCGTCTTGCCAGCAAGAACCTTTAGAGTTTGAGTGGACTCTTGAAGTCTGTAGGCCGAACAATGTGATGAATCAAATGATGAAGAAGTCGAAGAACTCTTAGAATTCGAGGGAGATGGAGTCTCAGACGGAACTCGAATGAGGGAACTGCTAAGGTTCTCAGAATCGGAGCGTTCAGAAGACATTGGATAGGGCAAAGAGCGAGAGAAGCAATTAAAAGGTGATGAAAGCCTGAAGTTCGCATGGAAGCTTTGAGAAGTAGTTAAAAAGGAAAGAGGGTGAACGGAATCACGAGGAAGAAGCAAGTAGGATAGGATGTTATGAATAGTAACGGTCAAAAAGAAGAATTTGAATATAATACCAAGCTTGCGAGTTAGCCGTTTGCTAGGTATTATATTGGGGGGCATATGTTGGCACCAAAAAATGGTTGTGGGTCAGCAAATGATAAAATGTTGGGCCTAGAAGGAATGGAGACTGGGCCTGGTAGGGTATTGGTCTTAATCTGCCAAAACATGTGAAATAGGCCACAAAAGGAGTGTCGGCTGAATGGGCTGAAGAGAAAGGATAAGCCCAATAGAGCAAGGTAGTTGGAGACTGATGACTTGAAAAGCAGCGGTTACCACTATCCGAGACATGGAGCCATGGCAGTTAAGCCAAACGCCATTACAGGCATAAGGAGAGAAAATAGCGACATTTTAGCAAGCTTATAAAAGTCCATGTTTTCAAGAGAAAAGGGGATCATGAGAAATCAAATAAATATCATGTCATTTTAACTATCAGCTTTTATTTTACTTGTCAGTTTATTCCTTTTTAGCTTCATGTTATTGCTTTAATTTCATTATCCATTTTGATGGCTTTGTACGAACTCATGGTTGACTAATAAAAGTTCAAGTTTCTGTTCTCATTTTTTGCTGATCGATCTTGTTCAAAGGTTTGCTCCCATGAGCCGTTTGAGAAGTCCATTTCCTAAGGGACAGAATACCCTCCTTAGTATTAATCATCTGAATATTGGTAATATCTGGGATGTTGCCTTTCGGATAAGTTTCTTCCTAGAGATTTAGCTGATTACATATTAATTTCATCCAACAAAGGTTTTTGATATTTTGAATACACCAAGCTGGCTTAACAAAATCCAAAATACATAGTTGATTGATGAAGTAAAAATTATATGGAGAGGATCAGAATATATCTCAAATATAATTGCCTTGGAAGTTGTGTAGGTTAGTGATTTAAATATCATAATTTTGAAATAATTAATTATTATTTTTATTGCAATCAATACAAATCAATTATTTATGGAATCTAGATTACAGTCAAATCAATAATTATGACTAAATGAAAATAATGTTTTGATTTTGAATATCATTATTATTTATATTTTAAATCATCATAAAAATATTATATATTAATTAAATTAACACAATATTAATCAAAAAAGAATTTAGTATAATTTACGAGGAGCATCTAAGTATTTCTTGATGAAATTCTTACATATTCTCAAAAAAAGAAAAAAAGTTTTGCAATATATTATTTATCAATCAACAAATCAGTTTTGTGAGCCATCATTATTTTCAACTTTTTTTGCATTTTTAATGTTATAGCCGACGTGTCACATACTGAATAATATAGAACAAAAGTTTTTTTTCCTAAGAATTTTGTTGAGCAATGAATTAGTAAATTAAGTGAGGTAGGTTATGAGACCTTGGGAACTACATATATAACATATCACAAAATATGAAATAAGATTTTAATTTCAATTTCTTGTTAATGTATTGACATTATGTCAAAAAGATTTAACAGTTGAAGTAGCCACTCTTTTTTGTCCATTGTCACTCCCACTTAGCAAATCTGTTTACTAATTTTTTTAAAATACTCTTCATTATCTTTAATAGTTAAATTAATAAAAATGTTACTTCACAATTTCTGAATTACTAATATCAAAATATAATAATTATCTTTTCTAAATTATCTTTTTTAAGTTACTTTCTCAGCAATTTATTTTTTGAAAATTATCATTATTAATTATTATGAAAATTATCATTACGAATTATTTGACAAATAATATTTGTCATTTGATATTCATTTCAAACTCACTCGTGATTAATTGTGCAAAACATGTTTAGTTATTTGTCTATTCATAAATATTATACCAAAATCTTTCATACTTGTGAGCCTCGCTCTTCTAAAAATGAGATTTTTTTTAATAAAATACATTGGATTAAATTTAAAGTAACAAAAAATTAACTAAATTAATTTATATATGACTTATATTTTTTACCATGATATAGTTTGAGGACAAGATTCAATATTTAATTTACATTTTTTTAAAATATAATTTTTTATACTTTTATGCTGTAATATATTATGTAAATAAATATATTAAAAAAATTCGATTAATTTTTATTAACATATCAAATTTTGAATTTAAAATAATAAAAATAGTTTGGAAGTTGAAATCAATCCTTACTTCACATATTTTTTAAGATATAATATTTTTATACTCCACAATTTGATAAACTTTTATTACATGTCAAAAGAATAGTCTTTAATAGCCTTAACATATGAATTTTTATATTTTTAAGAATTTTTAAAAGACTTGAAATCATATTAACTTGATACATAAAATTTAAATTTATATTAAATAAGTAAATTTTAAAATTTTAAAAATACTTAGTTGTCACTAAAGAAATTTAAAAATCAAGATTGATAATAAAAAATTAAAAGTCTTTGTAAAAATTTAAATAAAATTAGGAGTTATGGCAAAAATAATTTTAAATAATTAGTTTAATTAATGAATAAAGAAGCGTATTTTAGAGAAATTAAAAAATAATTAGATAGAAGTGATAATAGATACATAAGAGTAACATTAGACCCTCATTAAAAAGTATAAAAATTATTATATCTTAAAAAATATATGAAGTAAAGATTGAATTTTCAACCTCCAAACTATTTTCATAATCTTGACAATAAATATATGTTTGTATCTAAACCATTTTATTATTTTCCTTACTTGAAAATTTAATCTAATATATTTTATTAAAAATTCTGAAGTTGAACATTTCTATTAATTTAACTATGAAAGATAACAAAAGGTATTTTAGGGAAAATGAAAAACAAATTTATTGGGTAGGAGTGGCAGTAGATAAAGAGAAGTGACAATAGCCACTCCCTATCTAACTATGTATAAAAGTAAAATACTTCTTATTTTGAGTAAAAAAAATTTTACAAAAAATTTCTCATTCTTTCATGTCATTCGTTCAGGTATCCCCTTGCTTTATTCTATCATATGAGCATTTGAGACATGAGGCATATATAGTCTGTAGTAATATTAAAGTGTGTCTAGAATAAACTAATTTATGTTTGATAATTGATTATAACCTAAAATCAATTTATGGATCAAATCCATAATTAAGGAGTGATTAATGAATGTAATAATCAAAAAGGGTGAGTTTGGTCACTTAAAGAGAGTAGGGTATAAGGATAAAGCCTAACTCGGATAAATTTCTAAGGATTGACCAAGTTTTCCCTGGGACCTACACTTCTATTGTGGCTTGGTAGGCTTTTAAGTATAACATTATGTTTAGAGGAAGTTTTCTCTTAAAAGGACACCACTTAGATCATATGGTGAGGTCAAAGGAACCTCTCCTCTTAGACACTCTTCTGTCGCTCTCAACTTCCCACAACCCAATAAAATCCAATACGAGAATTGCACCATATAGGAAAAATTCCTTAATGACCTATTCTTCCCCTATGTTCCTTTTGCCATAGTTTAAGCCCAGTTGTTCCTAAATCTGCTATTGAAGATGCTAAAAGACAATATACCATAACTAATGTCCCTTGAGAGGTCGCTTTCACTAGTCAATAATCTTTGCCCTCTTCTATGACTCCTAGGAGACCATGAAACTTGATTCCCATAGTTAGGAAAGAAGATATACAAGCTAACCAAGTGAACTAATACCATAAGATCCTAGCCACTATAAAAACCCAGCCCCATGACCATAGGAAGAGAGGTTGAACACACTAAGACACCCAACAGAGTCTCAAGCTCAAGACAACCTGAGAACCCACATTGAAACCAAGTTGAAACTAGTACCCACGACCTGAAAATAGATCATCCAAGTTGTCTAAATCTAACAAACACAATCTAGTCCATGTTTCCCTGAATCCCAATACTAAGAGTAATCGGAACGGCAGAGCATCCTAGAGGGTAAACAAGGATATAGGGTCTCATCATCTCTCTAAAATTTTTGTAGTGGTTATATATGCTCTTTATTAAAGATCACCCCAAAAGTTTAGTTCTCTTTAACTCATTCTTGCTCACATTTTCGCTAAAAAATTTTCTTCCTCTAAAATTTATGGATCCAAGAATCCCACAATCTTGATTAGTCTTCTAAAGACTTGCTCAGAGAAAATAGGATCACAGCAGTAATTAAAAAGAATTTTCGAATATTGGGCGAGTAGTTTAGAATGACAAGAAAAATATGAAGAATCGAGTGGCGATTCTTGACCTTGACGGCAATGTTGGTTATTAGATCGGCAAATAGAGTCCAACATAGACTACATGATTTTCAATAGATGAGAGACTCTACAACTCTAGATTTGGAATTAGAACTCTGCAATCTAATTATTAAGCAGCTACGCAAGTGAACAAATAAGAGCTGACATGGCCTAGAAGTCTCCCTTAGGGCAGGGACAGGGACACATTTGCGTGGACGCAACTAGTTGAATCTTCAATTCTAGGAGCAGCTGCAACCCCACTAATTTTTGCTCCAACCGCATTATGCGCTCTCTTTTCCTCCCATGCAAAGCATGCCTTTTTTAGTATTCTAATAAATTAAACTCACTTGCTTCTTTATCTTCCCCTTTCCATTCTATTGGTTCAGATAACGATCGCTACCATTTCTTGTGTGCCAAAAATAAAATAATTCCCTACTCTTTAGTGTGCACCCAGTCCAGGTTACAACCAAGGCAGCATCCCAGCCATGCTAGGAGCCACCCCAGAGCCTCTGTTTTTCCTTCTCTATTCTATATTCATAAATAAATGTAATTCCCACGGTTGTAATTTGCAATTTGTAATTCCCACGGTTGCAGTTCTAGTCCTCACCCTTCATCCAAACACGTGTACCTGAACCCCGTTCTTCAATTTCAATTTATCGCGCTTCTTTCGATATCCGAATATTCGTTCCCTATTTCCGATTTCCAGATTACAAAACAGTATACTTGAAAGATGAATTGGGAATAGAAGCATATCGCGTATTATTTTTAAACCTTATAAATTTTGAATTTTTTTTTTTTTAAGTTTTTAGAATAAAAAATTAATACTATGTGCCATTATTATTTACTATATATGTCATTCTTATTACATATTATTTTTTATTTTATATATATATTTTTATAAAATTAATTTTGATATACTATCAATATGAAAAAATTTTATATTGAGTAATTAAATTAAATATTTTATTATATAATAATATATGACTGAATATTTATATAAATTTTCTTAAATAGATAATATATTAAAAATAAATTTTATTTTTAATATTATAATTAAATTATTAAATGTTAAATAATATAGAATAATTTTATTCTTATAATAAAATATTTAAAAATTTCTCTTCTAAAAAAATTATACTCATTAACTCAGACTTGTTATGTTTGAGTTTATCTCCTTTCTATTTTTTATCATGTGACCAGGTACATTTATTTTGGTGTGAATCCGAATTAAACCCACCTTCTCGCTCCAGATTCAGCATCTCACCTTCGGCATCGTCATCTAAATCTCGCGTCTTTTTCATAAACGTTATCTAAATAAGTTCCTTATATACTTATTGTTGAAAAAAAAAAAAAAAACTTGAATTTTGTGCTCCATCGTTATAGGACACCTATAAATTAGCTTCCCCGTACCCTTCTTCCACCCCATCAATATTGGCACGTTGGCATCCATTAAACGAAACCCATTCACTTTCCCTCTCCAGAGTTCTTTCTCTCTCTCTCTCTTTACATTTCTTTTCTTTCTCTATTTCATTCATCGATCCTCATCAATGGCGTTCAAGAAAACCCTAGCCCAGCGCCTCCTCAGCATCACCAGAATCTCACCGCAATTCCTCTCCAACTGCCGCATTTCCTCTTCCTCCGTCCAATCTCGGATCCCTCCCGCCGGCGCCGGCCAGCACGACATTGCGCCGGACCCAGGAGACAACGCCGCCGTCTTCCGCCGGTTCCTCCACAAGAGGGCCGCCGCCTTCCAGCCGGAGCTCAGGTCGCCGGCGGCAGCAGCCGCCGACGGTCTGCTCCGGCAGCTCAGGGAGATGGACATTGGGAGGAGCCGGATCCGATTGGACGGGCTGGCTCCCCCCGAAACGACGTCGTCGTCGCAGCAAGTGACGGTCGAGGACGCGAGGAAGCTGCTGAGGGCAGCAAAATTGGAGGTTGTGAAGTCGAAGCTAAGGAATGTATCGCAGAGCTGCATAAGTTATTCGGAGCTCGTTCGAATATGTGAGGAGAATTGTTCGGATCGAGATGAAGCTAAGAAGGTTGCGAAGATGCTGGATGATTCAGCAACTGTTATTGTATTGGGAGATATCGTGTTTCTCAGGCCTGAACAGGTTAATTCCTATTTCTCTTTACCTTTCTCATTTTCAATTTCAATCTCTAGTTTAATTTTTTTTTTTTCGTTATATATTCTCGTGCTTTTTGTTTGTTGGGTTGTGTTTTGATTTGTGGGATGTTACAGAGGGCGATGGTGGAGAATAATTAAGATCAAAGATAGGTTTCTCTATCAATCGTTGCATACCGTACTCCTATTTTTTCTTTTTCCCCCTGCAAAAAAACTGATAAGGTTTTGTGGTGATTTCTTTTGTTTGTTCCACAGGAAATTGAAAGTTTGTTGTTTCGACAGATTTAAAACGTGTAAAGGACCACGTTTGAGATGGTAAACTTGGGGGGGCTTTTTTTAAGGACCGCAAGAAAAGCCCTTCTGCTTCTTTCTTTCACCACAATCCATGCCACCACCCACCTTATTCATTCAAAATAATCGGTTAATTTAATTTCACAAGTTAAATATTTAGCCAAATTATTATTTCTTAAGACTGATGTTAACGAATTTTAAAAGTATTAAATAAAAGTATACTTATTTAATATTTTGAAAATTTATGGTTATTATAGAAAAATCTTAAAAAATTATATAATACTTTGAGTTTAATTATTATACATTAATAGTGTAAAAGAGTTTATACTGTTATCTAATCAAATACTTGTGTTTGTAAAATTTTTAAGGTAGTAGATAGTTGAATCAAACACTTTTATTTATATATCAATATATAATTAAATATCTATGTAAAATATTTTTACATAAACAGTATATACGAATTAAATCTTAATAATTTTTTACAAATAATTAGTAAAATTTAATGCACTATAATAAATGATATTTCAGTATTTATTAGTTTATTTTATAAATATTTTTTAGTAAGCAGTAAATATTTTAATAACTTATGTGCATAAAAGAAGATTAAATATTTTTGTTTTGATAGATAAAAGAAGGTGTCAATTATATTTTATATTTAATATTTTTATTAAGTAATAATAAAAATATTAAAAATATATTTTAAGAATATACTTTATAACATAACTCTAAAAGAAAAGCAACTAGAATAATCTTCTTTGGTGATACCTGATTTATTGCTTTTGAACTCTCATAATATTTTGAATTTAAGTTTAAAATATTAATAACTTATTAGTTTCTAAAATTTTGTCAAAACATTGTAAATGAAAATTTTTTGTTATTGATATACTTTTAATTGGTAATATAAAGATAAAAAACTAGTGGAAGATTAAATTAAATTCCATTAGGTTTTTGAAAATTATGTTTGCATTAGGATGAAAACGGTGTGCATTAAGCCATTAAACTATTAAGCTTTAGCTGCGCTTGCTCCCACCCTTTTTTTCAAAATAAATAAATAAATAAATAAATAAAGGAGTATAAGTTGTGGTTGCATGTCATTTGGTTGTTGGAGCGAGGATGGAAGAAGAGCTTATTTCGCGGTCCAGGACAGCAAATGGGCAGGGGGAGGCTCTTAGCTGTTAGAAACGCGGGATGTTGACAGATAGTACACGTCAACTAATGCCATCAGCAAAATAGGATAACATAATTCGCAAAAACACATAATAGGATAACATATAATAAGTAACACTAATTGCGAAAAGAAATTGTCTTTTTAACATTATTAAATATTTTTAATTACTTATGTGGAGCCAGTAATAAATACGTTTTATTTGAACTCTAGCCGCTGCTCTTACAATACTTGTTAACCAATTTTTCAGTATGCTATTAAAATTTATAAAAACTATATATATATATAAAATTAAATGGTTATAAATATATTTTTTAAAGTTATTAAAGTACTTTTAGCAGCATAGGGAAAATTATTGCTGCTATGCTAGCTGGTGACTATTATCATTTTTGGGGAGACAATGGAGGAATAGAGTATTTCAACTCTTATTTCTACTGTTATTGGGTCTTTTGGGACGGTGCATTGCTAGGTCCACTTCCTGGGATGCATTGACTTAAGAATATTTCTTTCAATGGCCACAAAAAATAGAATATTTCTTTTAAAGCCGCAACATTTTCTCCATTTGCATAAATTCCCATGCTGTTTGGGATCGGAACATATTCTCTTCGCATGCATTTCTTCCCATAAAATTCACGCTCACAAAAACCTGGGTCCTATCCATGTTTGCGTGTTATTCAATTCAAGCCGGTGTTTTGTCTGTTGTGTCACGGTGTCGGTTACACACACTGTCAAGTTTAGTTTTTTCTTTCTCATCGTCGTTTTTCTTCTCCTCCTATGTTCCGTTTGGGATTTTGGGTACAAGTATAATTGCAAAAAGGCTCTACTTTTAACCCCAGAATGTCTGAGTCATTCCTAAAGTAAAACCCAAATGTAGACTGAGCCAAATTTTACCCAAATTCTCAAATTTGTGATACAGGTAGCAAAAACAATCCAGGCACTACTCCCTGTAGCAGGAGCCAAGGCGCACGACTCAGAAAGAAAAGAACTTGAAGAAATGGAGAAAGAGAAGGCAGCCATTGACAACAGAGCTGACACCTTGGTTCGCCGCGAGCTGTGGGGCGGGCTTGGTTTCCTGGTGGTGCAAACAGCAGCGTTCATGAGGTTCACATTTTGGGAGCTTTCATGGGATGTAATGGAGCCCATTTGCTTCTATGTGACCTCAATGTACTTCATGGCCGGCTACACTTTCTTCCTCAGGACCTCAAAAGAACCTTCCTTTGAAGGTTTCTACCAAAGCCGGTTCAGCACCAAGCAGAAGCGCCTAATGAAACTTCACAATTTTGACATTGCAAGGTATAATGAGCTCAGGGCTGCTTCACCCTTGCCGCCCTCTTCCGAGTTGGATTCAGCCATTTGTCACCTATTGGACAAATTTCACAAAAATCTTTGATTTGTAGGGTCTTCACCAATACTCATACTCACAAGACCAGTGACTACAGAATATGACAACACAAATAGTACCCCGTGATCGTCAACAAAAGTCACAGAAAAGGAAAATTATACTAAATATGATTAGGGTGAGTAAGAATTAGGCGCCGGCTTTATGTACAATAGATACAGAGTGATCTTTTCAATTTTATTTTTCCCTTCTTTTGTTATGGAGCAGAGTATTAAACTTTCTAAGAAAACAAACAATGAAATTAAATGCCGCTTTGATGAAAACAACGTCAAATTTTAAAGTCACTTTAATGTCAAATTTTAAGAAAAAGTAAACTTAACTCGCATTCCTTCCTCAGCTACTTTAATGAAACCGCAAACAAAGTCAGACTTTAATATCATCTTCAGGCCAATCTAACAGCAGCACTGAGGCAGAGTTACAACCAAAAGTCACTAAATGTAGGAAATTTTTTGTCTGTAAACTTGTATTCCATCATCAAAGCCAATAAGGCCAACAGATCATTCAAATGTTGCTGCTAACGAGTGATTATAGGAGGGTAACAGAAAAATCCGCATTGATTAAATAGAAATGATATTTGTACGTAATCATGGTATCTATCCATATTGGAGAGTCACGTATAAATAGTGAAAACTTCACGTTGATGATTGGGAAAATGAAAAATTACAATGGTAAGTGATAATACCATTGGTTAATTGAGAATTTATGTGCAAATAATTATGGATTTTATGTATATTATTGAGGAATCGCGTAACAGCATTATTATTTACCATCACAATCCTTTCAAATCCCTAATTATCCATTTGAATTATTTACTATTTAGGCATGAGTCTTTGGTGTTAGTGACCTTAAATAACTATATACGAATATCGTTTTCCTTAGTTAAAAATATATTGTGGAATTAGATAGGTCCACAATTTAAATGGACCACAAAAAATGTTGCACTGCTTTTACGTCTGATACAATTTTTTTAATTATTACATGTGATTCTATAATTTAAAATTAAAAAGCTAAAACCTTTTTTTTTTATAATTTTTTTGAGTTCAACAAAAGTTAAGAAACCCATGATGACCCACTTGTGCTGTAGAAAGCTTTGCGCTTTTGTTTTTGAAATTTTTTTTAGTTTTCATTTTATACTTTTAATATTAATTATAAAAATATCACTTTATTTTAGTTTTATTTTCTATTTTTAGGATTTTGTGAAAAAATAATAAAAATAAAAAATCTATATTCTCTCATTTTCTTTACAAGATATTAAAACTAAAAAATAAAAAAAATAATGTAATATTTTTATAATTTAATATTGAAAAATAGCAAGCATTTATTGTTTCTCTTTTTATATGGTTAGTAGAGTTCTCCTGATGTAGGACCTTCTTGTACACGCACCACTTGCTATCGAATGTACACAACAAAACTAAATCTTTGCCACATGCTACATTATTACTTTTTCTACCAATAATAGGTTTTTTTATTATTAATATGATAAATAATTACATTATATACATGAATATGGGTTTAGGATAAAATTTACATTAATATGGGTTTAGAAAAAACCGCCAACTACGGTTTTTGATGCACTACAAAAGTTGCATCCATCCTGCACACGTCCTGCACCTATGCATGAAGCAGAAGGATGCGTGGAAGCCACCACAAAAACTGCAATTTTTGTTGCAGAATCTCTGCGACCATATCAAATCATGCTCTTTCCTTGTAACAGTATACCGTGTATATAAATAGTGGAAGCGAGGAAGACGAAATGAGGAAGTGTGTGGATATCTGCAGCATACCATCAATACAGAAAAAGAGAAAGAAGGAGTGAGAAAGCGTGTAGAGAGTGTGATCTATTTGAAAACAAAATAGAGAGAATAAGAGAAATATTAGGGAATTAAAAATGGTTCGTGACTCAACAATGAATCGACATGGACATATTTCAGAGCAAATTCGTATTGAGAATGTAAATATTATTTTTTTCCAAACAAATTCTTGACATGTGAAATTTTATTATTATTAATATTAGATAAATTAATTTATTATTAATTATCAAAATTATGAAAAATAATTTATAAAAAATGATTAATAATATTGTAAAAAAAAAATATTTGTTTTGTTTTGGATATCTATAATTTTGAATAATCATTGTAGTATCAATATCAATTTTTTTGCTTTTAATTAAAGGTTTACTATTGACTTTTTTTAAAATTTGATATATATATATATATATGGTTGCACTCCAAGTGCATAATTTTTTCAAATACTATATACAAAAAAAAGACCCACAAATTAACTTACTGAATGTATATGTTAACTAATTTAATTTATTGTTAAGTATTTTAATCCCACTAATCATGGAGTCAAAAAAATGTTGTAAAAAAAAATGATTAACTAATGTTGTAAAAAAAATGTTAATAATAAAAAAATATCATATTGCATGCTTTATTAATCTCAGTTTGTTTACTATTTGTAACAGGGGAGGAGGCCATTGCGACTTTGTCACTTACAGATGATGCCACCTAAGGCTAAAATACGTGAGCATTTACAACAGGCTAGTCTTGATCGTGTTGCACAGATTTGCCAAATGCAAATAAACGGCTCCATTATTAATGTACTTGTTGAACAGTGGAGGCTGGAGACACACACATTTCACCTTCGTTGCAGGGAATGCACAATCACTGTGGAAGATGTAGCTATTTTACTTGGACTCCATATCGATGGCCTACCTGTCATTGGATCTAGTAATCCTAGCACCATAGGCCTCCAAAATATGTGTCACAAGCTACTTGGCACCCAACCTAGCCAGTATGACATTAACAGATATGAAATAAAATTAACATGGCTCACATAGCATCTTCGTTCACTTCATATTGATTCTGACATCGCAAGAGCACAACATGTTCGTGGATATATATTATCTCTACTGGGGCATATTCTAATGATGACCAAGAGCAATTAAGTAATACATGGAAAATTCTTGCAATTGTTGGTGAATTTAAATGAAATTGGGCTTTATAGCTGGGGATCAACAAGCCTAGCTTTCTGTATAGAGGGTTAGATCGTGCTACACGCAATGATGTGAGAGAAATTTGTGGTTGCATGATATTGCTATAAGTGTGGGCGTGGAATTGGCTCCCATGGTTGGCTCCAATACCAGCCGAACCAAAGCTTTTCCTCTTGCTCTCAGGTAATTTATATTTAAACAAATTATTAATTAGTTATAGTCAAAATTAGCTAATTAATATAAACTTTCACATGTGGAGACAACTGTGGTATCCACATAATACTCCATTTAGAGATCTTGGGAATATCAGATTGACATTAGATCAGATGGGAGTTCATCAGGTTTGCGTTAATATACCGTAGAATCTCTTGTAATATCGCATATAATACTCTATGTATATCTAATTTATTTTTAATAATAGAGTTTGTATGGCAACCATATGGGGCTGAAGCTATTAATGCCCATATTCCAAATGACGTCAGAGGCGAGCAGTTATTATGGTCAATTGTTAGTCCATTGATTTGCTTTGAGGTATTGGAGTGGCATGCAGCTGATCGAGTAATGCGTCAATTTGGATTTGCTCAACATATTCCTCTCCCACCCCAAAGTCTAGAGGGATTCCACAACAAAGACTTATAGGGATTAAGAGAACCAAGGAATTTGAGAGCCTTGCATGATGATTGGGCCACTCTGTGGGACCACCAATATCATCGTATATTACAAGGAATACCCATTGACAATTATAATCTTGCTGCTAATTATTGGGAATGGTATACACAATATGTGATTGACTGACTTTGGTCGCCCCCGCAGATGCAGCAGCCAGCCCCGTAGCAACAACAATTTCCTATGGAACTGCCTCCTCCTCAATAGCAGCAGTTCCCTATGGAGCCACCGGCCCCCAGCATTACCATTATCCCATACACCAATATCCCGAGCAGCAATTTCCTGCACCTTCTGTGCAATCGAATGAGGAGTTGTATTGCTCTCCACGGGGAGAACAATGGCGGCCATTTCAATGGAATCAACAACCCCCACAACAACAACCAGCACAAATGTCTGTAGATGCAACTAGTATCCATCGTGGTTCAAGAAGGAGGGAATCACAGGGGAGAAGCTCTATTGACTGCAGCAGTAGCAGTGGAATATCTCACGGGTTATCGTGCACCTATGATTTTGTCATTATTGAAGCTCAATCTACCCAACGAGTAGCTTCCCCTTGTGAGTTCGACCTAAATGAGGAGGCGTCTAATGAAGAGATACCCGTACAGGAGGATGTGTACTGACTAGAGATGGTGACACCTAATTATGGGATTACATCTCAGCCAATATTTTCCCTGAGTGATCAAGGGTTGGTGCCACTTACGCAATGGGAGATGACCCCACAAGACACATCTGCATTTGCCCCTGCAGTGGAGCTCGAAGTTGCCGGACATGAGGCTAAGGGAGATGATGCTAGAGGAAATGAGGGTAGGGGAGATGAAGCTGGGGGAAATGAGGGTGCAGGGAATAATGGTGGCAGAGGAAGAAGACGAAGGGGATTACTTTCTTATATTCTACGTCTATTTACACATTCCCTCATTAGATATACCCCCTGGAGGATAGACAGGCTAGTAGTGTTCTTTAGCATAGCTCAAAATAACATTTTAATGTTTAATTTATTGTAATATAGATATTTATTCAATTTCTATGTTTATGTATAATTAATGTTGTGTTGTTATTCTTATGCTTATTTTACCAATTTATTGTAACTGAATTAAAGGTTTACATTTGTTCCTAACTAATGGATTTCTTCTTCGTTTTTTACCTACTTTTTTTTTCCAATTTATCTACTTTTTAAAAAAAAAATTAAAAGCTCCTCAATTATAATATATATAATCGCTTTGTATTATTATAAAAACTAATGATTATCCATTATACAATATTAAATAAAGTGATACTAATTAATTAAGAACTGAATTATAAAAATAATATGACAACTTAATTTAATAATACACAAATTCATTAATAATAACAACTTAATTCAATCATCACAGAATAAAATATAATAACAATCTATAAATAACTACTCAACACTATGAACTAGGCCTAGGAGCGTTTGGAGATCGACTGCGACTATTCCCCTTACCTCGACAAAGACCGCACCATCGTGGTCCTCACATTCGCGCATGTCCATTTCATTCAAGAAACAAGTTGATTTGGGACGGCCTTTTATTGTGCGCTTTAAAATAGGATTAGGGCAAAGTCTTGGGCCTCTATACTAGCGCGATGTACTTTTGTTACCTATGACCTCGAACTCCTTCTTGTAAACTTTACATATCTCATTGATTCTATAGACATCATCGATATAAGCTTGAAAATCAATGTTCTAGCTAGAGCAACAGACAATCACATGACGACACAGAAATCAATCTATTTGGAAGTCACCACAATCATAGTATCTCTACCTTAGGTCAACTTTATAATCTTAGCTGTTAGATAGCTCATGAACATGGAAAGCTTCATTTCATCTATCGAATTGACTGACACGGAGGTTTCTAGATGCCTACTAGTTTGATTGAAGTCGAGTCGTCATGACTTCGGAGAAAATATATCTAGCATTTTTTTGCACGTGTGCCTTACTACCTTCACGTGCAAATAGCTCTGCCAACCAAAAGTAAGTTGCTCGAACCAGAGCAGTGATGGGAAGATTGCGAGTCCCCTTTAGCACAAAGTTCATGCACTCGACTAAATTCGTGGTCATGCGACCCCACTGATGTCCACCATCATATGCTTGAACCCACTTTTCCCGTGGAATTTGATCAAGCCAATCTGTATATACCTCTCCATGTTCTCACATCCGCTCGTAATGAATATTAAATTCATGCTCCGTCTTAGAATACCTTGCAAAACACAATATAGTTGATACAGTATTTATGAAAATGTCATTCACAAGTTCAAACAAAATATTAGTTACCCATGTAGACAACGAGTTTGTGTAAATAAGGTGGCTTAAATCTACGCAACAAATTGGCAGCGATGTGTCTAATACAATATATGTGGAATGCTCTCAAAGATTCCCATTGGCCATTAATTTGCCTGATTGTTGCATTAATTGACTCGTGACGATCAGAGATAATGCCAACTCCATTTTGAGTCACAAGATGTCTATGTAAATTATTCAGGGAAAAATGCCATGCATCTGTAGTCTCACCCTCGACAATAGCAAAAGCAATTGGCAATATATTTTAATTGCCATCTTGTGCGACTGCCACCAAAAGAGCCCCTTTGTATTTTCCATACAAATGTGTCCCATCAACTTGCACAAGTAGTTTGCAATGTTTGAATGCTCTAATGTAGGGACCAAAACTCCAAAACACCCGACGTAATATTCGCATGTCCGGAACTAGTTCATCTTCGCGATATGCCTCTGCAGCATCCAACTGAATAACTAATCCTCGAACAGCATCACACATTGCTACACACCATTGCGGCAAAGCTTCAAATGAGGCTTCCCACTGACCGAATACTTTCTCGATAGCCTTTTGCTTTGCCATCCATGCTTTTCGGTACGTCATCGTGTATCCGTATCGAGATTAAATCTTTGCAATCACAGATTTTATCTTAAAAGAAGGATCAGATTCTATCATGAGTTTGATATATTCTGCAATTATGTCTAAATCTAACTTCATGTAATCTTGCGAAATCCTTGCCCTAGTGCAAGTGTGTAGGCTATTATACTTCCTGATTTCCCAAAAATACTTATTCTTCCTAAAACTAGCCCTAACAAGCCATTCGCAATCTGCGCCAAAGTGCACACATTTACAATAAAACGTCGTTGCTTCTGACTCATACACTTTGTAATCCACTCCTTTTGATATACTGTAACGCTTAATTGCCCGTATAACAGCTTCTCTGTCACTAAACTGCATTCCAACACCCAATTCTTCATCTGTAGCAGGATCACCTATAAAACACAAAGATAAAATAATAAATATAATAAAATTAAAATGGTAACAAATTAAATGTATAAATAGAACTACATCCATAATCTAACATCATAACTAATAATTTTTAAATCTCAAGTAATAAATTTTTTAACTAAAAATAACGATTAAGATGAAATGTCAATAATTACATATCTATATTTGCATATTCTGGAAATTCAGGTACATGCATAGTTTCAAGATCTAAAGCACGCATGAATGATGGCTCCCCAAATGGATGCTGACTAATCGTCATTTGCATCATCATTCGCTTTATTATCTGCAATATCATCACTACTTTCATATTGGCCTTCAAAGTCTTCATCATCACTTTCACTAATGGTTTGTTCCCATTCTATCTCTCTTTCTGGAATTGTGCTTGGTTAAGGCTCTTCCTCCTCATCGTCAGCTTGATGGTAAAAGGCAATACCAATTTCTTTAAAATTGAAGTACAACTCAGTAATAGAAATTTGTGCTTGATATTGTAAATGTATCTGAAACATTTGTTGAAGGTCACCATCATCATTTATTGGAATTGCTTGATATTGCATGAAACCACCAAAAATTGAGATTGGACATCTATATGTTATCTTCTCCACTATTTTCGGGGTCTCAACTTCCATGCATCGACAAAGCCCACTCTCTAAATCCGCAAACATTATAGTATACAGAATAGAGAAATATACTGGCTTCTCGCATATAAATATCACACCTTCACTCGTGTTTGTAAGAATATCACCATTAAAATATACCACTATATTTGCACTCATTTTTTTCCTTTTTCTATTCTCTACTACTCTCTATTCTCCACTCTTTTTTTTAGATTCACAACACAAACATCTACCAATGAGCAATGAGGAGAAATTAAGTTTATATAGCGGAAGAATTAAAAACCGCCAATGGCGATTCATCATAGTCCAAAATCGCCAATGGCATTTTTTGGCGTTAACATTATGCCATACCTGTTAAAATTCAAAACACACAGAACCAAAACCCGCTAATGGCAGTTTTTACTAAAAATATTTTTTAATCCTCAAAACTCGGCAATGGAGGTTTTTATAAAAAATATTACATCATCAAAACCCGCCATTGGCGGTTTTTCAGTGTCAGAAATTTTGAAAATAAAAACCGTCAATGGTGGTTTACTATATGACCCCATATCCCCATAAATAATCCCTAAATCCCATATTTATGTATATAATTTTCTCAAATACCATATACATAAAAAAGACCCCCAATAACACACTACAATATAAGAGGTACCACATATAAGTGATATGAGTTTTTAAGGTACATTTTAAATAACTTCCTGTGATTATAATTGTTTCGAAGTTTGATATCTAGATAAAAGGCATGTTTGTTTATAATTTTTTTGGCCAAAAAAAATTACTTTTTTCATTAAAAAATAAATTTTTATATATTTGAATAATTTTTTAAAATAATTAAATTTTAAAAAAGATATATTTTCAACTTTTTTTTATAAAAGTTGAAAAAAAATAACTTCTAAAAAAATTATTTTTAATTTTTTAATTATATATAAAATTTAAATTTTATAATCACTTTTTCTAAAAGATAAAATAAATGCACCAATAGTTTAATATATATGATACTATTGATGTGAAAAAAGTTAAATTGACTTTTGCTCTAAAGCAAATTTCATACTCTCATTATTATCCCAATGTAGCAAGATTTCTACCTAGAATTCCTAAAGAGAGACTTTCTCTTTAGTACGAGTTCTTGAGATAGCTAAAGAAAGTTGTCAACTTAGGAAGTGGTTATGGTCCTCTCAATCATGTTGGAGGACAGCATACTCCCAAGAGGTTTAAAATGTGAGTTGCATTGTTTTACTTAAAATTCTATATAAGGAGGTTCATGAAAAACTTTCTTTATAGTTATATAAAGGGAAATAAATATATTATCGCTCCAATGATGTGAGTGGATTGGGTCTTCAATTTTTTTCTTTCCAAAGATTAATATGAACAGTACAATGGGGATTAAGAACAAATTTTGGGGGTTTTTAATTGTGTAATGAGGATTAAAAATATTTTTCTCTTCGGCATTTTCGCTTTCAAGCATAAAGAAAGATAAAATTTTCAAGATTGTATTAATCTACATAATAAGGATCAATGTTTAAATTTTTGGAGATTTATAGTTATACAATATAGATTTCTATAATCAAACTTGTACTTGAGTATGCATTTAAATAAGTGGTAAAAATTTCAACTCTTAACCAAAAATCTCCAAGTTTTACACATGAATCCCCATCCACCAAAAATATGATAGAAAAGTTGGAAAGATAATAAATCATCATTGAAGAGAGAATGCATTTAAAAATTTCTATTCGAGTATATAATGGGTTCAGTGTTCAAGTTTTTGGAGATTTATAATTCTACAATGGAGATTTATAGTTAAATGCATGTGTCTAGTTAATTATTTTTAAAATTATAATTAGATTTCTAACAAGCATTTGTTAATTTTATGTAGTCAATGTCACTATCTAAATTTGATGAACTTATTATTCTAACCCATGACGTATAGAATGGTGCAGTGCTTTATATTAAACTAGTGTTGTTGACTGGTGCAATGCACGAGTTATAAAAAAATTTAAATTAATTTATACAAATTTTTAAAAATATTAGATAAAAATAATTTTATTTTTTAATAAATATTTAAATTTTTTAATATTTAGATAATGACAATCATATTATGATAATTTAAAAAGAAATTTGTTATGTCATTGTATTATTTTATGTTAAGCATGATTTATTAAATCAAAATGAAGAGAATATATACAAATTAAAAAAATTAAAAATTTAATTTAGAATATATTCTTACAATATTTAAGGGGAATTCAATAAATAAAATAAAATTTTGATGCTTTTCTAACCCCTTTGTTTCTTTTATTAAAACTAAACTGAAGTATATTTATGATATTTATTTAATAATTCTTATATAGGAATTCACTATAACCTTATTGTCATGATATATATATATATATATATATATATATATATATATATATATATATATATATATATATATATATATTGAATTTTTTTAACCTAACCATAATTTAAATATATTTTATATTAAACTTCCAAATATATGTATAATAATACAATTAATATTACATAAAATATTTTTATGTGTACAATTAGTTTATATATCATCTCATTATCATAACATAATTTGTTTAATAAGTTTTTTTTCTCAATTTTAAAGTGATAATTGAACAATTGAAAACAAATTAATTCATATTTTCTGTCACTCCCCTTATTAAAAAAATTGATTCCATTATTCTTTCTATCTCTTTATTTAACCCTTAATTAATAATTTGTTAAATCCCAACTGAATAGAATATATATTCTTGCAAAAGTTAAATGAAAATGAAGAATTAAAAGAAAAAATCCATATATTTTCCCACCTTCCACCACATCATTTAATATCGCAATATTTGAAAGCATAAATTTGTTCTCTATAAAACTTATTGTTGAAAGTATTATATATTTTATAATAATTTATTTATAAATTTCTAGTAAGGATAAAATAACTGAAAAGAAAAATTATTCCACTTTTCTATCCCCTTTAATTAGCATCATAACAATAATTTATTAAAATCAATGAATATACTTTTAATTTTAAGTGAGGTCTAAACTTGTTTTCCTCTCAAATTTCTTTAGTCTCATAATAAAATAATTTTAAAGAACAAATTTCACATAAATATTTCGAATAAAAGAATATTATTTAATAATAATTTAAAATAAATTAATCCCAAATTTTTGTGGCTAATAATAAACCATATAAGATAAATTAGGTAGTGGAGTATTTAAAATGGGTTAGGGGATGATTGGTTGGTAAAATTATTTGAGAGAGGAGTTAATAGTGTAGAATATTGAGATAGTGGGTAGAAATGTAATAATTTCCTATTGGACCTTCTCTGGTAGTGAGTTAATTACTTTTAATTAAAAATAAAAATAAAATCTCATAATAACTATCCTTATATAGTAAGTTTTTAATAGTCTGTTGTAAAATCTTTTATTCTTTGTATGACAATTGTCAGAACTTTTCTTGTCATACTTTTGAAATATTATAGTAGTAGAAGTGATTCTAAAAAATCTTAAGAAAATAAAGTAACATTTTTTGACCTAATAATAAATGCTTGATCCAATAAATGATATAAGATTAACATTATGGATTTGAATTCCCAGACAATACAAACGAGAGATTATTAGTTTTATTACTTAGTGTTCTCCTTTAAATTTTTCCGGGCTTTTATATCCTAAGCCACAACATTATTATATATTGTAATGTAATTGGGCAAGCAATTTTGTGAATCACTTTCTTGAAAAAAGAAACTTTGGAATAACCAATATAAAAATTACTCTGTGAATTTATTAGTCATATTATTTTATCGTAGTCGATAACAATAATTTAGAAGTTCCACGGCTGAAAAGTGGGAGAGGGAATACAAGATAACCATGAACAATAATTTTTCTTCTTTTCTATAAGCCCTTTTTGTGGAAATAATTTTTATACCCCTATTTTATATGTTGCTTGTCTTCTTCATCATTTTCTTTTTCTTTTTTTTAGTTTAAATATATTTTTAATCTCCATAAATATGAGTTATTTTGGTCTCTCTAAAATTCTTACTTTAATTTTTCTCTCTCTTAATTTTTTTTATTATTAGGTTTTTTATTTCTATCTTTTAGATATAGTGTTAAGTAATGATAATTATAAAGGCCGAGATAATATTAAAAAAATATTTATAATAACCAAAAACAAAATTTCTAATATTATTTGTAATGATTGAATGTATTTTTAAAGTATCTATGAAGAACCACAGAGACTATTAAAAAAAAAGAAAAAAAAGAGCAACTAAAATCAAAATAAAAATTTTAGAGGAATCAAAATTAAAATAAATTATATTTATAAGAATTAAAATATATTTAAACAAAAAAATTACAATATAATGAGTTTAATTTCTATATTTTGATAATATAAAATAATTTTATACTATTAATTATTAAAATTATAAGAAAGAATCAAATTATGATAAGTAATTATTATAATAAATAATTAGTAATTATTGATTATAATTTAATATTTTTTTATAATTCTATTAATTAATAATATAAAATTATTTTATACTGTCCATGTATAAAAATTAAACTTATATAACAATATGTTGATCCATTTAATTTTTTTTTTTAAACCGCTAAATTGTGGTATGCAGTTGCTCTCCGAGCACCAAAACATAATGAAGATTTACGTAAGTTGTATAACCGGGCACAGTGTCTTTTTTTTTTGTTTTTTTGGTCAAGGGGGCACAGTGTCTTAGTTGCCCTCTCAAGCTTTTTGGGACGCGGCTTCCAGGCACAACCACCTCCAATGTTTGGTCCAAATTGGGACACGTGGTTCGTCGAACCCTTCCTCCACGACCCAACAACAACAACAACAACAACAACAAACCCTTCCTCCAAGAACCGAAAGTTTGAAAAAACAAAAGATGCCACCGCCTCAATATGCTCAAGGAGTCAAGGACTACTATACTTAGGACTCAATTTAAGTGCCAGATGGCTACTCTGAACATGTAGAAACCTCTAAGAAACAACTCCATGACGTAAAATCTATTCGCCCTAAATCGAATGCTGATGAGCAGACATTGAACTCACATCAGTGTTTAAATTAGGGGTGACAAATTGAATCAATTAGATGATTTTTTTGGATCAAAATAGATGAATCAAAAATAAATTATTAATTCATTTAGGCTCGATTAAGGAATTGTTATAACCAGTTCAATCTATCTAAGATATATGGATAAATATCAAATTCACTCATTAATACTTTTAATAGACAGAATATAATGATATAGAGCTCGTTCATTTAAAACCATATTTGTTTAAATTATCTCACTCTTTCTTAAGTAAAATTCTAAAATAGAAGCCTCTAAACTCTGTTTTATTTAAATTGATTTCATTCTCTACCTCCAGACTTCTATCAACTATATGCTTCTAGATTAATCTTCCGTCCAAATGCGTTACATTCTTCACAGCTTTACTTCAATTTCATATATTTAAACTCCTTATGTATCCAAATACATTTCATTCTCTAAATCTTAGGAAAAGTACTACTCGTTTAACCATCCATTGTTTAAGGTTAACGCACTCTACCTAGTTTATTAATATAATTTAATAAATGTGATTGAATTTAGATATGGATGGATTGCATTGATGATGGTTTAATCAATCCAATTGCCACCACTATTTTAAACCAATAAATACAAACTTCAGGTGGTAACATATAAGACATATTCGACGAATACTTCAAACAAAATTTATAGAAAATTTCACGCAGCATAAGATATTTATTTTGCTCATTGTAATTTCCACGAAACTAATAATCCATTTGAATAAGTAAAGTTGGAGAGATAGAGTTAGGGTGGGATCATATATAGGTTGCGTTTGTTTGCTCTTTTGGCACAAAAAAGATTTTCAAAATTTTTCAAAAAAAAAAATTTTTGGGTGAGTTGGAAAAGAAACGAAGCATAAGCTATTTGTCTGTGATTATTAAAAAAAAAATTAGAAGCAGAAACTAATCAAATTTTTTGTTTTATTGGGAGGTAGATAGAGAGTTACTTCTGTAACACCCGTTTATAATAAAGCTAATAGCACAATTTTATATAGAAAATTTAGAGTTGGACATTAATATACATAAATACAGCACAAAGTTCAGAAGTAGAAGTAAAGTTCTACTTGCCATAAGCTAAATATTTTTAAACCTGATAATAAAACTACAATTTATTTAATTACAACTCCATATCTTTTTGGCAGCTGGAAAAGTCTACCTTCCTCTAAGGTGTTATTTGACTAATCTGAAATCATTAGAAATAGAGTGAGAATTGAAAATTCTTAGTAGATAATGATCAATTCTAAAGTATTTAGGCTATGATGGTTTCAACCATGTTTTAGCACAGAAATTCATATAGCTATAGTATCATAATCTCATCAGAGTACTTATAACCAAATCATACTTTATAATATTATGAGCAATAAATATTAAAAAGAACATATATGCTATGCAATCCATAAGGTGGCAAGCATTAATAGGATTATAATATTTTTACTTTAATTTCCACTTTCCTTTGTGTGCTTGTCTTACACACATTTGAAGGCCTTTTCTTAGGGAATTCTCATTCTCTCGTATTACTTTTAACATCGTGACGATAA
This sequence comes from Pterocarpus santalinus, assembly GCA_031439595.1. NCBI lineage: Eukaryota > Viridiplantae > Streptophyta > Magnoliopsida > Fabales > Fabaceae > Pterocarpus > Pterocarpus santalinus. Next base: position 27,419,174 of record CM062525.1, read on the forward strand.
AGCGCGACTTTTATGCCATTAACCAATGCAGGTAATATAAAGGATCTTACATCTTATCCCTTTACTTTCTTGACGGTTAGCGGCAAAATCTTAAATATCTTCTTTAAAATTTCTTACTTGCCATTATAAATTTGCAATAGATATAAAGATGCATAATCTTAAGAAATAGGTAAAACTTAAAAGAACTCAAATAACATAAACCATAATATAATTAAATCATCATAATAAATTAAATAACAAGGCATAAAATAAAACAAATAAAAGTGCACAAAATATAATTAAAGTTATAAATTGAAAATAAATAAAGTGCACAAGAATTAAAACAATAGCTATTATGGTATAAACAATATCTTAATAATAATAATAATAATAATAATAATAATAAGCAATTGTATAAAAGAACATCAATTAAATTAACTTGAAAGGATAAATAACATCAACACGAATGATAATGAATAATAAAATAAATTAACATTACAAATAAGTTGGAATGATAAATAAACAATTTTACCATGATAAATAATAAGTGTCAATAGAATAAAGGAAAAATAAATAAAATAACTTGGGATGATAAATAGAATAAATTGAAACAAGAGTAATATTGAGCAAAATAAAAGAACTTGGAACATAAAATAAATTACAGAAGTAAATAATACTAAGTAATGATGTAAAATAACATAACTTACAATAGAAAATATAGTCATGGTTTTACTTTACAAATAATTTCATTATCTACCTTCAAATAAGGTGCTCACAAACTTGCCAAATCTCTAGCTCTTATCTCTTCCTTCTCTGTCGACAAATGTATAACTCTTTCACTCTCCCACTTATGCTTCTCTGTCTCTCTTCTTCTATTTTTTACACTTTCAAAATCTCACTTGATCATTGTTCTCTCTTTTCTCTCTTTCTGGCAAGTTTCTATTTCTTTACCTCATATGTCTATGTATAGAGGTAGGAGGTTACCTTTTACGAAGGCTCATTTTTCTTAAGTTTTGCATTTGAGTCTGTAAGTTTCATCCGCAATCTATCAAAAGTCTGCATTGGGTGCAAATAATCTTACTTATGTAATGATTACTATCATTTTTTTCCTCATACATTTATTTCAATGCACATTTTTCCTACCTAAAACCAATTGACTATATCTCACATTACTGACATGAATGCTTCTAGTAACGTAAGTGCTTCTTCTATTATAATGATGTTATACGTATATATATATTAAGTGTTATTATTATTTTTATTGTTACTACTATTGTTATTTTATGAATATGTTCTAATAAAGATGCTTATTCACTATGAATATTATATTTGTTCTTTTCTCATATATCTTGAAATTATTGCTGCTACTCTTGCCAAAAAAAAATTTTTAATGCCTATGATGTAATTGCTTGGATCAATTAATTGTTGTCACAAAAATCAATTCAAACAAATTAACTAAAATAATTAGATAAGGTAGATTATTCTAGAAAATATTTAGTGAAAAAGGCGGATGTTACAATTCTCCCCTCCTTAACTCTACATAAGTTTTCTTGATTTCGTCTTTCAATTCCATGTTGCTTCTTTGTGTGACAATCCTTTCCAAACCATTTTCACTAAAGGAATTTCTTTTCCTCTTAAATATTTGACCAATCTATCTATGATTTATATTGGTTTAGTTTCAAAAAACAAATCGTCTCTTACTTGCATTGTTTCATATTCTATGATATGTAAAGGGTCAAAACAATATTTTCTAAGCTGAGAGACATGGAAGACATTATGAAGGTTTAAAATGTTAGGGGGAAGTGCAATTTGATATGCAACAGGGCCTACTCTTTTGAGAATTTGGAATGGTTCAATAAATTTTGGATTTAGCTTTTTGGATTTGACGGTTCTACCAATTCTAGTAGTAGGAATGACTCTGAGGAAAACATGGTCAAGTTCTTCAAATTCTAGAGGTTTCCTTCTGTGATTCGCATAACTTTTCTACCTACTCTGAGCAGTGAGTAATTTTTCACTAATGAATTTAATTTTCTCTATGGTCTATTGTACTAAATCAGGTCCTAGTAGACTTTCTCTCCTACTTCAGACCAACATAAGGGTGATCTACATTTTCTACTATATAGAGCTTCAAATAGTGCCATCCCTATGCTGAAATAGTGACTATTATTATAGGCAAACTCTATCAATGGTAGATAAGTATCCCAACCCCACTAAAGTTCTAAAACACAAGCCCTGAGCATGTCCTCTGAGGTCTAAATAGTCCTCTTTATTTGACCATCTGTCTGAGGGTGGTAAACTGTACTAAAATGAAGTTTAGTACCTAAAGCTTCTTGCAGAGCTATCCAAAACTTAGAGGTAAATCTAGAATCCCTATTTGAAACTATGCTTGTTGGTATCCTATGCAATCTTATAATTTCTTGAATGTGAACCTAAGCCAACTTATACAATGGGCAACTAATTCTTATTGGCAGGATATGGGTTGACTTGGTCAATCTACTAACTATCACCGATGCTGCATCATAAGTCCTAGGTAATCCTACTACAAGATCCATTGATATATTATCCTATTTTTATTAAGGAATATTTAAAGGTTGTAGGAGTCTTGTAGGTTTCTAGTGCTCTATCTTAACCTTCTAATAGGTAAGACATTTAGCTACAAAACTAACTATGTCTCGCTTCATCCCGTTCCATCAAAACAACTTTCTAAGGTCTTGATACATCTTGGTTGTACCAGGATGCATAGTAAACTTATTGCAATGTGCCTTAAATAAAATCTTATTTCTCAGTTATTCATTATTCGGCACACAAAGTCTTCTCTCATATGTCACTGCTCCTTTCTCATTAATTTGAAAATGCTCAATTTGTTCTGTTTGAAGCCTATTCTTCAGAGACTTCAGAAATTCGTCACTTTCTTGAGCTTGTCTTATTTGATTCCTCAAATCATATTCTATCCTAAGCTCACTAGCATATAGATAGTGAGATTTCAAGGACACCAAAATCTTCAAATCCCTAAATTCCTCCAATAACTTACACTCCTCTATCATAATAAAGGACATGTGTAGGGATTTTCTACTCAGTGCATTAGCAACCACATTAGCCTTGCCAGCATGATACTTCAACTCAAAATTATAGTTCTTCAAAAACTCCATCCATCTTCTTTGTCTCATATTCAATTCTTTTTGATTAAAAAGATATTTCGAACTCTTATGGTCACTATATATCTCAAACTTCACCCCATACAAATAGTGTCTCCAGATTTTTAAGACAAATACTACAGCGGCTAGCTCTAGGTTATGGGTTGGATAGTTTTCTTCATGAGACCTAAGTTGCCTAGATATATAAGCCATAACTCTTCCTTCTTGCATCAACACACAACCTAGTCCTTTCTTTGATACATCACAATAGACTACAAAATCTTTCCTAGGATCAGGAATTATTAAGACTGGGGTAGAGGTAAGTCTATTCTTTAACTCTTGAAAACTGGCTTCACGCATTGAATTCTATTCAAAAGACTGGTTCTTTCTAGTTAACCAAGTCAAAGGTAGAACTAGTTGAGAGAACCCTTTGATGAACCTCCTATATTAACCTACTAATCCCAAAAAACTTCTAACTTTAGTGACTGTCTTTGGTCTTTCCCAGTGAACTACAGCTTCAACTTTACTTGAATCCACCGTTACCCTTTCTTGAGTGATCACATAGCCTAAGAATCTTACCTCACTTAACCAAAACTCACATTTTGCTAACTTGGCATACAATTTCTTCTCCTTCAAGATTTGCAACACTACTCTAAGGTGTTGTTCATGCTCCTCCCTAGTCTTGGAATAGATGAGGATATCATCTATGAAGACTACTATAAACTAGTCAAGGTAAGGTCTAAAGACCTTATTCATGTAATCCATGAATATTGTAGGAGCATTGGTAAGTCCAAAAGGCATTACAAGATATTTATAATGCCCATATCTAGTTCTGAAGGCTGTCTTATGTATATCTTCTTGTTTCACTCTTATCTGATGGTATCCTGACCTCAAATCTATTTTGGAGAAGACTAAGGCTCCTAGTAACTAATCCAATAGGTCATCTATCCTAGAGAGTGGATATTTATTCTTGATTGTGACCTTATTCAACTGCCTGTAGTCTATAAATAACCTCATGCTCCCATCTTTTTTCTTGACTAAAAGAACAGGTGCACCCCAAGGAGACACACTTGGCCTAATAAATCCCTTAGTCAATAGTTCCTTAATCTGTTTCTTAAGTTCAGTTAACTCTAAAGGAGACATCCTATAAGGTGCAAAGGATAAAGGTCTTGTTCCTACTATGAGATCAATGGAAAACTCAACCTCTCTTTCAGGTGGTAGGTTCACTGTATCTTCGGGAAATACTTCTGGAAATTCTTTCACTATAGGTATGCTGTCTATTTCCTGCTCGACCTCTGAATTTAAAGAATAAAGCAAAAACGCTTGAGCTCCTTCTGAGAGGTACTTCTTTACTTAGGTAGCATTAATGAATAAGGAATCAGGAAACTTTTATTTATTGAGTGGATCATTAGGACGTCTTCTGGAGCAATCTAGGATGATGTCATTGCTAGATAACCAATCCATTCCAATTATGATATCAATACCAGTTAAAGGCAAACAAACAAGGTCAATAACAAATAATTTTCCTTCAACTAAAATAGGACAGTTCAAACAAGCTTGGGAAGTAGAAATTTTCCCCCCTGTGGGAGTAGAAACTAACAAATCAAAAGGTAAGGAAGATAAAGACAAGTTTAACATCTTCACACAGTCAATAGATATGAAGGAGTGCAGAGTCTTGAGTCAAACAATGCAATTAAGAGAGTCTTTTTAAGAAAACATGTACCTTTAATCATATTGGGAGACTGAGTTGCCTCTTCTCAACTCAGAGTGAATACTCTTCCTTTAGTTTGTGGTCTAGGCACAAGATTGTTCAGTAACTTTCCAATGTTGCAATGTTGGGCATAGTGTCTTGGCTTCCAACATCGATAGCACACGGTTTGGCCAAAAAGGCAAGGTTTGGAGCCATGTGATTTTTTGCACTTGTTGCATGAAGGTAAAGGTTCCCTAGCTGGCATCTGCTGTAACATCCGAAAATTTTTTTTTTACCGTTTTTAAACAAGTTGTTCGATTTTTATCAAATAATTGTAATTAATTAGAATTTGATTTAGTATTTACTTAAAACCAATTAAGTGTGATTTGGAAGGATTAGATAGGATGGAATTAGATTAAAAACATAGGGAGCCTCATAGAATTTTTCTAAAACTGATTTACCGATTTAAGGAAAATCGGTAAGACTTCGGTATTTTAAACTATCAGAACTGAACCAATAGAAATTATACTGTGAGAACCCTAGGATGGATGGCCAAGATTTAGCCAAAATATCCTTACAAGTCACGTCTCAATCAGCCATGAAGAAGGGCAGCCAAGCCAAGTTTGAAGGAGAGATAAAATCCACCAATCATATGATAGCTTCTTTCCAAAGTTTTTAAATTTTTCCCTTCTTACCCCTTGCAATTTTGGCCACTACATGTAGTTGACCCCTCTCCATTTCCTTTCTTCCTCATCTTATCTCATCTCATCTTATATCATCTTCATCTCCAACAAACCTTCAAGCCACATCAAGATTTCTTCAACTCAAAACACAAATCTAGCAAGAATCATACCTAGGAAAGGTAGGAATTCAATCTATCTTCTTGTTTTCTTTGAATTGGACTGATTGGGATTTTCTTTCCTCCATGATTCTGGTCTGATCTTAAGTAGAGATGAAAGATTAGGGTTGATTTTGTATGTATATGATCATTAGAATTAGAGTTGGAAGGGAAAAACTTAGAGATAGAAAGAATCAAGATGCTGTTGGGTGAAAACCCTACAGCGTTCGTACGTCTGTCTTGTATGGACAAAAATCTAGCCATCAAAACTTGATGAATCTATTTTTATGTGAAACTAGACATCTAGATATTTCCAACTGTTAAAATATAAGGCCATTTGATCAGTATTGAATTAGTTATGAATTTTTGAAGTTTGACCTAGAAATCTGGATTCTCATCTGGGCAGTATGAGTTAAGAAGAGTGTAACTCACTCGACATAACTCTAAATTGAGTGCAACAATGCTGTTTGAAAGTTAACATGTAAGAAAATATCCCATAAAAATTTCAGATTCAGATTTATTGCCATTTGTCCCTAGCAAATCAATGAATTTGCTTTAAGTTCAAACTGGACTAGAAGAGGGTAGTCTAGTAGGGTCAAATTACGGGACTTATATCTCAAGATATACTAATGCAAATGATATAAACTTCTTTCATTTGAAAGATTGTTTTGTTAGCTTTAATTTGATATAAATTTTGTATGATTTCACCCTAATTTCTATTTTTAGTGAATTTTCACTTATAAGGCTGCACTTTTGGCTAAGTACAAGGCAGTTTGAGGTAAAATACTGATAACTTGAGTTATACAAATCAAAATGAGATGGGACTAAAAAAGTTGGAAACTAGACACATAGAGCTATAACATATCCAAAATTCAAGTTTAAATAAGTTGAATAGGAGTAAAGATGGATTTTACAAAATTTGGGTAGAAGAGGGTAGAGTAAGCAGAAAACTCTGTTGATATTTCTATTGATTTTGATATACCATATGATTAATAATATTGCTGCAACTTGCTGTTTTACATTGAATTGCATACTTAATTGATTATACTGGTAGCCTGGCACTATTCATGGGAAAGCGGACTCGATCAGTTATGCTGCCAAAATTTCAGTAACGAATTCATTTGCCTTATGAAATAATTGTATGAATACATGATGTTCAAGTAAAATAATGTTAATTGTGCATGCAAATTACGAAAGATATAAAGGATTCCATGTTACTTGAGCCAGCCCTTGAATAAGTTTAAGGGAAATAGATCAGTGGGAAAGTCGGGGAAAGTAAACCCGGCAATCCTGTATAGGAACGAGCTTGGTCCTGAAAAGCTAACTATTACCCAGGAGTATATGGCCAATGAATTCTAGGGGACCAAAGATGGAAAATATAAGTTATAGAAGGCGAAAGCTCTCAAAGATAAGATGCATTTTCCATGTTTGTACATTTATAGGCACTGTATGATAATTCTTAATTGATTGTTATAGTTGCCTATTTATTTCTCATGATATGTTACTGTTTATTTATGGTCACTTTTAGTTATATTAGCATATCTGTTTAACTATATTTTTATTGCTCCAATCTAAAATTTAGTTTGTTTTAGTTTATGTTTTCTATAATAAGAATTTAAGTTGGGTACTATCATTATGTCATACTATTTAAAATTAAGGAAAAACCAAAATAATTGGGAATGACGGCGATGATAGATGTGTATATGAATAGGATTCCTACTGATAAATTCTTATTTCTTACCCTACTATATGTTTCTGCATCATTCTCAGATCATGGCGAATGCAACGACCGGCATCCTCTACATTGAGTTCCCCAAGCTGCATATCCGCCTGGACCCATTTTTTGACTCTATATATATAATCAGTAGATGTTAGTTACGTTTTTATTTCTTCTTTCATAGAGATTTTTCTGTCCCCCTAACTCACCCATTCTTTGACCCCATCGCACGTTATATTGCTATCTCGCTATATGTGGCACATCCCTTTCCACCTCCACACACAGTAATAGCAGCACCAGCAGCAGCATCAGCTCCCATGGCTTCGCCTGCTTCACCACCACAGCAGATCCACTCTATTTCACTGTCTGAGGAGGATCCATCTGAGGTGACGAGTTCATTTTCCTTGTCCTCTGCCCCAAGCATGGATTACACTCCAGATAACGCCAGTATGGCGAAAGGATTCCTTTCCTCGGGATCCATCTAGGGTGCCCATGAAGTGCTGTAGTAGGGAATGTATATAGTGATCCTCTTTTGGCATTATTGGGCTATAGGCAGTAGTTTAGCGTACAATATATGGGGATGGTTAGCACACAAAATGTCCCATGGGGACCAGTTAGGGTTCTGATTATAGAGACAGGTCGATTTTATTGTGTTATAGCCGCCTCACTTTTATACCCTGTACTGTTATATATATCCTTTTGGTAACTTGGGAAATGGAAATCTATGTACATATACATATATAGTAAAGTTAAATAGTTCTATCTATTCTGCATTTTTATTTATTTTATTTTATTTCTGTTACTACGATTATCCATTACTTATTTTCGCAACCAAACAGAAATTAATTAAGTGAACGATTAACTCTACATGGGTAATTAACATTGAATCAGAAAATGGAATTTAATTAGATTGCCACACGTAATAACTTATCAGGTAATATATTATAACTTAAGCACAGTATTTTTTTTCTGGTAAGGTGTTACATCTGCCAACCCTTCCCTGGGTTCTCTTTACTCTTAAAATTATTTTTTTTTTTTTTTGCTGTCACCCTTTTTCTTTTGAGAAAATTCTGTCTTTCTTTTTCAAACTCCATTTCCAGGAAACTTCTTTCTGCTATCCTATACTTATCACTAGAGTGGTAAAGTCCTTAATCTCTAGGGTGGGGATACCTTCTCCCTTATCTCAGGTCTTAACCCCCACTCAAATTTTGTAGCCTTCCAATGACCATTAAGGTTATTTTTTAGGTAAGAAGAGAATTTTGACAACTCATCAAACTTAGCTACATACTAACTTATAGTTATACTACCCTACTTCGATTGTATGAATTTAGCTTCTTTTTCATTCTTAACACTATCAGGAAAGTATTTGTCAAAGAAAGTAGTTAAGAATACTTCCCAAATAATTTCAGTCCCACTAGATTCTAACAGGCTTTTGGCACCTTTCCACCAGTGTTCTACCTCTCCTTCTAGTATATAGGTGGCAAAAATCACCTTTTGTGAATATGTAGATCCCATAACTATAAAAATTTTCTCTAATTGCATAACCCATTTTTCAACTAAGACTGGATTGTAATCCCCATAGAATAAGGGTGGTGTAACCTTCCTAAATTCAGAGAGTCCTTGGTAACAGGGATTGACTATAAGGGCTTCTCTTACTGAGTTCCCGTTCTCTTCATCATGGTTATTGTGGTTCCTATCTTGAGTCTCTTACATGCATTACAGAACTATTTTGTTTGATTCTTCCTGGGCCATGACAGCTTCAACCAGACCCTTAATAACTCCCATGATCCCTGATAGAGTATCATTTGGTGTACTCTGCACTTCTGGGATCCCTTGTCCTTTTAATGCCATATAATCCTACAAGTATATAAACAAGCCAATATTGAGTTGATTAGGCTCAATATTGTATCATAAGTGCATTAAGAATACTACACGGCATGTAGAGAAAATTTTGAAGCCATCATGCAGATAATAGAGACTCACCTAACACCTATTCATGCCTAGAACGAGGCTTTGATACAAAAAATGTAACACTCGTTCATAATAAAGCTAATGGCACAACTTTACATAAAAAGTTCGGAATTGGACATTAATATAAATAGATATAGCACAGAGTTCAGGAGCAAAAGTAAAGTTCTGCTTGGCATAAGTTAAACATTTTTAAGCCCGATAATAAAACTACAATTTATTTAATTACAACTCCATATATTTTTGGTAGCTGGAAGAGTCCATATTCCTTTAGGGTGTTACTTGACTAATCTGAAACCACCAAAAATAGAGTGAGAATTGAAAATTCTTAGTAGACAATGATCAGTTCTAAAGTATTTGAGCTATAATGGTTCCAGCCTTGTCTTGGCGCTGAAATTCACACGGCTACAATATCATAATCTCATCACAGTACTTATAACCAAATCATACTTTATAACATTATGAGCAGTAAATGCTAAAAAAAAACATATATGCTATGCAACCCATAATGTGGCAAACATTAATAGAGTTATAATATTTTTATTTTAATTTCCACTTTCCTTTGTCTGCTTGTCTCATACATATTCAAAGGCCTTCTCTTAGGGAATTCCCATTCTCTGGCATTATTTTTAACATCATGATGACAAACTGAGACTTTTACGCCACACTAACCAAGGCAAGTAACATAAACGATCTTACATCTTATCTCTCTGCCTTCTTGGTGGTTAGCGGCAAAATCTTAAATATCTTCTTTAAAATTCCTTACTTGCCATTATAAATTTGCAATAAATATAAAGATGCATAATCTTAAGAAATAGGTAGAACTTAAAAGAACTCAAATAACATAAAACATAATATAATTAAATTCATCATAATAAATTAAATAACAAGGTATAAAATAAAACAAATAAAAGTGCACAAAATATAATTAAAGTTATAAACTGAAAATAAAAAAAAGTGCACAAGAATTAAAACAATAGCTATTATGGTATAAACAATATCTTAATAATAATAACAATAAGCAATAGTATAAAAGAACATCAATTAAATTAACTTGAAAGAATAAATAAAATCAACACGAATGATAATAAATAATAATATAAATTAACATTACAAATAACTTGGAATGATAAATAAACTATTTTACCATAATAAATAATAAGTGGCAATAATATAAAGGAATAGTAAATAAAATAACTTGGGATGATAAATAGAATAAATTGAAACAAGAGTAATATTGAGCAAATTAAAAGAACTTGGAACATAAAATAAATTGTAATAGTAAATAATACTGAGTAATAATATAAAATAATATAACTTGCAACAGTAAATATAGCCCTGGTTTTACTTCACAAATAATTTCATTATCTACCTCTAAATAGAGTGTTTACAAACTCCTTGCCAAATCTCTAGTTCTTATCTCTTCCTTCTTTGTTATTCACTCTTCTTTATGACAAATGTATAACTCTTTCACTCTCCCACTTATGCTTCTCTATCTCTCTTCTTCTATTTTTTACACTATCAAAATCTCAATTAATCGTTGCTCTCTCTTTTCTCTCTTTTTGGCAAGTTTCTATTTCTTTACCTCATATGTCTATATATAGAGGTAGGAGGTTAACTTTTATGAAGGCTCATTTTTCTTGAGTTTTGCATTTGAGTTTGTAAGTTTTATCCGCAATCTATCAAAAGTCTACATTGGGTGCAAATAATCTTACTTATGTAATGATTACTATCATTTTTTTCTTCAGACATTTATTTCAGTGCACATTTTTCCTACCTAAAACCAATTGACCATGTCTCACATTACTAACATGAATGCTTCTAGTAATGTGAGTGCTTCTTCTATTATAATGATATTATACTTCTTATATGCATACATACATACATACATACATACATACATATATATATATATATATATATATATATATATATATATATATATATATATTAGGTGTTATTATTATTTTTATTGTTGCTACTATTGTTATGTTATGAACCTATTCTAATAAATATGCTTATTTGCTATGAATATTATATTTGTTCTTTTCTCATATATCTTGAAATTATTGCTGCTAATCTTACAAAAGGAAAAAAATTTAATACATATGATGTAATTGCTTGGACCAATTAATTGTTGTCTCAAAAATCAATTCAAACAAATTAACTAAAATATTTCAATAAGATAGTTTATTCTACAAAATATTTTGTAAAAAAGGTGGATGTTACAACTTCTCCAAGAAAAAGAAGTAATAGAAACGAGAGAATGTGCTTCTAGAATTTAATAACCACTTTCTTCCTACTCAAATATGATTTTATCTTTAGTATTTTTAAAAAACACTTCCTCCCTTCGCACTCTCATTCTCACTTCGTCTCTATCCTTAGTTATAATTTTATTAAAAAAAAAGTACTTCTATATTTATCACATCCAAATAATTTAGCAACCTCTAAATTTGAGAAAAAGTACTTTTTTTTTGTATCAAAATCTTATGTCGATACCACTATCTGTTGACACGATTCAAGGGTGCAATGTGACTAGTAAAAGGGGGATAAGGATGGAGCATGTGGTCGAACTACTAAGAAAAAAAATGCATCGAGGATGGGTCACTTGGAGATTTATGGAGTGAATTGGGGGTTTAAACGCATGGTTATCATGTCGCGACGATTTTATCGAAAATGTGATTAAGGGAAGTGGCATGATATGTGATCCTTGTCACAATGGCTCATGGCTGAAACATCCATTATCTTTTAAGGCACTTAGAGAAATCTTGGTTTGGATAATTGTGATTGGGTCGAAAATATACATTGAAGCCGCTTTGTCAATAGTTAAGGGTGCAGTTTCTTCAAAGAACAAGTGCAAGATCAACAAAGACACATGACATTGGTTACAAAATGAAAAGTCACAAAGATAACTATCGAAGACACGTGGCTTCTCAAGGTGAATAACCATTGAGGACATGTGTTTGATACTCATAGGACCTAGTCACCTGTATATAGGAGTTTGATAAATGTAACAACAGTTGGAATTTTTACTCATAAATACTTACAACTCTTCTAAAGTCTCCATGATGAGCAAAAGTCCCAAGTTCACTTAGTAATTCTTTATTTTTTCTTCATTTTATTTCATAGGATTAGTTCTTTATTCGTACATTTCCAGTGTACTTTCGATTATATTAAAATAAAATTGTGTTGTCCATTTCAAATATATACTTGAGCATTGGTTATTTGGTGTTTGTTTCGACACACTCTTTGCCATAAGAACTAACTAAGAGGAGTCACTTACATTCCCCGAATTGGGATTGAGAAGTAAGAATCTGTCAATTTTTCTTTGTTTGCTAGACAAAAAATCACAAAAAATATTTATATAATTACATCCAAATGCAAAAGTAACTTTCTACTTCTACTTTTATTTCTGAATATGTACTTCTCCCAGAATCTTAATCGAATGGGCCATCACTGTATTGCTTTTTATCTTGTAATTGCTACATTTTATTTCTATTTGCTCCTCACTTGTTTGTGAGTTGAGCCACCATCAATTTATCGAAACAAATAATGAAAGTAATTATTCCATAAAAAATAACATAACACATAGAAGGTGATATAAAAACTAGTTAACAAATTGTCATAAAGGCCGAACTTTGACTATTTCATGGAACGACCGTCCAAAAACAACCTAGGTTAATGTGGTTGGAGCAAATTGCATGACGAAAGAAGCTTGTTTGAGAATACTTTAATCAGTATGAATTGATAGTAGGGATGGCACTCATGGGAGGCAAGGGTAGAGACTGCCTCCTTACTCTCCGTTTCCACCCCTTGATTCACTTTCATCCCTATCCTTGATCTTCGCTGTGAGGTATCTTTTACACTAGTCCTTGTTCCTGCCTCTTCACACATATATTTATTATCAAGATTATGAAAATAGTTTGGAGGTTGAAAATTCAGTCTTTACTTCATTTTTCTTAAGATATAATAATTTTTATACTTTTAACGAGGGTGAAATGTTACTCTTATGTATCTATTAGCACTTCTATCTAATTGTTTTTTAATTTCTCTAAAATACTTTTCTTTATTCATTAATTAAACTAATTATTTAAAATTATTTTTACTATAGCTCCTAATTTTTTTAAAAAAATTCTTACAAAATCTTTTAATTTTTAATTATCAATCTTGATTTTTAAATTTACGTATTCAATATAAATTTAAATTTTAAGTATCAAGTTGATGTGATTTCAAGTCTTTTAAAGAAACTTAAAAAATATAATAAATTCATGTGTTAAGGCTATTAAAAACTATTCTTTTAAAATGTTAATAAAAGTTTATCACATTTGTGAAGTAGAAAAATATTATATCTTAAAAAATATGCGAAGTAAGGATTGAATTCAGCTTCCAAATCATTTTTGTTATTATGATAATAAATATTGTCAAAATTATTTTATTTATTTGATGATCAATTTATCTATTAAGTTATTAAACAATATTCTTTTAAATTCAAAATTTGATATGTTGATAAAAATTAATCAAATTTTATTTTAATATATTTCTTTGCATAACATATTACGGCATAAAAGTTTAAAAAAATTCATATTTTTAAAAAAATGTAAATTAAATATTGAATTTTGTCCTCAAACTATTTTGATTACCATGATAATAAATATAAGTCATATGTAAATTATTTTAGTTAATTTTTTGTTACTCTAAATTTAATCTAATGCATTTTATTTAAAAAAAATCTCATTTTTAGAAGAGCAAGGCTAACAAGTATGAAAGATTTCGGTATAATTATTATGAATAGACAAATGACTAAACATGTTTTGTACAATTAATCAAGAGTGAGTTTGAAATGACGATCAAATGACAAATATTAATCGCCAAATAATTTGTTAAATTTCATGTCATATATCATTTCACTTAATTAGTTCATTTTGTGAGCTTCAACCCTTTACATAAGCCACTAGGTGGTTTTTGGGTATATCCTTAATGATTTTAATGAATAACAAACCAAATCTTATGAAATCTTTTGTAAGAACTAATGGTTTGTGCATGTGTTTTTATCTTAGATAATATAGATCACTCTAAATGCAAATTAAGAGAATTGGATCACATAATAATTTATTTCAAACAGATTCTATAAGTATCCTTCTTATTTTAAACAAATTTGAAAGGAAACATCACTTCATGAAAGAATTTGTTCTCTCAATGATCTTATATCTCATAGAAAGTTGTTTAGAAGCATTAGAAGGATGTACATATGTCATCAGAAGGCTATCAAGTCATTAGAAGGCACACAAGCGGTTCAAAAAAATGTTTGGTCCAGAAAACTTGACCAAAAGGCTCTCATTCAAGATGTTGTTCTAAGTAAAGAAGACATTATTCAGATTTTGCCTTTGTACATTCAAAGATATTTTCTAAAGGTCAAAAAGTGACAAGATAGATTTCCAAAAGGTGCACTGACACATTACAAAGCTTGTTGACTTAGAATGGCTAGTTTCTTCTTTGGTGTTGTACTTGCTTGCTAAGAAAGAAAGCCCTTAACTTCTCTCTTCAGTCTAAGACCAACAGATCTAAAAGTTTAAGGCTTAAAATGTAACACCCTTGGTGTAATTTCAAAATTTTCTGTGTTAATCGTGTTTGATCGATGTGCTTAATTTGTTTATGATGATCTTAGGTGTTGGATATCTTTTGGAATCAAGGAACTATGTTTTGGGATGTTGTAATCGATTACCGTGAGGTTGGTAATCGATTACAGGGCTCTCTGTATGTCCTTGGGTTAAAAATTTGCACTCCGTAATCGATTACCAAATTTGGTAATCGATTACCAGTTCTGGGTTTGTGGTAATCGATTACCAACCTTTGGTAATCGATTACCAACATTTGCTCATGGTAATCGATTGCGTAATGGTAATCGATTACCAGTTCATCGTGGTAATCGATTACCAGACCATGGTAATCGATTACCACAGGCCAATATATATACGGAGACGCGTCCCACACCCTCATTTTGTCGATTTATCTTCTCTCTCTAACCCCAAACTCTCTCCCTTCTCTCTAGAACTCATCCTCCTACCATCCTATACCTCTATCAACTTCATTTCATCATTTTCCTAATTAAATCAACAACAACAACACCATACTCATTCCATTAAACACAATCAACCATCTATACAAATTTCTCCTCCTTCTTCATTCTTGCTTTAGAGGATTTGAAGTGGTGAGCACACCTTTGTTCTCCTTCTCATTCCAATTCTGGAGGTAAGTCTCATACATTGTTCTTTCCTTCTTCCAAGCAGTTCCAATTCCTTTTATCTCAGTTGAATTCTTGGAACCCTAGGATTTTAGGACTAGAGAATTTATGGTATGGAGAGTGTTAATGATCCTAGTGTTATGTTGTAATGCTAGATATTCCCAAGGAAACTTCTCTCCACTCTTGTGAATCCGGAGATTTAAGGTCTTCCTGTGGAGGTGATCTGTGAGTAGACGGAATGCTTTTGACTTATTCTTTTAAATTTCAATTGTTTATTTACCTTGAGAAAAGCTACTCATGAGTTAATGATGAACTAATTTGAATATGTTATGAGAATTGTGTTTTATGAACTTGAAAGAATAGGAAAATCTATAACAGATCTGTTTGCTAACTGGCGATGAAGCGTTAGCCTTGGTGCACCTTGGACTATGATATTACATGGCCACCCAAGGGGGTGGTGCGTGACGGATATTTCACGACCATACGTGTAGTGTGGTGCGTGCTTGTACTTCACGGCCTCTCAATAAGGAGGGGTGCGTGCCTGATTTCGGGATTCACACGAAGGAGCGGCCACCCAAGTGTGAATCCTACCTGTTTATCCTGTTAGATGTTTCCACTGTTTTCTTTATCTGGATGAAATCATTTGTGCTCATATATATATACATGCATTGACTCATGAGTTTCAAAAGTATCCTGTCTCTCATTTGAAGTTTCTCAAACTCACCCGTGGTTGTTACATTTCTTTTGAATCTGAGGTCAGACTTGGGAGCCGATCCCCCTGCTCAGCATCATTAGATTCCTCTCGGGGTGAGCCCTATATAGTAAGGGCCTAGAATTGTATTTTGTTTCAATTGTAATCCTGGTAGTAGCTCCGTAGTACTACAGGCAGGGTCCGACCCTTACTAATATGTTAAATTATGTTTAGAGGTTGATTAAACCAGTGGATTGTTTATCGTATGTATACCTGATGACTAGTTTAGGTTGGATTTGATTATGAACTGGAATTGGATATGTAAAGGTGACTTGGATTATGAACTCTGATTTTATATGTGTTGTGTGCTGAGGGGTGCATTCTAAGAATGCTTGGATCCCCGATGAAATGTGTGTGATTGTTAAATTGCAGGATAAGTACTCATATTTGGGAAATATCCTAAATATAGAGGAAACTCTGTCAAAAATTTTGTGGAATTGTGATGTGTGAGGCTTGCTAGGGAGCGTGCTCTCTAAGTGCCGGTCACGGCCTGGATTGGGTCGTGACATAAAACCTGAAGTCACAATGGCTATATTTTGAAGCCTACATAAGTCTTGAAGATGAAGATGAGGATGTTGGAATTCTGTTGATTGAAAATCATAAAAAGCTTTCATCTTTCTCAAGCTTCTCAAGAGAAAAATCTTCTCAAAGCTTTGTAATAGCAAATATCCTCTTAGTGAGATTTGTGAGAAGTCACACCACATTGTACTTATTTGAGCTATTGATTCGAGTGCCAAACTCAATCCAATTACAAACTAAATCACAAAAACTATAATGTAGTGTGCAATCTGAATTGCTCCCTAAGATGCCAATGCTATTTGATCACAAATGCAAGGAGTTGTTTTCATCAAACAAAGTGCGTGCAAACTATAATTGAAATTGTAATTAAAGGAGTCAAAACAAACTGAATTGAAACACTAATTCAAGGATCAAGAAGGAGCAGTTGCATACTCTATCATAGAATTCTAAATATGATTCACCAAACCAAATTAGTGGCTAAACATGAATTCAAATGAAATCTCAATTCGAATCCATCATTCGACATAAAGACCTTAATGCATTCAATCAACACACAATCAATCAAGTTTTGAAACCTCAAAAATTGAGTTGATCTATATTGACTTCAACACCAACGTAGTTAGCCTTAGATTCAAACCTAAAACCTAATCTCTACTCATTAAACAATTGCATCACATTAATCAACCAAATAACATGTAAGCAATCATATCATTAATCACAATTCCGAATTGAAAACCTTCAAATATGAAAATGGATCAAGAAAAGAGAAAGAGAGTAGAAAACTGATCTAGAATTTTGAATTTTGGGATCACCAATCCTAAAGAACATCAATGATAACCTGATTCCTTAAATTAGTTGCAGATCTGCTCCTCCATGAATGGAGGAAAGTGAAAATCTATAGAAGAGATAAAGAGAGAGAGTACGTAGAGAAAGGGAGAGAATAGATGGAAAAGGAGAGAAAACATAAAGAGCAAGAAAGTGTTTTTTTTCTAAATCCAAAAATAATTCAAATGCCAAAAATTCTGTTCAAATTTAGTTCCCTCCTATTTATAGCTACAATTAACTCACTAATCTAACATTATATTAATCTCTTTTCTCTAAGCTTTATTTGGACACCTAATTTGCACTAATTTGAGTTTTGTTGAGGAAAATAAGCCCAAAACATTCAATTGATCTCTATGGACCTATTTGTGAACTTTCACTGCATCTTTGACCATTAAGAAGCCTCTATTTGGCTAAGTGCTCTGAAGATCAGATGTAGCCTTGGGTGTCAGCTTTCAAATAGCACTGGAATGGGCTCAATTAAGCTCCTATGGGCTGAATGATGGCCCAAATATTACACATTACCCATGAACCATGACTACACACTTTGACTTCACTTCTAGGTTCAAATTTAGATTGGCCTTTGACGACTTAATAAAAGTTGTAGGCCTAGCTCTTAACTTTCTTACAAATAAAAAATCATAGTGTAATGAGGTCTAGAGCTCAAATTATGGTCAAAATACAAAATAGTGTCAGAATGAGCATAATACCGGAAAAATTGAATCAAGACTCAACCAAAACCCAAACAACAAATATGATCCAAATCAATTCAATTAAGTGCAAAAGAGGGTTAGTGCACTAAATATGAGGGAAATATATATATATATATATATATATATATATATATATATATATATATATATATATATATATATCCAATTCATCAACCATACACCTTGAGTGTTAGAGTGCAAATGTTATTAAACACAAACCTTTATCTCAAAACATTGTAACTTGACCTGATAGTGGTCTTTTTTAGCTTGGAGAGTCTAGGAGAATACTACTCTATTAATTAGATTGGAAAAGCTTGCACAAGCATGCTCGTTGGCATAAAGTCTCAACTCATTTGTTGAGGATTGAATATGGGCATGTGGTTTGACTGAACAGGATAAACCTTCTTGAGTGCTTTTTTTATTTCTGTCTTTTACGTACAACTTTTATACCTTCTTTTATAAGTTTTAAGTGCCTATCATTCTTTTCTGTCCAAAAAGTTTCTTGTAAACTTTATCTTTCATTTCTAACCTTGAACTCTTTTGCAGTCCAAGTCTCAAGACCTAAGAAAGTTTGTTTAAATTTTTCAAGAAATAAAAGTTTTAGGGAAAAAAAAAAAGAAGCACGATTCAACCCCCTTCTTGTGTTATGTCCACCTTCAATTAGCATTATAGCTCGGCATCTAGGGTTAAGCTTCCTAATGGTTGTAAAGGAAAAGATCCTAAAACATGTCATAACAGATCTCATACATTGTTAAAGGACATTCCAGTAATCATCCTCCATATTCCAGTGGAGAAGACTATCTATATTGGAAGGATAGAATGAGACTCTTTATTGAATCCATAAGTCTGACATGTAGGAAATCATTCAAAATGGAGACTATGCCCCAACTATTGAGCAACTTGTGCATCATGTAGTTGCTAATCTAGATCAGCCTCCTTCAGTGGTGATCAAAGAAATCCCTAGACATCAGTGGATTGATCAACATAAGTTTAAAGTTTAGATATATGCCAAGGTAAAATATCTTCTCACTTGTGCTCTAAGCATGAGTGAGTATGATAAGATCTTCTCCTATGATCAGCCATGGAGATATATGACAGACTTCAAACTCTTCATGATGGAACTGATTAAGTTAAAGAAACCAAAATCAGCATGTTTGTTTATCAATATGAAATGTTCAAAATGTTAGAACATGAAAATATTGATGGCATGAAAACAAGATTTATACACATCATAAATCAATTGAACGAATTAGCAAAGAGATATACCAATGCTGAGATGGTTAGAAAGATCCTTATAAGCCTATCCAAGACTTGGCATGTAACTTCCCGAAGAATAGTGCGTCTGACTAGCACTGTGAACTGATTTATTATGATGTATTAGAGATATACAAATAGTCAGTATCAAAATGTGAATGTTAGGGTTAGATAACATTAAGCTTCTTTTGTAGAGACATTACATGTAGACAAATAACAATGTTTTGCTAGTTTGAAGAAAATCGGTTTAATTGTGGTATCTTGTAATGTAAGAACCGAATTGATAGAAATATATACTATAAGATAACATAAGTAACAGTTAAAAACCCTGGAATATATGGCTGACAATTAGCCACCTAACCTATGCTTGTTGGCCAAATAATGACCACACATTTGAAAACTAAACAAAAATCCAACACCATTTGAAATCCACCAATCATGCAATTTTTCAGGTCTTCCAACTTAGGACTTATGGAACAAAATTTTCCTTCCTAGCCCCTTAAACCTTCAAGCTCCTTTTCTTTCTTCAACTTCATTTCTTTCTTGCACCTCTCCATCTCCACCCAAAGTTCCAAGTGAATCTTGCCTTCTTTTACTCAAAACTTTCACTACATCCTTGTGTTTCCTCAAGAACACTAGATATAACCTCACAATCTTCCTTCCTTTGGATCATTTAGCTTTAGCCACTAAAGAGATAAGGAGGATTCATCACCTTCTTGAAGTCATAGTGACGGGGAACTACCAAGAAAGCTCAAATTTAGAAGCTACAAGTTGGATTTGAGGTAGGAATTTAGATTAATGGATTTCTAGGGTTTACATGGTCACTAGAGTTTCTTATACAATCCTTTATTTGACATTTTTTTTAATGATAATATGACTTGTTTTAAGTAATTTAAAATAGAAATCATTGGTTTGGGGTTAAAGATTTGATCAAAAGACCAAAAAAAAAAAAACATAAACAAAAATGTTGTGAGAAAACCCTAAAGGGACCATTCATACAGTGAATGGTATTTCTCCACCTATAGGTATCAAATTTGAGTGAAACCAATTTTATATGAAACTAGACTTTAAGAGAAATCTAACCATATAAATTAGTGGTCCATCGGATTTAAAATGAAATTGTTACAAATTTTTGAAGTAGACTATTGAATTTCACTCACTATCTTGACTTATGTGTGTTGTGAGAGGCATACCTTGCCCTATATAACTTCAAATTGAGTAAATTAATTTTTTAAGGAAGCTAACACATAGAGAACCATGCCATAAAATTTTCATTTAAATCATAAGTGCATTGCTTCCAATAATTCCCCAAATTTACCCTATTCTCTGATTGGATTGAAATAGGGTAGCCTACTTGAAGAGCTCATAATTTGAGCTCTACCTACCCAATTAAGATGAAAATTCTTCAGATTGAAAGATAATCTAATTAGCTACAATTTGGTATAAAATTCAGATAAAAATGATAAAATATGAAATTTTAATGATTTTCTAAGTTTAGGTGTGTGAAACTATCTTGAAATATGACAGCCTTGAGTAAAACTTTAATAACTCAATTTATACATATCAAAACTTAATCAAACTAAAGATATTTAAAAGAAGAGTAATAACGCTCCAAGATATTCAATTTTTAGATTAAAATAAATTAAAATGAAATTTTCGTGCAATTTACAAGGATGACAGAATTGAAGGAATTAAGATGAATTGATAACTTTAAGGGTTATGAACCCTATAAGTCATAAAGAGCCAATAAATGAACTTTTGATGTAATTCTTTGTTATAATGATGTGATATTGATGTATGGACATTATGATTCTGCTCATTGTAATTGGCTGGCTGAAATGATATTATCTATATATAAGAAAGTCTCCTATTTCAACTGAAATGCTACCGGATTTCTAGCAGAAATATATGAATTATATATCATGTTTATACATCTTCAAGCATGTGCATCCATGAATATATGATCCAAGACATAATTATGATTCCATATTACTTAGGCCAATCCCGAAATGAATTAAGGGGAATATATTTGGTGGGGAAGTTAGGGAAAGTAAACCCGACAATCTTATATGAGAATGAACTCAGTCCTAGAAAGTAGACTATTACCCAGGAGTTATATGGCCAAAATACTCCTAGGGGACCAAATATGGAAAAAGATGATGAAAGTTAAGAAAACTAAAATCAAGAGCACTTGCTTAAAGAGTCCAAATGGCATTTATATATGCATATTTTTCAATTGTTCTTTAACTTGATATGTTTATGATTATATTCTTTCTCTGCTTGCTAAGTGTATGAATAAAATGAACTCTACTTGAAATGATATGGCTTCAAACTATAAAATTGGAATGTATGCTTTATTGATTATATTATTCATATTTTTTTGAAATAAATCGAAATAGTTGAGAATGATTATGATGTCACTGTATATTAGTCTAGGAAATCCTACTGAGAATTTTCAAATTCTCATCCTATTTATCCGTGTCATTCTCAAATGGTAGTGATGGCAGCGATGGCACTCCTCGCCGAGGTACCTAAATGCAGTGGTGTTACAACCGTACCTTTGACTCCTTACTTCTGACAATGATTTCTCGTGCATGTTTGTACATATTTCTTGAACATGTTTTTGTTGTTCCCGTCTTGAGTCCGATTTCAACCCTTAGCCTCTGTTTGATGGAACCCTGCTATATGAGACTTTTCTTCTTGCTATACCGCCTCAGCCCTCTCTTCTAGCTTTGTAGAAGATTGATGCCTTAGAGGTGAACATTTCAGTCTCCTCCTCTTTCCATGTTCTTGGAAGCGACGGTGGTCCACTTGGTGGTCTTGAGTCTGCAAATCTTATGGAGAGTAGGCTCCTTCCTATGGCACCTATTTAGGGGAGTTTGACAAACCTTTTTAGAGTGTAGTACTAGTTGTATAGAGTGGTCCTCTTTTGGGTATCTTTTTATAAGAGTTGGGCCATAGACTTAGTTTCTGTTTCTTTTTGGGTCTTTATGTATCCATGCTGACTCTCTTAGGCTTGGTGCTAAAGGAACATGTACTGAGACATATACATATATTTGGTGAATGTTATATAATTATTTGCTGTAAATTTTATTTCTGCACTTTTAGTCCATCAAACCTAAGGAAATGAAGTAGTACCTAGACAATGGCTATTCCAGACATATGATTGGAAATAGATCTTGGTTCAAAAACCTCAAACCTAAGGATGGAGGAGTTATAAAATTTGCTAATGGAATCAAGCCTAAGATCATTGGTATAGGCAATGTTGATAGAAAAAAAACTCTGACTTGATTACTGATATTATGTTAGTGGAAAGATCGACTCATAACCTTTTGAGCATTAGTCAGTTTTGTAACCAAGGCCACAAGGTTGTGTTTGAACCTTCTAGATGCATCATAAAAGACTCCACCTCAGATAAAATCATTTTTACTGCTAAAAGGCATGATAATACTTAAATATTATATCTAGATGACCTTTTAGATTGTAATGTAAAATGCTTAGCATTTTTTGTAGATAAAAAGTGGATGTGACATAAGAAACTTGGTCATGCTTACATGAGATTGATGTTTGAGATCTCACAAAAGGAGCTTATTAAAGGTTTGTCCAAGATCAATTTTGATAATGACTTAACTTGTGAGTTCTACCAAAAGGGTAAACAGACCAAAAGTTTTTTTGCACAGTAAAAATGTACTACAAGACCATTTAAGCTTTTATATCTTGATCTTTTTGGACCACCTAGATCTGCCAGTTTGGGTGGCAAGAAATACAGTTTGGTCATTGTGGATAACTTTTCAAGATTTACATAGGTTATATTCGTAGTCCATAAAGATGAAGCTTGTCAGGCCTTTAAAGTGTTTTTTAAAAAGGTTCAAAATAAAAAGGTGGGAAATTGCGAATTTCCATAGTAGCCATAACACTCTTAATTTCAGACCTTAATCCATATTCAAATTTTACTACTTTCCAAGCCTCATTAGGATTATACTTCAGATAGGATAAGAACTTAGAAAACTCTTCAAACTTGGACACATATTGCCTAACAGTCATGTTTCCTTGCTTCAGCTATAGGAACTTTATCTTTTTTTTATTCTTGACACTCATAGGGAAATACTTTTCCAGGAAAGTAATCTTGAAGAGTTCCTAGGTGAGTGGAGTTCCTTGTACCTCTAATAGGGCCTTAGTCCCCTTCTACCAGTATTCTGCCTCTCCAACTAGCATATAGGTGGTATAAATTACCTTTTGCTCATTAGTGCATGCCATTGCCTCAAAAATTTTCTCCATCTGCATGAGCCACTATTTTGCCACAGTTGGGTTGAAATCTACTTTGAAAGGTATGGGTTGCATCTTCATAAACTTAGATAATCCATTAAACTAGGGATTTAGACATAGAACATCTCCATTTATTGCTCCATTACCATACTATTCCCATTCTGCTCATTGTTTTCTCTATGTTGCAGAACATCCTATTAGTAAGAGTAACTTGCTCTCTAATGGTTGCAACCATATTCTCCAAGGCATACCAACCTTTGTCTCCATTATTAGGAGTGGTAGATCTCCATCTAGGTGGTATGTTGTTTATGCCTGCATAGTCATATATTGAGGTGACTAGGCTCAATACTCCTACCTAGTAGCTAGAAACATATAACACACACAAATAGAGATGCACAAAAATGACTTGCTTAAATTCTACCTATTGTGAGTTGCCTTTAAGGTAATTGGGCTATGATACCACAATGTAACACCCTACTAACTAATTATTATCCTATCATTTATATTATTCTGATAATAAGTAATTAGTAGAATATTACAAACTTTTCATCCTTAATTTCTGAGGGTAAATTTTTTTCGCCGATTGCAGTTACCCATTTTAACTTATTTTACTTCTTTTACATGGCGGAAGTTTTTCTATGGCATACCAGTGGGCATATCCTACAGACAAGACAACTCATAGCATATAAAAAACATACTTTATCATTCAGGCTACTAAAATATAATAGGGAGTACGTAACACAGGTTCAAATACTAGTAACTCTATCAAGTACATCTCAAACTAGCAATTATAGTCAAGTCCAAAGCTATTTTCTGTCACGACTCAACCCGGGCCGTGACCGACGCATAGGGGAAAAGTCCCCTAGCAAGCCTACACTAAGCAAATTTTCATAAAAATTTGGGTAGAGTCTTCTCTGTATTCAGAACTATTCCCCAAATACAGA
Source organism: Pterocarpus santalinus (assembly GCA_031439595.1). Classification (NCBI taxonomy): domain Eukaryota; kingdom Viridiplantae; phylum Streptophyta; class Magnoliopsida; order Fabales; family Fabaceae; genus Pterocarpus; species Pterocarpus santalinus. The sequence continues at coordinate 27,444,010 of CM062525.1, forward strand.
TCCTCTCCCTGCACAACAACAGCACTTGGGGATTCAAGTATTCTCAAAATGCTCCCCACAGCATACAGTATAAAAGTAGAATATATAATTACATTTATTCATCTAAAATACATAACTTTAATTTTTTAGAAACCAATCCTTTTAAACAACTTTAATTCAAACACATAATTCCAATCCTTTAGGAAATCCAACAATTTTGATAAACATAAATAAAATACAACAACAACAACAATCAGGACAAGGTCAGACCCTGCCTGTAGTACTATGGAGCTACAATAATCTAAGAATTTCTCAAATCTAAATAATTTACAAAAATGCCCTTTAATAGAGAAGGGCTCACCAAGATTACAGAAATACTCTACTGAGGGACAAATACTCAAATCAATTGAACACCTGCAACTGAAAAACAAAAGGAAATAATAGAGTAAGTTTATGAAACTCAGTGAGAGATAGAGTGTCCCTATCCCACATGAGACAATGTGCAAACTCATAGATTTTAATGTAGTACAATTATATGTATAATAAAAACCAAATAGAAATCTTAGCTAGACATTATCCAAACTTTCTTTTCCAAAAGCATAGAGGCCATTTATTCCAGGATAATCCATCAAAAATCACACTCAAGTGGCCATTCCTTTGTGTGAGCCTGTAGTCCATCACACACCACCTTTCTCTGTGGCCATGCAATATCCATCACGCACTACACTATGTGTGTGACTGTGTAATATCCGTCACGCACCACTCCTTTGAATGGCTGTGTAATACCTTATCCTAGGTGCACCCAGGGCTAACGCCCACAGTCGTTAGCTTACAGATCTTGGCCTAGACTTTTCCAAGCCTTTCTCTTTCATTATTCATAACATTCAATAAGGATTCTCATAAAATATACTTTACATGAAATATGAAATTATATCATTAAAGAAAAATGAAACCTTTAATAGCTTTATCCAAAAAACCTTTGATATAAAACCATATGCCATTAATTATGTCAAATCCCTTCAACCCAATCTCATATAAAATCCTTAAGAATTTACTTTCTTTCCTTTCAAATAAAACACTTTCCAAAACTTCATAGAAGACCAATATAATAAACATTTAGCATACTTTTCGGAAGTCAAAGCATTGCCTCATGTGATCAAATTGGAATAAATAAGCTACCATGTTTAAATTGTAATTCTAGGATATCCGAAATCAATTGCACACATATATATTGAAAATTAGGATAGGGATAAACTATCTACTCACAGTTCACTAGCCTAAAGGTGGAATTCGATCCTACAAAGTTTCAAGACTCATATAGCAGTCATTGGAGTCATCTAGCACCATAATCATAACAATATAACTACACATTAGCTACATAACATGAGAGTCTACACTATCTACCCCCAAACTCAAGAATTTTCCCAAAACCCATACCTAGAGTTCAAGAGTAACTTCAATCTAAGTAGAGATTCAAATTTCTCGAAAAAGGAAGGAGGAAGGATGTTAGGATTTACCTTTGGGAAGCTAAAGGGCATGCATGAGAATCGTGGTGGATTTTGAGTTATTCCTCCTCCAAGCTCCAAGGTCATCCATGGTGGAGGTAGAGGGGGAGAGAGAGAGAGTGAGAGCGAAAGAGAGAGAGAATGAGACGGATTGATGATGATTTAGGTAGATTGAAGTGTTTAATCAGTGTTTTGAAATGGATTTAGTGAAAAGATTTGATATGGAGGTGTTAGGGTGAGGTTCGGGTGAGTTTAGAGAAAGAGAGAGAGAGAGAGAGGGAGATGTTTTTGGGTTTCAGAAAGAAAAGAAATCAGGAGAAATAAGAGAAAGAGCGTCCCGAACATTTTATAGGCGTCTGATAATTGATTACCTCAGGCCCAGTTACTTGTAATCGGTTACATCCCTATGTAATCGATTACCAGAGTAGTTGGAAACCTGTTTCAGACCATTGTAATCGATTATAATTCCCTTTTAATCGATTACAATTATGAGAAAACACCTCAACAAGACAAACTCAGAACAGACTCACAGCTTGGGAACATGGGTATCATGCACTTATTTATATTTATTAACTTTAAGTTAATAACTTTAAAACATAAATGTAAATAAGGAAATACTCCCTCCCATTTGGATTTAATAAAAAATCCAAAAATTTAAAATCCTTAGGATTCAGAATTCAACTTTTGGGTTTTAGTTTAATTCTCTGAAAACTCGCATTTTAATAAACTTGAAGTTGAAAATGAAGGGGTAATCCATCCCATAAAATTCATTAAAAATTGCCCTTTAACTCAACCATATCTAAGGAACCATTACCAAGATTTTTGATATTAAGAAAATGCCTCAGTCCTATAGCCCTCCAAGGAGGCATAGGGTTTAGATTCAAAATTTTCAAGACTCAATATCGACAGATCACTGCAAACTCACACTGGAGTATTACATTCTCATCTCCATAATCACGTAAGCTAGCACTATTTGGAGACACCAAGAAAAACAGGGTAAGAAAAGTCTCCTAGCAAGGTGGTGTTTCCAGGGAAATCCTTCTTCATCCCAAAAGTTCTACGAATAAGGTAAGAGTGCAGCAATATGCAGAGTAACATAATAGATCACACGTATCATTGTCATAAAGGCAATAGCATATTAAGCAAGCAATTAGCACGTATTTTAATAACAAATCAATGTAGATAAAATAGTACCATAATAACATATGAAATATCATAATTATAAATTAATTAAGCAAGTATACTATCATATTCTCATGTTGTGGCCTTTTGCTTTATTCTAATGGCTGGATCATTATCATAAAACTCTGTCATAATTAGGCATTACGTATCATCATCCCCAGTCTGAGTATGTTTGCAAGGTCTCTATTAATACATGTCCGGATCTATGAGAGCTTTTATTTTTAGGGCGTTCCCTAGCCAGATCAGTGATCATCCCACTAATCCATTCTAAGGTAGGGACAAGATATCATTAGGCAAATATCCCACTTATCTGCTCCTAGGTAGGGCCAAGACATTGCTAGGTAGATGTCCCATTTATCTACTCTCAGGTATGGCCAAGACATTGTCGTGGTAAATGCACCACTTGTCTACACCATGGTGGGGCCAATGCATTACCATGACCATTGCTAAATGGTGAACATATCCCTTATCCACTATGCCATGAAGGTCGATATGTCACCTTAGGTAAATGCTCAACTTATCCACTCCAAGGTGGGACCAATACATTTCCTGAGGTAAATACACCACTTGTCTAGGTGGGGCCAATGTATTACCCTATGAAAGCACCACTTATCTGCTTTAAGATAGGGCCAATATATTTACTATCCTTTCACATATCTCAAATAATAGCCATAGAATATTTTATCACATATATGGAGCATAATTTACACAATTATACCATCATAAATTTCTATCAAATCATATAGTGCACATATAGCTTTAGGCCACCACATATTCTCATTATAAGGTGCACATATCACATTTCTGACTACTAGCCATCAAGTTATATATATAATCATAGCATTAAGTGCACATATCACATTTCTTAGCCATTAGCCATCAAACTGTCCATGTTTTACCATAGGAAACATAATCATGATTCTAGTCTTTGAAATTCACATATTTATATCATAAAGTGCATACGCCATTTTTCTAGCCATTAGTTATCAAGCTTTATATATCCACATCATAAAGTGTACACATTCAAGAATCAAAGGTCAAACCATTACATGAAGTGCACATATACTTGAAATAATCACATGGCATCATGTCATGCACATGTTACACTTCGAGCACCATAACTTTATCATATCATAAATTCATTCATACAACTTGCCATAGATATTCAAAATATTCATGCATGACCCATAATTCACATATTAAAGAACATAGCAAAACCAAAAGGATTCATATTAAATAACAAGCTAAAATTTCTTTAAAGAAAACAAACTAGAAAACTTGGTGACTCAATTATGTAGGCTTCCTCATGAAAATAGTGTGGTGAGTACTCAAGCATGGAGTTAACTAGTTCAAATGAAATTTCTAAAGGGAACCTTAACTTAATATTTGAATTAGGTGATTATTAATGCATTTTAAGTGATATTAGTCCAAAGTCCAAAGTCCATAGTCCATAGTCCATGGTCCATATGTCCAAGCATAGGTCAAGACCATAAAGGTCTCAAATAAGTCCATAGAATGAATCAAAGATCCATTCATAGTCCAATATGTCCATGAGCAAAGGTAATAAGGTCCAACAATCTAAAACTCCATAGCAAAGATAATAGTCCATTTTTATTAAATCTTTAGTGTCTTTGATGGATTATTAAGTTTTAATGGGCCCAAAAGAAATAAACACATGAACTAAGCTAACTCAATCATGCTTAGAGATTTGAAAACACATAAACAAAAGCTTGGACACCTTTGGAAAGAAAACTTGAATGTTTTGTATGAAAAGCTCAAAGAATCCTTTTCTATAAAAACTTTTGCATAAACCTTAATCATTTGAGAACATCAAAAACTATTAACACCACTTTATAGAAACTTGACTAAAGTTCATTTAAACATTTCATCAAACATTTGGTGGGCAACTTAATGAATTTTCGTATAGCAAGCTTCATACCCCCAAAAACATCACCAAAACCATGATTTTTAGGCTTTCATGCATCACGAACAAAGGGACACATATCTATATGGATCCAACAGTTGAATTTCATCAAGAAACAACCCAAAACAACACAAAAACATGAATTATAGTTGTTGCCCTTCACATGGCCGAGATCGAGTGTTTAGAGAAACTTTCGGTTATATTGCTTCCAAACTTCAAAATCTAGCAAACAAAGGCTACATCATACGAAAATACATAATCTAAAACATCAAAATATCATCATAGAAGCACTTAATTCAAGAGAAAACATTGAATAGCATGCTGTCTAAAACAAAGTAGCACATGCTCTTAAACATAAAAATGAGTTTTGGGGTAAAATATTCATCTTTTTCAAGAATCAAACTTCAAACATGGAAAACTCACATCTTGAGACATCAAACTCCATCACAAAATCATCATATGCACAAAGATTATATGGTTTCTAAAGGAAAGGCAAAGAGGCCTTGACTTCCTTGAATGAAAAAGGAGAAGATTTTCAAACTTTTAAGTGTAAAATCCGTTATAACTTAAACATATGCTTTAAGAACAAATCAAACCATTGTAGGATAAGGTAGCATGAGAAGGGGTAGGATCGTGCTTCAAATAAAAAGTTAGTTCTTGAAAAATCTTTTTGAACAACTTTCTCAAGTTTTAGACTTGGAATGAAGAAGCAAGTAAGTTAGAAATATAAATAGTTGTTCTCACAAATATTTTATTTTTTCAGTGAATAATCTAGCACATTGAATAAAAGATTTGATGAATTAATGTAATAAAGAGTAAAAGGGATGAAAAGATCACATAGAAGAGTTTTATATTGGTTTGGCCAACCATTTGTCTACGTTTAGTCCCCAACACCTTGTTGAGATTTTATAAATCGAGTATTGTTTTTCCAAACTTCTCCAAACTTTTACAACTAAGTAGTTCTTCCTAGCTTCTCTGAGCTATCCTAACGAGTAGTCTTTACGAAGCCTCTCCAAGCTGATATAGAGTGGTATTTTTCTAGCCTTTCCAAGCTCTCAAAGACCAATAACGGGTTAGGTTACAATAAATAGATTTGAGGTTTGTGTTTAATACACTCACACTAAATCTTTCAAAATAGTATAAGCACTTAGATGTAGTGTGTGTGACCTCTCTAACTTCTCAATATGAGAAAATTGGCTAATACAAAGCAAAAGAGAAGATTTTTCAATTCAGAAGTTACAATATGTAACTTTCTGGTTGTTCAAAAGGTTGAGAAAGAAGAGCTATTGAATGATCTTGGATAGCATAGAGTGTTCAATAGTCTAACCACTTCTTCATTGTCTTCCAGACTTTTATAAACTTCAAAAATATATCCGTTGAGGTGATTGAGCCTTGAGCTATTTTGATCCATTGGTCTAAGACTAAATAGAGAATAAATTGCTTTATTTCTCAGTAAGTAAAAATTCAATAGTAGAGGAAAAATAGCCGTTAATGGTTCATCAGCTTTTCAGACTTGTTAGCACTTCTTTTAGATCATGTCGTGTCACGTTTGACCATTTGAAATTGATCCTTGAATTGTGCAAAAGAAGCTTTGAGAGAGATACTTTAAGAATTGTAACTTTCTGGTCGTCACCTTTTTGGACATAACCTTCTAGATAGTTCATCTTTTTGATGCATCTGTGATCCTTCTAATGGCTTGCTCTTCCTTCTAAAGTCATAGATTCATCATTCTGAACTTTCTGATGTGCTTCTTGAGTGAGAGAGATCATGAATTTGATAAAATGTTCTTTTTCTAAAGTTGTAGAGAGGAGATATGCAAAAGAACTTGAACTTTGCATGACCTACAATCCATTCTTATACGAATTGCTTGATCTAACTCACAAAAGTATCCAAACACTTAAACAAACATTAGTCCACAACATATTTTATTAAACTTTGATTTGTTGTTCATTAAAACCTTTCTCTCAATAGGATTTAGACCACGAGGTGGCTTCTGAAGAGCATTGGAACTAACAACCATCATAGATGTAACCAACAACATATATGAAATCTCAAAGTATCTGATGACTTAAATATGGCTGAGGACAACCATGAACAAGAACCAAACCATTCAAGCATCCATTATAATATCAAGTCAAGATTTAAGCTCATTGTCACAATGTGCTCGGAGGGCACCATGACGAGAGGCAACAAGAGATATTGAAAAAATAATTCAATGGAGTCGCCATCAATTTTTATTATGGGAAAAATCGAAAAAAAAAACCTTTTAATTTTGCAAAAAATTGGTCTTTAAAAAAAGATTGGATTCGGGAGTCTATTTATGCATAAGGAAGAGTGGAAACTTAATCCCACTGCACCCCTAATACATCCATTTTGCAACGGTTACCCTAGAGTTAATCATGCAAATTAATTAATAACTTTAATAATATTGATTTTTCCCCTTAAGAACATAATAATTATTTATAAAAAATAATAATAAAGTAAGATTAATATAACAATTATATACAAAAGAGACAAAAAAATCAAATTAATGCGATAACTATTTATAAAAGAAAAGAAAAGAAAACAAAACTAATATAATAATTATTTACAAATAAAAGAAAATAAAATTAGATTAGTACAACAATTATTTACAAAAGAAAGAAAAGCAAAATTGATATGATAATTATTTCCAAAAGAAAAAAATTAATATAACAATTATTTACAAAAGAAAAAGAAAAGAAAAATAATATGATGATTATTTACAAAAGAGAAGAAAAATAAAATTGATGTGATAATTATTAAAAAAAAAAGCAAGATTAATATACAATTATTTACCCAAAAAAATAGAACTTAATATAACAATTATTTTCGAAAGAAAAAGAAAATAAAATTAATGTTATGATTATTTACAAAAGAAATAGAAATTGATATAACAATTATTTACAAATGAAAAAGAAAGTAAAATTAATATTATAGTTATCTAAGGAATTAAAATCAAACCAAATTTAAGAAAATTTAACTTTTGATTTGACGGAGATTATCCGCTCCTACGTATCCTCTGGTACAATGAGGAATTCAAAATCACATAGCTCTTATGGAAAATAAATGTGGATTGGATGAATTTTATTTATAAAAATAAAATTTTTTTAAAAAAGAAACAAAAGGAAATGAACTAAGTTCACTTTTGCAAAGGGTTTAAGATAACATATGTCATACAATAAACCCTTAACCATTCTCACAACCCTTGAGGATGGGTAAACCATACATCGATGTTGGATATGGTTGCGTGAATTCAAAAATTGAAAATGTTTTTTTTATTTTTTTTAAGATTCCTTTTTTGTTTCACATGCATACAAGTACAAGAGAAGAGAAAAAAGAAAAGCCCAACCAATGCCCATATTACAAACACTAATGGGCCATCTACCCGAAAAAGAAGAAACTAAAAAAAAATTGATGTAAAAAAAAACAAAAATAAAAGAAAGAAGAGAAACAAAAGGAAAACAAACGAAGCAAAAACAGAAAGAAGAGACGGGGGGAGAAAGCGGAAAAGGGAAAGGGAAGCAGAAGCAGGGACGGCACTGCCCTCAGCTATAGTGGCATCAGTGGTGGTGGAGCCCGGCGAAGGTGCTGACTTCCCTATGGCTGTGACGACGTCTTGCGAGAGAACCACCTCTACAACAGCAGTGGTGAGCTCGACGGTGGCTATGGCAGCGTGATGGTGTCTCGCGAGGGGCTCCACCTACTACGACGGCGACGATGGGCTCGACGGCGATGCTGGGTTGCGGACGGTGGTGGCTATGGCGTGGAGCTCCACCTGCTGTGACGATGATGGTGGGCTCAATGGCGATGCTGGATTGCGGATGGTGGTGGCTGCGGCGTGAGGCTCCACATACTGTGACGGCGACGCTGGGTCGCGGACGGTGGTGGCTATGGTGTGGGTAACTCTGGTTTGGCTTGAGGCTGTGCTGATTTTGTATTTTTTTTTTATTTTTTTTTGGGTTTAGGGTGAAAGGGATTGAGTTGAGGGTGGTGGGTTATATATATATATTTTTTGCTTTTTCTAATTTGGGTGTTGAGTTTCTAGTGGGGGTGAGAGGTATTTGTATGATATGCAAAATGAATGTTTACAATGCAGTCATGAATGAAAACATGAAGAAAGATGTACCTCGCTGAGCCAAAAGTTGGTTGTGTTCTTGCTCTTGCTCTAGTGCCCACGTCCACACTTCATGCTATGGTCTCTGCCTTCGTTTTTTGGAAAAAAAAAAAAAAGCTCCTTTCCCCTCTAATTAGCCTGCTCTATTTATATATGTTGGAGGAATTAATTGCAATTAAACCTGATTGATTCTAATTGGAATTTTGCTTTAATGGTAATTGGCAGATTTGATATGATTTGGATGCAAAATGCCAAAATTAAAAGATTTGTCCAGATTTATTCTCACTTATTCTGATTTGATTTTTCTCTCTCTTTTTTTTTTGGTCAAAATATTTTATAATTGGGCTATTCTCTTATTCAAAAAAAGCAAATGAGCTAACTTTTTTTTTATCTCTTCTTTTGTCTTTCTCCTTTTTTTTAGTTTTTATTTTTTATTTATTTTATTTATTTTTTATTTTTTTATATTTTTTTTGTCTCGGACAAAATATGGTGTTCACACTCATAGACAACAAAAGAACACTTAAGCATACAATAGACATAATGTACACTCAAAACAACTCATAATCCCTACATGAACCAGATATGGCCGTGGCACCTTCATGGAGAAAGCCAGGAGATTTTTCATCGAAATCAAACCATAAGAAGGTATAAAGCTTGAAAATACCAAAACTATCAATTAAAGCCTCAAAACCTCAAAAGGAAACCAAAAAACCCCAAACTTCCCTAACCATTTCAGAACTTTAAACCTACATATTAGAGAGTATAAATTCTAAAATATGAGAAAAGAAAGCATAGAAAACACTTAAACAAGTACAAACACCAAGATATGGCCTAAAAGTTCAAAAAGGAAAAACCTACTTGTATTTAGATGCCTCAACTCGCAAACTTGGGGATGGAATTAAAACTCCAACCTTTCTAATCCTTGTTTGGAGGCTTGAATTCGAGTATTAAGGGAGGGGGTGATGGTGTTTGGAGCAGATAGAAAAGGGTGAAAGTTTGAAGGTGTTTCTTAGAGTTTTTTGAGGGTGTCATATTTGTAGAGAAGAGGACTAGGTTTAGTTTGACTAATTGCTAGATTAGTCTTTATATAGTTAGTTAGTTAAGTGTGTTAATTATCAAGACTTTAGTTAATTATCTTAGAAGCTTCATAAACCTTATTTGAAGATTATTAGAATACTCAAAAAGGATTAAGAGAGTATTATGTGAGTTGCTCACTAACTTAGTCTAAATATGACAAATTAACCTTAACTAGTTAAGTATAAAGCAAGCTTACTTAATTGATTAACCTCATAATCTTATAGCTCCCTTAATCAATCATCAAAGTTATCTTAATATATGTTTAAATGATCAATTATTCGGCCATGATTTGTTCTCCCATTTATTATATAATTTTCTTGCATTTTTATCTATTTACTTACCTAAGTAGCTACATAATTAGCCATAGTTTAATTAATTAATTAATTAAAATTCTTCAAGAGACTTCATCCATGTGACTATATGATGAAGATATCACCTTTTTAGAATGGTTTCAGCTGAGTTGAGTTTGTCTTAATTAATATGGTAAAAAAGCTTAATTTGACTTGATTATTTTAACCTTAAGTTATTTGTCTTGACCAAGCTTTTACTCTCATGGGGCTTATTTATTTTTCTTCATTTTTCATGAATTTGGGGTTGATTAGAGGCTTAGGGTGTGCAGATTTGCTGTAGCCCGAATTTGAGTGATTTTATTGTGTTCTTGGTGTATTTTTGGGTGAATTTCTTAAGCCTTTTGTGTAGTTTTGACCCAAAGTTATTTCCAAAAATACCAAACTATTTTAGTTGATGGTGAGGCCCAATTTCATGGTCCAACAGGCCCAGGGCCAAAACTCTACTGATTCATTGTTGTACTGCAAGTTAAAGTGGTCTTATAGAGTTTTCGGAGCCTATTTTGCACCCTGGTGAGATTAGTTTTGCATAATGATGCAAATATTCTTCAAATTTGCTTAAAACTGGTATTTATCTTCAAAATTTTATTAAAAATGTATTTATAATTTTTTTGAAATTTTTTGGGGTCTTTCAAGTAGTTTTTGGCCTTTCGTAAGTCCTTTAGTGTTTTCTGTCTATTTTTCATTGGAGTTTCTACTACATTTTCTATTTTCTATAACTAATGGCATTCATGTAATTATTGACAAGTCTAGGGGCATCCTATGCCATTTCACACTACGATACTTCCGTTGTCCAATTAGCAGAGATTTGGGTTTCTATGGTTTTGCTATCTCACTCGATTGTGCTAAAACACCATTCCCACAAATTCTAATAGTGCAGAGATCTAAATGTAATTTTTTAAAATTTTAGGACCTAAGGATAAATAAATTCAAGGATTTGAGTGTAATTACTAAATAGATTTAGGAAATTATATAAATATTAAAATTTCATACTACAGGGGCATTTCTATAACTTCTTAATTTTTCGTATATGGCAGTGCCATATTTTCAATGGTAGTATCACACTACCCTATATTTCTCAGTGTGATGATCATCATCGCATGTCACTATTTGAGAAATTCCCATACTACCTAAGAGAAATAAATTGCAATTCCTATTAAGCTATGTTAGGAAAAATGGGGATGTTACAACTAGCACAACATTAATTGGTACTAGCAAAAAAAGCACTTCGACGCTTAAGTCAACCAAGTGTATTATCAGAATATTTGTAAAATTAGGATGTCTCATGCCTTGTTAGTCATTGTTACTAAGTTCTTATATTAAGTAATTTACTGTTGGATTTCCGAGATCTTCTCTTGTCTACTAATAAGATAATTATAACTGCTTATGTACTTTATTTCGAACATTGAAATTGTATCAATGATTTCATTCGTTATCATCTTTAATTACTATTATTGTAACCACCTAGGACATAATCTGAGCTGTTGCCAAACTGAGGTCTTCCTAGTCCATTCTGGTCTATACTCAAATAGGTTAGGATCAATTTCAAACCTAGTCATGCGTAGAATTCAGCATATACCATGCTATGTCACTATACTAGTCAAAGCACTAAAACACAAAAAAAAAAAAAAAAAAAAAAAAACTCAATTGAAAAAAATGTAATATCAAATTATTTTTAAAAATTATGGGACTAATATAGCATGAAACCTGCACTATAAGAGAACTAAAAAATGCAATAAAAAAAATTAAAATTGAAAAAATGGTCAAAACAATGGAAATTGGCAAAATAAATGTGACCTCACAGCTAAGCTATGAGCCTTTCTCTAAATGGTTTTTCCTACTAAGGTACCAAATTTCAACCCAATCAAAGATTGTTTTTTTTTTTTTTTGTGCATAGAATCCCCAACACCTATTTGAGTTGCTAGATGTATTTACATGATCAAATACCAGCAATGATGCCAAAATTTGATGGGAGTTGCCAAGCTTACTCAAATTAAAAAGCAGTTTCACTACAATTTCTAATATGGTGAAAACACCAGGTCGTCTCTCTCATTGATCTAAAAAACATAGCGGATTTTCATCACAATGTAAAGAAGAGTTCTAAAAGAGAAAATCACAAATCAATAAGCACTGATTTAGGTATTCATGGGATAATATGGCTTATTCCATCACAGACATCAAAATAACATCAAATTCACAAATTTATGTGGCTAATCCTCACTAAACTAGAACCCCTATGTTTAGATCAATATTACTAGGAGATCTCCTAGAATTCAACCAACTTACAATCAATTAGGATTTTGAGATCTCAAATCTAAGAGGCTTATGTTAGATTATGCATTAGAACCTAATTTAGCTTAGAATTCAAATCTAGACTCTAATCCATTCAATTCTCATGCCCAAATTCATATTCATGGACCAACAAATATGAAATCAAGCATAAAATCAATATGCAAACATGAATCATAATCATGCGTTCTATTCACAAATCGAAGGAGAGAAAATTAAAGAGAATAGAAACATAAACTTTTAATCTAATTCAATATTAAAGCGAGTCTCAAGAATTCAAATCATATTTCCAATGAATTTTGAACCAACTAGGGTTTCTACACCTCCATTGGTAGTTTGAGATGTAAAGTGTTGATTTCTATTCATGGCTAGAATTATGATATATGGCCTTGATGATAATTGATGACTTACTCTAAAACTGTATGTGATTGTCACTAGTAAGATATGACTGATTTTTATGAAAAATGGATAGGTGTTTTTATGATTATTTTTCTAACAAAATGTTCTTGAAATTGGATATGGATATTTCTGTATATTAGTGTTTTTCATGTGGTACCCCTTGGGTGATTTTTGGTAGTTATGGCATACCCCTAGAAACATCACCCCTATTGAAATTAAGTCTCATCAGTTTTACCTGCTGTTTTCAGAGGCACAACTAGATAGTGAGGATCATAATTGTCATGGATGCTCCATAAGTAGATGATGTGTATAGCCTATTTTTGAGGATGCTCTACTTGATGTATAAATAAAGATCTAGTTATACTGATGTACTAGGATTGACTATGGAGATGTATATACGACTTCAATTAGTTTAATAGTTGAATCTTTATGCATTTGGTATAATTATTATGTACATGATTATCTTTCTCTTAAGACTTGCCAAAATGATCTAATAAAGGATTGGGAAAGTAGTTTTGGTAGGAAATAGGGACAACTGTAAGAAATATGTTAGATAACATTAGTTTTGTGTTGAGAAAAAATAAATAAATCTAAATAAAATAGCCTTCGCATGTAAAAAAGAAAAGAAAAGAAAAATTGATGGCTTATAAATAGAAATAGGCATAGTAATGCTTACTAGTTGATTATTAAGTAAAGTAATATAATAAAAAAAATACATAATAATAATTAACTAGCAAGGTGTTACACTTGGTGTTATTTCACCTGAAATAAATACGAGTTAGCTCAAAAACTATGACAAAAAATGCAAAGAAAAAACAACAAAGGTCATGATAACTTACTAATATGTTGAAGCACCTTGGCTCTATCAAAGTTTCATTACAAAAGAGTAAAGTAGGAAAGAGCTTGAGAAGAATTTATTTCATCTAAATAGTCTCTTGAATATTGCCATTTGATAGGAAGGATATGGTAGTCTATATGAAGGATCTATCTTAGCTCATGTTGCCAATAATAGGGGAATCTTTCTAAGCCATAATCATCTAGGAAAAAGGAAAGTCTGACTTTAGGAAATTTTACCTTAAAATACTTATCCTTAAACCACTTATTGTACCTAGGACACAAGACAATAATCCTCATTTGAGGATGACTACTTAGAGATATCAACTAGCCTTTCCATACTTTATTAGCCTAAATTTTTTTTTTAAAAAAAAGTACACTTATAATAGGCTAGCCTCTTAAGAACTCCATCAAGTTTTCAAAAGCTTGGATAAAAATCCAACAATGCAGTTGTGTCGTGGCTACATTAAATCGGTTTTAAACCTTAGTATACTCCCAAGAGGAAAATGGGAGCCTAAAATCTAGGTTTTGAAAGAATGTATCATATACATAAATAAAGGTATGCTCTATATCCTTGTTTCTATAATAGAAAACTTGGTCTTGTAGGGGACAACGGAAGGGCCTCATCCGCATTAGTTGAGACCCAAGTAGTCCACCTTAACTAGGCAATACTCTCCCTATCATCATATAATAATGATTCCTTCTTAACTTTGGTATGAACCCAAACAATATGGGTCCTAGTTTCTCGCGCATTTTACCTTCTCTTTCAAATCATTTTTTATTTGTTTACCCTTAACCTTGAACATCTAGAATAATGATGAGAGATTGAGAAACTTAAGGCTACTAATAAGTTCTAAATTAACAACAAAACATTACCAACAATCTCTAACATGACCTAGAATAGTTATAGTAATCATTTCAAATACCAAAACCATGCATAATACTCTATCCTAGGGTTCATAGTAGTATGACAAAATAGAAGAGAAAGAGCACAATGTGAGCATCACTTAATTGAAGTCTTCAAACGTGAATGAGGAAATGAATCCATCGAAAAGATGTTAGGTCGAAGATTAATTGCTCTATAATAGATCTTTAACTTGGGATCCCTTATCAATAGGAATAACTCGAGGTCCTCGAGACAAGCTAATTAGTCTCTGGCAACTTCCTAGCCAACAGAATCTTCCCCTTAATTTTAAATTTGAATCTTCCCTCATTTTCACTTACACAAAGTGAAAAAATATTAACTGAGATGACATAATCTCTTGTAAGTCTCTCATTGGCACTTTGCAGAACCTAGATTGACAAGGAATTAATCTACCTCAAACAAACAAGTTAGAATATTAAATATGATTTATTATTAAGTATTACTTGTTATTTATTATATTCTTTTAATAATTACTTTATTTTTTGGTAATTAATAGTTATTTTATTTAATAAAATATTAAAAAAAAGAGATCTTATACATTAAAAATTAGTCATGCCTAGCATACCAATACTTGATCGAGTCTTTTACCTTTTCAATATATAAGTGAGTTTTAATAAATAATATTATTCAATACATTACTTGGACCCAAAAAAACTAATACACTACTAAAAAACATGATAAAATTTTGGGATGGAATAATTTCCGTTTCTTTTAGTAATGGAGGTTGCCACGGATTTTATGCACCAACTATGGAGGCATTTTTGTTGAAATTAGCGACGAATTTTGTCACTAATGAATCTATGAAAAATTTCATGACTACTAATTTCAAAATTAATGTTTTAATGCATAATATTCATAGTGAAGGAATATATAGAATTTTTTCATTTAAAAAAAATTAAAATGTTAATATAAAGCATTTTAGCAACAGCAAAATTCTGTCCCTAATTAGCTCAGTTATATGTAAAACTAATTTTGTACAACATGTTGGGAATGCAGGATTAAATACACTATTTTTTTAAAATATATATATATATATATATATATATATATATATATATATATATATATATATATATATATATATACTAACATAGAATACATTATAGTGAAAATAGGCTTAGTGATTAAGCAACATCTGGACAGCTGGGACTTGTCTAACATGTTGTATAAAAAATATTGTCAAAATTTTTTTATAAAATAAAAAATAACATTAAATAAAGAAAATATCTAACAACCAGCACTATAAAAAAAATTCATATTAATTATATTAAATGAATCATTATTTCATAATATTACTTAATATAATTTATGTATTTGATTTGTATGTATTGTTAGTGTAAAAAAAAATTTATACAACCATCCAATTATGTGTTATTACATTAAAAAAAGTGTTTGAATCAAATACTTGCTACCTTAAAAATTTTATAAATACAAATAATTAATTGAATGATAGTATAAACTCTTCTATATGGTCAATACATATAAAAAATACATAATATACAAAAATTAATTAACAAGACTTTTAATTAAATATTTTCTTTATTTAAATATCTTTTTGAAAATTAAAAACAATTTCTTTATTTAATTTAAATACATCCAAATATTATCAATAAATTAAATATTAAAAAGAAAATATTTAGACTTCCAGCCACAGAAAAAAGTTTCGCCCAAAAAATTCCGCCCTTATTCTAAGTTTCGCCTAATTCCCTCTCCGCAAAAACCTCTCTTTCAATTTCTGAACCTTGACAAAACGAAAGCCCTTCTCCGGCTGTCTAAATAACCGTGCCTCCTTTATCTCTAAAATTCTCCAACCCATCTTCCTCTCACCTCGGCTAGCACATTGTCCACCTCCTCTAGGGCGCTGTCCAACACCAACCAAGACCCCGTCGTCACTCCACACAAGGACGCCATCTTCGTCGCTTAGTGGCTCAACCTCACTGCCATGTACAGCGTCGCCTCCTTGCGCAAAGAGAACCAACCTCCGTGGATTAGCTTCGATCTACTCACAATGCCACCAGGTTCCTTTTATTGATTTTACTTCTTGTTCATTGATGCCTGGTCTAGTGTGTTTTTGGTTGGTTATGCTTGCTCGTTGGTTTTGCTGTGATTCTCTGTTCGAAGATGCACATAAGGTGTTTGAAAAGTTGCTTGAGTGATGTGACAATTTCAATTATTTCTATGGAGCTGTGTTTCTACTTTTTGTTGTTCTTCTATAGTTTTGAATGCACACCCACAGGCATATATGCATCTTGAAATAGAGAATATAGAACACAAAAGAAGATCACGATTTCGTGTTGGATTAAAAGGAATATTATTATATTTACTTTTGAATTGGTTAATTACTCATTGACATTTAGAATCCATTAAATATGTATTAGATAACTATGAAGCAAACTAGTACTTGTTATAATTATATATTAAAGTATAAAGATCTAAGACCTATGGCAATTAAGGAATATACCAATGGTGGCTATGCAACTATACATTTGAGTGATATTATGAAAATTCAGTAGTATTCTAGTGAAGAAACTAAAACTAAAACTTGTATGCTATAACTTGGAATAACTTCATATCAATTTCAGCTTTTTGTTCTATTTGGATAATAAGATCATATTATAGTGTTTTTGAGAAAACTCTTCATATTTATTTCTTGTTATAGATACCAGTAATCAATTTCCATAGCTTTGAGCCATACGTTAGATTGATGATTATGGACGCGTAACATTCTGATCTGCAGTTACCAACAAAACAGGTTGATTTTCAGAAGGTTCATGTTCATGAACTATATGCAAGAATCAAAAGGTATCATGTAGCTTTGCTTTAAATCTACAGCAAATTGAATCTATTTTTCAATTTTTCTGGTTGAAATGGAAATTTATTGATTGTTCTATTTACTAGATATCCTAAATATTTTGATGTGACTTACAAATCTGCACGAGTTGTCAAAGTCTATCCACCATTGCATCAAGGGTAATTTTTATTTCAATTTCTTTCTCTTTCTCTAATAACTTTTTAATTACTTTCATTGTATTATATAAACAAATTACTTTTTTCCCCTTGTTCCTCTTGAGGTCAGTTAGTTGTTAGCTACTTTTGGAATATGCTCTGTAGTCATCAATGGCTTTGTCTTGATAATATAGGGGTACTTCTATAACTAGTAAAATTAGTTAGTAGCTGTCTTATTCGCAAATTCACCTTTCCAAATGGTAACCTTAGCATAAGAGGGTCTATAAAATTGTTCGAATTATTAGTCACCTTAAGACCCCAATACTTGTTTTCAATTGTTTATACATGTTTTTTGGGTGGTGCAAACAGTTACAAGGTGGATCAGGTTGATTAACATCACACTGGCATGCTATCATTTGTTTTATATGACACTTTGGGTATGTTTACATTTTTCTGGTTTACTTTTGTTTTATTATATTCAGCCAAAGGGTTTCCGTTTGTAATCATAGATGATCCACAAATATTAGTGTTGCTGAACAAAAAACTAAAAGAATTTAATTTTTAAAGTTATTAGGAGAAATTATTCATTAAATAATATTACACCCATTGTGTTGATGGTGTTTTGCTTTAAGAGTTTGTTTTGGAACTCGTTATTTAGCCCATTTAAATTTGTCAATATTGTGCTTTTTCCTTAATACATATTGGGTTGTTACTCTGTTTTGGTGGATTTTGTTTTTGTTTGTTCTTGCTTCCCTATTATGTCAACATTCTATGGTGTTTCTTAGTTGAACTAATTTATAGTAGGCTGTGGGTCTAGATTGCAGCAGTGCAATTCTCCTCTGCAAAGGTTAGTTATTGTTCTTTTGCATCCTTTGCCTTTTTTTTTTTCTTCAGTTCATGACTTTTGCATCATCATCAATTTTGTGTTATGCTAAATTACCTCAATAATCTTGAATAATTAGACACTTAATGAGAAATTATGAGATAGAAACTTAATTAAGGGATTAACGAAGAATTTATGAGTTAATTCAGATGAGAAAAGTCAAGAGAATGTTTAATTGAGATTAGATAATCTTTAATTAAGCAAGTCAGAGTCTTTATAGCATAATTAAATGCTAACCTCTTTTAATTAGCTTAATTGAATTTAATTAAGATTAATTAAATTTAATCGTAAGATTAATTTTTGTTAATTATGTTCTTATGTGTTAATCATTAATTTTTATTTAATCATATTAATTAAGTTACAAGAATACTTAATTATATAATTAAATTTAAATTTAGTCAACTAGACAATAAAATATTGATGACATCATCAAAGTTAAAAAATAAGAGACAATACTGCTTTATGTCAGAATAGTATTAGGTCTTGTCTAAAGTAAACTCCTTAATTAACCATTTTTTTCCTTTCATTACAACAAAAGAAAAATATCTCCTCCTCCCTAAGACAAAGAAGCTCACGGCCACTTCATGCACACACATATATTCACTTCATTTTTAACTTCTCATTTTCTCTCTAAAGTCCTCAAACTCTTTAATTTCTCTCTATATTTTCATTTCTTCTTCTTTATTTTCTTCATCATTCTCTACCTTCATAACCAAACCTTCCTCACTGAGCTCTTTAAAGATCACATCTTTTGGTCTTTGGAGTCTTTGGAGAAGAGA
This sequence comes from Pterocarpus santalinus, assembly GCA_031439595.1. Taxonomy (NCBI): domain Eukaryota; kingdom Viridiplantae; phylum Streptophyta; class Magnoliopsida; order Fabales; family Fabaceae; genus Pterocarpus; species Pterocarpus santalinus. The sequence continues at coordinate 27,463,214 of CM062525.1, forward strand.
TCTAAATATTACAAGATTCATTTTCAAGAGAACTCAAGAGTTTTCATTTTTATTCTCTCAAAATCGCCACCACCATCATCAAAGGAGAAGTCGTCTTCATCTTTTTCTTCTCCTTCAAGGATGTCATTTTCAAGTTTAGGTAGTGATTTTCATTCTTTTATTTTGTTTACTCAAGAAAGTTTGAAGTTTGGTTCTTTTTATGATCAAGATCTTTAAGTGAAAATTTAAAACCATTTTTCATGATTTTTATGAGTAAAAGTTTTCCTTTTTGACAGAATATATATTCTTGTTCTTCTTAAAGTGTTTTTCATGTTTCTACTTTTAGAAAAACATATTCTTGTTCTTTTTTAAGTGGTCTTGGTGTTTCTATTTTTGGTAAAATATGTTCATGTTATTATTCTTGTATGTTCTTGATATTTTTGGTGGTATTTTATTTAAAGTTATTTTTTTTATAATGAGTTTATGATTAGAAAAGTTTTATTTTTACATGTAACACCTTATTAGATAAAATACTATGCTTAAGTCATAATATATTACCTGATAAGTTATTACGTATGGTAAACTAAAAATTAGCTATTTACTTCAATCAATTTCTATTTGGCAGCGAAATAAACACTATACAGTCATTGTACCGGAAGTAGAAGTAACACAAACAAAAATTATGAAAGAAATAGAACTTACTGAAGTTGCATCATATATATATATATATATATATATATATATATATATATATATATATATATATATCTGTTTTTAAGTTTGACCATGATACAATAAACGGTATAGGGTAGTAATCCCTTAATTAACCATTTTTTTCCCTTCATTACAACAAAAGAAAAATATCTCCCCTTCCCTGAGACAAAGAAGCTCAGGGTCATCTCATGCACACACACATATATTCACTTCATTTTTAATTTCTCATTTTCTTTCTAAAGTCTTCAAACTCTCTAATTTCTCTCTATATTTTCACTTCTTCTTCTTTATTTTCTTCATCATTCTCTACCTCCGTAACCAAACCTTCCTCATTAAGCTCTTCAAAGATCATATCTTTTGGTCTTTGAAGAAGAGATCTAAACACCACAAGACGCATTTTCAAGAGAACTCAAGAATTTTCATTTTCATCCTCTCAAAATCGCCACCACCATCATTAAAGGAGAAGTTGTCTTCATCTTTTTCTTCTCTCTCAAGGACGTCATTTTCAAGTTTAGGTAGTGATTTTCATTCTTATTTTGTTTGCTTAAGAAAGTTTGAAACTTGATTCTTTTCATGATCAAGATCTTTAAGTGAAAATTTGAATAAATCTTTCATTACTTTCATGAGCAAAAGTTTTCCTTTTTGACAGAATATATATTCTTATTTTTCTTAAAGTGTTTTTGATGTTTCTACTTTTGAAAAAATATATTGTTGTTCTTTTTCAAATGTTCTTGGTGTTTTTATTTTTGGTAAAATATGTTCATGCTATTATTCTTGTATGTTCTTGATGTTTTTAGTGGTATTTTGTTTAAAGTTATTTTTTTTCTTATAATGAGTTTATGATTAGAAAGGTTTTATCTTTATATGTAACATCTTATCAGACAAAATACTATGCTTAAGTTATAATATATTACCTGATAAGTTATTACGTGTGGTGAACTAGAAGTTAGCTATTTACTTCAATCAATTTCTATTTGGCAACGAAATAAACACTACATAGTCATTGTATCGGAAGTAGAAGTAACACAAACAAATTATGAAAGAAATAGAATTTATTGAAATTGTATCATATATATATCTGTTTTTAAGTTTGACCATGATATAATAAAACGGTATAAGGTAGTAAAATGAGACCGCTAATATAAAAATAAATCAGCTTGTCTATATGAACAACATTCTATCTGGTCTTCACGGGACATTTCATATATGTCTACTAACTCCTATCCATATGCCCATGACTTGAATTGCCAAAAGAGGGTTAGTCTATACACCTATTGTTGCGACGACGGATACTTTAACTAGCTGGATTCCGAAGAAAGGAATTCATTCGCCATGTCAGCATATGCAGGAATGTAATCCACGCTCGAAGCAGAGGACGAAGAACATGAACTCTCAGCCTCAAATGGATTCTCCTTAGACATTGAGATCGAGGATATTTGCTACGATGGTGAGGCTGCGGAGCCATAGGAGCTACTGTTGCTGCCAGTACAGTTGTCACAGCGTGTGGAGGTAGGAAGGGATGAGCCATGTGGAGAGAGATGACAACATAAGATACAGCAGGTCAAAGAGTGAATGGGCAAGGGATACAGCAAAATTTCTATAAAAGAAAAAATAAAAGTGGAACTAATATCTACCAGACGCATATATATATATAGGCCAGAAACGGATCTAAGCGGACTTAGAGCTCATGAAACTCAATGAATAGGATGTCGGTTGTCGCGTTCTCCATGTTCTGAGAATGACGCGAAAATGTATAGTAGGGTGAGAAATAAAGATTTCTCAGTAGAAATCTTAAGTATATATATATATCATTATTGCTATTCTCAGGTGTTTCTAATTTTAATTAAAAGAAAACGTTATATCAACAAGATGTTTTACTCAATTAATTATAGAAATTATAGCCTAAAACACAATTTGATTTTGTTTAAGGAGATAAAGGAAAATTAAGTAGAAAAACAAGCAATAAGACATATATTTTGACATAATTAAATGACAGCAGTAAAAGTAAATAAAAGTACATATATAACAAATAATAGTGCAATTAATTCAAAAAATGGTAACAGAAATTATGGATATGTAGAAATGATAATATACTTGATTTTAACTTATATTTTTCTATACTTGGTCTCTTAGGAGTATATTGGCCATAAGACTCCTGGGTAATAGTTTGATTTTCGGGATCGAGTTCGTTCCTATATAGGGTCGCTAGGTTTGCTTTCTCCGACTTCCTCACTAACCTATTCCCCTTAAATTTGTTCGGGGGCTGGCTCAAGTTACATAAAAATTATTTTCCATTCTTATAAGAGTAGCATTACTTGTCTCATGCTTTGATCAATGCATGCATAACTTATAAATTCATATTAATTGCAATTTTTGCCGAAATTTTGACAGTATAACGGATCATGTCCGCTTCCCATGAATAGTGCCAGAAAATCATAAAACTTTAATCAAACAGCAAATTCAATATATAATATTATAGTCATAGCAGAAATATAATAATATCAATAGGTGCAAGTTTTAGAACTTTATGTCTTAATTTATCTTGCAAGTTTTTAACTTCTATTCCCGAGTTCGACTTTTGAGTTTGAAGTTGTGCCCAAGTTTTGATATTACCTAAGTTCCGATTTCTTAGATTATGTTCAATCTCCGAGATTATATAATTTTCGACTTCCAAGGTTATGTTGAGATCATATAATTTTTGACTTTCGGGGTTATATTCGATCTCCTAGATTGATTCTGGATTGATCTCAATATCCGATCTTAGTCTACATTTGGTATTTGAAGACTTTTATGATGGTGTTTCCTAAATTCCGAATTCAATTTTAAGTATACTCGATCTAGTTCTATGTTTGCTAAGTTTCGAGTTCACCGCCAGTATATCCGATCTAGTTCTATGTTTAGTTAGAATTACGCTCTTATAAGAAAAAATTTACCAAAAATGGAAATCTGGGTGAAATTATATGAAATTTATATCAATGTAAAGCTAACAGAGCAAGCTTTCAAATGAAATAAATCACATATCATTTGAGTGAGTATAATTTAGGATCTAAGTTTTGAAATTTGATCATATTAGATTATCCTTTTCCAGCCTAGGTTGAATTTAAGATGAATTCATTGATGTGTTTGGGAAAGAGGGCAACGAATTTGAATCTGAAATTTGTTTAGGATGTTCCCTCATATATTTGCTTTCAAACAGCGTTGGATTCACTCAATTTGGAGTTGTGTAAGGTGAGTTACACTCTTCTCAATTCATACTGCCCAGATGAAGATCCTTATTTCTAAGTCAAACTTAAAAAACTCATAAATACCTCTATACTAATCCAATAACCTTATATTATATATGTATGAAAAGTCTTGAATGTCTAATTTTATATAAAAATAGCTTCATCAACTTTAAACGGTACGGATTGCTGAGGAAGAACCCTAACAACTTGTTGAGTTTTCTCCTTTCTTCAAGTTTTTTCATATCAACTCCACTTCTAATTCACGATATGCATGGATAATCAATTTTAATTCATCATCACTTCAAATCTCATTAGTATCACAAGATACCTAAGGCTCCCATACAATCTCAACCATGAAAAATAAGAAGGTAAGTAGAATTCTTATATTTCCTATGTATGATTCTTGTTAGATTTGTGGTTGGAGTTGAAGAAATTTTGTTGTGGCTTGAAAGTTTGTGAAAGAGGAGGATGATATGAGTTGAGATGAGATGTGATGGTGGAGAAAAGAATGGGAAGGGGTTAGATATATGGACCGAATTTTTTGCAAAGGCAGAAAAAGAAAAATATAAAAACTTTTAAAGCAAGTTATATGTGATTGGTGGATTTGAGCAAGTTATTTAACTTGGTTTGGCAACCCATATGGAGGGCTGAGATGGCGCTATTTGTATGGGTAGGTTAGCTAAATCTTGGCTATCCATCTTAGGGTTCTCACAGTATAATTTCTATTGATTCGATTTCAACAGTTAAAATTATCGAAATCTTTCCGATTTCTCTTAAATCGGTAAACTGATTTTAGAAAAATTCTGTGAGATTTCCTATGTTTCTAATCTAATTTCATCAAATTTAATTATATTTAATTGGCTTTAATGAAATACTTAATCAAATTTCAATTAAACACACTTATTCGATGAAAATCGAATAACTCGGTTATTAATGATAAATTTCTTTTCGGACGTTACGTTACATGCTTTTCATGATTTGATAAGACTATAAATCTTTTAAAAGTTTAAAACTTTAAAAAATTTGCTTCTTGATGCATGAAAAGTGGCGCAAGCTTGGTGCCTCCATAAAGGTCTTATTTTGTTTTGTTTTGAGGTCAAGACTACATGTAAAAGTCTAAACTTTTTGGAATATTAAGCCTATTTGAGTTATTAAAATAGTATTTTGTCATTTGATATTGTAAAGATTGATTCTTGGATGTAAATCCTTTCATAAAATTTTAAATTTTAATCAAGAAGGTGACTTTAAGTTATACAGTTATAAGTTTGTATATTAAGTCTTGTAAAGATGGAATCTTGAGATGAATATATTAGTAAAGTTTCAAGTTTTAAGCAAAAATAGCATTTTTGAGTCATAAAAGTGTTGATTTTTATAAAAATCAAGAATTTATAACTCTAAAACTAATGTTTTATATTATTAGTTTATAAAGTAAGAATTTTTTTAATTTAGAGATAATTTTAAATCATAAAGTTGAGATTTTGATAGTCTTAGAATAATTAAAATAGTCAACTTTCATAAAGAATAAGATTTCTTAATTAAAAAGATAGTAATTTGTATCATTATTTTATGAAGATTTAATATTTAAGATAAGAGTTTAATTTTAAAGGTACTTACTTTCACAAAGAATAAAATTTTATTACAATTTTATAAAAAATGATAACTTTTATAAAATTTAAGATAAAATCTTGTATGTTATTGATAAAGCTTGAAACTTTATAATTTGGTTAAGTTAAAAATCACCTTTGGTGTTTAGTAAACATGGTGTTATTGGGTTCATAATGTGGTTATGCGTTATTATGACTTAAGGATTAGAGAGGTCTCAAACTCTTCGGGAACAGAAATATGATTAGGGTTTCTGAGCATATCATGAACCTAGGAATTATTAAATGTACTATCTTAAAGAAAGATAATAATCATTTAACTTAATTAATTTGAATAAGTGTTTCATAAGACATAAACTCAAGTAAAGAGTAATTTCATATGAGAACTAAATAACTAAAAGATCATATACATATATTTTAATTATGTGATTCTCTCATAGATAACCACAAGAAATCATGTGATGATTCATAATATTCTTTATAAAAAATAATACAATTATATACCCTTTTAGGGTATGAATGTGTGATGTCATTCGACATGATGAATGATGAGTTTGATTGAGTTTTGTTTCATGATTAATTGATTATTGTAATATGAATAAACTGTGGGTTGAAAGTTGATGATTGATATTTTGGGGAAGTTTCGATTTAGTTATTATGTTGCCGAATTTCAGTCAAAATTATGGATTTAGTCATATCATTGTATGTGTCTAGTTAAAGAGGAATTATACATGTAAAGTATAATGATAAGAAAAGAATTAATGGGACATGACCCTTCAATCACTTCGGTAAGGGAAGTGAGAGACGGTGATCCATAAAGACTCAAGAAATCTCTATGAGGGAGGCAATGGTGACATAGAGGACCCTTTAATTTAGGGATAACTAATATCGGCTTAGTTTGATTTGGTTAGTACTGCGTGACGGCGGTCACAGAATGAGCTCATATTTAAAAGTAATTTATTTCAAAGGAAAATAAATAATGTTAAGCACGTACTAAAAACGAAAATAAAGTCAAAGTATAATCATGGTTAAGTCTATGATAATGCATGTCTTTGCATGTATTTATATTGTCCATTTGTATTATGAATATTTATTCTATGTTTTAATATGTATATTAGTTATAATGATGTAGTTATAATGTTAAGTTTAAAAGCAACTCGTTACGAGGTTTAAGTTTTTAAAATTATTAAAATTGAACTTATATCTGTCCATTATTTTAATAATTAAACCCAAAATAGTTGGGACAATGATGATGACACAATATTTGTCTGGTTGCGATTTTACTGAGAAATATTGTATTTCTCACTCTTATCTTCCCGTGTCATCTTCAGATAGAGTTGATGGCATTCATGGTAGCGCTTCTAACGGTAGTTGACTGGATAAGACGAGGAGCTGCCATGTTTCTTCATTTAGTTAAGGAGGATCGAGATAGTAACATAGTATTTTTATTTTTTTAAGAGCCCCAGTTAGGCAGTTTGTGTGTAATCAAGAGCATGTAGGAAGTTATATTATTTAGTTTGACTTATTACATATGTGATATTTATTAAGTGTAATAATAACTTTTTAGTATCTATGATTATATTTTTGACTTATGGTATTGTGTTATGTTGTTTTAATTTTATCATATATTTTATTAATAACTTAGTGATATGAAGAACAACGTTCATATGTATATGAGTAAGTAAGCGTTTAAAAGCTTAGTTTTCAATCATAAAGGTTTTATAAAAAAAAATTATATGCTATTTTTGTATATTATGCTAGTCTCAACGATAAGAACTTCCATTAGTTAAGAGTAATAACTAATGATGCCATAAAATAATTGAAGCATAGTATGATATTATTAAGGTGTTACAACTTTAAATTTCATATTATTATGATTATAATTATGATACTGCTTATGTGTGTATATATTACTATTATTATTATTACTATTAATATAACATAATGAATTTATATGCTTGTGTAGGAAGAAGGTACAATTGACATCCTCAATACAATTGTTGCGAGAATTCCCCCACCTGTTGATACATCAGAAAGGCCACTGAGGGTATTAATATTTGATAGGTGTACGGTTTAAGCTATAATATATTTAGTTGCATATAATACATTTTAATTAATGACTCTTAGGTTTTATAATTTTGACGTTAGATTCTAATTTAAGATTGTTATGTTATTCGATTGATTGTATATATGTTCAAATTATATAATGAGATTGTTTAAAATTACAAAAGCAAATTATCAAGATAAATATTTAGTGATGGAAGTAATTATATTGTTGTGGATTAATATATTACAATGTGTTTTAAATTAAGAGACGAAATTATTTCGTGGTTGATTTTGTCGCTGATTTTTAGTCACGAAAATTGCCAACACTGTTAGGTGACAATTTTTTTTCTTTAATCACGGAAAATTCCATTGCTAGTTAGTCACGGAATACAATTTCCATTGCTGACTAATTAGCTACGAAAGATTTTGCAATGTTTTATGAGCCATGACAAATTCTATCACTAAATTGCTTAGTAGCAGATTTTGCGTGAATTAGCAATGGAAATTTCCGTTGCTTTCTGCGTGTTTTTTAGTAGTGATAGAATCATAAGGTATTGTATTAGTTCATATTATTAGGCCTAAGACAACATGATAAAAGGTATTAACGATACTTGTCAGCATAACCTGAAATTTTTACAATAATATAGCAAAATTAAATTATTAAATTTAAATTTAAATATATTTTTAGTCTCTATAAATATAACATTTTTATTTTTAATTCTAAAAAAATGATTTGGATCAAACCTTTTTTGAAATTATTGGTTTCAGTCTCATTGTTAGTCTATCTCTATTAATTGCTAATATATTTAACTAAGGTCTACATTACCCTTCCCATTTGGCATTCATTAATTCTATGTGACAATTTTCATTAATCTTGTGCGTAAAAACCCACTTATGAGAGTCATGTGAGTTACAAATGGCCAAGTTATTGGCCCCCTTCATCTCCTTCGTGGAGACATCATCTTCCACAAACCACCAAAACTTTGTTTCTTGAGACACGCTAAGCTGGAGCTTACAGTAGGCAAAGACGGTGTCGGATGAGATCCGAATGCTGATCCAGGGGGTGAACAGTAACCACGAATCGAAGATCCCTGGCAACATTCGGGTGCAAGTTAGCAAATTCGTTTTCTAAATTAGTTAGTACATACTACAAAGAAGGAAGAAGGGTTAAACAGTGTATAGAAAAGAAGAATGTTAGCTCGATTAAGTTGATTGTTCTCTATTGCTTCAAAGTAGGAATTCATTTTCTTAATTGTTTTTTGTTAATAACTGCACCATGCCACTAATATGCCAATCAATCGAGGTTCTGTTGAAGCTGTACTCTTTCTAATATTTCTCTAGTCAAAGTTTCGACATAGGTACATTGTCTTACTTTTAATTTGATCTAAAATTATAAACGCGTATGTAACTATAGATTTTTTGGAACTTTTTAAGAAGCATGAAGAGGGTCAATCACTAGGTCATCTACAACTCACATGACTTTCATAAGTGAGTTTTTGCACATAAGACTAACGAGTGCTACATGGGAAGGGTGACATGGCCCTTAGCTATACATCTTATCAGTTAACAAGTATAGGTTAATAGTAGGGACTAAAATCAATAGTTTCATAAATGTTTGGATCGAAAACAATTTGTTTTTCTTTAAGAGACCAAAGCCAAAATTTACTATGTTTATAAGAATTTAATTTAAATACACTTTACACTGTTAGCTAATAAAAATAGTAAAAAGTGCCAATTTACACAAATAACTATTTATTACAATGAGGAACCCACCATAATTTCTTACTTTTTCCTATTTCTATTAGTTGATAATATAAAATATTTTTATACTGTCAGTACATACCAATTAAACTCTATTTATAAAGACTAAAAATATAACTTATATATAATAATAATAATAATAATAATAATAATAATAAATTACATGTACTAAATCAGTTTTAATTAATAAACGATTAATAGATCTACTAAATTTTGACATCCATACATTCATTTATCATCACATCTATTTTTTTGATACGTTAATAAGAGTAACATTCGAATCTTTAACATCATGCATACTACCAAAGCCCCCACTATTTAGAGTATTCCAAGTGCCTTCATGATATCCATTTTTACACTCCTATTTGCGGTCCCTACTTCTCACCTTGTCTGCCACTTCGTTATATTCTATCTTTGATTCCACAGCCAATTGGTTGGGTTATCATTCTTAAAGGCATATTCGTATTCAAATTAGTTTGATGCTGAAGCTCAGCCAAACCAACTTGAGACACTTGCGTCATACGTGACGCCGACGGCGTGCAATTACCAAATGCGTCTTTAGGTGTTTGGAAGCTTACTAAATTAACAGTCCAACTTTCTTGACCGAAAAAGGCAAGCGTGATTGATAAGAGATATAATTCTTTCAAAGTAAATTGATTTTTATGATAAAAAATAAAAAATATATATAGTCACGTTTAAATTAATAAATTATATTATAATCATATCATAATTTATTAAATAATTTAAAAATAGACATATATTCACTTTCTTATTTTTTTAAAGATAAAATTACTTTCCTTCTGCCCATGCTCATTAAATACAGACAACATTTCAAACAGTCGTACCGGCACCAGAAGAAATCGTTAAATACACAGACAACATTTCAAACAGTCGTACCAGAACAACAATAATTTTTTTTACTCTTGTAAAAAATTTCTTGGCGATACTTGGGATATCTGGTAGTTAGGTGCACACCAATACAGGGACAAAAACAAAAAAATAGGTTTATTCTCCTAAAGATTTCTTCCTCCACTATGCATCATTATTACTTATGATGGTTACATAAGATCTACTTGCAGGTACAAAATCTAAAAATGTAATTACCAACATGCTCCACCAAGAAAGAGATTCTTTCTTAGGGGGAGATTTTTAACACCAAATAACTAAGAAAATTATCTCAGACTGTACACCGTAACGGTGTCACATTAACTACAGGGAGATTCTTGACTCCAAAAAGCAAAGAAAATGATCACACATTGTACACCGTAACGGTTTCACATTAATTATATGTTTAATGTTATTTATCAGCTTTCATTTTCCAAACATTCATTGATGGTAGAAACGTATGAAAGTTCCTCGCTCCCAACACACAGACACCACCCATTAACGAAGTCTATTTAGAAGCGTCACGTAATATCTGGCCTGTGCTTCATATCTTGCTGCTATGTTGTGATTATTGAGGTAAAGTTCTAGTACCAGCACCCCCCTAAATATTGCAATCTGACTTGAGCTGAATCCACGCATTATCAATTAAAGAGACAATGATCAATATAACAAATTCTTAATCATAACCCGTATTCAGTACCCAGAATTAAGTTCTACCTTTATACGTTGTAGTTTCTACTATATTGTCTTATACACCTACTTTATACAAAAAGTGACGAAGATTAAACTGGGAAATTAAGACATGTTGGACCAGCAGAGAGAGATACGCCACCAACTTTCCCAATCCCCAGTTAACACCATCTTCATCAAATTGAATTTCAATTTTGTTCTATTTATCTGCTTCCATTCCTGCAATCAAGACAGGAGGCACGAAGAACGAGCGATGGACTCACCATCATGATCACGATCACCATCAAAAACACGCTCAACCTTTCTCCTCTTGCCAACAACATAAACCCTCACATAGAAGTTGAGGAACAGCACCAGCACCGCAGCGTTAAGCACAGTGTTGAAGGCCCACGCGCCAATCCCGTTGCACCCGCCTTTGAAGAAGAAGTGCAGCAAAAACACCCCAACATGGCACAGCACGTTGCAACCCAGCAGCGCGATCTGGCAATTGAGCACAAAGGGGAAGCACGCGCCCCGAAACCCAATCGCGGTCCAGAACCTGTACCCGTACACCAGGGAGTACACTAGAGTGGTGAAGAGGATGGCGAGGACCTGAAAGGACTGGGAGAACTCGAGCCATAGGAAGGACATAAAGGCGGAGATGGAGTGGTTGAAGACTTGGAAAAACGACAACCTGCGACGTCGTAGGATGGCGAAGAATGTGGTGAGCATGTGGAGGAAGCGGGAGAGGTAGTAGAGGTAGGACCAGAAGAAGACCCTGCCGGAGGGGCGGGTGCCGAGGGGGAAGCAGAGGAGCCACTGGAAGGGGGTCTTGGAGCGGCGCCAGAACCACCGGGTGTCGCGGATCTCGGCGGCGGCGGAGAGGAGTGTTCCGGCGAAGATGGTGGCGGAGATGAGGGACATGGCGAGGCTGTGGAGGGCGGGGAGGGGGCCGAGGGGGAGGGGGCGGCGGAGGAGGCGGAGGAGGAGGGAGAGGGAGAGGGAAAGGAGGAGGTAGAGGGATATGGCGGAGAAGAGGAAGGACCACGTGGAGCCCCACGATTGGGTGTGGCTCCAACGGAACCCCACGATGGAGGGGTGCTCCGAGAGGAAGAAGGCGATCAGGGCGTGGATCGACGGCGGCGGTGGCGGCAATGGGCTGCCCATGGACGGAGGAGCCGGTTGTGGCAGCGACGCCGTGGAGTGCGGTGGTGGTTGTGGCGGCGGGGTTCACACTCTCTTATTCATCATTTCGTTCAGTTTTCTTGGAACTTGGGAAAGGAAGTAAAAAACGTTGGGGTTTGAAACAGAGACACCGAGCTACAGCAAGGTTGCAAAGTGCGAAGCAATGCGGGGAGATTAAAAAAAAAAAAAGGATAATAATATACGATCATACGATGGGTTTGTCCTTAGCAAAAGAAAAAGTAAAAATATATGTAGTTGGGGTTTGCTTACGTGGTTAGATATCATTGAAAGATGGTGTGTATGGTGTGGATGGGCCTTTGCCGCGTGCCAATTAAAAATTAAGATGGTAAAATTTTTAAGTGTTTCATTATAATAAGGAAATGGCCATCAAAAAGAAAAAATTATAATAAGGAAATGAAAAAAGTGTTATTTTATAGAAATTAATTTTGATACATCATAAAATATGTTTTTATTTATAAGATGTTTAATATAATAGGTGATTAAGTTAAATATTTTATACTAATAGTATATCAAAATTAAATTTTATTTTATATTCTCTGCACTTTATTATTTTTTTGTTGAGCTTTTAATTTATATTATTTCAATTTTAGAGCTTATTATTACTTATTTTTATTATGTTTAAATTAGATCAATTATTTTATAAATAATTAAAAGTTTATTTTGTGTATTTTCAATGCTTACTAAATCTTCTATTATTTTTTTTATATAGGAGAGATTGAAGCAAATAGCTATTAAACGATTACTTTAGTTTACTAGAGACATCGACATATTTTTTTTAGCTTGATGGAAATTTTATTCTTTTGTGTTTTTTCAATGCTTACTTATAATAAAAATATTTATAAATATTATCATCTTAGTTGCACCAAGATTCTATAAAAGAATTTTTTCCATGCATGTTCTATAAATATAGATTATATTATGTAAAATTATATTAAAATAATTAGATATTAGCTAATTAAGTTAAATAAAATTTTCTAAAAAATTCAAATTTAACTTGTTTGTTCAATACGCTAGGCCTCTCAAAGAGAAACACTACTTTCTTTCATACACAAATAGTTATCCCCGCAAAGAAGAATATGATTTCTTACCTTTTCTTAGGCAATGGCACATGGAGTATTGAAGAGAAGGAGCATTGAATTGAGGCTATCAGAGTTCTATAACTAGCTCCTTGGTACTTTGGAGAATGTGAGACATCTCAATCCTATTGTGAGACACTCATTGGTTTGGTTGAGAAAAAGGAGATTTTTGAAGCCCTTCAGAGTATGCAACCCTTTAAATCCTTAAGGATCGATGGTTTCTATCCTTCTTCAGACAATATTATCATGTTATGGGGGATGAGGTATGGAAGTTGCTAAGCGAGGCTTTTGCCACAAGTTTCTTTCATCAAATCTTAAAGAAGACTCTTATTGTCTGTATTTCTAAAAAGGACCAATCTATCAGGATGAAAGAGTTTTGACTTATTAGCCTTTGCAACATTATGTTCAAATTGATTATTAAGGCACTCGTTAACCAACTTAGACCTTTAATAGCCTTGTTGATTAGTCTAATGCAAAGTGATCTTGTTCTAGACAAATGTATGCAGGATAATGCTAAACAAATTCAACTTATTGTTGATACACTTTGATACCTTCTGTAAAGCATCAAGCTTAAAGGTAGACATCTCGAAATCATGCATATCTGCTCAACTATGTATATGGACAATGAAGGGACTTTTTCACATCTATCCAATTTGCCTCAAATTTGGGGAACTATCTTACTTTACCTCTCTTTACTTCTAGGCCCAAGAAATAGGACTTTCTTTTATTGTGGGTTGATTGTAAAATAGATTGGCATCTTAGAAAGGCAAGCTCCTCAATAAAGCAGGGCAATTGATGCTCACGAAATTAGTATCGACATCTATTCCCATTTACCCTGTACAATTTTTTTGAGTGCCTAGCTTCATTTGTGATGAAGTTGACAGAGTAACTAGAGATTTTCTATGGGCAAAAAGAGACTTTTCATGAGGCCTTCGTTTGGTAAATTAGGGCATAAGTACCTTACCCAGATGATTTCGAGAACTAGGAGTCAAGAAGACTAAATATACCAACATCTCTCTTCTATGGAAGCTCATTTGTGGTTTGGATCACGACAAAAGGAAATTCTAGGTATTGGTTCTTTGACATAAATATTGGAAACAAGGTTCTATTTTTTATGGGGAATGCCCCTCCCCATGCTCACTTGTGTAAAAGGTCATATGGAAAGCTTCTCGGCTTCTTCATTGAGGGTTTCAGTACAGACTTAGGGAATGTAAATGCTCTCTATGGTATGACTCCTGGACATGGGGGGATCTCTATGTCACATGGTGGACTATGTTCATATATCATATAGTCATCTTTAGGTTAGGGATTGCTAGAAGAATGGACAATGGCACTTGGAAAAACTATATACCCTTCTTGATTAATGGGTTATTTAATTGATGGTTGAGGTTCTTATTCCTTTTCAATCTCATTCTCAGGACTGCTTCATTTAGGTTAGGTCAATGAAAGGCGTTTTTAATGCTGCTTTGACCTATAAATGGCTTTTACCTCTTGCAATTTCTCAAGAATCGAACAAAGTATGGCCTTCTATTTAAATGCTACCTATGCCAACCAAGGTCTGTCACTTTGTGGGGCTTATTCTATAGTAGAGTATTCTAACTAATGCAGCCGAGGAGACTATTGTTCATTACTTAAGGGATTGTGAGCATGCTAAGGCAACGTAGTCCATGACGGGGTCTGCATATTGTGATAAATTTACATGCATGGACCTTTGGCATTGGTTGAGAGTGGCAAACTTTTCTCATGCTGAGGTGTTGTTTTATGTCACACTTTGGATAATCTAGATGTTAAAAACTCGGTGGCCTTTGCAATTGATGGGGTTTTCAGTGTTAAATAATTAATTTCTTTTTCCCTATTTTACCGATAAGTGCATCAAGCCAATCAAGTAATAAAGTAGTGAGTAGAGCATCATTTTCAAAAGGATTGATTAAATCAATTACTGTAATCACCAATTAGAATCTATTTAAGCTAACTGAAATGTGAGTGATTTGCAAAGTATGATTAGAATGCAAGACGGCAAGCAAGCAATTAGAATGATTGTAAACTAATGGAGATGAGCACTAGGGTTCCGATTTCTCCCAGATCTTGATGCGTATTGACTTTTTGGAATTTATTTTAACTAAACTTCTAAGATATTGAATTCTAAAGCTAGACAAATTATTCTCTATGATTCCTGTTTAACTAATATCCCACAATTGTCCCATACTGCTCCTAGATAAATAAATAGATAACGGTTTTTACTTCATATTTCAAGCATGTATCTATATTTTTCTTAGTCTACACAACTCTAGAATCATCACTATGGATGATAAAGCCAAGATAAAGCATTAAGTATAGAAATAAAAACTCAATTGGAAAAGATAAGATTGAAATAAATCCAAATAAAAGTCAATATATCATCATTCACAAAGGGAAAATCATCACCCTAGTGAAAGAGAGCTAGCTACTCATGAATATAACACTTATACTCAACAAAGAAACAAATATCACAATCATGAGAGAGAAAAAGAGATACGAAAGATATGGAATAAGGAGATAAATCTTCTCTTCTTCCACGCTCTAGTGATACTCTAATTCCAAGCTCTTATTAAGCCTATTCAAAATAAGGATTTGTGAGCAAGTGCATCGTGCAAGATGCTAGATGATAGGTTTAGCCTCTAATTCTCCATTTTATCAAAGATTAGGGCTAACATAATGATCTTTTTCTATTATGAGATGTGGGCCATAGCTGAGGATGAGATGAATGGATCTAATTAGTTGTTGGTTGTATCACAAGTGGGCTAGGGAAACCCAATTCGCATTTTGGTGCAGGATCCAATTCAGACCATTAGCTTGTAGACTCTATAACATTCTCTATAGTTAGAATTAGCTCTTTGAAGTAGAAATAGCAGCAAAGCTTTTTGTTATCTTTCCAACTCCTTAGGAATCACCTTAATCAAACTTCTGTAAGAGATATTTGTGATTTATTGAGTAAAGGTCAAGCTAGACAAGATTTGAACAGATTTGGTTCTCAATCTTGTAAACACGATTTCTATATGGAATCTTTGAGAGCTGGAATTTGTGGTCAACAGTAAAGTTGGAGATCTTCTCATGATCTTTTCAGAACATTTTGAATCATCTAAATCCAAACCCTATAAAGAGAGAGAAATACAAGTTTTTCTTTACTAGCACTTTCTTGAAATAACTCCAATTTTGATCCCAAGATAGTACTTACAAATATTTCATTAAATATAATAATTCCACATTAGGTCCAAATATCACATAATATTGGCCAAAATCTCTTCAAATTAAGCACAAATCTACATCAAATCAAACAATAAATGAGTGTAAATTTTACACTCATCAATAGGTGTTTGCACCCAAAAATTGCAGTTAGCTGAGGATAAGTAGTTGATAGCGGAGCATAGTTAGCTGAAGAACAATTTTAACTGATGTTTATCAGTTGATACTTGGTAGTTGACACTTAACAGCTGACATGGAAAATGCTACTGATGAATATTTGAGCAAATTTGGTCAAAAAAGTGCAAATACGCATCCAAACTTCAATTAGCCACAAGTAATCTGAGTATTAGAATGATTGTTATGATATATCAACGAAAAGCTCCAAACAAAAATGTCAATGTGACAATACGGTGACTTCGTTGAGCTCATTTCATGCCTTAGAAAAGGTTATTTTGATATTGTTTTGACCATTTTCTACTTTCTCCTTGTTAGATTTTTCCAAGTATATAATTAATACTATTATATTTTGTAATTACGACTCTAATGGGGTTGTGGCAACATGCATGAACCATTGTTTATAGACATTGAAGCTTGACAATTGATAGTTGATAACCAATAGCAAATAACTGAATAACAACGTTAGTTGTTAGCTGAGGGAATATGCCTCTTATTGAACCTTAGGCTTTATGATGATCTACAACTCATGAACCTGTTTTGGGCATTGGTTAAAGAAGAAACATCTTTCGATAACTGAAATGAAACATTTGACCAAATCCATAACCACTTCTAAGAAGATAGGAGCAGTTAAGAAAAGTGGTTTTTGGTTCAAAAAGTTGCAATAGAGAGCGGTAAGTGCTCTCCACGAAATAGGATGCATGATTAAGCCATTAAATCATGGTTACATTAAATTTAGACATAACTGTGAATCAAGTTAGCCAACGTAGTGCTACTTAGTATGAAATGATATTGGCTACTAAGCTGAATATGTTCACAAGTGTAAGAATGCAGCTAGTGAGGTTTAGTGCTAAATAACTGCATTTTGTATCTATAAATAACCTTATACAATGCTTGTAACATATCCAACACATCAATCAAGTGCAACTCTATTTGACATTTGTCTTTCTGCTCTCTACACTTTATTTTCGAACCTTTATATTCCAGCCTTTACTTTTCAGTTTTTATTTTCCTTACCTTTTACATTTCTTGCCTTTACATTTTAGCATTTTATAGCATTTCTTTACCATATTTTCGTTATAATCTTTCATTTACTTTCAGCCTTTATAATTTGCAATCCATTTCCAATATCTTTTTTGGTAACCTGATTAGTTAATCTGCTTGCCAAATGCTTTCT
Source organism: Pterocarpus santalinus (assembly GCA_031439595.1). Lineage (NCBI taxonomy): Eukaryota > Viridiplantae > Streptophyta > Magnoliopsida > Fabales > Fabaceae > Pterocarpus > Pterocarpus santalinus. Next base: position 27,480,948 of record CM062525.1, read on the forward strand.
TTAGTAACTTGGGAATTTGCAGCTAACAAATAGAGTCCCTTTCTCAGCGAAATCACTAGACAAATGGATTCCTTAGTATTTTGCATGAGCTAAGCCCATCAATTTAATCATAGGATAGTTTCCTAGCACACTTCATTCAAATAATCAATTGGCTAGCCAAAATTTAAGTGAAATAGTGGGAATAGCTTAGACTCAAGACAAATAGCTCTAGCGCATAAACACATTGTTTGATGCATACCATATTGTTTTCTCTCCTAGAATGATTATGCAGACTAAGCCTATGGTGGTTTCCTATTCTCCACCACCATCTGTTATTAAGTGCAATTTTCATCATCCTAGTTTCGATTATGCTTTGTTATTCACACTTAAGGTTTTTATTTAACTATTCAATCACTACTGCATTTCTTTTCTTTCTTTCCTTCTATGATGTTATATTCGAATTCAAGGAATGCAAGTTCTATAGTAGGTGATTCTTCCTAGAACAACTTATTTTGTGGTTGGTATGTTTCATGCGATGATTGAGGCTCATTGATGTGTTTTGTCTCTCGATCACATTGTTTATTGTTTGGTAGTAATGGACTAATGGCTAAAAGAAGAAAAATTCAAAATGAACCCAAAAGGAAACAAAAAAATGCCTTAGAATAAATCAATCTCTAAGGGTCATTATGGATAGTCTATTCCGATGTGAAAAATAAATTCTCGCTTTATGATGATAGGGAATCCATAGCCTGTCTTAGGCGAGATTGCTATGGATGGGTCTATTCTAAAGAATTCTCATTGTATGATGATAGGGAATCGATGGGGATGAGACCAAATTTGAATGCCTCTCCCTTATTCTCCCGAGGATAGAGTTTTTCAAAGTAGAAGTTTAGACATTGACCCTAAATTCATTTATGTTTAATGTACTTTCTTTCAACAATTAGCTATTAAGTTGCCTTTTACTTCCTTTCAATGTGCATGCCTCTGCTAGTTGAATATAGCTTTTACCCAATTGCATATGAGAAGTTGGGCTCTTATTTAGTCCTTTGAAATTTTGATGAGGTTTTTAGGTGTAGAGCCACAGCGTTATAGTAGGTGTTTTCTTTTCTTTCTTTTAGGCTAAAAGGGTTTGGAAGGGCCAATAGGTGTCTTTGACTAGTCACCCTAGAAAGATTTATTTCTTATAAAAGCTTATATAAGAATTTTAAAGATGGAATTTTCAAAGTGAAGTCACTTAAAGGCTACCTCCCTATTTTCCTAAACAAGTATGGATTGGAGAGATTTCCATTATATTAGAACTCCATAACTAGGCAAATTCTTCATATACATTATCATAGCCTCTATGGGGAGAATCAATATATGGCCAATTACCTAGATGAGTTTTATTCTTTCAGGACTTTTTCTAGTAGCATTCTACTTTGATGGAACTTGGATAAGGTAGGGGTGTTAAAGCAAACAAGTAAGCTCTCATATCCTTTTGTGAATTTTATTTATATTTTTGACATAATATTTGAAATAATCGAATATTCATTTTGGGGGAAATAGCACCCAAACTTTCTTGAAATGAACTCCAAGATTTCCTTACCTGGAAATGGGCCACTGCAACTATTGGAGATTAGGGTCGAGCTCTCCAAATTGAAAAGATGGCTGACAACTCAAAGATGACCTTTGATCCTCAGCCCCTAATTATAAGAAAGACATCCAAAAGGGGTCCAGATGAGATTATCGCAGTGGATTATTCTCTAGAAAAGAAGTTACTTGAGAGTATTATTGAGGCCTCTAGTTAGCTTCACCCTACCATCATATACATTTTTTAGGTTCAACATCTCATAAATGACATAATCAACTCAATGGGTCCATTATCCTTATGAAGTGTTAACTTCCTTTGGCCAATTTGTAGACGACTATATTTTGAATGACATAGATATGCATTTGGTGAAGAAAGTGGGTATAGGTAGGCTTCATCGCTAGGATGAGATCAAAACTCTTTGGCTCTATGTCATTGCTCGATAGATGTAGCAAGAGGTGGTCTCTTTGGACTCAAAGATATATGATCTAAAAAAAAGAGCATCGATTAAAGCTTAATCATTTGAAAGCCACCTACAATCGAGAGATAGTGCAGTTGGTTGAGAAGATAAAGTAGGCTAAGGAAAGGTACTCCTCGGAAAAGAAAAAGTTGGCTATCGAAAAAAAAAAAGTTGTTTGACAAGATTTAACACTTAAAGTACAAGTTGACGTTAGAGAATATCTTCACAATACTGCTTTAGAAGAGGTCCTGAAGAGGGAGGCAACCCCTAAGGCAGAAGTTGATGGTCTTTATGCTGATGCTCTCGGCCAATACTTAAGTAGGTGAAGAACACCTTAGATATGGTGAAGTACTTTATCTGAACTTGGACTTGTCTTCTTATGGTCCATTTAAGATGGCCAAAGGAAATCAATTAGTGAATAGTATCCATTTAGGAGGAGTCCAAACTAATAACACCTAATAATGTGACTACTACACTAAGAAAAATGAGTTGGTGAACCCTTTATAGGCTATTAGACCTATCAACGACTCCAAGGTCAAGATACTAGTCACTCATGAGACTATAAAGGATACTCAAAGACTTAATCCTTAATGTTTGCCTTGTATATTTACTTGTCTTTTTTGTTTTTGTTACTTGTAAGCAAATGTTTATGGATTAAGTACATTAGTGTTATTACAAATTCTCTGGCTTGTTAAGTGGTAGAAAGTTCACAAGGGATGCCAATCGTGATTCAAAAAAGGTTGTAAACTCATAAACAAAATTTCCAAGTTAAATTCAATATAGATAATAGGTGTTAATTGTACTTCAACATCTTCAATCCTTTTCATTGTGAGATTTTCTATGTTTGAAGATAGGTGTAGAGTGATATTCAAATGACTTGGTTGAAAATTAGCATTTTAGGCATAATAACCTTGTTCTCAACTAAGTTTTGTCTTTCACTAACCGTATTCTAGGTTAGGTTTCCAACTATATTATTGGTTAAAGTTCCAAATAGCATACCTCATTCTCTTGGTTAGGCTTTTCATTTGGCTAACCATATTCTTGGTTAGGCTTTCAATTTGGCTAACCATATTCTTGGTTAGTTTCTTAACTCGGCACAACCTACTTCTTGACCGATATTTCAAACTTCATGGCCTACTTCATGGCCAAGATTCCAGTTCTTACTTAGCTTATTTTTTTGCTAAGATTTTGAGCTTAGATTAGCCAAATTGTCAGCTAAAGTTGGTAACTCATAAAAATAAAACAAGTAGATAATAATACTTGAATAATAACATTTTGTTTTTTGTTTCAACTCTAAATAATACATTGAAAAGATTCCACCGATCTTTATTTCACCTAGTCTATATAAGTCATACCTCATTAAAACTTCTAGAGGAAAAAACCCAATGGAATAAAATTCAAAGGAGGAAAAAAAGTACACCAACTTACATAGTTTAAAGAAAATGAACAAACTATAATACTTTTTGAGCGAGGACACATTCTAGGTCCTCGGTAACTCTCTTCCTTCCAACTTGGCGTCTCTTCCTTCCAACTTGGCATTCTTGTATGCTCTTCTATTAACTTCTCTAACAATTTAGTAAGGGTTTTCCTAGTTTGGTTTCCTTCATCAGCAAGCTTCCTATATAATTAACTCTTTCTTAAGATTAGATTTCCTTCTCCAAAACTTCTTACTAAAACATGCTGAATATACTTTGGCTATCTTTAGCTTCATAGCTTCTTATTTTATTAAAGCAAATGAACAATCTCTTTGTCCTCTTCAATAAGGTCAAGCTCAGCTCTATGAGTTTAACATTAAAATCAGCTAATACTTGAGCTTTAATCAATCCTTGGGCCTTATATTTGATGCTAAACTTGAATAATTCGACCAACCAAGAAATAATGTTTCCTACTAACTTTGGTTTCCTTAGAATTTGTTTAACAGGATGTTTTGTTTTTACAATGATGTGATGACTTTCAAAGTAAGGTCAAAGTTTCCTTGCTACAATCACTAGACCATAGACAATTTTTATATTTTCAAGTATCGAACTTCGGATCCCTACAACACCTTACCGACAAAGTAGATGGGCCTTTGTTCCCATCCTTCTTTGCATAACAAGGCTGAGCTTAAAGCTTGCTTGGAAACTGAAAAATAGATATACAAGTGCTCTCCTGCTATTGGCTTATCGAAGATGGGAGGAATCTTAAGGAATTCTTTGAGCTCTTGGAAAGTAGTCTCACATTTTAGAGTCCACTATAAGGATAGAAACCTAAAAATTGGACATGCTTTCTTCGTTGACCTTGATAGAAACATGGATAATGCTACAATTCTGCCTATAAGTTACTGTACTTCTTTTACTATTCTCGAGCTCTTCATCTTTAATATTGCTCAAAATTTCTCTAATTTTGCTTTAATTCATCGATGAGTTAACATGAATCTGAGTAACTTACCACCTTACACTCTAAAAGCACATTTTCTAGGTTCAACCTCATGTTGTACTTTTGAAACTAGTTGAGAACTTTCATCAAATCTTCACACAGAACTCCTCTATCCATGGTCTTGGCTACCATGTCATCAGTATAAAATTCCCTAATTCATTTGATATGGTCTACAAACGCCTTGTTTATAAGTTTTTGACACATAGCTCCTGCATTTTTTAGTCCGAATGGCATGATCTTATAGTAGTAATTTTCATTTGGTAAAAGTTATCTTCTCCTCATCTACTAGGTTCATCTGGATTTGATTACATCCGAAATAAGCATCCATGAAGTTGAGGTATTAACTTCCCAAAGCTCCATCAACGAGCTTGTCAATGCTTGGTAGTGGGTATGCATCACTTTGGAGACCATGAACACATTGGCCAACCATTTGGTAAACTACATTTCTTGAATGAATTCTACACAAATCAACTTTGTTTCATTAGCAACTACTTTCTCCTTTTCTTTTGGGTAACAGGCTTGACCTTTGGGTTAATCATTAAATTTTGACAAATGACCTCTAGATGTATATATCTTAGGTATTTCCTTTAGTGACCATATGAAGAGATCTGCTATCTTTTAAGAGTTCAGTAAGATCATCTTTTGTCCATTGGAACAACGACGGTCCCATGAGCGTAACTTTCTCAGCCTCAAAACCAATTTGCACTGGCTCCAATGCCTCACTTGGCTCTGGTCGATCTTTGAAATCTTCTCTAGGGTCAAGCTCATTCATCCGTGGTCGGTCTTCATGCTCAAACACGTTGACAACATTAATTTCTTTCTATTCCTTCTTGGGGGGTTATTGGTTCAAATACTTATTGTAGTAAATACAAGCTTCCTTTCGATTAGTATGGACAACCTTGATCTCTGTTGTTGATACAAGGAATTTGAGTGCCAAGTGTAGGGTAAACATAGCAACCCCAAATGAATTGAGTGAAGGTCATCCTAGAATTATATGATAGGTCATCTAGTAGTCAGTTGCAAGGTATTGAATATCTATAGTCTTAATGAAGGGCTCGACCCCCAATGTAGCTCTGAGCTCTATGAATTCTCACACTTTAACTCTCTCTCGAGAGCCTAATGAGCTCTCCATGGTAAGGTCAAAGCGAGGACTCTAGTAGCTGCATTTTTTGAAGTAGAAAAGTATAATAGCTTAATTTTTTTGGAATATATATAATAGCTTAATTTTAATTAGATTAATCAGGAATTAATAAATTATAAATTATACATATTGATAGTTTAAATAAAAAATAATCAAATGATAGTAGGTAAGAATAATTCACAACCAGCCTGTTCTTTCTTCCCACCCACTCTGGATATAAACGTTTCTTTCATGCCTCTTGCTCCATACGTGCAAATGATAATATAATCAAACTATTTTTATTAATTCATTGAAGTTAGGAAGTTGAAGTTATCAGAAATTGACAAAGTAAATAAATTGAGCACTCGAATGTTTCTCTAATCATTGCCGGTGGGATGGCTACATTAAATCCGGCACATGTGCCCACAGGTGCCCCTTTTTCTTTTGAATGACGAAAGATATACATAATTGGTTTGACCGTCTTTGTTGTGACCAGTGAGCGTAGTATTTGTATTTAGATTCGGTTTTTTTTTTTTTTCATCTCCAAATATAAGTCCCTTTTTTAGTGCATAATTGTTAAAGCATGATGAAACAATATCTTTTTTCAACTCTCTTAAGAAAATTTAAATTATAAACTATTTTAACATAAAATATGCTAATTTTAATACATACCATTATTTTAGTGACGTCATATGCGTTTTGTATTTTTTTTTTTGTGTTGATGTATTTTTGAAATTATTAAACAATATATCTTATAATTTAAAAATTAATTTCAATATATTATCAATATAAAATATTTAAATTATTTTATACTAATAATACATCAAAATTAAATCTAATAATTTATATATCAAAAAATTAGTGATTGATTAAGATACACGATTACACATACATGATCCTGTTACAAAATATTTCAAACTTTATTCACTAGCCACTAAAGTTTGTTAGCATCCACACCATCACGTGTAGATGTGACCTAGTGCAAGAAAAGTGTCACTATTGCGTGATGTTTGGTCTATTGTGCTGATTTTGATGGAAACTAATATGAGAATGAAATCGAATTATTATTTAGAGTGGATGTTAATTTTATTCTTGAAATTATATATATATATATATATATATATATTTAAAATTAAGAAATAAATTATTTAATTTTTGAAATTATAAAAAATGATTTAAATTAGTCTCTTGTATAATTCAAATTCATCCTTTCGAACATTATTTTAGGAATTAATTTTAATCTTTTTTGCAATTTTATAAATTAAATAATTAATTTTTTAATTTTAAGGACTAAAATAAAGTATGAGTACAACTTCAAAAGTTGAAATGAACATTCACTTAATGATCTTTATAATTGTTAAAAATAAAATATTTATACACACTTTGTCCACCAAAAAAAAAAAATATTATACACTTTCTACTTTCATTTTAAAAGAACATCAAGTTGTCTTGCAAAGTTTGGAGTTACAATTCTAGGGAAGCAGTTGTGGTCCTCCCAAACAAGTTAGATGATTGAATACTTCCAAACTAGGATGTGACTTTCACATTAAGGGTATTGAAAAATAACTTTTAGGAGATTTTTAATTATGTGATAGGAGGAAAAAATTCTCTCTCTAACTTTTTGTCTATCAAGTTTAAAGAGTGAGAAACAAATTAAAAAAATTGAAAAGAAAGAAAAATTTTGAAAAGATAGAATGAAGAGTGTTCAATTTTTTTGGGGACTTATAATCATATAATAGAGATTTTATGAATAAGCTTATGCTCGTACTCGAGTACATGAACAGAAAAATTGGAGGAGATGGAATGAAAATTAATGTTCAGTTTTTTGGCATTTATAATTAAGCAAATGGAGATTTAATAAAAAAACTTGTACTCAAATATATAATCAAATATAGTGTTTTCGAAAAAGAGATACAATATTCAATCCCCATTCTTGAATTGAAACTTTTAAATTTTATATATGAATCTCCATCAAATTAATGGTATGACAGAAAAATTGGAGAAAAATAATTTTTCCATTATATAACTAGAAATCCTAAAAACAAAAGGTTCATTAATCCTCCTAAGCTGAAAGTCTCGCAAAACGAGACAAATCAACTTTTATACCTATCACGAGTATATGATCCTCTAAACTTGTTTTGAAGGGCCATACACAAACCCCAATCGTACAATAAAATGTTAAAAGTTTGGAATGATCAAAAGTAAATTATGTTTTCAAATTTTCTTTGATTTTCAGAGAACATCAAGTTAACGTGCAAAGTTCGAAGTCTACAATTGCACAGTAAAATATTGCAAGTATTTTCTTTATCGACAAGGCATATTATTTTCTATAACCTTAACTAAATTACATAATTACGATTATTTTTAGTTAAATAACGTAAACAAATACATTTTACAACGTTTCGCTGAATTCCAAAAAGTGTGCCTTTGATTAAAAGTCACACTTTTCTTGCCTTGGCACAAAAAAGTGTAATATTTATCCTAATTAAGGTAGTGCCTTTTCAAAGCAAAAGTTACAGTTTGATAAAAACGTGGTCTTTGACAAGACAATATTTCATTTTTTCATTCAATAGTCATACTTTTAACCCTGGCGTTTGTGGCTACGCCTTAGAGCCATGCTCCTAACCTTCTCCAGAAGCAATACTTTTAAATAAGAAGGCAAGGTTTTATTTGTATTCAATAGTCACACGTCACTTTTGACTTCTGTGACTACACGTTTAAATTATTTTTTTTATTAATGAAAGTTTAGATAGAAGGAAAGACTCATCCCAATTTAAGATTATAATATATTTCTAGATTTATTGAATCTTCATGAGTATAAAATCAATCAGGTGAACCAACTCTATAAGTAACATTACCTTATTTTAACATAAACAATAAAACTAAAATGTAATATTTTGCATTAGGAAAAAAATTGGTATTGGACAAATTCATGTTTGTTATGATCAATATGTTTAGATAAGCAATATGATGGCGTAAATAAAAGTTTAAGAATTTAAACGTGTCTTTATTTTTATTTTATTATATTTGATTTTACATTTTATTTTGTATTTAAATTTATATTTCTAAAATTATAAAGTTTTGTTAAAAGCAAGAGTTTTTTATTTTTAATGTTAAATGTTATTTTAATAATATTAATTTTGCAAGATTTTATTTTTGATTAAATATATTAAATATAAATTATTTTATTTTAAAAATTACTTTTAATTAAAATTAATTCTTATAAAATTAAAATTTTCAAAATCAAATTTACAAATGCATTATCAAATACACATTATGTGTTGGAAAGAAATTAGTTGATATTCATAAATCATCAAGTTAAATTATGTTTTAATTATTTATAGAGTAACATCTCAAATAAATATATAAGTTAATTAATGATAAATCTTCCGATCACTTAAAGTTGAAATGTCTATATATATATATATATATATATACATACTCACTCTAATTTGCAATAATTTTGTTGTACATAAATATTAATCTTTTATCTTTGAAGTTAATTAGATTAATATTTGAATAGTTACATTAATTTCTTAGCTCATGATAATATAAAATTAATTTGATTTTTAAAGTGAAAAGTAAACTATTTTTACTTTTGAATTATTTAATAGTGAAATTTAAAGGAAGAAACAATCTTAACACTTTATTTGATTGCACACAATAATATTAATCTTTTTATCTTTCACTTTTATAAGGTTTAAATCCAAATTATTATCTTAATGTTTTATCTCTTAATTAAAATAAGTAGAAATCTAATTATTTTGTAAATCTTTTTTTTTCCAACAACACAAAAAAAGTAAAATAATATTTGAAAGTACTTATTTATCAAATTAAGTATCTTTTCTCTCCAAATTTTCTCTTCAAATAAGCACATTCAAATGGACTCATTGTCGAGAATAATTAACAAAAAAAATTACTATATTTTTACTATATTTAATTTTAATTACTATCATAACTTTCTTTCAAAATTATCTCATTAAAAATAATTATTATAAAATATTTACGAACCTGTGCAACTTATAAGTAATTATAACATAACCCAACTTAGTTTTCTATAAAAATCTAATAATTTCTCTTTTATGGGGGAAGACAAAGGACTTAACTAAATTTGCTCAGCAGTTAATAATGCTTAGGCTAGCTGACTTCAATTCCACACTCCAGGGACACAAATGCATGTTGGCCATTTAAGTCATCTTTAGTCAAGGTTTTGAAAACTGGACTGATCATTGAACCAGATAAAATACTGATTCAAAGGTTCATTGGTTCAACCGGTGTATATATATATATATATGTAATAAATTAAATTATTAAATAATACAAAAATTCATAACGACAAATATTACAAAATTAAATTAATTATGATCACACAAGTATTTAGAAGTTTCACAAGTTGAAGGTAGATAGATTTGATAGAAAACAATGATAATAATGATGGCGGTAGCAATAAATGAGTTGAAAATGCCAATAAATTTTCCATCTTAGAAGAAAGAATGAGTACTGTAATATCCCTATATAAGGTAATAGGAAATAATAAAAATAAATTTTTATTATTCACAACCTTGTCCCTAAATTTTTTAGAAAATGACACTTAGGTCCCTAGATCAATAGAATTAGCAGAATAAGGTTTTAAACGAAGCAAAATCGCATAGTGAAAACGTAGAAACCTAAATCTCTGCCGATTGAGCCACGGAGGTATCCATATATGAAATGACATGGGATGCCCCTAGACTTACCAATAATTACGAAAATGCCATTAGCCATAAACAACAAAAACCAGAAAGGCCATCAACTTGCAAAACATTTAATTTACACTGTTAATCGATTTATTCGATTTTATCGAATCTTTAAGCTTGATTAGAAATTAATTAAGGCTTGATCAAGAGTTAATTAGATAATAGATTAGAGATAATTAGAATAGAAATATATAAAACTTTACAAAATAGGAAATATGTAACATGCAAGCACCCCAACTCACATATGTAATATCCCTATATAATGCAATAAGAAATAATAAAAATAAATTTTTATTATTCACAACCTTGCCCCTAAACTTTTTAGAAAATGACACTTAAGTCCCAAGATCAATAGAATTAGCAGAATAAGGTTTTAAACGAAGCAAAATCGCGTAGTGAAAACGTAGAAACTTAAACCTCAGCCAATTGAGCCACGGAGATATCCATATGTGAAATGACATGAGATGCCCTTAGATTTACCCATAATTATGAAAATGCCATTAGCCATAAACAACAAAACACCAAAAAGGCCCTCAACTTGCAAAACGTTTAATTTACACTGTTAATCGATTTATTCGATTTTATTGAATTTTTAAGCATGATTAGAAATTAATTAAAGATTGATCAAGAGTTAATTAGATGTTAGATTAGAGATAATTAGAATAGAAACATATAAAACTTCACAAATTTCTTCAAAACCGTTTTACCGATTTAAAGGAAATCGGTAAGATTACGGTATTTTAAACTGTCGAAACCAAACCAATAGAATTTCAACTCATAAACTCTACTTTAAGTGGCTGAGAACTTAGCCACTTAACCCCTAAAAGTGGCGCAAACAAGGCCACAAGAAAGGAGGAAGCTTGGCTAAATTTCAGCCATATATGCTCAACCAATCACAACCTTTCTCCATGCCTTTATATACACACTTCCTTTCCTTTATTCAGCCATTTTTCCTGCACCTCCTCTCCTCTGCCCAACTCCCTTCTTCTCTTCTTCACCCACCCAACTCCATCAAACTATCAAGTTCAACCAGGTTTTGTTCATCCAAGTTCCAAAATCAAGCCAAATCACATATAACAAAAGGTAAGATTCCAATTCTTGTCTTGATTTTCTGATTTGGGTGGCTGGTGGTGGTTTATTTTCTCAATTTTTGATGTATTGATTGAATGATTATGATGATATATGGCTGGCTTATTGGCTGTTGTGAGGTTAAATTCAAATTGGAAATAAGAAAGGATGAAGATAGGAAGAGCTGAAGGGCTGGAGAATCAAAAACCCTCAGCAGTCCATACGGCGGAGTGTACGGCTCCGCCTACCGCTGATTAAATTCAATGAAACCATTTTTATATGAAACTAGACACCTAGGGCTTTCCATAGATATATCATATAAGGCTTTTGGATTAGTATAGAGTTATGAATTTTTGAATTTCGACCTAGGTTTTTGACTTTGATTCCAAGCAGACTAGGTTTTTCAGGGTAGAACTCGCCCTATGCTACTTGAAAATGAATGAAACTAACTTCGTTAGAAAGCTTACACATAGGAGAATGTTCCATAAAAATTTCAGAATTAGATAAGGTCCCGTTTGCTTCCAGTGATCCAATAAAATTGCCCTATGTCCCAACCGGGCCAGAATAGGGTAGTTCAGGACAGTCAAAATTCGGGGCTCATAACTCGAGCCTTACAAAGTCAAATGGAATGGATCCTTTTGTAAATGAAACTTTGTCCTGTTAGCTTTAATATGAGACCAATTTTGTATGATTTGAATCAGTTTTAGATTTTTAGTGGATTTTTACTTTTAGGTGTCTAATTCTGGCCAGCCACTGGGTAGGCCGGGATAAAACCTAAATAACTTGAGCTATGCTTATCAAAATTAGATGGGACCAAAGAGTTTAGAAAATAGACACATAACATTTCAACATATCCAAAATTTAGGTCTAAATAAGTTAAAATGAATTTAGGGCTTCATTTCTAAAAATCAGGTAGAATTGATATAATAAGCAGAATTGAATATAAGGGTCTAATCCCTGCATGATTGATATTAATATGATATATAAGGGTTCAATCCTTACATGATTGACATTATTGTGATATGTTTGCTGCTCTATGTTGAACTTTTGCCTGATTGATTTTATCGGTAGACTGGCACTATTCATGGGGAAGCGGATCTGATCTGTTATGCTATCGAATATTCAGCAGAATTGTAAGAAGGTTATAAGCATTTATATGTTATGAATATGTATATAGAAATTATGTATGCAAGAATATGTGAAAGTAAATGATGAATCATCTGTATGAATGCACTCAGCATGACTATGCATGATTATGTATGAGAATGCAATGATATGAATATTATGAATGTGGGTCCCTTCACCTGGAGGCAATTACACTTTGAATCCCTCTTTGTGAAGGCAGTTAAATAAGATAAGATGTGGGTCCCTTCACTTGGAGGCAGTTGCACTTTGAATCCCTCCCTGTGAAGGTAGCTAAAACTTTTGGGTCCCTCTATGTTGGAGGTAGATGGCCAATTGAGTCCCTCCAAGACTAAAGGCACGTGGGTCCCCTTGTGGGTGAGCGGTGTGACGACGACCGCGAGTTGAGTTGACGAGCTCACTCCAAGGCCAGGCTATGCAAGGGCAGTAAAGGTTAAAGACTAAAAATTAAAGCATATGCAAGCACCCCACTCACATGAGGCATAGCATCGACCCAGCTAGTACGAATATAGGGGATAGAACTTACATGAGGCATGGAATGATCCAGTTAGTGTAAGTACCGATTAAAGATCCCATATTCTTAAGGAACATGACATGGCGATGACACTCTGATGGGGTGTGACATGGCAATCATACTCTGGAATGTGGCACGTAAAGATTTTATGATAAAAAGGGAGATAAAGAAAGAAAAGTGAATCTTATGTTTTTGCATAAGTTGAAATACAAATAGAGACAGGTGCAGATGTTATGTATCTAGTTTATTGATGTGTATTTTAATATGTGCAGTTATTATTTATGGTATAGTTCATAAAATTGGTGTTGTATGGCCTCTCCAAAAGGTCAAGTATATGAGTAAAATAAACTTTGCTTCGAACATTATATTTTCGAACTTTAAAATTGAACAGTTTGTATAGCATGTTCATCTGTTTCAAAATAAACCGAAGCAAACTGGAGATGACAGTGATGACGTTATGTATGATAATTAGAGAATCCTACTGAGAATTTATGATTCTCACTCCTATTTTTCGTGTTATCTCCAGATAGCTTGAAAGATTTCGAAGATGGCTGAAGTTGCTGTGAAATAAGGTCCGTTCAGGTAACAGTAATAACTCTTGAGTGTGGTGCTATGACTTAAGCATAGTATTATACTTGGGAGGATGTTACATTAATGGTATTAGAGCAGTTCGTCCTAATCGGACGTGAGATGGGCTGATTATGCTTCCAAGGAGGCATGCTCTGAAAGTTTAGAAAGGCCGTGCTTTAGGTCCTTACATGAGAAGGACATAGTTATCTACGCATGGCAGCCTTGTTGTATGTTGTAGCTTATCTGTTGCACTTGACGACATATTGAGCTTGGTCATCTCAATATGAAGTTCGGTGTGTGCGGAGATCTACTGCATTCAACTGGCTTTCTAGGGATATAGGAATTTTGAGGGCAAAATTCTTTTAAGGGAGGTAGTATGTAACATCCCCATATAACGCAATAAGAAATAATAAAAATAAACTTTTATTATTCATAACCTTGCCCCTAAACTTTTTAGAAAATGATACTTAGGTGCCTAGATCAATAGAATTAGCAGAATAAGGTTTTAAACGAAGCAGAATCGCGTAGTGAAAACGTAGAAACTTAAACCTCGGCCAATCGCGTAGTGAAAACGTAGAAACTTAAACCTCGGCCAATTGAGCCACGGAGATATCCATATGTGAAATGACACGGGATGCTCCTAGACTTACCCATAATTACGAAAATGCCATTAGCCATAAACAATAAAAAATCAAAAAGGCCCTCAACTTGCAAAACGTTTAATTTACACTGTTAATCGGTTTATTCGATTTTATTGAATTTTTAAGCGTGATTAGAAATTAATTAAAGATTGTTCAAGAGTTAATTAGATGTTAGATTAGAGATAATTAGAATAGAAACATATAAAACTTCACAAATTTCTTCAAAACCGTTTTACTGATTTAAAGGAAATCAGTAAGATTACGGTATTTTAAACTGTCGAAACCAAACCAATAGAATTTCAACTCATAAACCCTACTTTAAGTGGCTGAGAACTCAGCCACTTAACCCCTAAAAGTGGCGCAAACAAGGCCACAAGAAAGGAGGAAGCTTGGCTAAATTTCAGCCATATATGCTCAACCAATCACAACCTTTCTCCATGCCTTTATATACACACTTCCTTTCTTTTATTCAACCATTTTTCCTGCACCTCCTTTCCTCTGCCCAGCTCCCTTCTTCTCTTCTTCACCCACCCAACTCCATCAAACTATCAAGTTCAACCAGGTTTTGTTCATCCAAGTTCCAAAATCAAGCCAAATCACATATAACAAAAGGTAAGATTCCAATTCTTGTCTCGATTTTCTAATTTAGGTGGCTAGTGGTGGTTTATTTTCTCAATTTTTGATGTATTGATTGAACGATTATGATGATATATGGCTGGCTTATTGGCTGTTTGTGAGGTTAAATTCAAATTGGAAACAAGAAAGGATGAAGATAGGAAGAGCTGAAGGGCTGGAGAATCAAAAACCCTCGGCAGTCCGCACGGCGGAGTGTACAGCTCCGCCTACCACCAATTAAATTCAATGAAACTATTTTTATATGAAACTAGACACCTAGGGCTTTTCATACATATATCATATAAGGCTTTTGGATTAGTATTGAGAGATTTATGAATTTTTGAATTTCGACCTAGGTTTTTGACTTTGATTCTGGGCAAACTAGGTTGTTCAGGGTAGAACTCGCCCTATGCTACTTGAAAATGAATGACACCAACTTTTTTAGAAAGCTTACACATAGGAGAATGTTCCATAAAAATTTCAGAATTAGATAAGGTCTCGTTTGCTCCCAGTGATCCAATAAAGTTGCCTTATATCCCAACCGGGCCAGAATAGGGTAGTTTAGGAAGTCATAGTTCAGGGCTCATAACTCGAGCCCTACTAAGTCAAATGGAATGGACCTTTTTTTAAATGAAACTTTTTCCTATTAGCTTTAATATGAGACCAATTTTGTATGATTTGAATCAGTTTTCGATTTTTAGCGAATTTTTACTTTAGGTGTCTGATTCTGGCTAGCCACTGGGCAGGCCAAGATAAAACCTAAATAACTTGAGCTATGCTTATCAAAATTAGATAGGACTAAAAAGGTTAGAAAATAGACACATAACACTTCAATATATCCAAAATTCAGGTCTAAATAAGCTAAAATGATTTAGGGCTTCATTTCTAAAAACTGGGCAGAATTGATATAATGAGCAGAATTGAATATAAAGGTCTAATCCCTAAATGATTGATATTAATATGATATATAAGGGTTCAATCCCTACATGATTGACATTATTGTGATATGTTTGCTGCTCTATGTTAAACTTTTGCCTGATTGATTTTACCGGTAGACTGGCACTATTCATGGAGAAGCGGATCTGATCCGTTATGCTGCCAAATTTTTGGCAGAATTGTAAGAAGGTTATAAGCATTTATATGTTATGAATATGTACGTGGAAATCATGTATGCAAGAATATGTGAAAGTAAATGATGAACCATTTGTATGAATGCACTCAGCATGACTATGCATGATTATGTATGAGAATACAATGATATGAATATAATGAATGTGGGTCCTTTCACCTTGAGGCAATTGCACTTTGAATCCCTCTTTGTGAAGGCAGTTAAATAAGATAAGATGTGGGTCCCTTCACTTGGAGGCAGTTGCACTTTGAATCCTTTCCTGTGAAGGCAGCTAAAACTTTTGGGTCCCTCTATGTTGGAGGCAGATGGCCAACTGAGTCCCTCCAAGACTAGAGGCACGTGGGTCCCCTTGTGGGTGAGTCAGTGTGACGACGGTCACGAGTTGAGCTGACGAGCTCACTCCAAGGCCAGGCTACCCAAGGGCAGTAAAGACTAAAGACTAAAGATTAAAGCATATGCAAGCACCCCACTCACATGAGGCATGGCATGATTCAGCTAGTGCAAGTACCGAATAAAGATCCCATATTCCTAAGGAACGTGACATGGCGATCACACTCTGACAGGTGTGACATAGCAATCATACTCTAAAATGTGGCACGTAAAGATTTTATAATAAAAAGGGAGATAAAGAAAGAAAAGTGACTCTTATGTTTTTGCAGAAGTTCAAATACAAATAGAGACAGGTGCAGATGTTATGTATCCAGTTTATTGATGTGTATTTCAATATGTGCAGTTATTATTCATGGTATAGTTCATAAAATTGGTGTTGTATAGGCTCTCCCAAAGGTCAAGTGTATGAGTAAAATAAACTTTGCTTCGGACATTATATTTTCGAACTTTAAAATTGAACAATTTGTATAGCATGTTCATCTGTTTCAAAATAAACTGAAGTAAACTGGAGATGACAATGATGACGTTATGTATGACAATTAGAGAATCCTATTGAGAATTTATAATTCTCACTCCTATTTTCCGTGTTATCTCCAGATAGCTCGAAAGATTTCGAAGATAACTGAAGTTGCTGTGAAATAAGGTCCGTTCAGGTAACAGTAACAACTTTTGAGTGTGGTGCTATGACTTAAGCATAGTACTATACTTGGGAGGGTGTTACATTAACTTTTATTATTTTCTATTACGTTATATGGAGATATTACAAATACACGAGGCATTCACACACTCATGGATTACAGAGCATCTCAATCAACATGTCCACGGGAGAAGAAAAGAAGTGCGGGAGGAATTGTCCCAACTTACGATATTTGAGGACTTGGTGATCGAGCAACCATGGAATGGGTACAGACTACTTCCAAGAGAGTTATTTTTGTATTTCTTAGTCCCACATCGATGGGAGGTAATTCCAAACACAACCATGAGGTCTATTAATTGAGAACATGTGCAACAACCCAAATTGCCATAAGCTAATGATTAATCACGGGTTGCTTAAACCACTGCACGTTTAGTGGTTTATAATTGGTTTTTTCATTTGTTAATTGGTTTTCAAAATTTTGACTTTTTTTTCCATCAATCAGACCAGATGGAGGATCTATTTTTGATTATATTGTCGATTTCAATTTACAATATGAGAGAAACTTGACCATTTATGTGTAATGTGTTATTTATAATTGATCTAAGAAATATTTCCTTAAATAGAAAGATTTTATAATTTTTTAATTAAAAATTTAATTTAAATCAATAATAATGTAGTCCATTAAGTTAATATTACTATCTTTACTATCTTCCAATCAAAATAAACTTAAGTATTTATTAATGTTAAGCCTGAGCTCACCTTTGTTGGCCTATTTAAAAGGTCTTTTTCAATGATATATGAAAAGTCTCTCACCCTACAGCCCCCAAAAAAAAAAAAATCTCACTCTCTTTGATGCTAAAGAAATAAACAAAGTTGTACCTAAAGAATTTTAATTTATCAAAGTTGTTTGTGTCACATTCATGCTCGATGGATGTTTTTTAATATCAAGGTTCTGAAAATCGGATCGGGCATTGAACCGAACAAAGTATTGGTTCAAAGGTTTAATAATTTAACCAATTTAACCGGAGGTTCAACTCGGATGTAATAAAATATATATATTTATATAAATATGATTAACATGTTACAAGATAAATAAAAATGATTAAAAAATTTTGATATGATAAAAATAGTTTTGGAAATTAAAATCACTATATTAAGTCATATAAACATAACCAATACAAGTAAAGTATTAAGTCCCACACTAATTAGAGGTTCAATGGTTCAACCGGTTTAACTGGAGGTTTAGCCCGAATGTAATAAAATATATATATTTATATAAATATGATTAACAACATGTTATAAGATAAATAAAAATGATTAAAAAATTTTGATATGATAAAAATAATTTTAGAAATCAAAATCACTATATTAAGTCATATAAACATAACCAATACAAGTAAAGTATTAAGTCCCACATTGCTTAGATTTTAAACTTTTTATTCTTAAAACTACTATAAAGCATTCAAGAAATCCCACCTTAGTTAGACTAAAAGATTTCTACTCTTGAAACTTCTATAAATAGTATCTATGTATCATTTTTTTCTTATATTTATCACCCTCCAATCTCTCTTTTAAAGAGTAAGGGATGTAGTAATTTTTGGTTTGACCAATCAAAATGTATTTTCGGCCATTTTTCATCATAATGAAGTAGTTAACTTCACCATTGATGATCAACAAATAATTTTATACTTCTTTTTTCAAAACAAAAAAAATATCGGCCAACCAGTAAAACCGGCCCGATTTGGATGGTTTACCGATTTTTAGCCGGTTAAGCTGGTTCAATACCGATTTTTTGATGTAACGGTTCCTTAAGTGTAACCGGACCAGATACTTGGCCAGTTCTCGATTCAACTGATTAGACCAGCCGGTCCGGTTCGATTTTCAGAACAATGCTTAATATCTGTCTTTATGGGCCATAAACATTTGAGTGTCTACACATGCATAATGTCATGTTAGGTACGAGAAATTCTTACATGATCCGGGAACACTACGTGTATGTGCTCTCAGCGAATTATGTAAGTGTATTTTTATGAGATTGTGTGTTAGTGGTGGATACCATATAAAATACACTTAAATGATTACTTTGGAAGCACAGTCATATGGTACTCCCGGACTATGTAAGTATTCCTCTATTAGGTACTACGGTTCTTGCACTTAATACTTTGGCATTTCTGGTTAAATGGTTTTTTTTTTGTTTTTTGACGAGAAGGGGGGTTTGGCCTATAATTTGCAATTACTTTTCAAACCTCTTTAATTTATGAATTAGTCAAAGCTGTGTTTGACCATTGTAGTTAAATTATTAAAATATCAATAAAACTCAATATAGTTGAAATTTTACAATAATTATATTAATTTATTTATATATCTTTTTCCCTTTTTTTTATTGAATTATATCAACTAAATATAAATTAATTTATACCTTTTCAATTATCTTATTTATTATGTAATATAGGGCTATTATAAGCAATCGTATTTGTCACAACCTACTTTGGAATCATGATCGGCAATTTTTTTAACAGAAATCAGAAGGTATTTCCCCTGTTTTTTAGCTTCCCTTAATAAGCAAACCTGTTTCAAATAGCCAACCAGCAAGCACAAGTTTGAGACTCTTAAAGCACTCTTGAGTGATTTGCATATCCAATATTCTTTCACTATTTATGTACACCCATTTACATTTCTTCATCTATACTCTTTATGTGTATCATATTCACTAAAAAAATAAAGTCCCAAAGCTCACCAGGCCCATGTATAATTGCTCCATCCAAACACTACTTGAAACACATGGACTACCGATGGATTTACCAATAGACATTTAATATTTACCAATAGATATGAATTTTACCGATGGATTCTATGACGAAAAAATCTATTGGTAAAAATTATCGACGGATATTAACAATTTGTTGGTAAATTGCGGTGAATTTATTGAGGTTTTTTTATAAATTCTGTCGATAAATATATGGAAAATATCAATAAATTTTTTGTCAAAATTAACTTTTTTTTTATTTTACGGATGAATTTGTCATCGGTATATGTATATTCTTAAGTTTCCGATGAATTATCTATTGGTAAAAATAAATAATAAGATTTAATTATTTTTTCTTTTATTGTCAACGAAAATTTTGTTAGCACTAATAATCTTTTTCTAATAATTCAATTTTATTTAATTCGATTTTATTTAATGATTCATTTTCATTAATTGTTATTATCTACATTAATTTTATTTTAATTATCTATTTTATTTAATTATTTAAATATTTATATAATATAAAATATAAAATATAAAATATATAAATTCTAATAAAAAGCATAAGAAATAAAATTATTATATACAAATAGTATATTAAATATCGGTCAAGTAATTACTACAAATAATATAAAATTAAAAAAAATGACAAGTCTAGGAGTACTCATGCTCATCGGTGTCAAGGGTACCGACCTCATCATTCATAGTAGAGGAAGAATAAGATGATGATGAAGACTGTTGATCTAGTATCGCTGGCCACTGGGAAGGAGGAAGTGACGAGCTACTGGCCCACAGATCCCAGAAATACTTCTACATCTACTTTATGATCCTCCTCTCCATCTTCTTCCCTACCCTCCTCTTAACCGTCTTTAACTTCTTCTTCAACTTCGCCTCCTTTGCACGAAAGTGCTCCTCTTGTTGCTGCAATCTTTGATGGAGCTCCACATTCAGGGCATGGACTTGAGTGCGAATGGCCTCCTCCATCTGCTCGGACCTAGTAGGCACATCCCTGGTCACAGATGTAGGGGATAACAAATCACTATAGAAGCTCCCTATGCCATAGATGCAACCTTTATAAGGATTGCCAACTGTCTAGACTACCTCATGTTCTCATTAACTGGTGAGCACTCAATAGCAGTCCCATCCTGGGATGCTTGCTGAGTCTAGTGAGATCTGGCATCCTCAAGTCTTTGCATGTACTCAACCGACAATTAATTGAAACAAGTATTAAATTTACATTATATTGGATATAAAAATAAGAATTAAATGAAGTATAAAGCTTAGAAATTATGTATATGGTCTCGGAGCGGGCGTCCACCCACCCATGTCGTCTTATCAGCCTTTTAGGTGTGCGTCTCCTTGAAGACCTCTCCTTGCATAGGTGTCCTAATCAAAAGCATCGTCTGTAGTTCAAATTAATTTGATGTTATTGATCAATAAATAATGAAATACATAACATTATCCAAAATTTAAAATTAAGAGCATTAATTAATTAAATTAACTTATCATATTAGCCTTTGTACCTGCCAAGTAGTCGAGCCATCGCAGTGTAGGGATTCACCCTTAATGGAAGCCCTGTTGGCCTTGTTCTTCCTTGACTTCACCTAGAAATCAGATGAAGCCCAATATTCCTGCAGCACTCGCAGGTGGGCCTCTTGTAGCCACAAGTAGTCAGTGTCCCTCCCAAGCCACATATCTTGATACATGTTGTGGAGGTGCTTGGAAGCCCGGGACTTCCAAGCCCTGTACATTATTGTATCCTCGGCTGGGCCAATAATGAAATTCCTCTGCATATAAGAAAGTAAAACATGTCATGTATGAATGTATATAGAATTAAAATATTGAATAAAAAACATTGTTATCTTATTACCTTCCACTCCTCATGCCACATCCGCTTTGTGTGGTCTTTGGAATTTTGCCAAATTTCTCATATGGTACATCATACAACTTTATCACATCTATGATATGGTGCAATCCATGCATAGGAGGCTCCCAACTAAATAATATATGAATAGATGGCAAAATGTTAGTCATTAATTACTAAGAAATTGAAATGTAATATTAAAATTAGATTTAAAATACAAATTACTTACTAGGTACCTTTGTCAAAGCACAAATGCTAGTGGTGGTGTCCTCCGCAAGTTGTCTATGATTGCTGCGTGTAACATCCATCGGATTTTTTTTTTATCATTTTTTGCCTAGTTATTCGATTTTTATCAAATAATTGAGGTCAATTAAAATTCGACTAAATATTTATTTAGGATCAATTAATTAGCAATTGATTGAGTTTAGATGTAAGGGAATTAGGTTAGAAGCATAGAAGATTTCATAGAAATTTTCTTCAAATTGATTTACCGATTTAAAGGAAATCGATAAGATTTTGGTATTTTAAACTGTCGGAACTGAATCAATAGAATTATATACCCAAAACCCTATGACTCAAAGGCTGAATACTCAGTCACTTACTCCTCCTTTGGTGGTGCCACAAAGGGCACAAAGAAAGGGGAGACATGGCTGAAAAATTGGCCATAAAATTTCAACCAATGACAACACACATAGCCAACTACCCTTTTAATGCTTGAATCAGATTTGTCTCCTTTTATTCCATGCTAACTTTGCCCCTCCTCTTCTTTCAGCCTCCTTCTTCTCTTCTCTTTTCAACCTACTCCATTACACCTTCAAACCTTGACAAAGTTCCATCAATCTAAACTCAAAATTTAGCAAGATCACACCTAAGGGAGGTAGAGATTCAACTTGTTTCTTATCTTCTTGGTTATGGATAACTAATTGGGGCTTTTGTTTTCTTTTTTCTTGATGTAGTGTTTGGATGTATATGATGATTATTAGCTGGTTTGATGGCTATTTTTGTGTTTAAAATCGATTAAGAAGTAGAAAAGGATGAGAATAGAAAGAAGTGAGGGCCTGGAAGATCAAAATCCCACGGCAATCCGTACAACGGAGTGTACCGCTCCGCTTACAGCCGTTTAAGTTTGATGAAACTATTCTTATATGAAACTAGACATTCAGGGATTTTCATACATATTAATAAGGCCATTGGATTAGTATTGAGAGAAATATGAATTTTGGAGCTTTGACCTAGGTATTTGAGTTTGATTCTGGGCAGACTAGGTTGTTCAGGGCAAAACTTACCCTATATAACTTGGAATTGAATAAAACCAACTTTGTTAGAAAGCTTACACATAGGAGAATATCTCATAAAAATTTCAGAGTTAGATGCGACCTCGTTTGCTCCCGGTGGTTCAAGAAAGTTGCCTTATGTCCAAACTGGGCCAAAACAGGGCAGTTCAGAAAGGTCAAATTTTGGGACTTATAACTCAAGCTCTACTAAAGCAAATGAAATGGAACTTCTTGCCAATGAAATCTTGTCATGTTAGCTTTAATATGATACCAATTTTATATGATTTGAACTAGTTTTTGATTTTTAATGGATTTTTCATTTAAGTGTGTAATTCTGGCCAGCTACAAGGTAGACTGAGATAAAACTTAAATAACTTGAGCTACATTTATCAAAATTAGATGAGACAAAAGAGGTTAGGAAATAAACACATAACACTCTAACATATCCAAAATTTTGGTCCAGACGAGTTAAAGAGAAATTATGGTCTGATTTACAAAAATCGGGTTGAACAAAAGTGTTGAGATAGCAACCATGCTTTAAATACAACAATTGTGCCCATGAATTTGATATTTGAATTGTGAATGAAGTGTTATGATTTCTCTGAAAAATTGTTTTCCTGAGTAATGGCACTATTCATGGGGAAGTAGACACATTCCATTATGCTGCCAAAATTTCGGTAAAGCCTATGCATGAGTTATAACATACATTCAGATACATGTGCATTTTCAAGAAATTCATAAAGGTTATGTTATGATGAAAGTTCCATAATACTTGGGCCAGCCCCAGATTAAAGTTAAGGGGAACAGATCGGTGGAAAGGTCGGGGAAAACAAACCCGGCATTCTTATATAGGAACGAGCTCGATCATAAAAAGTAGACTATTACCCAAGAGTTGAATGGCTAAGAGCTATCAAGGGACCAAGTAACGGAAAAAGTTTATGATGCTAAGTTTAAGAACGAGTTTTTGCATGGTTGCATAGCATAGTCATTACAAGTTGTTTACAGTCTGACTATTATGTTTATTTGCTGCTGTTTGTTTATTTATTCTGCCCAGTATTTTGTGTAACACTATTTGGTAATTTATTCTATTTCTTCTGCTGTCTTAAGTAAAATTGAACCTTGCCTCGGACCAGATATTTACTTAAACTCATTAAATATGGATAGTTCTATTTGATGCCATTTTTTTAATAATAAATAAAAATCGAGACAATTGAGAATGAATGTAATGTCAGTCTAATACCATACTTGAATCCTACTAAGAATTTCTTTAAATTCTCACCTCACCCTGTGTTTCCGCGTCATTTTTAGACCCTGGTGATGGACATAACAACCACCCTATTTATTGAGATCCCAGACCTGCAGCTCCACCATGACCCCATGGTGGACTCATTGTACATAGCTAGCTCTTGCTATTTTTGTCTCTATCATTTTAGTAATAGGAATTTTGTTGTTCCTTTATTTCACCCTACATTCGACCCTGCCACTCCGTATTTTGCGGTCCCGTTGCATGTAGCACACCCTCCTCCAGCACTCACAGCCCCTACCAGCCCTCCACCAAAGTCACTTCTGTAGGTGGTTCCAAATATTTGGTATAGTCCTGAGAGTGATCCTTCTGAGGCGATCGACTCATTATCCTTCTCTTCGGGACCTAGTGTTGACTACTCCCCAGGTGGGCCTAGTATGGCCAACGGCTACATAACTGAGTAGGTCCCAGCCGCAGATGACATTGTACAATATTGCCCTCTTTTGACAGTTTCCAGCACTGGGCCATAGATTTAGCCATATGCATATCAGCTAGTTTGAAATGTCCTCTGAGGACCTCGTAGGACTGTTTTGAATGACACGGGCCTTATGTCTTTTTAGTAGACCGGCTCCACTTATGTATCCTCATTTGAACCTATATATAAACTGAAGCGTTGGCTTCCAACATATATATGTATGTATACAACTGATGATATATTACCTGTTTTTATCTTTTTTGTTGTGCTTTTTATTAAATTTTGTTACATTCTGCAATACTGATCACATTTATTATATACAGCGCCTCGTTTCTTCTATTTACATATATCTAGGTGATCTTTGCGCCCTGAGATGTGTTTCGTCAAATATATAAATATACATATTAGAGAAAAAGAGAGTATAATATAATGAATACAGCTATAAACGGAATACTAACACAGTAACGCAATCTACTCAATTTCATGCTATGACTTAAGCATAACATTAAATTGGCAGGGTGTTATATTTTTGATATTAGAGCAGTTCGTCCTAGCTATGGCCTAAGAATTGGACTGACTATACTTTGCGTATATTCTATATTTTTAGATGATAGCATGCACTAAATCTTATCTGGAAGTTGAGATATAGATATGCATGTGTATGAAGTGCCTGACCATGTGAGTTGCTATTTATTAGCACATTAGACTTAGTATTGAGCCTAATCAACTCAATAACTTTTATTTTGTGTGCTCAGAATTGAATGGCCTCCAGAAGGTGAGGTAGACCATGCACAAAACCTGCTCAAGAAGACCCGGCTAACTTCATGGACACAATATGAGAGTTGGCTCATGCATTGCGAGAACAGGCCGCAGCAGCTAACCAGATGATGGATCAATTTGGCAGGCAACCTGAGGCAAGTTGTGGAGGAAATCCATATGGCCTAGGAATTGACCTGGACTACTTTAAATTTGCTGAGTTCAGGAAGGGAAATCCGCCCAACTTTCGACGAGCGTATGAGCCAGATAAAGCCGATGAATGGATCAAGGCTATGGAGAAGATTTTCTCTGTCATGGATTGTTCGGATCATCAGAAGGTGACTTTTGTCACCTACATGCTCGAAGCAAACGCAGAGTGTTGGTGGAATGGCGTACGATGGCTATTCGAAGAATCTCAGACAACAGTTACCTGGATGGTGTTCAGGGATGTTTTCTACCAAGAGTACTTTCCTGCCTCAGTTCAAAATGCCAAGGAAATAGAATTTATGCAGCTTTGTCAAGGAAACCGGATGGTATCCGAATATATTGCCAAGTTTGAAAAATTGTGTAACTTTTCTACAATTTACCAGAAGAACCCGGATGAAGTTTGGAAGTGTGTCAAATTCGAAGGAGGATTACGAGATGATATTCTCGCAACAATAGGGCCAATGGAGATTAGATATTTCCCTAAGTTGTTAAATAAATGCCAACTTTTGGAAGATTGTAACCTGAAACTGGCTGCAGCCAAGGTGTCTAGCGGCAACTTTAAGAAGGGGTTGGCACCGCAGGGCCCAAGAGTCAAGCCCAGCTTACGACAGCAGAGAAGATTCCCACCGTTAGGCAATAAAGGCAAGCAGCCCCAAAGGCCCCTTCCGAATCCAACATGCATAAAATGCAGAAAGAATCACGATGATCGGCCATGTTGGGTAGGCCAAAATGTAAGCTATGGGTGTGGCAAGCCGGGCCACAAAATTTATGAGTGTCCAACCAGGAACCCACCACTAACATTTAGACCTCAATGTCAAGGATGGGTCTTTACAATGAATACAAAAGAAGCTAACAAGTTTGAAGGACTAATCCAAGGTACTTATGAAGTGGATGTTAAGACTCTAACTATACTCTATGATTCAGGTGCCTTACATTCGTTTATTTCTCATAACTGTGTGGCTGTTTTGCAATTAATAATTTTCGAATTGCTTTATGATCTATTGGTTTCTACTCCTACCAATGAACCTATTAAAACTAGTCAAATTTGGATCAATGTTGCTTTCCAAATTGAGAGTAGGACCTTTATAACTAATTTGATTTATCTCCCTCTATCTGGATTTGATTTAATTCTTTCCGCCAATCGAGTCATGCTCAATTATTCTGATAAGACGATGGTATTCTCCACTGTCTCAATTTTTGAACCCTAAGCCTCAACACACCTTTATCCGAGCTCTTTATTAGTAAACTATAGTGGGTCAAAAAGTCGAGGATACATCCTCCTATCAGCTAATGTGACGGAAGTCAAACAGAAACTGGAGGAGATCCCAGTTGTTAAGGAATATCCTAATGTTTTTCCAGAAGATATTCCTAAATTCCTTCCTGAGAGAGAAATTGAGTTCATTATCGAGTTGGTTCTAGGTGTGGGACCAATATCTATAGCTCTGTATCGAATGTTGCCTCTGGAGCTAACAGAAATAAAGAGACAGATTGAAGAGCTTTTGGAAAAAGGACTTATACGGCCAAGTGCGTCACCATGGGGAGCTCCAGTCTTATTGGTCAAAAAGAAAGATGGGAGCATGCGCTTATGCGTAGATTATAGACAGCTGAATAAAGTAACTATTAAGAATAAATATCCACTGCTAAGGATCGATGACATCATGGACCAACTACAAGGTGCAACTGTATTTTCCAAGATTGACTTGTACTCCAAATATCATCAAATTCGAGTTCAAGAACAAGATATCCCTAAGACGGCATTTCAAACTCGTTATAGGCACTACGAGTACACCGTGATGTCGTTTAAACTGACAAACGCACCAGCAGTATTCATGAATTATATGAATCGGATATTCCGCCCATATCTGGACAAGTTTGTAGCAGTTTTCATCAATGACATACTTATCTATTCGAAGACAGAGTGAGAGCATGCATAACACTTGCGGCTGATTATGCAAATTTTAAAAGAAAAGAAACTCTATGCTAAGTTATCCAAATGTGAATTTTGGATGAAAGAAGTAAAAATTCTCGGCCATGTGGTATCCCATGGGGGATCTCCGTAGTCCCTAGGAAAGTAGAAGCAGTACTAAATTAGGATAGGTCGACCACAGTCACTGAAATTAGGAGTTTTCTAGGTTTAACTGGATATTACAAGCGATTCGTTAAGAATTTTTCTCGAATAGCCTTGCCCTTGACCAAGCTAACTAGGAAGAATGTTCCATTTGAATGGATATTAGAGTGTGAACAAAGTTTTCAAAATTTGAAAAGGAGGTTAACAACGATACCAGTGTTAGCCTTACCAGACCCTCGTGGGTTATTTGAGGTCTATTGTGATGCTTCCAAATAAGGATCAGGATATGTGATGATGCAAACTGAAAACATGGTCGCTTATGGCTTTAGACAATTAAAGCCACATGAAAAGAATTATCCTACGCATGATCTCGAATTAGCCGCAGTAGTATTTACCTTGAAGATATGGAGACATCACCTTCATGGTGTGAGATTTGAGGTCTTTTCTGATCATAAGAGTTTGAAGTACCTCTTTGATCATAAGGCATTAAATATGAGGCAGCGGAGGAGGATGGAACTTCTTAAGGACTATGAATTTGAATTGAAATACCACCCAGGCAAAGCAAATATTGTAGCAGATGTTTTGAACAGGAAATCTTTGACTGCAGCCTGAATGATGATTAAAGAGATAGAGCTTATTGAGAGCTTCTGAGATCTTAATTTGGGAATCCTTATAACTCCCAAGACCCTTCCATTACACCAAATTAAGATAGCCAGTAGCTTTAAGGAATAGATTCGGCAGGCATAATAGTAGGATACCTATTTTCAACGTACAATCAATCTCATGCAATTAGGGAAATTAACAGGTTTTGCTCAAGATAAAGAGGGCATATGGCAGCATAATGACAGGGTGTGCATACCTAAGGGAAATGGTCTACGAAGGAGAATCCTGGAGGAAGCACATAAAGGTGAATTTACCGTACATCCCGGCATTACTAAAATGTATCAAGACCTCAAGAAAATATTTTGGTGGCTAGGTATGAAGTTAAACGTAGAAAGCTTCATGACCAAGTGCTTGGTCTGTCAGAAGGTGAAAGTGGAACATCAAAAACCCTTTGGGATGCTATGTCCTTTGGAAATCCCCGAGTGGAAGTGGGAGAGTATCTCCATGGATTTTGTAATGGGATTACCAAGAATGCCAATAGGATATGATGCCATATGGGTCATCGTGGATAGATTAACCAAATCTGCTCACTTTGTACCCATTCGAGCAATTCATCCGTTGGAAAAATTAGCGCAGTTGTATATCCAAGAAATTATAAGCTACATGGGACCCCTTCAACCATTATCTCTGATCGAGATCCAAGATTCACTCCATGGTTCTAGGGAGCCGTACAAAAAGCATTTGGCACTAAGTTATGCTTGAGCACTACATATCACCTACAAACTGATGGTCAAACAGAAAGGACAATTCAAACCTTAGATGATATGCTACAAGCCTATGTAATGGAGCAACGTGGGAATTAGGATCGATACTTGCCGCTAGCTGAATTTGCATACAATAATAGCTATCATGCTAGCATCGGCATGGCTCCTTACGAAGCGTTGTACGAATGGAAGTGCCAATCTCTCCTATGTTGGTATGAAACAGGAGAATCGAGTTTATCGGGGCCTGATCTAGTGGGACAAACCACGAAGCAGATTAAGAAAATTCGAAGTAAGATGCTTGCCACTCAACGTCGTTAGAAGAGTTATGCAAATACTAGGAGAAAACCCCTAGAATTTCAAGAAGGACACCACGTATTTCTGAAGGTTACGCCTACAACAGGGATAGGCAGAGCCATTAAGAATAAGAAACTAAGTCCTTACTTTATCGGTCCCTTTCAAATGTCAAAGCGAATCGGATCAGTTGCATATCAAGTCACTTTACCTCCACATTTGTCTAACCTTCACAATATTTTTCATGTTTCTCAACTCAGAAGATAGCAACCTGACCCTACACACTCCCTAGAACCCAAGTCAATACAATTAAAAAAGGACCTGACTTTCCATGTATTGCCGGCACGGATCGTAGACAGAAGCAGCAGGCAACTTCTAAACAAAATCGTGCAGTTAGTAAAGGTAGCATGGGAAAAAGGAGATGCTGAAGACTACACTTGGGAATTAGAATCAGACATGAAGAAAGAGTATCTAAACTTGTCTCAGGTACTAAATTTTGAGGACAAAATTTTTTTAGGAGGGTGGTAATGTAATATCCACCGGATTTTTTTAATCATTTTTTGCCTAGTTATTTGGTTTCTATCGAATAATTGAGGTTAATTAAAATTTGACTAAATATTTATTTAGGATCAATTAATTAGCAACTAATTGAGTTTAGACGTAAGGGAATTAGGTTAGAAGCATAGAAGATTTCATAGAAATTTTCTTAAAACCAATTTACCTATTTAAAGGAAATCGGTAAGATTTTGGTATTTTAAACTGTAGGAACCGAATCAATAGAATTATATACCCAAAACCCTATGACTCAAAGGCTAAATACTCAGTCACTTACTCCTCCTTTGGTGGTGCCACAAAGGCCACAAAGAAAGGGAGACATGGTTGAAAAATTGGCCACAAAATTTCAGCCAATGGCAACACACATAGCCAACTACCCTTTTAATGCTTGAATCAGATTTTTCTCCCTTTATTCCATGCTGACTCCGCCCCTCCTCTCCTCTTCTAGCCTTTTTCTTCTTTTCTCTTTTCAACCTACTCCATCACACCTTCAAGCCTTGACAAGGTTCCATCAATCTAAGCTTAAAATTTAGCAAGATCACACCTAAGGGAGGTAGAGATTCAACTTGTTTCTTATCTTCTTGGTTATGGGTGGCTGATTGGGGCTTTTGTTTTCTCTTTTCTTGATGTGGTGTTTGGATATATGTGATGATGATTGGCTGGTTTGATGGCTATTTTTGTGTTTAAAATCGATTAAGAAGTAGAAAAGAAGTAGAAAAAAATGAGAATAGAAAGAAGTAAGGGGCCAGAAGATCAAAATTTCACAGAATGCATTGCGGCGAGTGTACGACTACCTCTGTAGTTTAGGTTTGATGAAACTATTTTTTATATGAAACTAGACATTTAGGGATTTTCATGCATATTAATAAGGCCATTGAATTAGTATTGAGAAATATATGAATTTTGGAACTTTGTCTTAGCTTTTTGAGTTTGATTCTAGGTAGACTAGGTTTTTCAAGGCAAAACTTGTCCTATACAACTTGGAATTGAATGAAACTAACTCTGTTAGAAAGCTTACATATAGGAGAATATCCCATAAAAATTTTAGAGTTAGATACGGTCCCGTTTGCTCCCAGTGATTCGAAAAAGTTGCCCTATGTCCAAACTAGGCCAAAATAGGGCAGTTCTGAAAGGTCAAATCTCGGGGCTTATAACTCAAGCTCTACTAAATCAAATAAAATAGAACTTGTTGCAAATGAAATTTTGTCCTGTTATCTTTAATATGATACCAATTTCGTATGATTTAAACTGGTTTTCGATTTTTAGTGGATTTTCACTTTTAAGTCTGTAATTCTGGCTAGCTACAGGGCTGGCCGAGATAAAACTTAAATAACTTGAGCCACATTTATTAAAATTAGATGGAACCAAAGAGGTTAGGAAATAGACACATAACACTCTAACATATCCAAAATTAGGTCTAGAGAAGTTAAATGGAAATTATGGCTTGATTTACAAAAACCGGGTTCAATGAAAGTGTTGAGACAGCAACCATGCTTTAAATGCAATAATTATGCCCATGAATTTGATGTTTGAATTGTGAATGAAGTGTTATGATTTCTTTTCAAATTTGTTTTCCTGAGTACTGATACTATTTATGAGAAAGCAAACACGTTCCATTATGCTGCCAAAATTTTGGTAAAGCCTATGCATGAGTTATAATATACATTCAGATACATGTGCATTTTCAAGAAATTCATAAAGTTTATGTTATGATGAAAGTTCCATAATACTTGGGTCAGCCCCAGATTAAAGATAAGAGGAATAGATCAGTGGGAAGATCGAGAAAAATAAACCTGGATTCCTATATAGGAATGAGCTCAATCATGAAAAACAGACTATTACCCAGGAGTTGGATGGCCAAGAACTCCCAGGGGACCAAGTAACAGAAAAAGTTTATGATGCTAAGTTTAAGAATGAGTTTTTGCATGGTCGCATTGCATAGTCATTACAAGTTGTTTACAGTTTAACTCTTATGTTTACTTGCTATTGTCTGTTTATTTATTCTGCCCAGTATTTTGTGTAACACTCTTTGGTAATTTATTCTATTTCTTCTGCTATCTTAAGTAAAACTGAACCTTGCTTCGGACCAGATATTTACTTAAACTTATTAAATGTGGATAGTTCTATTCGACACCATTTTTTTATAATTAAATAAAAATCGAGGCAACTGAAAATGAATGTGACGTCAGTTTAATATCATACTCGAATCCTACTGAGAATTTCTTTAAATTCTCACCTCGTTTTCTGTTTTCGCATCATTTTCAGACCCTAGTAATGGACATAATAGCCACCCTGTTTATTGAGATTCCGGACCTGCAGCTCCACCATGACCCCATGGTGGACTCGTTGTACATAGCCGACTCCTGCCATTTCCGTCTCTATCTTTTTAGTAATAGGAATTTTGTTGTTCCTTTATTTCGCCTGCATTCGACCTTGCCACTTCGTATTTCGCGATCCCGTTGCATGTAGCACACCCTCCTCCAGCATCCGTAGCCCCTGCCAGCCCTCCACCAGAGTCACCTTCGCAGATGGTTCCAGATATTCTGCTCAGTTCGAAGAGCGATCCTTCTGAGGCGACCGGCTCATCATCCTTCTCTTCGAGACTTAATGTTGACTACTCCCCAGCCGGGCCTGGTATGGCCAACAGTAACATGACCGAGTAGGTCCCAGCCATAGGTGACATTGTACAGTATGGCCCTCTTTTGGCAATATGCAGCATTGGGTCATAGACTTAGCCATATGCATAGTAGCTAGTTTGAAATGTCCTCTAAAGACCTCGTAGGACCGTTTTGAATGACACGAGCCTTATGTCTTTTTGGTGCACCGGCCCCACTTATGTATCCTCGTTTGAACCTATATATAAACTGACGCGTTGGCTTCCAATATATATATGTATGTATACAACTGATGATGTATTACCTGTCTTTATCTTTTCTGCTGTGCTTTTTATTAAATTTTGTTACGCTCTGCAATGCTGATCACTTTTATTATATACAGTGCACCTTTTCTTCTGTTTACATATATCTAGGTGATCTCTGCACCCCGAGATGTGTTTGGTCAAATATATAAATATACATGTCAGAGAATAAGAGAATATAATATAATAAATACAGCTATAAATGTAATACTAATACGATAATGCAATCTACTCAATTTTATGCTATGACTTAAGCATAACATTAAATTGGTAGGGTGTTACACTGCACAAATAGTGAGGTAACTACTCTAGTGTCACCTACGAGTAAGGAAGAGGAACGAGTGGAAGCACTCGCAGGTGCAGATTGTGTCTAAATAGCTGGCAGTGATGGTGGTGGAGGATGATCAGGCATAAGCCCAAGAGTAGGTATCGTCTGGATACCCTGCAGTCGAGCTGAACGGGCTGAGAAGTAGAAACCGAGGCAGAGATGTTCGATGGAGTGCTACTGGTGTTGGAAGGTGCTGTTGTGGATCGAGGAGATTGACCATCCTTCTGTGGTCGATCCTAACCACAGCTAGTTCATTTATCTACCATATCTGAATCAAACACACAGCATGTATATAAAAAGATGACTTAAATAAATATAGTAAATTTTCATTTAATTTATGTATACAAAATTGAAAAATATGGATGCTATAATTCTAAAATAAATTCATTTAAACAATTATCAAAGTTAAGATATTTGTAAAATAAGACTTTTTATTATACTTAAAATTATTATAATTATATTAATATTAATGTAC
The DNA here is from genome assembly GCA_031439595.1 of Pterocarpus santalinus. Classification (NCBI taxonomy): domain Eukaryota; kingdom Viridiplantae; phylum Streptophyta; class Magnoliopsida; order Fabales; family Fabaceae; genus Pterocarpus; species Pterocarpus santalinus. The sequence goes on from CM062525.1 coordinate 27,514,498, forward strand.
TTTTGTGTTAAATAAATGTTTTGACTAAATATTTATATTTGAATATTTTATAATTATTCTTTAATTTCTCATTTCTTTCATTAATATTTTTCTATTATAATTACTCAATATTTATCTGAAGTATATCTTAATTACTATTAATTTGATTTATTTGAATTTATATTGTTTTGAATTTTCATTTCTCTTAATAAATCATTCTTAATTTTTCATCTTCTATAATCATTTAATCATTTAGCATAAGATGCTAATAAACTGAGATTTTACTCTTGAGTTTTGTAAAATTTTAAAAATAAAGAGAACAATTTTAATGATCTTTTACATACATAAGAAATTCACTTAATTATTATTGAATTTTTATTCATCGATAATCTATAATCTGATATAAAAGTTTTTACACTATCAATGCCACATGGCATTTTTTCTTAATTTTAAACTTTTTAATTCTCAAAATTTTAATTATTCTCTAATTTTTATTTAATTTCTTAATGTTTCTCTATTGCAATTATTATGTGACATTTCTCTCTAATTGAGTTATATATTTTTTGACCTTTCATTTCTCTCAAAAACTCTTTCTTAACTTTTTATTTAGATATATTTTCCTAAAACAAATGCTATCAAAATACAATTAAGAACAAGTTTTACAAAATAAAAAATAAAGAATAAGAAAAATAAAAATTATTCATATAATATAAAACAAAAACAAAAATAATTAAATCTTATTTTACAATTTTACCAATGAATAATTCGTCAACAGTTTAAAAAAATTAGGCAGAGTCTCCTCTTAAATTATAAGTCCCACAAAGAATTGATTCAAGAACAAACAATCAATACCAAACACATACAATCATGTAATTCCATCAATCCTAAGAATAGTTCTAAAGCGCACTCCCTCACTCTACAATATGTAGCTATACAACACCAGAGTACACAATTCAAATAATTGAAAAGGAATCCTAATCCTTTCCTCGGTCTTGTAATCCCATCCTCCTTCTTCCATCCGAAAACTCTATCCTACAAAATATAAGTCTCTAACTTTATATAAATATTAATTAAAGTAATAAACTACATATTATACTAACCTATACTCTAGAAACAATGCTCCAAACTCCAATTGGTCCCAAATGTGACTCTAAAAGTGCTCCTTATTAAACAAAAGACAAGAAATATTAAGTTAAATAAGGTGAGGAGTAAAGTACTTTGAGCATATAAATGCATTGGTAAAAAGAGGCCAAATGAAAAAAGTAAATCGATTAAAATACTCTATATAGTACCAGAAACACAATGGTGGCCTCCAACGTTGTTCAAGCAGCTCTAGCGGTGACGAAAGAGGGGGTGGCTATGGGTGGCATTGGGGGGGAGAGAGAAGAGAGAGGAAAGAGAGAAGGCAAAGAGAAATGAAGGAAGGGACATCGTATGTGATGTCCATATTCTGCACTTACTGATGGATTTTTTGTCAGTAACTAAAATAATGAAATGCATTGTTTCATTAATTACTTTACTAACGAAAAATTCGTCAATAAAAAAAAAAGGGGAGCCAAAGGGTCGCTGGTGCCAACAACAAAAATTCAAATATCGACGAAATTTCTGTTGATAAATAAAAAATAAATAAAAATTCCTTTTAACTGCAAAAAAAAAATTAAAATTTACTAACAAATTTTCCATTGGTAAATTTTATTTTTCATTATTTAAATGCAACATCTACTTCACAATATTACCGACAGATATATTTCCATCGGTAATTTTCTATACAAAGAAAATAAAAACTAAAAATAAAAAATAGGGATGGAAAAAGCCCTCGGTAATTAAATAATAAACCTCAATGGATTTATCTATCACTAAATTTGTCGATAATAATTAGCTGCAAATTGGCACTATACGTTAATGATATTTTCTTTTTTAATATTACCCGTTGGTAATATCGGCAGAGTTATATCCATCGATAAATTGTGACAGTATTCCGCATGTTTCTAGTAGTGAAAAGGAATCATACGGTTGCAAGATCCTACCTGTGGATTGTGAAGCAACTCTAAAGAATATATATATCCCAATGTAGAAACAAATAGGTGTCGAGAGGCCATCATGTGCCGAGGGTGTATCCAAAAAGACCTACACATTATGGAGTTGGTGGAATGGAGTCAGATGCTACACCAGGGTAGAACATAAGGAAATGTCCAGCCTATCTTCTTAGGCCCATTGAACTCGTAGGTGATCTCCTAGGGAATCTAAGGGTTGAGGAGTAGCTTGGAAGAAGCAAAGCAGAACCTGCCCAGCCACTAAAGCAAGAAACCAACTAGAGATGAAAAGAGAGAGCAGCTTATGGATAGGGGTAGTGGCAGAGCTGGGACACGACTGAGGGGGGAAGGCAATACATGTGATGGATCCGATAAATATTTGCAAAGATGGATGCATGAAATACTAGATGTACTATTGAGATTTTAGGTGATAGCGCTAAATGATATGCAACGGGACCAACTCCTTCCAAAATCTTGAAGGGCCGGATATAACAAGGGCTAAATTCCCGTCGCTTTTCGAATCTTGTAACCCCTTTCGTGGGGTAAATCTGCTGAAATATGTGATTGCCCACCGTGCACTCCAAATCTTTCCTTTAGTTATCCACATATGCCTTCTGTCTACTTTGAGCTGTTGATAGCCTTTCCTATATAAAACTTCAAATAGAGCTATCTGAATATTAGCTTGGCAGCTATTACTGCACAAAAATTCAATCAAAGGCAGATAATCACTCCAACTCCTGCCAAAATTCAGGACATATGCCCTTAACATATCCTCTAAAACCTGAATTGTCCACTTGGATTCACTATAAGAGAATTGGGTGTTTGTAGTGGATTTGCAATGGACATTAGGCCATCGCATATTCATGGGCTACTAATCAATTGTGGTAACTTCTAGTTTTAATGGCCGCCTTTTCCCCTAATTTGTAGCAACCTTTTCTCCTCTAATTTGCAATGACTCTATCCCCCCTAGTTTGCGGCAAACTTGCCCCCTAATTTGCAGTGGTTGCGATGGACTTATACCCCTCTAATTAGCAGCAAAAAAGTCTGTCTCAAATGAGTTACGACCATGTACATGATTTTTTTATGAATTTTTTTTTTTTTTGTGGTTTTCATGTTCTATTTGTATGAATTTGTGATTTTTTTATTTGTATTTTTTATGGGTTTTTAATTTATAGTATGCATAGCAAAAAGTAGCTAAATAATTAAAACTTAACATTGATTAAAAATTAATACAAACATCATGCAAGATTAAAAATTAATACAAACATCATGCAAGATATAGTCCTTAAAAATTAAAGAACTCTAAAACATAAGTCTAAAATATTGTAGTCTAAAACATGAATAACACAAATCTGAGAAATAAAAAGCGTAAGTCTAAAATATAAATAACATAAGTCTAAAACCACAAAATAACATAAATCAAGCAACATAAGAACTAAAATCACACCTACTGAGCATCATCGTGATCATCATCATCCATATGATCAGTTGGTGGTGGGTTGGTTGAACAGCCATAAGAATTGGCAAACTGAGCAAAGCGTTTTTTATACTGACGTGTAAACTGCTTAAATCGCCTTCCTTATATGTCTTACTCCTCAAGGCTATACTGCTCCACCTGCTGGTCTACCGAGTGGGAACCTACTATTATAGCCTCTGTACCACATAAGTGTGCAGCTCTTGCTTTAGCTGCTGGTTGACTTGAGCTTCAACCTCTTGTTCTAAACGCTCCTCCACCTGTTGTTGCACCCACTAGTCCATATCTTCTTATAGTTGCTCCCAGATTTGATTAATGAAGTGTATAGGAAGCTAACTTGATACAGACATAGATGATGATTAGCCATATTCAAAAGTAGGTGTCTAAGAACCGAGACCATAAACTCGACCTTTCTTTCTCCAACGTATTCAGCCCAAAAATTCAGTAGCCTAATGACTTCATCTGCATTAGAGCACTCGGAAGATCATGCAAGCTCCCTCTCTTTGTAACTTCCTAAAAACATCTAAAGCCAAGTTATCAATGAATCATAAAGAGTCCCTATGTTTCACGAATTAAACAAATGTACATACATATGTCCATTGAGCTCGTTCAAAAACCCACTGTGAATGATGATAGATGCGTCAAACGCTATCAAATTAAACTCGGTTCTCCAATTCTTGAAGCACAGGAATCAACCTAGGTCATTTCCTATGGATCCTTGAATTGTTTTCAATTAACAATTAGTGAGTTAATAGGGGGCTAAGCAATTATCAGAGTGATTGACATGCAATTAAAGGCACAATTTAAGGAAATTAATAAATTGTAATAGCATCAATCTAGAGTCTATCAAATCTTTCAGCAAGACCTATCATGGATCAATAGAATAAACACAATTAAGTGATTAAGAGGATTAATTGGAATATCAAATTAATCCCTAACTCTCGTTTTGAGCAATCACTCAGGATTTGGTCAAGAATGCACAAGTTCATGAGCAAGGAAACCATTAAGAGCCAAAGAATCAAGCAATCAAGAAATGAGTGTTCTTTTCTACTTAGACTAACAAACAAGGCAACTTCCAATAAATGTGGCAATTCAAGAATGATACCTCACAAGGCATACCCTTAATCTCTCAAGCATTTAAAAGGTAAGTCTTTAACTTAAATTCATCCCATGACAATTGCACTACCATATGCTTGCTTATTATCTACTTCTCCACCACTTACGGCACATGCATGCATAAATCAAAAGGACTTATTTGAGCTTGTAATGGGGTTAGGATAAGAGAAGGATATAACATAGAAAGGAGTGACTAATTACCTAAGAGATTAAAAGAGTATTGATTGGCCAATAAGGATCAGGCAAGTACAGGGATTTACCAAAGACATGGAATTACTTACAATGCGACTCAAATTCTCTTGTACAAATTCCCGACAATCCCCACCTTTTGTTCTATTACTTTTCTTCTTCTTCTTCTTCTTTTTCTCTTTTCCGCCTTTTAAAAAACATAGCATGATAGAAATCTTTTCATGCTATTACTCCCAAATAAAGGATACAATAGATTACACAAATTAGGTAAAACATACTAAAACTCATTAGTTCAAAACTTATAAAGAAAGGATCTTAAACTCCAAAGTAGTAATATTAAAAAAAAGCACTTCAAGCATGGAGTAGCTTGTTCTCATGGAATTTCTAAAGGGACTTTAAACTAATCTTTATATTGAGTGTTCATGAATAAGTCTTAATTAGTCCAATAGTTCAAAATCCATAGTCCATATTATTTCTCCACATATAGATACTCCAAAGCATAGGATAAGAATTTAGAGGTCTCAAATAAGTCCATATGAGTCACAAAAACTTAATACAGTCCAAACACAGTCCAATCAAGGTCTATGAGCATAGATGACATGTCCAATAGTCAATAATTCTATTAGCAACAGTCCTAGTTCATTTTATTAAGTCTTTAGTTTCTTAAATGGATTATTAAGTCTTAAATGGTCCCAAAAGAAATAAACATATGAACCAAGCTAACTCAAACATGCTTAGAGGTTTGAAAATAGATAAATAAAAGCTTGAAAATCTTTGGAAAGAATAATTGAATATTTAGTAAGAAAAGCCTTCAAAGAAATCCTTTTTCATTAAATCTTCTATGTAAATCCTTCAAAACCATTTGAGAACATCGAAACCATAAACATCACTTTTTGTAGAAACTTGACTAAAGTTCATTTAGACATTTTATCAAACATTTTAATGTGCAATCCAATGGTTCATCATATTCACAAGATACCACGAAAGTCATGTATTTTCAAGCTTTTATGCATCATAAACTAAGGAACACTTACTTACATGGAACATGCACTTAAATTTCATCAAGATTCAACCAAAAATCCACAAAACATGACTTATAGTTGGCTGCCTCATATGGCCAAAAGTTTTGGTTATTTTGCTTTTAAACTTCAAAACCAAGCATACAAGGCTTCATCATATGAAAATACATCAACTAACACATCAAGCTAACACTCTAATATCATAAAATAGATTAGAGAAGATAGGTTTATAAGCTATCCAAAACAGGGTAGATTTGGTGAGTTTAAAGAAAATAAGATTTAAAGCTTTTGAATTCAATTCCTTTCAAGAACCAAGTTTCTAACAAGCAAAAAGATTATGTTAAGACTTCAAACCTCATCATCTAGCCTTTAAACTCATGAAGAACACGAGTCACCATAGAGACACCTATAGGCATAGCCATACATGTGGTGTTTGCGGTGATTTTCTAGTAGGCTTCAATATTAAAGAAACTTCAGAAAAAAGAAACAAACAAATAAGAAAGCATAGATGTCATCATAATAAGATGTTTTATATCATTATTTAGCCTTGAAAACATGAACAACATAACCAACCATAGAGACACTCTATAGGCATAGCTATATATATGGTGTTTGGTGGTAGTAATTCATGTGTCTATGCCCAAAATATTGTAGTTTTATGAAGTTCCACACTGTCCTATTTTTAATTCATAACACAGGGAACTTAATTATAAAAATACTCAAAATTTCATCTTTAGTTAGAAAATCACCAAATTTTACTAGGGTGTAATATTATATCTTAGCTTTCAAATAAAATAAGTTTCATTCAAATCCAACCACTATAGTACTAGAAACAACTTGTGCACCTCAAGGAGTTTAGGATATAGCTCAATTGGCCTTATTTTCATGACTTGTTACATTAAAGCTCTCTAACCCATATCCTAGGTACTTCATTCATTTTGTTTCTTTCCTAATAACTTTAAGATACTCATTTATAGTTGATTACACCCTTAGTCCAATTTATTTAAGCCCCTAACTCAGTTTGGTAAATACTTCAACTTCTAACTAGTTAATGAATCCATGGTTGTCTCTATGGGTGGCTTTTATTTCATTGATCATAACAACCAAATTTAACTCTATTTATCATTCTTAATTGCCTATGAGAACAAAACCCTCATACCTCACTTCTAGTCTCTAATGGCTACAACACACACAATCTCAATTAACCAAGCACAAAAACCAACTCAAGGCAACACGCCAAGTCACAATCATCATGTAACATCATCATCAGCATTAGAATCAAGCCAACCATCACCAAAAATAGTGGCTATCCTAGGTTTAGAGGCAGTGTTAATGGACAAGAATATGAGGAAATCATCTTAGGATTAAGCTTGCTTGCCTTAAGATTTTCAAGCTATAGAAACAAAGGAAGCCAAGAGCAACTTTCTCCCTCTTAGCTCATTTGTGGCCACAACTTTGATGGAGATGGGGAGGCTCCAATTAAAGCTTGATCTTCAAATTGTCTTATGGCTTTAGTAAAAGAAGATGTGAAGATTAAATTTCACAAAAGAAGCAAGGTGGTTTGAAGGAGTTATGGGCACCATGCAAGGCTATCAAAGCCACGGCTATGGTGGTTTTTGGAAATGATGTTGATGGTGGTGGTGGGGTGTAGCTCATGGAGAAGGAGAGAGTGAAGGAGTTATGATAGTGTATTATAAAGGGTAAAGTTACTAATGAAGTGATTATAAAGGTGGCCATGCATGTGAGTGACATACAAGCATGCATAGGACCTTGATACTTCATAATTTTGTGGTGGATTCTTTCCTTTGATTTATCATACTCAAAGGAATAAAATGCCACTCCTATGTACCATCTCGATTAATATAGGACCTTTGAGGATTAATTTAAGGTGTCTGGTGATTATTCCAGGTACACAAAATTACCCAGAATATTATTTATATGAGTGAGTAATCTCATAGTTGTGTTTAAAATAATGTGCATAAACTATCATTTGTGGTATTATTACAAGTGGGAATCTGGAGCTTTACTCTAAACACCCCTCTAGATAGCCATAGGCTAATATTTACAAGTTTGCCACTAAATAGTTGTAACTCAACTATTTACTATGTTGTCACTACCTTGGGATTGGACTTCCTTCTATATTGGGCTGTTCTTGAAGTAGGGGATCTTACAGATTTGGCACAAGATGCTACTAGGATGCAATATTTTCTTATTTAATAGTGTCTTCAAGACCCATTGAATCAAGATGAATTTTGCGTAATCTTGCTGGGATGTTACATTTTGTTATTTATTGATGTTTTCAAGACCTATTGAGTCAATATGAATTTCAGCATCTGTAATTCAAGACAAATAGTTCTTTCTCGAAATATCAAGGACCACAAATTCAAGATTGGGAAATCTTGATATGGTTAAAGTGTCTTACCTCAAGCTTTCACTTTGTTAAAGCATCTAACCTCAAGCTTTCACATACATGGTAAAATCTCATGCTGATAACTTGTTGTAAAAATTATAGCAAAGGGAATCTATTATTGATACAATGGACCTAAAGGCCTATTTATAGCCAAAGTGGCAGAGATAAAGATAAGATAAGATAATAGATTCTATCTAATCAAATCTTAAGTGAATCAGAATAAAGATAAAGACATCCACATTCAAGTAATGTATCACAGCATGTATTTTATTTTACCATAATAATCCTATTACAATCTTGACTCATGTTTGTCAACTACCTATTAATTGATAGAGATCCCTCACCTAATTACTCAAATTAAACTGAGGTCAGGGTTGTGTTACTAAGGGCATTTTTGCCATAATGAGGTTATAATTTGCTGGCAATAATTTTTAAGGAATTTTATTTCACCATCATTTAGTAAAATAAGAAAATACTTAGTTTTAATTGATTTTGGGATTGACTTTATATATTCTTGGACGCTCTTGCCCTTACTTTTGGGGCAAAATTACCATTGTGCCACTTCTTTTATCAGTGACATTTTTAATTTAGAATTTCCATTTTCTCTATCTTAGTACCACTAGTTCTCAAAGTAGTTGATCTTATTTTAATCTAGTCAGACTAATTACTTTTAAGTTATTTTGAGTTAATTACTCATTATATATTATTTTGTCGAGATGTTACAAGATGGGTCACATTTAAGGCCAAGGACTACATTTAGGGTCTATGAGAGCTCATTTAGAATTGAGGTCAAATTTAGGACCAAGGACCACACTTAGGGTCTGTAAGATAGAAAGTCGCACTTAGGGTCAAGGACTCATTTAGAGCCAAGGTCGCATTTAGGACCAAAGACCATACTCAAGGTCAATTAAAGCTCATTTAGAATTGAAGCCAATCTCACTTAGAGTTAGACGTGGGCTTATTCACTTGCTGGCCAATCTCGTTTAGAGTCACGGAAGTAGGAAAAAGTGGCACGAGAATGGGGAGTTGAATTGTGCTTATAAAATTTTTCTATTCCCGAAAACTTTAAACACACTTTTCTCAAGTCTTTGGACTTGGAATGCGGAAGCGTTTAAGTTAGATATCAAAAAGTATTGTCTTTACAATACTTTTACAAAGTAGCAGATAAATGAGCACACACAGAAAAATAAACTAGCTAAGAAAAGGAGTAGTAGTGATAAGGATAGAAAATCACACAAGAAATTTTATATTGGTTCAGCCAAACCTCGTGCCTATGTCCAGTAGTCCTCAACACTTTGTCGAGATTTTTATAAAATTGAGTATTCTTTGTCCAAGCTTCTCCAAGCTTTTACAATTGAGTAGTTCTTCCTAGCCTCTCTAAGCTAACCAAGTGAGTAGTGTTTACAAAGTCTCTCCAAGCTAACAATAAGTAGTATTTTATCCTAGCTTCTCCAAGCTCACAGAGACCACTACTAGGTCAGGTTACAATATTCAGATTGAATGGTTTATGTTTGAATAACACTTACACTAAATAACTCTAAAGTGTATAATCTCTTAAGAATAGTGTGCAATGACTTCTTAATACTCTCAGTAAGAGGATGTTAGCTAATACAAGGAAAATGAGAAGATTTTCTTTTCAGAAGTTATAATGAGTAACTTTTTGGACATTCACAAGGTTTAGAAAGATAAAGTCTTTGAAGGATTTTCGAATATGCAAAGTGCTCGACTGACTAACTTCTTCTTCATTGTCTTCCAAGTTTATATAGGCTTCAAAATTTAGTCGCTGAGACTTCAGACCTTGAGCCTAGAGCTTTTTGATCCACTAGTCTAAGATTAGAAAGAGAAGAATATTGCTTTCTTTCTCAGCAAGTTGATGCAGTACCAAAGGAGAAAACTAGCCGTTGAAGTTAACCAACTTCTCAAAGTTGTTAGTGCTTCTTTTGGACATTGTCTTGTTAAGTTCGGCCTTTAGAAATGATACATGAATCATGCAGAAAAAGCTTTGAGGGTGAGATACTTGATGTAGATTAACTTTTTGGAAGTCACCTTTATAAACATAGCCTTCTAGATAGTTCGTCCTTCTAAAGTGCTTATGATCTTTCTGATGGCTTCATTTCCTTTTAATGACATGAATACATCCTTCTGTTCCTTTTGATATGACACTTAAGAGATAGTCATAGACTCTTTTGCTATAAAGTTCTTTCTTTGTGGTATACTTCAATGAGATATGTATAAGAACTTTCAACTTTCTATGGTCTCATTTTTGTCATGGTATATATGGGTAATCTAGTGCAAATGTAGGTTGTAACACTCTAATAATACCATACTATGCTTAAGTCATTTTATGGCATTACTAGTTATTACTCTCAACCAGTAGAAGTTTTCCTAGTTGAAACTAGCATAACACATGAAAATAGTTGGAAATGTTTTTTTTTTTATAAAACCTTTATGTTTGAAAACTGAGTCTTTAAGTGCTTACTTACTTGCATACATATGGATGTTATTCCTCATATCGTGGAGTTATTAGAAAGACGTATGACAAAATTGAAATAACATAACACAATGCCTTAAGTCAATAATGTAATCATAGATAATCAAGAGTCATCATTACATTAATAATTATCACATATGTAATAGGTCAAATTAAGTAGCATGACTTTCCATGTGCTCTTAATTACACGTAAACTGCCCAACTAGGGCTCTCAAGAAGGTGAAAACACTATGCTAATATCCCGATCCTCCTTAGCTAGGTGAAGAAACATGGCAACTCCTCATCTTATCCAGTTAGGTATCATCAGAAGTGCTACCATGGATGCCATCAGCTTCGTCTGAAGACGATACGAAAATGTAGGAGTGAGAAATATAAGATTTCTCAATATGATCCCTACTAGACCATTAATGTGTCATCGTCGTCATCCCAGCCACTTCGGGTTTAATTATAAAAATAGTGAGCATGCATAATTTCCATTTTTAAAGGTTTGAAAACATAGGTTCCCGAAAGCAGGTTTCTTTTAATCTTCCTCATGTAAACACAATATAAAGAAACTCAACGCTACAATATAAGAGCATATACATATGGGAGCATAGTATAAATATTCATGACCATACAAATAAGAGAATGAAGATGCATGCATATTCATGTAACTTCTTAGACTAGGCCAGAGTCTTTCTTTAACTTTACTTTCATATTTAGCACGTGCTTAACATTTTTTACTTTTCCTTTGAAATAGATTGCTTTTGGACATGGACTCATTCTGTGACCATCATTACACAATGCCAAACCAAATCAGACTAAGCTGATATTGGTTACCTTTAAGTTGGAGGGTTCTCCATGTCACCCTTACCTCCCCCATAGAGGTTCCTTGAATCTTTGTGGATTACTGTCTCTCACTTCCGTTAAAAAGTGATTGAAGAGTTATATCTCATTCTTTCTTTTCTTTTGCTATGACCACATCTTATATGCACTACAATCATTAACAAGACACATATGAACATGCAATAGTATGACTAAGTCCATAATTTTGATGGAAATCCAATAGCATGACGGCTAGACTAGAGCTTCCCCAAAATACCAATCATGAAATTTCAACCAATAATCAACTATATCTATTCTCATATCATCATATCAATCATTCAATCATGAGACAATACTCAATCAAACTTGTCATACATCATGCCTAAAGGCCTCATATATTCATACCCTAAAGGGTGTTTATAGTTGTGCCATTCTTTGTGAAAAGTCTTATAAGCCTTCATATGATTTCCCATATTTACTCATAAGAGAATCACCTAGTTAAAATAAATGTATGTATAGTCTTAGTTACTCAATACTTGAGTGAAGTTACTCTTTACTTAAGTACATATCTTATGGAACACTTTGTTTAAGTTGATTAAGTAAAGTAATTATTTCCTTTTCTTATCTTGAGATAATGCACTTAGGGATTCCTAGGTTCATGGTATGCTCAGAGACCCTAATCATACTTCTGTTCCCAAAGGATTTCAAGATCCCTCTAGTCCTTTGGATCATGACAATGTATAACCACACTCATGAACCTAACAACAATATGTTCACCAATCATCAAGAGATAATTTTTATTTTCAACAAGTTACAAGATTCAAACTTTATTAAATGGAGTAGCAAAATTTCACCTTTTATAATTGTAAAGTTGCAAACTTTATGAAAGTGATTATAAAGTTTGATTTTTATAAAAGTATGAGTCTCTAAAATTATATCCTTGTCTTAAAGATTCAACCTTTATAAGGAAAATGCTACAAGATGCTAGCTTTATGACTAAAAAGTATTATTCTTTAAGGAAGTTGACATTTTTAATCATTATAAGATCATCAAGATTCTAACTTTATGATTTAGAGCTGTCTTAAAGTCTAAAAGATTCTTTCTGAAAAGAAATATTAGAACTTTACTCAACACTTCCATTTCAAGATTTATCCTTTACAAGATTAGAGTGCAAATCTACATCTTTATAACTTAAAAGTTATATATATATTTTTTTTTATTAAAGTTTGAAACTTTATGAAAAGTCTTGTCTTCAGGGATCAATCTTTAAGACATAAAGTGACAGGTTCTCATTTTTTATAACTTAGAAAGCTTCATTTTCTAAAAGGTTTAGACTTGTACACATATTCTTGTCTTCAAGAAGAACAAAATGAAACCTTGTGACACTCATAAAAATAGCACCACTTTTTATGCATCAAGAAGCAAACTTTTAAAGCTTTATACTTTTTGAATATCCATAGTCTTGTCAAAATCATAAGGAAGATGTAAAGATGAGGACTTTTCTAATCTTAAGTTCATAAAAAGGAAAGAAATCAACTTTAAACCAAAACCACCAAGAATCATCATGAACTCATGCATCAAGAAAGAAAAATGGAAACTTTAAATCAGTCAAAGAGAGGAACTTTTAATAAACAAGAACAACTCATGAACAAGATCAAGAACATATTTTGCTAAAAATAGAAACTTTTAGGGCATTCATGAAGAAAACTCAAGACATTCACATGAACACTTATGAACAAAGTTAAAGAAGCAAACTTTTTCCTAAAAAAGGAAACTTTCTCAAGTTCTCACTTGAAGGTCTTGGCTATGGTAAGAGCCAAGCTTCAAGCTTCTTAAGTAACAAAAAAGAAAAGAGTAGATATCACTACCTAGAGTGAAAATGGTGCCTTGAAGGAGAAGAAAAAGATGAAGAAGACTCCTCTTTTGGTGATGGTGGTGGCAGTCTTGCAAGGAGAAAGAGAGAGCTCTTAAGATCTTATGACAATAGAGGTTGTGATGTGTAGATCTTGTCTCCAAAGACCAAAAGATGTGGTCTTTGAAGGGTTTAGTGAAGATGGTTTGGTTATGGAGGTAGAGAATGATGATGATGAAGAAGAAGAAATATAGAGAGAGGTTGGATAGTTTAAGAACTTTAGAGAGAGAATGAGAAGTTGAAAATGAAGTGAATGTGTGTGTGTGCATGAAGTGGCCGTAAGTTTGAATAAGGTGGGGGGAAATATTTTTGTGTTATTTTGTATTATCATGTGTTAATTAGTGATTAAGGAGACAAAGTGGATAATAGGGAGAGAAAACATGGTCAAACTCTTACACAAAGTACTCTTGTCTAATTCTTTATACTTTTATGACATCACTTTTTACTTTATTGTCTAGTTGACTAAATTTGAATTTATTGACGTGATTAAGTGCTCTTGCAACTTAATTAACATAATTAAGCAAGGATTAGTGATTAACTCATGTGATCATGATTAACAAAAATTAATCTTACGATTAAGCTAATTAGGAGTGATTAGTACTTAATTAAGCTATTAAGAGTCTGACTCACTTAATTAGAGATTCTCTAATCTTCATTAAGCATTCCTTAACTTTTCTTCTCATAATTAGCTCATAATCACTTCGTTGATCCCTTAATTAAATCTTAATCTTATAATTTCTCATTAAGTACCTATTTACTCAAGATTACTGAGGTAATTTAGCACGACAGGAAATTGAGGATGTTACATAGATAAATACTTGAACAAACTGTTAGTCAACACAAAAGTTTTTATTAAAAATTGATTTGTTATTCATTAAAACCCTTAGCTTGATAATAGCTTATACCATTTAGTGGCTTCTGAAAGGCTTTGGAGTTTACAATCTGTAACAACCCAATAGGTCCATTCTATGCTTAAGTCATATTGTGGATTACTAGTTGTTACTTTCGCTCGCGAAACTAACATTACCTTTTAGAAATTACGTTTTAACGAAATAGGGCTAAATTTTTTTTTTTTGAACAATAACAAATAAACCGTCTTTGAAATTGAGAGCCATGAGCGCATCATGAACGTGTAATAAAAATGTTGCTATCTCATTCATATAGCGCATTTAACATAAATAGAAGTAATGAGAATAACCACAATCTTAGATAAAGATAACATTCATTCCATAGTCATCCCGTAGTTAATATAATAGTAGTAATAGCAGCAGTCATACACAAAGATAATAATGGGTCCGATACCTACTGTCGGCCCTACAAAATACCCTAATCAAGTACGTGATAAAAGAAAATATATAAGAAATCCAATCCACCTATATATGCCGAAAGAAAATGATAACCCTCTCTACAACCAAAAAGGGGCTATCCTCATGCTCAGTTTCGCATGCCAATCAACACCTCACTTATCTAGCAGGAGGTAGCCATTCCCGAATCTACCGGGAGAAACATCACCACGTCCTCCTCCCCGAGCACGGCCGTGCCCATGAGGCACGACACGAGAACGAATGAACCCGCGACCACGAACCGGGGGTGGAGTGTGATAAGGGGCTGTTGAAGAAGAAGACGAATCAGACGATAGGCGAATCACGAATGGGAAGGAAAGCTCAGATGGGTCCGTCTCCATGTGGTAGCTCGAATAGGACGGTTCCGAAGGATCAGAATCCAACAAAACTATAGGTATCAGGTGGGTATCCGAGTCTGAATCTCTATCAATAGGGTACCTCAGAGGATGGAAAGGTGGGCGAACGTCATCCATAGTGATGTCCTTGAACAGCTCATGAGGGCAAAAAAACGGACTCATCATGGGTACACGGAAACTGGCGACTATGGAATATATAAACCCACATCGCTGCCTGAGCAATCATCATGGATGCATTTAGCATCAGGTCAAAATGCCAATGCATCATTTGGAACTTAACGAAAATCACCACCGTGCTTGACACCGGTATCCTTTGAAGACAACATGGAAACGTAGGAGTGAGAAATACTAAATTTCTCAGTAGGACTGCGACTAGACAAACACAATGTCATCGTCATCATCCCAGCCACTTTGAGTTTAATATAAAGATAGTGGATATCGGTTCAATTTTAATAGTTTCAAAAAACGTAGATCCCGAAGCAGGTTGCTTTTAAATTAATCATCATATCCACACTGTCATACATAGGCATACATGCTAATATACATAATAAACATTCACAATGCCATAAGGAATGTGATAAGATGCATGACTATGCAATTCATCGACTTGATCGTGATCCTACTTTGACTTTCATTTTTAGCACTTGCTTGACATTCTTTTACTTTTCCTTTGAAATAGACTGCTTTTTGACATGACCTTATTCCGTGACTATCATCACGCAGTACTAACCAAATCAGGCTAAGCTGATATTGGTTACGTCTAAGTTGGAGGGTCCTCCATGTCACCCTTGCCTCCCTCATAGAGATTCCTTATGGATCACCGTCTTTCACTTCCCGGAAGTGATCGAGGGGTCATATCCCATGGTTTCTTTTCTTATTATTATACTTTATATGCATAGTACTTCTTTGACTAGACACATGCAATGATATGACTAAGTTCATAATTTTGACAGAAATCCGGCAGCATAATGGCTAAATCGGAGCTTCCCCAAAATGTCAATCATCAACTTTCAACCAACAATTCATCATATCTATATCATATCATCATACTCATCATACTCATCATTCAATCATGAGACAGAGCTCAATCAAACTTGTCATTCATCATGTCGAATAGCATTATACATTCATACTCTAAAGAGGTTTATAGTTGTGTTATTCTTTGTGAGGAATATTATGAATCATCACATGATTTCTTGTAGTTACCCATGAGAGAATCACATAGTTAAGATATATGTGTGGGGCCTTTTAGTTACTTAGTTCTCATATGAAATTATTCTTTACTTGAGTTCATATCTTATGGAACATTTGTTCAAATTAATTAAGTTAAGTGATTGTTTCCTTTCCTTGAGATAGTGCGCTCAGTGATTCCTAGGTTCATGGTGTACTCAGAGGCCCTAATCATACTTCTGTTCCTAAAGAGTTCGAGATCCCTCTAATTCTTGGGTCATAATAATGCGTAACTACATCGTGAACCCAACAACACCATGTTCACTAAACACCAAGGGTGATTTTTAACTTAACCAAGTTATAAAGTTTCAAGCTTTTATCACTAACCTAACAAGATCTTATACTAAATATTATAAAAGTTATCATTCTTATAAAGTAATCATAAAATTTTATTCTTTATGAAAGTAAATACCTTAAACATTAAGCTCTTATCTTAAAGATTAGATCTTTATGAAATAATTATACAAGTTACTAGCTTTTTAACTAAAAAGTCTTGTTCTTTATGAAAGTTGACTCATTTAATTATTCTAAGACCATCAAGGTCTCAACTTTATGACTTAAAGTTGTTTCTAAATTAAAAATGTTCCTACTTTATCAACTAGTGACATAAAACATTAACTTTAAGGTTAAAAAGCCTTGATCTTTATAAAAGTTAACACCTTTTAGCATTGTTTTGGTTCAAGATCTAAACTTTATGAATTAAATGTTACAAAACAATACTTTTATGACTTAAAGGTCTAATTCTTGATTAAAGTTTTTTTTAAGGTTTGATTTCTAAGACATTAAGTGACAAGATATCATTTTTCTAACTCAAAAGGGCTTATTATTTCAAAAAGCTTAGACTTTTATATATATTCTTTCCTTCAAAATAAAACAAAATAAAACTTTATGGAAGCTTAAAAATTGTGCCACTTTTAAGAAATCAAGAAGCAAACTTTTTATAGTTTTAAACTTTTAGGATGTTCATAGTCTTATCTATTCATGAAAACATAAAAAAAAGAAAGCTTTTCTAACCATCAACTCATCATAAAAAAGGAATAACTTTAAACAAGATACCATCAAGAACACTCAATAATAAGAACAAATTTTCCAAAAGTAGAAACATCAAGAACACCTGAAGAACATCAAGAACATATTTTTGCCAAAAAGGGAAATATCAAGAACACTTGAAGAACAAGAAGAATATATTTTTCTAAAAGGAGAAACATCAAGAACACTTGATAAACAATAAGAACATATTTTGCCAAAAATGGAAACTTTTGCTATTGAAGAGCATGGAGGATTTTCTCAAGTTTTCACTTAGAGATCTTGGTCATGAAAGAACCAAGCTCCAAGCTTTCTTGAGCAAACAAAATGAAAAAGATGAAGATCACTACTTCCTTATTAAAATGGCACTACGACAAGGAAGGAAAAGAAGAAGATGATGGCTCCTCTTGGTGATGATGTTGGCAGTTTGGCTTGGTGGAAGGAGAAGCTCTTGAGATCTTGTGAAAATGGAGGTTATAGTATTTTGATCTTATCTCCAAAGATCCAAAGATGAGGTCCTTGAAGAGCTAAGTGAGAGGTTTTGGGTGGTGATGGTAGAGTAAGTAAGAAGAAGATGAAGAAAAAGAAGAGAGAATTTTAGAAAGAAGTTGGAGGAGTAGGAAACTTAGAGAGGGAATGAAAGCGTAAAAATGAAAATGGATGAGGGTATGGAGAGAGAAAGTGGCATCCAACATAAAGGGGAAGGAGGGAGATATTTTCTTAATTTTGTGTTAATTAAGGTTTATTGGGACAAATTGGATGATATGAGAACAAAGCATGTATGAACTCTTACATAAAGCACTCTTGTCTTATGCTTTATGCCTTTATGACATCACTTTTACTTTATTATCTAGTTGACTAAATTTGAATTTAATCATGTGATTAAGTGCTCATACAACTTAATTAAGATGATTAAGCAAGGATTAGTGATTAACACACAAGAACATGATTAACAAAAATTAATCTTGCGATTAAGCTAATTAAGGGCGATTAGTGCTTAATTAAGCTACAAAGGCTCTGACTTGCTTAATTAGAGATCATCTAATCTCGATTAAGCATTCTCTTAACTTTTCTCATCCGAGTTAACTCATAAACTCTTCGTTAACCCCTTAATTAAGCCTTAATCTCATAATTTCTCATTAAGTGCTTAATTATTCAGGGGTACTAAGGTAATTTAACATGATAAAAAATTGAGGATGTTACACAATTTCCCTTTTTTTGATAATGGGAAGCCAATACTTAAGAAAAGCTTTTGTTTTATAAAGGAATTGAAAGCACATAAGGTTTGTTATTAGTTTCAATTTTTCTGATTTGTAAATATACTTTTTGAAGTTTATATCAAATGATCGTGTTAACCAGAAACTTCAAAGAAACATATAGTTACTCAAAACAAATATTTGATCAAAAGCTCATGATTGATCAAAGCAAAAAGTATAATACAAAGATATTTTTAAGATATAAAAAAGTTATAACAATCAGAGCTAGATATAGGAGTAATCAGAGCAAATAAAAAATAATCAGAATGATTTGGGAGTAGCTTCAGAGCAAATAAGCACAGTACAAGAAATATAGCTACACAGAAATTACATAATCATAATTGTAATAACTATTAGAGCAAGAATATTTGAGCGAAACTGATAGAAATATTCAATGTTACGTATCAAAGTGTCGTAAGTAATAGAATATAGGCTTGCATAAGATACCAAAGCATAATAATAATAATATCAATATAAATATGAAGAACAATCAGAAAATAGTAATATCAAAGCAAATGATCAGATAAAACAAATTGTAATACCAAATAGGATAAATTATTCTTAAAATAAATATAAGTGCCAAGAGAAATTAAAAAATTGTTCTTGTCTACCAAATGTAAAAAGAAATTAAAAAAATGAATGCTATGTATGAATTTTTAGCAGCTGGAAAGCTCTCCCGCAACTAAGCTTTTCTCTCTTTTTCTCCTCGTTTGACATCATCAAAAGATGAGTAGGGATCACAGAAGAACATCACTGATTGCCTTAGAGATTTCCTTTCTGAAAAACCTTGAGCATTTGCAATAGCAAATTTTCTATTTTGTCCATTTTCCTTTCTAGTGCATGCTGATGGGCCTAAAGCTCATGGTGATTTGCCATGATAGTCTACTGGTTGGCCAAGATAATGTTAAGTTGTACATCAGCAGCATTTGATAGGACATCTACAGTAGTTGGTTTTTCAAAAGGTAGCTTTTTAGTGTGAGCAGCTGCGGACTTTACAGATTTAGAAGTAGCTTGAGTTGCTATTCTATCAAATTTGGGCCTAGAAGTCAATAGCAGTAAAGTCTCAACATTAGTTGGGGTGACTAGGATGTCTTGGGAAGTTGTAGCAAAGGCTGGATTGGGCATTGGGGTTGAAATGGGTGCAGCCTCAGGAGTAGGGACAACATCAACTTGAGTTTCTATCACCAAGGTTAAAGTCCTTTCTAGGGCAGCAGACATTGTTGTGATCTCATTCCTCTTAATCATGGTTCTTTCTTAATCAGCAAGCACCAATGGTAGGTTCAGAGGTTGAGTAACAACCTATCTTGCTTGTTCTGCTTAATGCTTAAAGGGCACAATTACCCTTCTAATCTTTGACGGACGATTGGCTTCCATTATCACCACAAACTGCTATTCTACTTCCTGAGAGATAGAAGAACTTCTAGGTTCTAAGGCTCCAACTCCAACAGCCATATTTTTATATTTCTATAGCCATGCCTCCTCTCTCAGCTTGTTTTCTTCTGCTTCTCTGTGAGCTCTTATTAAGGGGGAATAAGTGGAATATCTAGAAGCAGTGGCAGGGGCCTTTTTCGATTTCTTTTTTACCTTTCCTTCTAGATCCCCTTCTTGTGTAGGGTGGTCTTGAACCACAAGTTCCTTGATTGTGATTCCCCTTTAAGCTGGTCCCGCAGCTCGAGCAGTAGGTGGAGCAGCCGATTTAGCTATGTTGATAGGTTCTGCACTACTTGCAGAGGCCTCATTTTCAACCCTTGATAAGGAAAACGACTCTTCAGTAAGCTTCATAATTCTCCCCTTGCTTGTCTTTATCTCCTTAGGGATTGGTGACAGACTTTTTTCCTTTTTTTTTTCTTCTTATTGCCTTCATTAAAAAGCTTGATTTTCTCCTTCTTTGCGTCAGATTCTTTGACAAAAGAATCTTTCTTTTTCTTGTCCTTTCTAGAGCTTGAGGCTTCAATCCCAAAGCTAAGAAAGTTTTCATTGTCATTGTTGGCCTTTTGTTGTTTGTCCTATACATATCTAATGGAAACTGGGCTCTAATGAAAACCCTAGAAAGGAACATGCCATATGGAAGCATGGTATGCCTTCTTCTCTCAACATTCATAGCAGCAAATATAAAGTCCAGAATCAATCTAACCGGTTTGATTCTTCTTTTTATCATGAGGTAGAGCATAACCATCTGATCTATCTCTATTATGACATCTATGTTACCACTCTGGGGTAGTATAATGTGTTGAATCACAGAATAAACCGCCCTAACAGGAACCAACAAATGAGAGGTTTGGATCTCTTTTACGTGCATACCTCTTTTTCCTGTGAGGACTACAGCAACTTCCTCCACTATAGCTCCTAGTTCTTCTTACCATCTTTCTCTAGCCCAGCACAGAATGCCATCATTTGGTGTGTTAGTGATTTGGGCAATGTTGGAGGGTAGGGTAAGTCGAAGCTTCCAACAATGCTTCAAAGAAATGTGTTATCTTTATCAGAAAGTACAAAGGTGCTGTAGAAAGCTGGTATCAACCCTGTGTAAATGTCTTCTGATATCGTCAAGAAACCATTCCACCCTTGGAACTTAAAGACATCAAACAACTCAGGTAGGCTAGTGAGGTTCTCCAGATAGAAACTCCTCCATCTGACAATTGGCCTTCGAAAAAAGTTATTTTGGAAGTTTGCTTATCTTGGTTTATCATCAAAGATGTAAGGAATGCTTTGGTGTTTTTTATCTACCATTATCAAGTGCAAAACAAGGTTAGTGCTTGAAAGAAGGAAGGTAATGTGTTTACGTAGGAGGCGAAAATAGAGAGTAGAGAGTTTGAAGCTTTGAAGCTTTAGCAGTAAAGACGAACACTTGTGAACAGTATTTTGGGGTTTCTATAACTTCGGGACTGAATGATTTTCAGAGTAAGTAAAATGGTTCAGTGGTTAAGGAAAGTAATTAAGGGTTAAGGAAATATGAACAATGGCGTTTTTTTGAGTGTGAGGCTTTTGGTTTTCTTGCTTCATTAAGCTGTGGCAAAGTGAGAAGTTACAAAATCATCCTATGTTTCAAAACCACCTTGACCCTTCACATTCAAATTTCAAATCAAAAGCTTGAGTCATCTTCTTGATGAGAGACTTCTTTCTAGGGTCACAAATTTGAAGCACCTTTCTGATTTAACTTTTCTGAACCAACATTATAAACCTATCTTTCTAAACATATTATGCATACCATTCTGAGCTAATCTTTCTGGACAAATTTAGTAAATCTTTTTGATTCATTTCTGAAGACTATTCTGAACTAATTTCTCTGAAATAATTTTAAGTGCCATTCTTGAGAAGTCTTCTTCATAAAGGAAACACACTTGGATGGCACAATCTTAGCTTTAAGCCTTTGTTTCAGAGGATAGGATCCATGTGAGATGTATGCATGCTCAGAAGTTAATCATATTCAGAAAGTTTTTTATATAATAGAAATGATCTTCTACTAGAGGTTTTGTAAATATATCAGCCATTTGATCTTTGTATTTATAAAACATAGCTCAATATCTCCTTTCTAAACATGATCTCTAATAAAATAATGCTTAAGGTCTATATGCTTAGTCTAGAATGCTGAATGGGATTTTTGGGGGCAAGATTAATAGCACTTGTATTATCACATAAAATAGGGATTTTGGCATACCTCAAGTTGAAATCCTCCAAGTGATACTTAATCCACAAAATTTGAGCATAGCAATTTGCTGCAGAAACATATTCAGCTTTAGCAGTTGAAAGTGCAATTATGTTATGTTTTTTGCTTAACCATGTTATCAAGGATTTCCCAAGAAAACATTAGCATATTTCCACTTATGCTTTTTCTTTCAACTCTATCTTTAGCAAAGTTAGCATCAAAACAATTTGTTACATGATAGACAATACTTTTCTCATACCAGAGACCAAGACTAGTAGTACCTACTAAATATCTCAGAATTCTCTTGATAGTATTTAAGTGTGATTACTTGGGATTAGATTGAAATCTAGCATAGATGCCTACACTTAATTGTATGTCAGGTCTATTAGCTATAAAATAAGTAATGAACCAATCATATCTCTATAAAGTTTGTTAGAAACTTTATCTTCATTTTCATCAGCTTCCAAAACTTGAGAAGGATGCATGGGAGTACTAATGCTTTTGGCTTTGTCTATGTCAAACCTTTTAAGCAGATCCTTGGCATATTTCTCTCATTGAATAAAGATCCTATCTTTCTATTGCTTTATTTGTAACCCCAGAAAGTATTTAAATTCTCCTAGCATGCTCATCTCAAATTCTTGCTACATAAGCTCAAAGAAACTCTTGCATAAATTTTGATTAGTAGCACTAAAGTTAATATTATCTACATTTATTTGAACAATAAGCAAATTATTTTTCTCATGCAAGATACACAAAGCTATATTAACTTTTCCTCTTTTAAAACCATTTTTAAGTAGAAAAGAGTTAAGTCTTTCATACCAAGCTCTTGGAGTTTGTTTCAAACCATATAAAGCTTTTGACAGCTTAAAAACATAATGAGGAAAGGTTTCATTTTCAAAACTAGGAGGTTGTGTAACATACACTTCTTTATAAATAAAACCATTTAAAAATGCAAATTTAACATCTATTTGATACAGAACAAAACCTTTGTTTGTTGCGAAGGCAAGCAGCATTCTAATGTCTTCCATCTTGCAGTAAGAGCAAATGTCTCATCATAATTGATTCCCTCTTGTTGATTGTATCCTTGAGCCACTATTCTTGTTTTGTTTCTAATTACTTTTTCACTCTTATCAAGCTTGTCTCTGAATACCCATCTTGTACTTATGACAGAATGTCCTTTAGGCGGTGAAACCAGAATCCAAACCTTACATTTTCAAACTGATTAAGCTCTTCTTGCATTGCATCAATCCAACTTCAATCTTAAAGTACTTCATCAACACAATTTGGTTGAATTTCTAAGATCAAAGTCATGTTAGATTCTGTTCTGAGATAAGATCTGGTCCTGACTCCTTAAGATAGTTCACCAATTATTTCATTTTGAGAGATAACCCTTAAATCTCTTGCACTAGTATATCTTCTCTTAATAGGTGATTCTTCTGAATCTTCTATAATATCACCAAAAATATGTTGAGGATAGGAAGGTTTAGAATCATCATTATTTTGTCTTGTGGCTATCTGAAGGGATTACTGATTCTGAGAATCATTATTCAAAGATAGGTTTTCCATATCTTCCTCCAAATCTCAAACATTCTGATCAATATCCTTCTTTTTTTCTTTAAAGGATATGTGTATTGTCTCTTCCATAGCCTGAGTCTTCTTGCTTTATATCCTGTAAGCTTTAGATATAGAAGGATATCCTACGAATATACCAGGATCATATTTTGGATCAAACTTTGACAGCTTATCCTTGGTGTTAAGAATAAAACATTCAGATCTAAAAATGTGAAAGGAAAAAAATGTTGGGTTTCATTTCGTTCCATAATTCATAGGGAGTCATCTTGATTATTGGCCTTAAGAAAACATGATTTTGAATGTAGCAAGCAGTATTAATTGCTTCTGCCTAAAAAGCTTTTGACAAACCACTTTCTAGAAGCATTGTTTTGGCCATTTCTTGCAAAAATCTATTCTTCCTTTCAACAACCCTATTTTGCTGAGGTGTTCTATGAGAAAAGAAATTATGAGAAATTGCATTTTCATTACAAAAATTTTTAAAAACATGATTTTCAAATTCACCACCACGATCTAATGTTATAGATGAAATGCAAAAACCTTTTTCATTTTGAACTCCTTTTGAAAATATTTTGAAAGCCTCACAAGCTTCATTCTTATGGACTAGGAATATAATTCATGTGAATTCTGAGAAGTCATCCATAATGTCTAGACCATATTTCTTACCACTAGACTGGGCTAGTTGGCTCAAACAAATCAAGATATAAAAGCTCAAGTGGTCTAGTAGTAGATACTACATAGAACTCTTGGTCTGTTTACCTCTTTGGCAGAACTCATAAGTTGAGTCATTGTCAAAACTAATCTTCGGTAAACATTTGACAAGATTTTTTGAGAAATTTCATAGATTAATCTCATATGAACATGACCAAGTTTTTTGTGCTGCATCCACTTCTCATCCACAAAGGATGCTAAGTATTTTACATTTTGATCTAGATGGTCATCTAGATATATTACATAAGTATTATCATGCCTTCTAGCAATAAGAATAATATTATCTGATGTGAAGTCTTTTATGATGTAATGAGAAGATTCAAATACAACTTTGTAGCCTTGGCCAAAGAATTGACTAATGCTTAGAACGTTGTGAGTCAATTCTTCTACCAACATAACATTAGTAATCAAGTCAGAGTTGTTCTTACCAACATTACCTATACCAATGATCCTTGGCTTGATACCATTAGCAAACCTCATGACTTCTGCATCTTTGGATTTGAGGTTTCTGAACCAGAACTTGTTTCAAGTCACATGTCTAAAGTAGCCACTATCCAAATTCCACTTCATCTCCTTTTGGTAATGTGATTTAAGACACACTTGCATCAAAAACAATCTTCACTTTAGATACCCACATCTTTTTAGGTCCCTTTGGATTAGTAGCTTTTTTGGGCATTTTTCACTTTTTGTCTTTTTGCTTTTCTTCTTGAAAAGCATCTATCAGAAAAATGTCCTTTCTTAAAAATAGTATATACAAGTAGGAATTTTGCTTTGGAATTTTTGGGTGATTTTTCATCATCTTCTTTCTCAAATCCAAGTCTTGTCTTATCAAAATTGGCATCTGGCTACCAAGCGTCAAATCCAGATTTTTAGAGCCATTTACCATCCTCTCAAGATCTGATTTGAGAAGCTTGATTATTTTTTCAAATTCAGAAATATGAGAAGATGCGCTCTGAGTAGCTTTAGAAATTTCAGTTCGTAGGGCACTTATATCCTTTGGGAGAAGGGTGTTTTCCTTTAAAAGCTCAATTTTTTCGTGCCTTGGTATCTTTTTCTCATTCTTGATGTTTACAAATTCAAAGGATATTTTTTGAAATTTTTTCTTTAATGAAGCATAATGAGAAGCAAGTGTTTGAGAGTCATCCAAAAATTCATCATATGCTTTCTGAAGATCATCATATGAGAGATCAAGTTCAGAATCTAATACCTCAATCTTTTCCTCAAAGACTATGTCTGTCATGAAGCATAGATTTGCAACTATCTCTTCCTCTTCTTGAGATTCTGTTCTGTCTTGCTCCTCGTATAGGTCTTCCCATGTAGCCATCATGGACTTCTTCTTAGAGCCTTTCTTCAGCTTTGGACATTCTGATCTCAAACTAGTTTCCTTTGTATTCAAAGCAAATGATTTCATTCTGCTTAGCCTTTCCTTTTTTATTCTTTCCCTTTTTGTCCTTTTTAGGGACAAATCTTTTCTTCTTTTTCCTTCTATTCTAGGCTTTTGATATTCTTTCGGCTAGATAAGCAATTTCATCTTTTTCATCATCATCATCATTAGAGGAATCTTCTTCTTTTTTTGATTCTTCTGCAACCTTCATGGCCTTAGAGAAGCTGAATCTTCTTTGAGTAGATTTCAAGGCAATGGATTTGCCTCTTTTGTTGGATTCCTCGGAGGCTTTATTTAGCTCAATCTCATGAGTCTTTAATGACCCAATGAGAGCATCAAGACTAAGCACATTTAAGTCTTTAGCTTCTTCAATGGCTATTACCTTAGGGCACCAAGCCTCAGAAAAGCTTCTCAAAGTTTTTCTTACCATTTCAGCAGTGGTGTATCTATTGCCCAATACTTTCAACTAATTTATGATGTGCATAAATCTAGTTATCATCTCATCAATATTTTCATACTCTTAACATTTTGAACATTCACTACAACATTTTCGATCTAAGGCAACACTTGTCAAGTGTTTCCTAAACATCTAAAAACCGTTGCCTTTGATCAAAGCCCACGTTTTCGCATCTAAGGAAACGCTTTCTGAGGGGTGGCCTAAAGAACCGTTACCTTTTCTCTAAGGCAACGCTTTTTGGAGGAAAAGACAACACTATTCATCGCAACACTTTTCAAGCGTTGCCTATTCATGAAAATAGGCAACGCTTGTTATCAGCCTCTATGACAACGATATCCAAGCGTTGCCCATTCTCTTAATATAGATAATACCAAATAAACGTTGCCTTTTCTCCTAATAAAGGCAACTTACGACAAGCGTTGCCTTTTTCCCTAATAAAAGCAACATATGAGAAGTGATACCTCTACTTCTAATAAAAGCAACATATCATAAGTGTTGCCTTTTCTTTCAATGTAAGCAACAGTATATAAGCGTTGTCTTTTTTTTTTTTTATTGTTGGAACAAACTACCAACATTGCTCTTTTGAAAACATGGCATTTGATAATTTAAGCATGGTTTTCTTAAAGGTGGCACCTTTTATTAACTATAAAGAACACTTTCTAAAAATAACTTTATTTATATGCAAATTTAAATTTTTTTTAATTTTTAATTCTATATTTCATCAACTTGACTTCATAAATAAAATAAAATAAAATAAATTACTATTAATCAATTAAGTAAAAAAGTTGTCTCAAGTATATAATAATTAATATGCTTAGTTCCAAATACATATTATCAAGCATTAATTCAAACCAAAATGTACATAAGTAAACAAAATATATCTAGTATGAACTTAAACAAAATACATCTAGTCATAAAGTTAAACAAAATACATCTATTCATATCCATGGCAAGTTTTGTCCTGCATATTCCTTCTCCTAGCCTTTCTGAGTTGCATGTGCAATCTTAACTCAATCTACAACAAATAGTATATATAGTGATGAGATAAATGTAAACACAATTAAAGTAAGCAAATTATGTATGTACTTTTACGAATTTACATGATTGCTAAAAATAAGTATTCAATAACATATTAAAATTTCCTTTTTTTTTTTTGATAGATTTATTGATAATAAGGCTTGGGACTTTTAAGAGAATAGCTAGCTTACAAAGTTTGAAAACAAAAGCAATTCAAAAAAATACTGGCATTGAAGAAAAAAAAATCATATCTACTATATCTACATAATCAAGATCAAATTAGTAGCATCTAATGCAATTTTACCAAACCATCTAGTTCCTACAGTTTGCCAATAGCCAATATATATCGCACCAAAAGAACTAATAAATAGAAAAATACCCAAAATCAGCTAAGTATAAGTCGATGGACACCACTATCACATCAAAAACTTCACCAAAAGCTAGAAACATCATCATAAAAACTATTCATGTAATCAATTATTTGCCAAATAGATAATGAACTAAACTAATTTAACCAAACAGATAATGAACAAAATAAAAGTGCAGTGGTGGAAAGATTACCCAAAAAGGGTGCTTGCAGTCAACAAGAGCTTGTCCCTTATTTCCTCCATAATTGAATAGAAGTGACTATAAAAGATTAACAAACATAGTAGCTCAGAAGTAGCATCCATAGCTTACATACAAACAAGCAAGAAGAAAACCATTGTCAATAAGGTATACATTTTCCCTATAAACTGAAATTAAAAGCCTAATCAAAACAAGACTCGACAGAGATATATTTGTATGTGTTTTCCCTCAAGGTTTTCTAATCATTGATTCCAAAGAAAATTTAATATCCCATGAGTTAATAGTACGCAAATTTCTCTAGCACGAAAATCCGGGACTTATTATAGGAAATAGGACTTGGAGAAACTTATGGAGATTGAACACATAGAGCTAATTTTGAATAAAAGAAATAAATTAATTATCAAGTAATTATAACACATAAATCATATTCAAATGGAAAAGGATAGTAACTATAATTTAATTTAACCTTGTAGACCATTAGAATTTAATGTTAAATCAATCATATATCTTTACAATTTCACAAGCTTTCTTCGATAATTACAACCAACTTCTATATTTATATATTCCAGTTAAAAGTTAGTTGTGTCTTTGTCTAGATGAAAGAGACATGCCACTTGCAAATGCATACATGTGCCACAACTACAGCAAGTAATAAAATCAAATGTACACTAATAAAAAATATTAGAAAAAAGAATATCAGAAATTTAAAGATATTTTTCTCAAACAAGTTCAAACAAAAGCAAATATTTATTTCGAAAGTAATTCACCGAAATGAGCTATGAAGAAGCATGGTTCAAATATGATAATTTAAATATTATTAGCAGTAGCTTCAACCTAAAACTTTACATCTTAAAGGATGATTAATGTTATAGCTTTGGTAAAAGCATCTAATTATCTGAATCAACATAACAAATAAGGTGTGAAATGAAAAGAAAAGAAAAACAAAAAGAAATAAGATAGAAATTTCTTAGAAAGTCATGATGCAATTTGCAATCCGCAACTCCACTTAGTGTTCACCAAAGATTCTCAAAAAGTTCTTGATCCATCTCCTTTTGAAAATAAATAAATAAATAAAGATAGTGTAAATTTATAATTTCTTGGAAGAAACTTAATGATCAATCTCATTGAACCACTACTTTCACAATTTAATAAAATGCTAAGGCACTAGTAGGCTTCAAAATCCACCAAGACAAATTATATTTGGATAAAAGACCAAACAAAAGATTCAAGTGAAAAAATAAAATAAATGTACCACTACCAAACAAATGTGAAGCAAATTATATTTTAAATTATCCAACTCCTCTAACAAGCACACCCTTGACCATAAAAAAGGAAAGAGCACTAAAACTAGGGAATATTAAAGCCAAAGGAATCACATGAACTATTCAATTTGATATTTTCCAAAAGATGATAATTGTCATGTGTTCTGAAACCTGAATACAGATTAAATGTCAAAAGAGATTGTCATAGATTTATTCATTATCAATCTCCTTCAAGGATGAATCAATCACCAAATGGCCTTCCAAAGGGAAAAAAAGGTTATAAGACAAAAAAGAGTGAGATCTTGATATAACTTTCTCTTCTGAAATTTAAAAAAAAAAATTAAAAGGAAATTATTCATATGAGAGTAGCATCAGTGCAAAATAGTTACCAAGGAAAATGAGCCAAATCATGACATAAATGTAATAATAATTATATAAAAAAAACCCAAAGGCAAAAAATAAGAATGGAAATGGAGCTAATTAGTTAGAGTATTACAAAAACATGGATGATTTCAGTATTGTCTCTAAATGAATGCCACTATCCATTCAATTCAAGATTTTATTTATCTTGGCACTCATGACAATAGCAAACAATCTCCTCAATACCACCACTAACATCACCAAAATACAATAAACTTAAAAAAAAAAAAAATAGAGGAAGAAACAACCTGAAATAGAGAGCACAGGAGCTTTGGCCAAGCAAGTAGTCACAAACGTTCCTAAAGCAATCGGTTTCCCTTCTGCTAAACGGAACAAAATAAAAAGAGAACACAAACACTTTATTAGATAATAATATCAAAAAAATAAAATTAATAAGCAAATAAAACTAAAATCATATGTGGTGTGTAAATAAGTTGCAATCTTCCTTATCTCACATTTCTGTTGTACCACTACCAAACAAATATGATGTAACTTTAGTTTTAACTTATCCAACTCCTCCAACAAGTACACCCTCGAGCATAAAAAAGGAAAGAGTACTAAAACTGGGGAATATTCTAGAACCTAATCCAAACTATCAAGAGAAAAAATTTTACCATGTTTAAATTATCAGTTTAGAGAGATAACATTGTTGATTACACTTATCAGTATATAAGAGGAACAATACATCAACAACAACAACTAAGATCTTTCCCACTAGATTGGGTTGGATAAAAGAGAAATAAAAGATCCAGAAGGAAAACTAAAATAGCAGAATAGAATGCCATAATCCATCAGAAGTTACCATTTCAGCACTCAATTACAGAGGTAATTGATTAATACAAGGGAAATCCCTTAAATTCTCTAGTACCATAAAGTAAGAACTCCAATAATTTGATCAGAAACTTCACAAAAGCTTTGTAGGCATATTTCAAAACATTCATAAGCAAAGTCAGATTATTCACTGCAACATACCAATGTCCCTTTTCGCCAACACTTGTTGATGCTTCAACGTAAATTCTAAAAGCTCCTTTTCTGATTTAAGTGCATGCTTTTCACTAGTTTCCTAAGAAATTAAGAAGTTCAACTATTCAGACTCTTCCAAAGGTAGTCTCATATATTCATATATGACATCCCAACAAAAAGAAGAGATATAGTGGTCCTTCATAAGCAGAACACAAACTTGATTACCTGACCTAAAAGCAGTGAAAAATATAATCAAGACGAAGGGAGAACAATTACAAAAGGAAAAGGAATCCACCTCAGCAAAAGTATAAAATAGAAATATAACATAAAAAAAAGAAAAAGAAAAAGAGTATAAATTAGTTAAAACTAAATAAAATAAAGTATGGCTACGAAGTTTTTGTACGGGAAAAGGAAACACTAATATGCTGTTGCTAAACATAAAAGGAACTTATTCAATGTCAATCACTGATACATTTATAGTATAATAGCACAGCCAGTCTGCCCATAAAACTTATTCAATTTCCTAAAACTGTCGAGGCAATCTAATAGCGGAGACCAGATGGCTTACATATTTTCACAAGATCGGAAGAAAAACAGGAAAGTCTAACTACAAAATACTATTCCAAATCGGCAGCAGGCTTTTGTTGATTAAGAATTATCTTAACCTCATATTTTGGAAACATTTTGTCAATTTATTTTCTGTCAAGTATCAACAAAAAGCATAAAATTGGAAATTTGACAATTTTATTTTGAGTCCCACATTGAATAATTTAGAAAAATAAAACAAAAAGTAAGCAAAGTAACTATGTAGTTAATATCATACATAAACAAAAAGGAATTTCAGGTAGAAATTAGAAATTAACCACAAGTTTAAGATTAAAAGAAAAGAAACAAGTTTCAAGTGACACTGAAAACTAAATCCCTTGAAGGATACTAGTCACCATCCAGTACACATACAAAATAAGACATTACAGATAATTGGAGATCAAAGTTAAATAGAACATGGATCAAACTTAAATAGAATTCAGACGGCTTATATATCTACTAGTCTACTCATACTAACCAAAAGAGATAAATATACTACAAAGTGTTCAGCCAATCACATCTTTAACTCAAATATGAATACTGCAAAAATTATGCTTTTAAACTTATTGAGAATGTAAAAGGGATGAGGGTGAATCAATCAAACTAGAGATTCTGCTCATAAGGTAGGTTCATATAGCACCAATTTAATAAGAGAATCTTCTGTGCATAGCCTGTAGGCCTTCCACAGAATATAAAATATTAACATTATTAGAGATTATTAAGTTTTAATATTTATGTAATGCAAGAAAGTTTACAGATTTTAGAATATGAATACAGGAGCTTTGCTACAATGATTCCTGATATCCTGAACATTAACCAAGTTGAAAATTGGTGTGCATGGCATGTATACTAGGCCACTTTATTAAACCCATGATTACACAAAACTAGCAATACTAGCACAGAAGCCTTTTTCTAATGTTCTTATTGAACTCAAGCCAACCTAAACCTTAATCCCTTTGGAAATTAGTATGTTTATTGTCAAACAATTAGGGTCCTCCATATCAATTCTCTTCTCAATAGAACCTTATCTAGCCCTAATTACACTTATATTCTAAGTCAATCTTTTGCATTTGACTTAGCTCCTTTATGAAGATAGTAAGACACTTCTCTAAACAAAGCAAATAGCTAAAGCCTTGTAGGATTGCACTATCATTCAGTAGAACTTATGGATTTTCTATACGAAGTCAACCCTATCATTTATTGAGAGAAATCTCTGATGTCTATAACAAAAACTATAATACATACATACATATTCGCTCAAACTCTCACTCATAATGGCGCAATAACACCAAGGAAAGAGAGAAGGTTTCTTGGACAAAAACTACTTCATTTCATGATACAATAATACGGTACAGGGGATGGCCTTTTATGGGCATTCCATGATGAATAAAATATAATAAAGCTTCCTTAATCTAAAAGGATGGATGCAAGTTGCTGCAACTTGAATTAGCTTGAAACTTCTATTCTTCTCTTCAAAGGCGGTGGTCATTACAAGTAAAAGCCGTAAATCACTTGTTCTTTGACTATTCAAAAACTGCCTAACAAATGAGCTTCCACATGATGTAGTCAACACATTTTCATTGCTATTCTTGAAGGAAAAGATTTATATTAGACCTACAAAGTCGCATCCTTGCAATCTAAAAATAATCCAAATTCTTTAATTTTTTTATAAAACCAATAGGATCACCTGCTATTTATAAAACAAAAAGGATCACTAGACACTCTCAAACTAAAATGTCATTGCTGTGGCATCCGAAGCTTGAACATTTTTTCATGACAAAACACTATTCCTTTACATGAATTACAAAAAGTCAAGCACCATATATAGTAACACTATTCATAATAAGAAAACTTGTTTCCCCTGGAAAGAACAAGGGCGCGGCATCACCTTAGTTGCTGCCTTGTGTCCTTTATAAATTTTGAAGACCCTAAATTAATAAACTGTACATTCTAAGACAAAAGAACAAGGTTTCTGAATTGTAAGCTAATATTTCACATCAAGGAAAGGAGGAGCAATATTATGCAATGTCTAAGCAAAGGTATGCTACGGTGTTCAATATTTCTTCACTTCCTCTCTATAATATGCCTCTGCTTATTTCTCTCTACCCTGTTTGGTATGGCTTTCAGGTTGCAAGGTAAGGTGGCAATTGTGACTAGGGCAGCAAGCAGAATAGGAGCAGAAGCAGCGAGGATATTCGTGAAAAACAGGGCCTTCATAGCTATAGCAGATATTAAAGACAAATTGGGTCACCAGGTTGCAAGTTCCACTAGCTTAAACAAGGTGAGTTACCACGCACTATTTGCGACGTGAGAGACAAGAACTGATTTCAGTTGTGCGAATGAAAGAATGAAGGTCACATGAGTGAGATGTGAGTGTCGTGACCTAGATCATTGATTGGTTAAGTAAAACCTCACCTTTGACTCGGTGTCGTGAAGTGAGTACCGTGAGGTCACATGACTAGTGCTGTGACAATTCCTTCCTTTTCTTCAAAGTCGTGCAGAGGGAGCGATGTGCAGGTCGACGTCATTCGGAGGAGACGGAGCCACAGCCAAGTCGACGTCATACCAGAGAGGGCACTAGAGAGGGCGTGATTTAGGGACTACATGAAAATGAAATTAGGTTGTAGAAGAAATGTGTTTACTGGGGACAGAAATTAAGAATATATGAAAATGGAAGAGGAGAACGAAATTGGGTGTTTTGGGTGGATTATGCTGATGGTGGGAAGAAGAAAAGGTTTTAGTGGAAAAAATTTAGAAATGGCGCCTAATAATTTTAGGCCACGTTTATTAAGTGTGGATGATTAGAATTTAAAAGGTAACACCAATAAAATGTAAACTTATCATTTAAATAAATGTTGCTTTTGTACATATGATAGAGCAACACTTTGAAATCGTGCTCTTTGTTATTGAAGAGTACATTTTTCAAGCGTTGCCTAAAAACCCGTTGTCAAAACTCTCTTCAAATGGCAACCATAGTAAAGCGTTGCCTATGTGTATTATAGGCAACACTTTTCACTTGTTACTTAAAATAACTGTTGCCTTAACCCGAAAATGTTGTAGTAATTTCGTATTGATGAACCAACATACTGATCTTGGTTTCTTTAACCTAATCAGTCTTTTCATGAAGAGTCTGGAGTCTATCCTAGATCTCTTTAACAGAGTCACATGAAATGATTTTGTCATATTTACTCTTGCTCGTTCATCTATACTTTGGCTTTATGTTGATCAGTCCACTGGTTTTGATGAATCATTCTGACCACTACTGGTAGGGCCTAATCTGGATCAGCAACCATATGAGGCACAAGTTGCTCAATGGTTGGAATATAGTCATCATTTTCAATGATCTCCCAATATCAATACTGGTAGACTCAATGAAGAGTCTTATTATACCTTTCTAGTAAAGGTAATCTTCACCATTGAAGTATGGAAGGTGGTTAATGGAATGTCTCTCAGCAACATGATTGATCTGTTATGTCATTCTCAGGATATTTTAAACTCTGTAATCGTTTGAAAGCTCAACCCCAGAGGACGAGCTCTGATGCCAATTGTAGGAAGAAGTAGCACAAGAAGGGGGTTGAATCACGCTTCTAAAATTTTCCTGCTCCTGAAAACTTTAAACACATTTTTCTCAAGTCTTTGGACTTGGAATGCGGAAGCGTTTGAGTTAGATATTAAAAAGTATTGTCTTAACAATACTTTTGCAAAGTAGCAAACAAATGAGCACACGTAGAAAAATAAACTAGCTAAGAAAGGGAGTAAGAGTGACCAGGATAGAAAATCACACAAAGAATTTTATACTGGTTCGGCCAAACCTCGTGCCTACGTCCTATGCCCAACACTTTATTGAGATTTTTATAAAATTGAGTATTCTTTGTCCAACCTTTTCCAGGTTTTTACAATTGAATAGTTCTTCATAGCTTCTCTAAGTTAACCAAGTGAGTAATGTTTACAAAGCTATCCAAGCTAACAACGAGTAGTATTTTATCTTAGCTTCTCCAAGCTTACAAAGACCATTATTAGGTCAGGTTACGATATTCAGATTGAATAGTTTGTATTTGAATAACACTCATATTAAATCACTCTAAAGTGCATAATCTCTTAAGAATAATGTGCAGTGACTTCTCAATATTGTTAATAAGAGGATATTAGCTACTACAAAGCAAATAAGAAGACTTTCTTTTGAGAAGTTACAATAAGTAACATTTTGGATGTCTAGAAGGTTGAGAAAGATGAAGTCTTTGAAGGATTTTCAAATATGTAGAGTGTTGTACTAACTAACTTTTTCTTCATAGTCTTTCAGGTTTATATAGGCTTCACAATCTAGCTATTGAGACTTCAAACCTTGATCCCAGAGCTTTTTGATCCACTGGTCTAAGATTGGAGAGAAGAGAAGGTTGCTTTCTTGATGTAGTACCAAAGGAGAAAACTAGCAATTGAAGTTCACTAACTTTTTAGAGTTGTCAATGCTTCTTTTGGATCTTATCTTGTCAAGTTTGACCTTTAGAAATAATCCATGAATCGTGCAGAAGAAACTCTGAGGGTGAGATACTTCATGTGGATCAACCTTTTGGAAGTCACCCTTCTAGACATAGCCTTCTAAGCAATTTATCCTTTTGAAGTGCTTGAATCTTTTTGATGGCTTGATTTCCTTCTGATGACATGAATGCATCATTTTGGTCCTTTTTATATGACACTTGAGAGTAGATCACAGACTCTTTTGCTACAAAGTGCTTTCCTCGTGGTATGCTTCAATGAGATATGTATAATAAGAACTTTTAACTTTTTATGGTCTCATTTTTGTCCTCGTACATATGTGTGATTTACTGCAAACATAGATAAACACTTGAACAAATCGTTAGTCTGCACAAAAGTTTTTATTAAAAATTGATTTGTTATTCATCAAAACCCTTAGCTCGATAAAAGCTTATACCATTTAGTGGCTTTTAAAGGGCATTGGAGCTTGCAAAGGACCTTCCATGGAATTTGGCACTAATTGGCCAATCTCATTTAGCATTAAAAATCTTTTGTAGGCCTTGCCACTCGAGTGCCTCACTTTTAGTGCATCCCTATTTGTTAAGTAATTCAAAGGATCGTGAAGTAATTGGAACTCGAAAATAAATGAGATATTTTATAATTTTATAATTTTGTTGAATGAGTGACTAGAATCTTATATATCAAGTTGAAAATTAGGATAGATAAACACTATTTTATTCCTTACTTCATAGGTTTCTTCTCATTCTTTCAAATTGAATGAAAAGCACTCCTGCTGGCATTATTGCTAATCATTCGATAGGGTAGAGAATCTGTTAATTATGTTGGAAATTTGTGGCAAAAGTTGTTATTCAACCTTATATATTAGTTGTTCAACTTTGTATATGTTGTGTTTTCTCCCAACTCTTCTCCTTTAGTATCAACAAGGTTAGGAGGAAAATAGAAGTGCATGTAATATAGAAATCTGAGAAACCATAGCATGAAAATCAATGAAATTATAACAACAGACAATTCAAGACCAATGCAATGTAAGTAGCAAAATACAAAATAGAAGAAGTATAAGGAAAAGATTCAGCTAAGTTTGCTGATAATGGTGCTTGTTCGAGCTACTGTTGATTGGCAGAGTAAAGATATTATGAGTAGATAGCTCATATTCTAGGCCCTCAGGCTTCTCAATGACTATTTGAGAGGTATATGACATGTTGTCTCTGTGTCAGCAAGGATGGTATTATTATTTTGAGTATGAAAGTGTGAGTTGTTTCTGCTAGATGCCTAGCTGCATCCTTCAATAATTCGTGAGAATCAGTTGTTGAATCTTCTTAAGACCTGAATTCCTTTATATTTATGCTTCCAGTTTATATAAAATTGATGTACTTGTACTTATCATCTTTCATGCAAAAGGTCAAGTGTAGGGTATAGATATAAAATTCACAATTAATCGAAAGTGTTATGATAAGGATCATGTGCTAGGATATAGAAAATTGAAGCATTATATCAATTTCAAAAAAAGGAAAAAAGAATGATCAGTTGTCAAACCTCAATCCGGGCTTGGTTTCTGAACTCAATCTAGGTCGGCGGCCACTTTCCCAACCTCATCCAGGCTGGACAATCATTTTCTATGCCAACTTGATGTTGGGCATTACAGCAACTCTTAATACAATGTTTTGTATAATAGTAATATTTACGTATGATATTATGCACATAAAGAGGATGAAAATTATTTAAATGTCCAAAGTAAGTCAAGTATGAGAGTGTACAAAATATGATATACTCAGGAGTATAATAAACAACCCTAAATTTTTCAAATCAAAATTTGGAGAGTATCTTCTTTTTTTAATTGATTTAAACTCTCAAAAATTAATAATAAATAATTTCAGTACCTAAGAAAATAAATAAAATTCACCAAAAAATCAAGATTAATGAAAAACCCAACGCTGTAAAATTTGGTGAAATGTGATCTAGATCAATCACAAACCCACTTCGCTATTAACCAGGTCATCATCGATTTCTCGCATTCCAGACTACCATTTTCAGCACTTTTGGTAGCATTGAAACTGTAAGACAAATCTCTACAAAACCTATCCAAGATTTCAAAGCAACACAATGCATATTTTCTGGGTTAGTTCAAAGAGAAATCTAAGTTTTATGGCTTGGTTTTTAGCTAATTTCTTCTACAATGCTAAATTGTTTTGAGCGATATTTGTTTCTTAGATTCATAATGAAAAGGCTTACAAAAGCCCTCTAGAAATTTGTTGCAATTCAATTGAAAATCGATGCTGGGTTTTGATTCAAGTGGGTTATGAGAATTTGGGTTCTTAAGTGTTAACTCAAAATTCTCTCTTGATTCTTCACAAAAATGCATGATCTTTGGTTCATTGGACTCAAAATGAAATATTACACATAAGCCCTCAAAAAATTTGATGAAATTTGACCAAATATTACAAAATATTATAATAGTTCTGGGATTCAAACTAAATTAGGTTGCATAGGTGATGGTTATTTCAGTTTTTAATTCAAAATTGCTTCTCAATTCTTGGTGAAGATCAAGAAGACGAATGCCAATAAATTCCAAATCAGTTAATTTATAAATTTGTTAATTTTGATAATAGAACATAGTTGGATTTTGAAACAGATTTGAAAACATTAATTTCATATGGGAGATCATCAATGTATAGGGCATTTATGCAATTAGAATGGTTGAAAGGGTTATTGGATTCCCTATATCAACCTTGGTAGGTTAGGCAAGTTTCACCAAGCCCTACAATAGGCAACGCTAATGTTCTTATCTAGAACATCAATCTAGACTAGTTATTCTTATAAAAGGTGGAGCACCTTGATTAAAGCAGGTCTTCCTCTCCTTGCTGGACACCACACTAGTAGAAGACTTGCAAAAAATATTCTGACACTCAAGTCAGTGAGTGTATAAGAAGCATGTAGGTGTCAAATAGTGTATTCACCATACCCGGGCCTTGAGCCCTTGCATAGATGTAAATAGTCAATTACTGTTAATGATGAAATCAATCAGCATTGATGACATGATTAATCAAATTAAATGTAGGTTTGAATAATTAATAGAAAGATTCTCCCTTTTTTTGGCATGTTGTCTAAATGGGGCCTCTTAAGATGGAGACGGAGGTCTATGGTGCTAAGCCGAGCTTAGGACATCAAGATGAACTTGTTGATGTTAGATCGAGCTATAAAGTCCATATATCTAGTCTAATACAAGGTCTAACCCATTTAGGCTCGCAGTTAAATGACCCAACTCGTTTATCGTTTTCTTTAAAATAAAAGTTCCTAAGCATTTTGAGAGATATTGTTTCCCATTTGATATGTCCCAAATAGCATAATTCACAATTAAATTCGAACTACATTCAAATGAAAATTCAAAAGCTACATAAAACTATAGTTTTTCAAATAAAATTAAAAATTAACAAAAAAAGACAAAGTTATGGCCAAACAGAAGTTTTTGTTTATGAATTTTAAAAATAAAAGGGTAAATAGGCTGGTGCTAGTCTGTTTACTAGCAAAAATTAAGTGGGCAAGTGTTGTTGTCTGGGTTCTGGGTAGAGGGTGAGGGTACAATATTTATGGTTAAGCTACCTCCTCCTTATTTTGTTCCTAATTCTTACAAGGCTAAGGAGGAATCTGGTCATCAATGTAGGTGCCTATTAAGATCCCCTAACTGGGTTATTAGAAGGGACATAGGCCATGATGGGGTACCTATTAATGGTATGATGCTTGTCAAGGTTATGGTGGAACCCTCATTTTGGGGTCATCATGGATAGTGTTTGAACTAGGTTTCCTGTAGGGCACCTTAGTTAGAAGGCCACAGGAGGGCCTTCTAGCTAGAGCCCTAGCTGGGAAAGCATTTTGCTCAGTCATACTACCGATCCACAAGCCCTCCTAACTCAAGCTTGAGAGAGTGAATAGTTATGAGGTAGAAAGTCTTGCTCGGCTATACAACTAGTCAAGAAGCTCTTCTGACTCAAGCTCAGGAGAGTGAAGAGTCATCAGGTAGAGAGTCTTGTTCGACCATAAAGCCAGTCTAGCTTGGTTGTAAAAATTTTGACCCGTTCTATGACCAAAAAAAAAAAAATTGGCCCATTTGAAATAAATTATTTTTGTCTGACTTATTTAACTCATGAGTTAACTAGGTGTCCGATGCTAGCTCATTTATCTATTTATTTTTAAAAAGCTTTGTTCTTCTTTGTTAAATTTTATTTTTATTTTAAAAAATTGCAGTTTTGTATAGTTTTTAAATTTTCATTTGGATGTAGATAGAATTTCATTGTAAATTATATTGTTTGGCATCTCTTAGTGGAAAAGAACTTCCTTCAAAGCTATATAGAATTTTTTTTTTAATTGACTTACTCGTTTAGGTCTACAAGCAAGCCTTAAATAGACAAGGTTGCTATACTACTGGCCTATTTAGCATGATGTGTGGTTGACCAGACATTTGACCCACGAGCATAAATAACTTGGGCAGACTTATTTAACATCCCTAAGAAAGAGAAAGGCGAAAAGATAGGTGAGGTCGTTAAGTAATTTTAAAAAGGCTTAAATATGAGGTCGTTAAGTAATTTTAAAAAGGCTTAAATATGTTTTTAGTCCCTCTAAATATCTGATTTTTTGAATTTGTTCCCCCAAAAATTTTTTGTTTGGTTTTAGTTCCTTGTTTTTCAAACATTACCAATATTAGTCCATATCGTCAACTAAGTGCTTTTTAGTGCTAACATGGCAACATGAGATTTTGATATGTGTTAATGTTGATTAGATCTCACATTGTTATGTCAACACTTAACAACACTCAGTTGATGACAGGGACTAATATTGGTAACGTCTGAAAAATAAGGGACCAAAACTAAACGAAAAATTTTTGAGGGACTAAATCCAGAAAATCAAATATTTAGAAAGACTAAAAATATATTTAAATCTTTCAAAAATTATTAGGGTAAATAACAAAGAGAGATAGAGTAGTTTGCTTAAATGAGACTCTACCCCATTCTTCAAAAAAATTAATAGTTTGCCTCATCATCTCATTAATACTGGTAGTGACTAACTAAAAGTAACCAAGGCTAATTTTCTTACTCAATTACTAACTCAATCTCACTTACCTTTGGTTAACCTTCTACATTAACATCCCAAAATTCTCAGATGACTTGCTAGAACAGACTTATCCTAGAATTCTGAGCCAGCTAGATTAGAATTGGCACATCTAGATTCAACATTCTCTCACCAACACCTTCGAGGGAAACTCAACCTCTTCTAGGCTTCCAGCACTGATCATCCATACCGGGAGCTTCAAGGACTTGGGCATGATCATTTTAGTGAGCCAAGTGAACTGCTTGAGGAAGATGAACGACTTATGGTTGGTTTTGGTTGTGCTTCCATTGTGTTTTTGCCTGGTAAAAGGATATCTATATGTTTGCAATTGATTAGGGAGTTTACTAATGAGTTTCCATATATCTAGGTAATTCCTTAATATAGTTTGAGGCTTTGAGGACCATAAGACTATGGCTATTGAGATTTTCCAACACCAACTCAACAAGATTTTCTAACTTGTTCTTTATTTCTTTAGTAACCAAAAGGATAATCAATCTCAAACCCCCCCCCAAAAAAAAGAGAAACTGTGACAAAAAAGGTCAGAATGTAAAAAAAGTAATGAGTCATTTCTTATATGCTACTTTGTTGTGTACTTGTTTTCATTCTTTCTAGCAACTTTAAGATAATAGGATTACAGGTTGGTAGGGAAGGTCAAGAATGTCCATTGGGAAGGAGGACAAGACTCCACATGTGAAGTTGAGAGTTCATTCATAAGGTCAAATTTTTTCTCCTTTTTAATTTTGCTTTATTCTACTAACCAC
The DNA here is from genome assembly GCA_031439595.1 of Pterocarpus santalinus. Taxonomy (NCBI): domain Eukaryota; kingdom Viridiplantae; phylum Streptophyta; class Magnoliopsida; order Fabales; family Fabaceae; genus Pterocarpus; species Pterocarpus santalinus. The sequence goes on from CM062525.1 coordinate 27,556,069, forward strand.
TTGATCCATAACCCTATGAGAAACCCCAAAGTTCTAGTGGTTAGTTGAAGAAGATGACCTTTAACCCCCACCACCCGACAGTAAGTTTAGTTTTTTTTTTTTTTTTGTCTTCCTAATACAATAATGGAAAAGGTTAAGTAAGGATATTTTGTTTGAATATTCTCACCCAACTTGTTAGTACCATTTAGTAATGGGGTGGATTGTTGAATTTCATGAAGAATGGAGTGTAGTGTCATTTAAACGAATCTTAAAGGTGGCATTTGTTATTTACTCAAATTATTAACTTATTTTATAATTTTATATAATTATTGTATTTTAAATCTAAACCATTCATTTTTGTTTTTGAATTTGAACTACTTAAGTACATCTAACGATTAAAAGTAAATAGATCACAATGGTCTAGAAGCTAGGGTAGACCACCTTATAACTCATAACTCATTGTTAAATATAAATGAGTTTAGATATCTCCTAAAACTAATGCATGCTGGAGCTTGTGCGGGTGCAATATTGACGTAAGATTGGGGTTTCGTGCTATTTTGACAAATCTCGAGGGTAGTTTTACATTTTACCCTTATAATTATTTTTATTAGAGTAAATTACACTCCTCTCCCCGAAAAGATACTCTTATTACACAACCTTCCCTTTTAGTTTCAAAACATACAATTTAGTTTTAAATACTTTATTAATTCCAATATGTTTATAAATTTACTAAGTTACCTAATATACAAAATACTTTATTTTGTACCAAAAAAAGTACTTAATTAATTAGCATTAATATTTTTTCAAAAATTCAGTTCAACTTTTTTTCAATTTTTTTATTGTTATTTAAGTTATTCATTATTTAATGATATTAAAATTATTTCATCTTTATAAATTTTAAAAAATTGATATGCTAATATTGATGACACTATATTTATTAAGTTTATTTAATGTTTTTTAAAATATAAGATTTAATATAACATTGATATTTTATTTTCATTTTAATAAATTAGTACAAAAAATTTTATTAACAGTAATATTTTAACATTAATTATCACATCTTACAGCCTAGCAATATTAAAAAAATAAAATTGTTGGATAAAATATCCTAATAATGTGATAACAAATATTGTGTTAAAAATTTAATGTGTGTTAGTGTTTTAGGATTAAAATAACTATTAATCAACACATATGTTTCTAATAAGGCACTGTTGGAAGCCGAAATCTCTTAGTTAACTAAGAGGTCAATCAATTGTAGCAGGCTTCATGATGCATACCTTAGTGAGAGTATTAAAAGTTTGGAGGGAAAATTTAATCTTATCCATAGCTAAGTCAGCACCTAAGGACAGCTCGCAAGGACAAAAGCAAGAAAGAAAAAAGCATTTTCAAAAAGAAAAGGACAAGTGTGAACCAATCAGATGTTGAAAGTTGTCCCTAGTATATTCTATTCTACCAAAAACGGTCACAAAGGACAGTACCTATAGCACTAGCAGCTTGCAATGGTTAGAAGGGATTTCTCCATTTAAGGAAATCCTATAGTTGCTATAGGACAAAAAAACACAAAAAAAGGAGCTATATTTCACCAATTCTTGCAATTTTCGAGTTCTAAGCATTCTTTCTTTTTCGCATGCCAATGCTCTTGTATTTGTGCAAGCATCTCAGTTTTGAGGTGTATTCTGGTTTTACATTGAAAAAGGCATAAGCATTGAGAGTGTTTTGTTCTAGAAAAGCCATATTTGATTATTGTTTTGGAAATCTGTTTGTGAGTATTAAGTTTCAACACTTTGCTCTTGAGTAAATTTGTAATTTGTGAGTTTTCTTTTGTTTCTGAGAGGTGACTAAGAGTGCTTCACCGTTGTAGCATTTGGTCTGTAAAGAAGACTCTTGTTTAGTGGAAACTTACACCATTTGGTAAGGACTAGGCGTAGACTCCAAGTTTTGAGATCAAACCAATATAAATTGCTTGGTGCCATCCTCTTAACCCTCTCTCTGATTTATTCTGTTTTAACACTGCTATCTTACATTCATCATTTCTTATTTAAAATTGCAATTTCTGTTCTGATCATATCTAGTTTATGAAACAAACATTCTATCATAACTTACCTCATCTCGACTTAGTAGATTATCTCATACACAAATATAAGATCTTGGTAAATGTTTTTATTTGTGTTTTAAGTGCGTAGGATCAGTGTTTTAATTTAGTGCTTGATCAACCCCTTTTTCAAGCTCTCTGATACCATCAATGGGTATTAGAGCCTAGTTTTGTGAAAAGCAAGCTTAACACCTTAGAGAAAAAGATCCAAGGACCATGGCAAATTTGGTACCATACACCCTTGCTAAAGGACAATCAACCAATCGCCTTCCTTTTTTTAATGGAGTAAACTACTTATACTGGAAAGAAAGAATAAGAATCTTCATTCAATCAACTGACTATGATCTCTAGAACATCATTATCAATGGGCTTGATACACGAATGAAGACAAATGAGGAAGGACAAAGAGTTCCCAAGATTGATGAAGAGTGGACACCAGAAGAAAAGAAAAAGGTTGAAATGAATGCTAAGGCTATAAATCTGATGCATTGTCCCATCAGTTTTGAGGATTATCAAAAATTATCAAAATGCAAAAGTGCAAAAGAATTTGGGATAAGCTGCAACTCACTCATGAAGGAACAAAGCAAATTAAACAAAAAGAAAATTGATATGCTCATGAAAGAGTATGAATTATTCTGTATGATGGATGATAAGAACATCAATGATATGTTTGAAAGGTTTGCTATCATTACCAATAATCTTGATATGATGGGCAATTCTTTGACGATGAAGAGTTGGTTAGAAAAATATTGAGAAGGAAGAGATACAAGCACTCTTACTTATGATGAGTTGAGAGGAAACCTCATAGCCTTTGAAACTACACATCTGAAAAATGACAAGAAGAAGAAGAAGGTGCTGGCATTAAAAAGCAAAGTTGAAGATGAAAACAACTCGGATATAGAAGAAGAATTGCCAGATGATGATGAATTCAGCCTATTTGCACAAAGGATGATGAAGTTGTGGAACAAAAGAAATAAAATAAAGAAAGGAAACACCTCCGAGATGGAAACTAGCAAGAAGAACGTAACCTGCCACTATTGTAAGCAACCTGGATATTTCAAGAATGAATGTCCTTTGCTTCAAAAGAAAGAAGAAGGAAAAAAATCAAAGAAGAAAGGACTACTATCCACATAAGAAGACTTGGAGAATGACTCAAGTGATGATGAAGATGAAGAGGAGCATGCTGTTCACTTGTGCCTCATAGCTAACCATGAGGATGAGGTTTGCTTGTCATCCAAAAGAAATGATGTTTGGTGTTTTGATAGTGGATGTCCAAGACACATGATTAGAAATGCATCCATGTTCCTACAAGTAAGAAAATATAATGGCAGATATGTGATTTGGAGACAATGCAAAGGGAAAGATTATTGGTGTAGGTAAAATTGGTAAAAGTTTATCTACCTCTATTGATGATGTATACCTTATTGATCATTTAAAGCATAATCTTTTGAGCATAAGTCAATTATGTGATAAAGATTATAATGTTGTGTTTGAAAGCTCTAAATGCATCATATATGAAAAGAATAATAACCAAATTCCTTTTATTGCCCAAAGATGTGACAACATTTATAGTGTTACTTTAGACGATCTAAATGATCAAGATGTGAAGTGGTTCACCTCTTTTGAAAATAAGAAATGGCTTTGGCATAGGAGATTAGGTCATGCTAGCATATATCAAATTTCTAAGCTTATTAAGAAGGACTTGGTGAGAGGCATCACAAAAATCAAATTTGATAAAGATATAGTTTGTGATGCTTGTCAAAAAGGCAAACAAACTAGAACTTGTTTTAAACCTAAGGATGTTGTCTCAACCTCAAGGCCTTTGGAACTCTTACATCTTGATTTATTTGGTTCTACTAAGACATGGTTGTTGTAGATGATTTCTCTAGGTATGGTTGGGTTTTATTTTTGGCTCATAAGGATGAAGCTTTTAGTCTTTTTGAAAAATTTTGCAAGAAAACTCAAAATGAAAAAGGTACTACCATTGTGTCTATTAGAAGTGATCATGGAAAAGAATTTTGAAAATCAACACTTTGAATCCTTTTGTGATGAAAATGAAATTTCACATAACTTCTCTTGCCCAAGAACTCCTCAACAAAATGAGGTTGTGGAAAGGAGAAATAGATCCTTACAAGAAATGGCTAGAGCCATGATTTGTGAAAATGATTTGCCTAAATTCTTTTGGACTGAGGCAGTAAATACTGCATGCTATGTTTTAAATAGAACTCTGATTAGAAAATCCTTAAACAAAATCCCTTATAAGCCATGGAAGGGAGTCAAGCCTACCCTTTATTATTTTCATGTATTTGGATGCAAGTGCTTCATACTCCATACCAAGGACAATCTAGGAAAATTTGATGCAAAAACTCATGATGGCATATTTCTTGAATACTCCTTTACTAGTAAAGCATAGAGTTTTTAATTAAAAAAATACTAGAATTGTTGAGGAAATTATACATGTGACCTTTTGTGAAACTAATGGTGAAGAAAAGACTGTAATAGATGATGATATAGATTTACAACACAAAGAAAAGGCTGGAGTAGAAATTGTTTCATCTAACTCTAAAAAAAATTAAGAAAGTTCTATAATATCTCTTGATGTAGAAGAAGATTTTCTCTGATAGAACCTGAATTTTCTGTTGAATCGACAAGCAGCATCAAATAGCATCTGCAGAAAACTCTAAAAGCTCTTAGCCTTCAAAACCAAGGGAATGGAGATTCTTAAGCTCATATCCAAATCAATTTATCATTGGAGAACTATCCAAATGAATTATGACAACATCTTCTCTTAAGAACAAGCAACAAATGAACAATGTTGCTTTCATCTCAAACGTTGAACATAATTTAGCAAGTGAAGCCTTAAATGATGAAGCTTGGGTTAAAGCTATGAAGGAAGAGCTTCAACAGTTTGATAAAAACCAAGTATGGCAATTGGTTCCTAAACCTGAAAATTGTTCCATTATTAGAATAAGGAGGGTTTTTAGGAATAAATTGGATGAAAATGGAAGAATAGTAAGAAACAAGGCAAGATTGATAGCTTAAGGATATAATCAATAAGGAGGTATAGACTTTGATAAGACGTATGCTCCTATAGCTCGAATGGAAGCCATTCAGATGCTCTTAGCATATGTACACCATTCAGATGCTCTTAGCAAATGCACCTCACAAAGGTTTTTAAATTATTTCAAATGGATATTAAAAGTGCATTCTTAAATGGATATATTAGTGAAGAAGTGCATGTAAAGCAGCCCCCTAGTTTTGAGGATAAGAGATTTCCCTGGTGAATGATGAGACAAATGAACTCATATGCTTAGGCTTGCTTTTAGAATCCACATGTGCTCTGTGAACTATTAGGCCTTTCCTAAAAAAAAAAAAATTATGGCTTAAAGTTTATGGGCCTCCTTCGATTATATCATTTTGGGTCCCACCAAATGAATTTTTTTTTATAGCTATGATTTTTAAAAATTTTGATCCTTATCCTTCCCTCTCTCATTTCTTTTATAACATTCCTTCGTTTCCTTTTGACACATCCTATATTCCCTCTATGCTCTCTTTCTCTCTCTCTCCACTCTTATAACCCTTCACCACTGGTTCACCTCAGCACTACCCACCATATATATGGCTCACACAAAACAACTGCCAATAAACCACCAAGGGTTCCATTGCACAAAGAAAATCAAACCCTTAAATTTTCCCTTCTTTATCGCCTTTACCTCCCTCACCTCTTTCACCCAAAAACATGGCACGACCAAAAGCCCCAACCAAGGAAGGGAATCCTCTACTACTCCAACTAACCCTCCTCGAGAAGCAACTCCTCAGAATGAAGCTAAATCACCTCCACCCTCTCCTGTCCAAAGGCATACTCGTCAGAAAGGTGGTAGCACCATAAGGGGTTCTAGTAATACTTCCTTATTCTCACCTCTGCATGAATACTTTGGAACCAATACATATAATCCTTTTCACTTTTCAAGCACTGCAAATTGGAAGTTTTTCTTTGACAACATCTCTAAATGCCTTGTTACTAAGTCATTTTTGGTTGATTTGAGTAGTTTTAAGTCTAAAGGTTTGAACTTTGAACCTTTTTTTTGTTTTCAAGATTAGTTACCTTTGTTTGAAATCAATGAACCAATCTAGCTTGACCTTGTTCGACAATTTTATAGCAATTTTAGGTTTAAAGATTTCACTACAACCTCTTTTTTAAATGGGAAAGAAATCACCATTGACCATAAAACCATTTGGGATGTCATGCACATTCCTAAAAATGGTCCCTCTTTGTTTTACTCTAAAAAATGGGTCACTTATGACACATTTACTCTTTCCTATGACCAACTTATTTATGATATATGTGACAACATTAGCTTCCTTAATGGGGACAAGGTCACCCACAAAGCCCTTGGAAACAAAGAGGCCTAACTCCAACGTATTGTCATCCATGTTATCTTACCGAAAGGAGGGAGCTTTGATAAAGTCTCCTATATGGACGCCTTGATCCTTTATGCTCTTATCACCAAAACCCCTAATTTCATTCAAATTTATTATGATGAAGCACATGGAAAAATGTGTAATAGTTTGAAACCCCTATCTCTGCCCTATGCAATGTTTTTAACTTTGTTTTTCAAGCATTTTGGTGTTGACCTTCAAAATGAAGAGTCTGAGGAAGTTATGACCACTTTAAAAGGCTGAGCAACAAAGAAAGGTGGTCCAAGGCATCATCATCAGGAAGGGCAAAAATGTGGTTTTAGAGGACTCAGATACAGAGCATGAGTCAGATTCCTTTTCCCCATCCAAAGAAGAAGACACAGTGACTCCAAGAGAAAGAGAAGCAACAAGATGAAAATTTTCATGGATTAGTTCGTGAATGAATTGATTTCATTCACTGACCTGCAGAGGAACTTGTTGATTTGGAAGACTCAAAAAGACAATGATGCAAAAAGGCAGCTCAAGCATGCTAAGACTAGGTGGAGTTGCTCAAAAATCAGCTTAATGACATGTCCTCCTCTAACTCTGAAGAGCCATCTGATTCTGGAGAGGAGGATAAGGTTCCCTCTGACACCTAGGAATTATCTATATGTTTGTTATGCTTCTTGCTTATTTTGCTACTTTTAAAAATTATGGGTGACTGTAATAACCTTAATACTATCTTTCACTACTGATACCTTGATGAACAGTTATTTTGCTTATCTTTAATGATTATGGACTTAACTCCTACTCTATTTTGCAGTCTTTGATCAGTTTCTACATTCCCTTTGATGACAAAAGGGGGAGTAGAAAAAGGAAACTCAAATTTGATAAAATTTATTTTGCTCATATATGATTTATGCTACTCATCATATTGCTGTGATTATAATTCTCTGATATGAAATTTGATGTATATTCTGCACATTATGCTTTATCTGATACAATTCTGTCTATGCTTTATCACCTACATTATTAGGAGATTTCTTTGCAATTTTGGATGATTCCATTACTGATATGGGAAATCTGTCACAAGTCATAAATGACTACTTGTTGATTGAATGAACGGACTTGTGAAGTTTCTAATGCATGAATGTGTGAATTTTTCATTGTTGCATGACTGCTTCTGATTAGAAAAGCCCAACTATAAAATCCTCCTTCTTAAGGAGGAGAACTAGTGTGAGCGACATTTCAAGAAATTTTCAAAATCCTTAAGGATTAAAGTCAAAAATTCCTCATGAATCTTTCTCTCAAGTGATGAGTAGAAAGAAATAAATTGGGAAACATGAACCCTCATTAAAGGGGAGCCTGGATCAAGGGGAAGTATACATAAAGGGGGAGCTTGCACACAAAAGCAAAAGCACATATCAAGGGGGAGGACAATTTGAATAAGAGCAAATTTGCTTACACATTGTTTGGATTAGTGGAAAAGGGGTGAAAAGAAGATGCGGAAGAGAAAAGGGATAGATTTGATAGTTTTTCTCCGTTTGGATCTAAAGAAAAGTAAGAGAGGAAAGAAAATATTACCTATGGGACCCACATAAATGTTTTCTTTGCTGATATGCGAAGAAAATGGGGAAAGATGAGAAAAGTGTTTCATTTGTACAATTTTTCCCTTGAAAATAGTCCCTTCAATGCTGTTACATGGGTCTCAAGAACAAAAATTAAAAAAAATAAAATATTGAGTATATTGTCAAATTTTGATTAGGAAGAAGAGAGAAGGAAGATAGGCTATGTGGTATAAGACATAAAAAGTTTATAAAAAAAAAATTTAGTTTAATATTTATTATAAAATATATTTATTTATATAATAACAATTAAAAAAATATTTTTAACTATTAATATTAGTTTTTAATTGATATTTAATATAAATTATTTATTTATGTAATTTATAAAATTATTTAAAAACTATTTAAAAATTATATAAAAATAACATATTTATATTTTATTATATTATAAGGATATATATGTCATTTTACATACTTTTTAGTTTCTTTTTTTTTTCATTTTCTTTCTTGTTTTCTCTTTATCCAAATAATCGGAAAGAGAATATATTTTTCTCTTCATTTTCTTTCTTTTCATTTTCTTTTTGCTCATTTTCTCTTCACATCTAAACAAACCATTAGGGAAGTTTACTTTAACTCCTTTTTCTTATCAACATTTAATTATGTTTGTCATCAAAGGAGAGATTATTGGATAAAATATCCTAATCATGTGATGACAAATATTGTGTTAGAAATTTAGGTGGTGTTTGGCTTGTCCATTTCATGTTTTCATTTTCACTAAAAATGGAAAATAGGAGTGACAATATGTTTGGTTCCATTGCTTTGAAAATATTTTCAGAAAATATTTCTTAAAATGCTTGAAAATTTGGAAATGAAAAATCCACGTTTTAAGCCTTTTCAATTTGATTGCTGGAAATATCTCCAACCAAAATATGGTGGCATTGTGGTAACATTTTCTTATGCTTTCCCCTTTTTTTCCTTGCCCACCTAGTTCGAACCCAAGGAGAAAAGAATACACTTTTTTATTATTTTGCCCCACTGCTATTTAGACAAAAGCCGTAACAACCCCTCCCCCAATCACTCACGCCTCCGCCCCCTCCCTCAACTAGTCTTGCGCTACTTAGGGACACCTCACTGGTCGCCGCCACCGTTGTTTAGTGCGCCATCACCAACACGGCACTTCCCTTCTCCTACCTCTAGCAAGCTGCCCCTTTTGCCCTATGTTGTGTAATTTTCCTTTTGGCCTTGTGCGGTCCTGCTTTTGTCGCTACCTTTTGCTGCCATCGCTGCCGCTTCTATCACTACCACTTCCATCGTTACCCTTCCATTGTTGCCACTGTCTCTATTTTTAAGTGAGTGTTTTTTTTTTTTTTTTTTTTTTGCGCTTGATCTGGTCACTTGAATTTTGTTGTCAAGTGATTTTTTTTTTTGTGCTTGATCTGGTCAATACTCAAAATAATGTGAGTTCCATGTATCTAGGTTTGCTTTCGATTCGCGATCGCTTAAGCTTAGTTTATGAGATTGTTTATGACCTTTCATTTCATGATTGTTTCTGCACTTCATTTTGGATTTGGTCATTTTTTAAATTTTTTTTGAGGTTTTATGATAATTTTGTGCTTTGGTGATGATTAGGGCTTAGGGATAACAATTTTAGGAAATCAGGCAAAGCACTGACGAAACATAGTGCAAATTGAAGTTCATCGTTGTACGGATTTTATTGCGTGTGTATGAATTATTTGAGGAAGATAAGTGGTAATTGTAGAAATTGGTGCTATTTAAGACACAAGAGCTCCTTTGCAACCAAGGGGAAAGAATTTGAAACTCTGTATCATAGTTGAAGCTTTGATGTCTAATTTTGTTCTTGTCAAGTTGTTATATATCCAAATCTAATGCTTTTGTGTTGTACATTGAGGAAAGAAAGTCAAGGAACATTGATAGCATGAGCAAGAGATGAGGGAGAGGAGGAATTAAGAATGTGAACATTTGCATGATGGGCACCATGGACAACATTCTGTTGTAAGTGATACTTCCTTTTACAAGTTAGCATAGCATGCTTCATGTAGGTGCTTATTTTTGTATTTTTGGTCCCTCTATATTTAAATGCTTACAACTTGCTTATCTCTTGTAAATTTCTCTTCATAGTGATTGTGAATTGCTGTTGGATAATATATCATAGAATCTCATTTTTATATGCATTTTTATGCCTTTGTTTCATTTGCTTGTTTTCATTTTGTCCATTACAAATATGTCCTAATGTGCTTTATAAATTGCATCATGAAAGTAATTATCAGTATATGCATATATTCCTTGGAAGTCATTTGACATCATCATGAACATACACCATTATTGTGGTAGTCCATTGCAAATATCTCCTGATGTGCTTTACAAATTGCATCATTGTAAATACAGTGTGAAGTTGATACTGACGCACAAGCTATTTACTTATTTTGGCTTGAATTTCATTTTATTGGCAGTAATAATGTTGGCCTTTACTGATCTGATTCTGATGTTTGGGTGCCATGTTTGTAGGCTAACAGAATTATGGAGCTACAGCAAAATTCTAATATGCTGGCTACCCATACAAACAGCCCCGATGTAAGAACCTTATCATTTGCTTTTGTGGAATTTATTTGGAACTAGTTTGCATTGTCTAATATTGACCAAGGGATTAACAATGGAGAAGACCAAGTTGCTCCTACATATGTAGTTTTCTTACCCTTTTGTAAGGATATTTCAGAGCAGTTCTTTAGGGGGATGATCAAAATGAAATAGAGATCTGTGTAGAAAGATAAACATAATTTGTTTTTAGATATTTTTCTTACTTTTGTTAGACACAATATTTTGTTACATTATACTTAATTTGGGTACTCGATTGCTTCAATCGAGTAATGATAACAATTAATGATATGTTGTTTTCTTATGTAAAAAGTAAGAAGGACTTGTAATAGATAAATCTTGTATTTGGATTTCTTTATGCTTAGTTTTGTTTAACCTATAATACTTGTATTTAGATTTGTTTATGTTATAACGGTTATATTGATCAAATAGTACTTGTTATTTGTTTTCTGTGAATGAATATTGGATATCAAATATTAGACACTAGATACAATAAAATGATTAATGAGCAACAATATATAATAAAGGAATTTCTCTCTACTTTTTATTATTTATTTTTAATTTTAATAAAAGTAAAAAATAGAGATCAATATGAACATTTTAAATGTCAATATGCCAATAACACTGTATGAATTAATATAAAGTTATTTTAATATTAAAATTAATTTTGAAGTTCATATAAAATTATTTTAAAAAATTTTGAATTCATTGAAAACAAACTAACCAAACATGATAAAGGGATTTCTCTTTTTTTTTTTAATTTATTTTTATCTTTAAGAAAAATAAAAAAAATAAAGATCAGTATAAATGTATTAAATGTCAATATACTAATATGTATATATAAATTAGTATAAAGTTATTTTAATAAACATATTTCCTAAGACTTGAAAATTGGAGAATAAAAACTATTTTCAAGAAATGAAAATGGGCAATAAAATTTTTTATTATTTAATAATAATTATAATTTTTTTATCTCAAATTTAATTTAAAAAATTATATTTCAAAACAAAGAAGGCAAACATATTTTCATTGTTTTCAAACAGAATCTATTTTTATAAACCAAACGCATTTCTTAAATTCAGAAAATATGAAAATGACAATCCTTTTTAGAAAATAAAAACAAAAAATAAAAATAGGAAATATTTTCACAAACTAAACACACCCTTAATATATGTGTTAGTGTTTTAGGATTGAAATAAATATTAATCAACACACATGTTTTTAAGAGGCACTCTTGGAAGTCAAAATCTCTTAGTTCACTAAGAGATAAATCAGTTGCAGCAAGCTTCACGATGCATACCTTAGTGAGAGTTTTAAAAGTTTGGAGGGAAAATTTAATCTTATCCATAACTGAGTTAGAAAAGAACTGCTGCACCTAAGGATAGCTTACAATAACAAAAGCAAGAAAGAGAAAAGCATTTTCAAAAAGAAAAGGACTAGTGTGAACCAATCCAATATTGGAAGGTGTCCCTTGTATATTCCATCCTACAGAAAATGGTCACGAAGGACAGTACCTGCAACATTAGCAGCTTGCAACAGTTAGGATGGATTTCTCTATTTAACGAAATCCTACAATTGCTACAGGACAAAAAAAAGGGAGCTACATTTCGCCAATTCTTGCAATTTTCGAGTTCTAAGTATTCTTTTTTTCTCATACCAATGTTCTTATATTTGTGTAAGCATCTCAGTTTTGAGGTATATTTTGGTTTTACATTGAAAAAGTCTTAAGCATTGAGAGTGTTTTGTTCTGGAAAAGCCATATTTGATTATTTTTCGGGAAATATGTATGTGAATATTAAGTGTCAACATGTTGTTCTTGAGTAAATTTGTAATTTGTGAGTTTTCTTTTGTTTTTGAGAGGTAACTAAGAGAGCTTCACCTTTGGAGTGTTTGGTCTATAAAGCAGACTATTGTTTAGTGGACAATCTCACCATTTGGTGGGGACTGGACGTAAACTCCAAGTTTGGAGATAGAATTAATATAAATTTCTTGGTGCCATCTTCTTAACCCTTTCTCTGATTTATTTTGATTTAATACTGCTATCTTACATTCATTATTTCTTATTTAAAATTGCAATTTCTATTTTGATCATATTTGGTTTCTGAAATAAACGTTCTGTTATAACTTATCTCATCTTGACTTAGTAGATTATCTTATATGTGAACATAAGATCTTGGTGAATGTTTTGATTTGTGTTTTAAGTATGCAGGGCTAGTGTTTTAATTTAGTGCTTGCTTTGCTTTGTGTGTGTGCATGCGAATTAATATCGTTTTATTATTATTAGTAATTAGCAATAATATATCTTTTCTATTGAAAAATGATTTCAATATATATAACTATTCATAAAATGTATTTCGGTCAAAAAATAAAATAATAAACACAAAATAATAGAGATTTAATAAAATAAAACTAAAAAATAGAATAGAGTATAGCACATTTTTATTTTTTAGAGAAATAGAGTGTATATTTTAAAAATAAAAGTAAGGACTATGTAATAAGAGTATCTCTCATGTAAATAGAGTGTAATTTGTTTTTTTATTATTACCAAATAATCTTATATTATTTATATACAAAACAAAATAATCGGAATTACTAGTTAAATTATCGGTAAATAACAAACGCTATTACTCACCATTTAAAAAGTAAAAATCTTTTTGAGTTGCCAAACGCAAATTAAAAGTAAGAAATATATGGTGAACATATTTTGTATTATTGTACTGATTCACACCTTATCCACTATTGAATGGGAGTGTAGATAAAGTCCAAATAAGATCCACACTGCATCTAATTGTGAATTAAATATAAGTCAGCACAATATTCGATATAATATATGGCAACTACCATAACGCTATGGGAGTGTTTGACAAATTAGAAAAATCGGATAATAAAGTATAATGAGGTCTGATTTTTAATAAACGTTTGGTAATTATTTAAATATTTTAAAACTAGTTTTTATTTGAACTAATTTAGACCTAAAAATAGTTCGTAAAAAAACTAATTTTAAATTGGTTTTATTTCATCACAATTTTTTCTCTTATTTTATATATTCTTACTACTATTTTTCTCATTTCACACCAATTTATTCTTTCTCCATTAACCTTGTCAATCGCTTTCATCGTTGTCCACCATCATCTGCCTCTGATCGCCACCGTGGTCGCCATAGACCGCCGCCCACTATCGACATTATTGTTGGTCATTCACTAATTGCTGCCGATAGCCACATTATCCACCATGATCTGCCACTGTCCGATGTCGCTACCCACCCTTTCTATCACCATTTTGCCATTGTTAGCCGCCACCATTTTCCACTGCTTGCCTTGTTCGCCGCCCTTTACCATCGTCCATCGCTGTTTGCTGCCACTCGTTGTCGTCACTTGTCCTCCTGGTTGCTGTCGCTAGCTACTATCATTTTTTTATCAATGCCACCGCTCACTGTTACTGCCCACTAGATTGATTGTTTAACGACGTAATCAAGATAAAAAAGATATAAAAAAAGATGAAGAAGAAGGAGAAGGAAAACATATATGTTAAAATTAATTTTTAACTTATTGAATCAAATAATATTAGATAAAAAATTAGCTCATTTTTATAATAAAAATTAATATAACTGAATCTATTTTATATTATATTAAATTTTGAGGATCACAAACGCTATAAGTCTAAAATCAAAACAAACCCACATTCCCCTCTTTTTCTTCTCTCGTCCTTTCCCATTTTGTGAGCCGTGAACCCTAACACTAACAGCAGCACATTCTCTTATCCGTTCTCACCCCATTCAATCATTCTCTTCTTCTTCCTCTCTTCTTACCTTCTCTTCAGTTCATCTTACCACCCGAACAGCCACCTCTGCGACGCGAACAACAGTCCCAGCGGCCAGCGCCGCGCCCTCGTTCCAGCCCCGCTGCCCGTGGCGCCGGTGCCACAGCTCACCTCCGATCTCGTGCCAGTGTTGTTGACGCCGATCCCTGCTAACCCACTCCCACCGAACTCTCTTGTACTGATCTCTTCCTCAACTCCATTCCATCCTTCAGATAACGTTGCTCTTCTTTTCAGCTTTCAGAACCAAAAAAATTGTTTTTTCTTTTTTCTTGTTTGGGTTGTGTGATTCCAAATTTTTGAATCATTCTTAGCATGCCCTTTGTTCATTTTGACCAGCAATGGCTTCTTTTTTCTTTTGTAAAATAAAAATGTGTATTTCTGGTTTTTTCTTCTTCTTTTACTTGGGGGTGGAAAATGATGTCTTTTCTGATTTTTGTTGAGTTTTGTTTGGTATTTATTTGAGAAAATGCTTGGAAAACAAAAAAAAAATGAAAGCTTGTGTTGTTCTTGATTAAGCGAAATAACAGTGACTCGGTGTAAGCTTCTGTTTCATCCTACAGGAAGAACATATATCCTGTGCTCTCAAGGAAGTGATTCAGCAAAATAAGAGTGACTGAGTGGTTTTTGCACCAGGGACATCAAGAAGTAAGTGAAACTTTCTTACTCTCTTGGCATTGCTTTTCCTTTATATCAGTTAAGAACAGGGTTATGTATAACACCATGGCTAAATTATCATTATTCAATGCTGCAATTCTGATATTTGGGAACCAAAGTTATTGTGTCATTTGTGTTATCTCATCAATAAACTGCAGGCAGGTTGTAGAATGTGTTATCATAGTTGAGAAACTGGAATTATAATAGTAAAGCTACTTTCACACCCATTTCTATTATTTGAGAAAATTAGTTGACTGTTCACTGTTGAGTTGATTCTAATAAGTTTTACTTGTTTAGATCACGTAATAATAGAAATATTAGTGGTCTAGTTAGTAGAATATGATTATTGATTACATGATTATTGAATGTTGTGATTAGTAGAATATGATTACATGATTATGGTTATATAAGCTTTTTACAACCTATGCTACAAGTAGATATTAAAATTTTATTTAAGCAGCAGAATATATAATGGGTTACCTTAGAATTATATCTAACGTATTTTTAACAACATTGTACTTCACATTAAAATCGTTTATTCTTCCTGTGCATCGCATCATAACTCATTTGACGAAAAATATAGTTATTGAAAAACATAGGGTAAGCAGCAGTGGCACTGAAAATTCCCTCAAAGCAGCCTTCAGCCCTTTAGCTTTTCACTACAGCTGCCACTGCAGCTCCACTTTCCCTTTGCTCTGTGATTCTGCTTTCATCAACGAATAACGCTTCTATCCCACGAAGGAAGCACTTCTGCTCTTCTGATATTACTACAGAGATCTCAGCTGGATGGCAGTGAGTGCATTATATATTTTTTTGGGGTCTCTCCCAGTTGCAGATGTTTTTGTGTGGCTATTTGGCTGATTGAATCTTTGTATTCTTATTTATATTTTTTATGGTCGTCTCGTCTCAGCAATTTGTTGCTTGCGGAGAACCGCATTTGATACCGATGCACATTGCATTTCTAAGATATCTGAATTGTACAATTGAGTCTATCAAACGAGATGTTGCCCATGTTTTTGCCACCATTTTCTGCTGCTCCCAACACAATGTTGCATCATGTATAAGGTAATTTCTATGCTGTCCCTCCCTTTAACTCTGCTTGCTTGCCAATTAATGAAGACTTGGAGAATAGCAATATGCTTTTGAAAAATGATGCAGTTTCCTAATAGTTTCAGATGCAGATGCAACCTTCCCTCCATGGGCTGAGATGTGCTTTTTGTGAATAGAATAATCGGCCAGCAGGTCACAGGGCAATTTTGAAAAATATGGTCAAATTTTTAGTTACATGCCCCAAACACACTTTTTTTTTTTTTCATATTATGCTTTGCTTTTGGCTTCCCTAGGAAGCAGATATACAGTTCTGTGTGCATAGTGAGGCTTTGATATGGTAGAGCACTGTGTAGTTGAGTAAATTACATGTCTTGTTAATTCACTGAATTCTTCTTGTTCTCTTATTACCTTCTGAATTCCGAGATGCATCCTCATATGAATGCTATAGTGTACTTTCAAATTTCCCTTATCACCATAATCTGGAGTATCAAACATTGTGTAATGCATCATACAGTAGGCCACTAGAAAGCTGCATCTCTTTTGAACTTTTTTTTATACAAAATAGAATATAATATCAATCATATCAATCTGTATGTCATATATTAAAATGTAAAAGTTAGCAATCGCTTTCCCCCCTATGTCCATATCTTTCAATTTCAACCTTAGATGTTATTTGAGGCATAATGTTGTTATGATACTTCTTGATATTTGGTTGTAGGACTAGACGTGAAGATGATATTGCTTTATCATCTACCAAATATCTAATATCAGCTGTTGGGAAAAAGTGCTATCTAAATGCTCAAGATTGTTCATCAAATGAGAAGAGTTTCGGTGACAAGGAGGTCCCGCATGCTGTTTTCAATGTATTGGATAATATTCTAAAGGACAGTTTAGAGCGTCTAAAGATAATGAGGTTAGCTTTAATGTCGTCAAATTTGAAGTATATGATATAATAGATATTATTATTTCTTTCAGTTAATATTAACTTTGAAGGAGTTAGTAGACTAATTGCAGAAATATGTAGGTTCCATTATGGCATTTTATGCATCTCTTTTGTGCATTTATATAAAATGAAGTTTATTTCTATATCTTTACAAGAAGGATTTATTTCTTGTCAACCACAATTTCTAAAAGTAGGTTAGTATGGTAAATATACTGGATACCTGATGACCTGCTGTTAGCAACTATGTTGATTGTTTTTAGTTGCTTTTGTTATCTAGAAGCTAAACAACGTTCTTCTCTGTGTTTTGAACTTTGGCTTTCAGATAAAAGCTTGTTTGCATTGCTTTCTTCTCCGCATTTGCCTACTAAGTCCACTATAAAGGAAGTTATTTGTAGTGGACGTTTGTTTGACAACATTCTTGAATAATCAATGGGATGCATATATGTATTTGTGCTTTGTGTGCGTTTATGTATATTTTGAAGAAAATTGTTGGTGTCCAGATTGAAATTTTTGGTTACTACATGAATTGTGCAGGGAAAATATATCTTTGGCAAAGATAGGTCTTCAGGGATGTACATGTGAATATAACTACACTGAAAATGCAGCCACCATTAGGTCTTTGTGCTTGGAAGGTAAGTTGGGAGCAGCTCTATGGCTTCGGAGGAAAATGGTGCAGAAAGGTATTCTTCCTGATGTGTTTACCCACAACCATATTGTAAATGGGCTGTGTAAAATTGGTCTTATGGAGAAGGCAGATTGGCTTATTAGAGAGATGTTAGAATTTGGTCCTCATCCCAGCTCTGCCACTTACAATACTTTAATTAAGGGCTATTGCATTGTTAATAGTGTAGATAAAGCTTTATATTTGTTCTCCACCATGGCCAACACTGGTATTCAGCCAAACAGGGTTACTTGTAACATACTTGTACATGCATTGTGTGAGAAAGGTCTTTTGAAGGAAGCTAAAAAGATGCTTGAAGAAATATTGCTTGATGATAATGACAAAGATATTCCTGATTTAGTTACCTCTACTATATTTATGGATAATTACTTTAAGAATGGTGCAATTATTCAAGCTCTCAATCTATGGAATGAGATGCTCCAAAAGTGTACAGATGTGGATGTGGTTGCTTATAATGTTCTTGTCAATGGATTTTGCAAGAATAAACAGATCAGTATTGCATATGGATATGCATGTGAGATGCTTAAGAAAGGTTTACTTCCTGATGCTTTTACTTATAATACTCTTATTGATGCTCTTTGCAAGGAAGGCAAGACCAATGAAGCTTGCTATATTCTTGGAGTCATGTCTAAAATGGGAGTTATGCCTGATCAAATTTCATATAAGGTTATGATTCATGGCCTTTGTTTTGATGGAGACATTGTTAGGGCAAAAGAGTTACTTCGGTATATGTTGAACGATTTAACGGTTCCTGAGCCTTTGATATGGAATATAATAATTGACTTTTATGGAAGATGTAGAGACCTTAGTAATGCATTTTTTACAAGAGATCAGATGCTGGCTTCTGGTGTTCACCCCAATGTATTTACATATAATGCTTTAATTCTTGCACAAGTGAAGAGTGGAAATATCCATGATGCTTGCTATCTGAAGGAAGAGATGATTATTAAAGGCCTCTTTCCTGATGTTGTTACTTATAATTTGTTGATAGGTGCTGCTTGCAATTTAGGACGTCTTGGTTTAGCATTTGAATTACATGATGAGATGGTGCAAAGGGGTTGTGAACCAGATATAATAACTTATACTGAGCTTGTTAGGGGGTTCTGTATTAGAGGTGACATAAAAGATGCAGAAGAGCTTTATGCTAAAATACTGAAATCTGGTTTATTGAATGATCATGTTCCAGTTCAGATTCTTTTTAATGTGTACTGCAAACTGAAGGAACCGGTCATGGCATTTAACTTCTATCAAGAGTGGTTGGCAAGTAAACGAGATAGTTATCCTTGCTAAATCCCATGTTATGCATGTGGCTTTAGGCATCACGGTCAAAAGTTCTGGGAAAGAAAGCCATGTTTGCTTGGAAGCGGTTCTTTATTTTTCTGAAATTCAGATTTCATTGAAAATGCTGGTGATTCCTGTTGTGGCTCATATGAGTAACAAACACTGCAGGTACATATTTTGTACAAGATTGTTTGCATTCAGTGAAATAATTGTCAGTTTTTCAGTCAAACCCGTTCATAAATGTTGCATTCATTAGCGTATTGATAATACTCTAGATGTGTACATTGCTTTTGCAATTCTGCATTTATAAATTATTTGATTTTGAATAAAATAAGTTACATTTAGGGAGGTCAAGCAAGTTTATGATAGGATACAGTGGCATCATTTGATCTACATAGCTAATCCCATCTAGTTTTTGTTTTGTTTAAAGCGGTCAAGCAGCTTTGTAATTGACCTTATAGGAGGGGACACTCTGGAGAACAACATACTAGTAATCTAAACTTCTATTTTTGGTTTTCGTCATTTCTAGTCCCCGTTTGTTTGTCATTAATTATGTCTTTCTTGGCTTGGAAATTTCTCCATGACAAATATTAGATATAAAATCGTTAATGAGCTTTCACCTAATTGCTTAAGCATTTGGGTTGTTGATTCTTGACATGGTATCATAGCTTCCATCATCAAGTGGTCTAGAGTTCTAACTTTGCTGCCTCCATTCTAGACATAGTTTATCCTTATCGGTCCTCCAGGCCAATAAGGAATTGGCTTAGTTGTAATTACTGACAATGTGAGATGAGAGAGAATGAGGGGCACACTTTTATGTAACTGACTGCTGAGTCAGCATTCTTTTTTTGAGGGAGAGAGGGTTTTTTAGGGTTTGGAGTGCGGAATACTGCTATATATTGGAAAGGGAAGTGTGAGAGGAGGTTAGGAAGATTTTGAGAAAGGACTAAGGAGGTTGAAGTGCTCCTTTATGCCCAGGCTATTTTCTCTTTTATTTGCAATATTGATACTTGTATACACACTTTTGAGGCTGAATTCCCCACTGGAATTACAGCTTCTGCATTAATATACATCAGTTTCAGTTCTATTTCTTCTAGCTCATGCCAAGTTCCTATCAACTGGTGAAGGGCTCTTCTAAGTGCCCAGGGTATTTTCTTTTCTATTTTATTACTTGTATACATGTTTCTAGAGCTGATTCCGAGCTGATTCCCCACTGGAATTCAATCTCTTATCAGTAATATACAGACGTTTTCTTTCAATTCTTGTGCTCAAAAACCAGGTTCCTATCACTTCATTGAAGTTTTCTATCTTTCTTCATTGTTTTGTGCTGTGCTCTTATCTTAAGGAGGATTCCTTATTCTTGGAACTCTCTGTAGTTTTTCCTCTTCATCTTTGTGAATGTCCTCTCTCTAAAAAATAAATAAATAAATAAAACAAAATCAGCAATTTTGGGTTTGGTGGGATCTGTTTAGCATGTAATGGGTAATGGTTGTTGCATTTTCCTATGGCAACGGTTTTTGCTTGAATTGGAATTTGTTAATGCCTTGCTAACCCCGACCTAGATCCAGTGTATGATTTTCACTTTACTTATATGCTTTGAGAGTCTGATCTTCGAGAGTCTGTTATATTATTATGTAAACTAGGAATAAGTTCTGGAAAAAGGACATTGCAAGTAATTAGCGTGCTTTATCATCTTTAAGCAGGTTTCTCTGATAAGAGCTGAATAGGGTTGGGATAACATTAGGTGTTAGTCTTCTATTTGTTGTAAAGTACATTGTTTTTTTTTTTTTTTTTTCAATGGGGGCTTTCCCTGACAGATTTGCTGAGGGATTGGGTAGCTTGGTCCAGTGATTTTTTTTTCTTTTTTATTTTCGTTTATCTCTGTTGCTTTGTGTTTTGGTCTTGTTTGAGAAACATTCCTTATCCTCCTAACTCTTTGTAATTTCTTTTGTCTTACTGAAATTTCTGTGTTTAAATAGAAAAAAAATACAGTATGCTTTGTCATTTGTATGTTTGTGTTAGCTGCGAATATAATGTTGTTTAATCTTATTCTTATATCTAATATTTTGAACAGATTTGGCTCAGAACCGATATTTTGAGGATGAAGCTTTCATTGGATATTTAAAGTATCTTCAATATTAGCAACGCCCAGAATACATTTAATTTATTATGTAAGCATTATTTTCAAGTTGTCCCACTGAAACCAGGAGAGAGGGATTATGTAATGCAATTCTACTAAAGGACAATAATTCGAAATTTCAATCAGGTAAAAAGCATTAAGAGTTGTTGGTCTTTGAATACATGAAATTCAACTAACAATGTTAAGGAAAAGAGCGAATAGGTTGTAGTAACCTTTTATTTTATTTTATTTTTTGCCATCTGCTTATTTTAGTGTGTTTGTTTGAATCTAGCTAGGCTGTGTTCCTGATCCAGTTACTCATTGTCTATGAATGTTAGGTATCCTCATTGCCTCTCTTTTCTTGAGCTTCTTCAGAATGCAAATTTTTGCATTGCAATGGCACATCCTATCAATCAGGTAAATTGCAGCATTTATATTTGTACCTTGCTATTAAATCATGCATTCTCCTTGATCCCATGAGATTGCTTCTGTTAGAAATTATACCATTACCAAGCTGTATTCCTGTTCGGATGGATCACTTTTGAATTCGTAGACAATTAGATAATTTTGTCGGTGTATAAATTTTGACAAAGATTGAGGTTGGTCCTTTTTGTCAGTCTACTTGACTCAAACAATCTCTATGGTATTCTAGAATCTTTTGTTGTATTTGTGAGGTGATAGGTATTGATAACAACAGGTTTAATTCTCACCCTGCTAAAACTATCTTAATGAATCAAGCCAAATGATTTGCTTGGCATATCCTCAAAATCAGTAAGTCTGAAGAATTACTTTGCCACTCTGGTGTATTGCTCAAATTCTATTTGTCATGTATTTTAGGAAAACTGGCACACAGACAACAGTTCTACTTCTGGAAGAACTATGAGAACAATCGGCTAAAACACATTGTAGAGTGCCACACCTGCACTTCCTCCTCCTCCTGCAGCTGCTGCAGCTCCAACTCAGCCACCCGGGCCTGCACTGCATGACCGGTACCTGCCACAAATGTTGCTGTGACACCATCATCTACTCAAGCTCCTTCTCCAATGCCATATGGTATACAACCTGGATCTGCTATTGCAAAAAATGACATGAGGAATCCTTCAATTGATAGAAGGAAGAGAAAGTGAGTTTTATGTGGAGACTTAATTATAAAAACTATGCGAAGTATTTGGATGAGGTGATCAGTTTATTTCTTCCTTCTCTGTTTGAGAGATTGAAGTGGCTATAATGATAGAACAAAGTTTTTGTGCAATTAAGTTATTTTTATTACTAGTTTTATTGTTATTTTTTAATTGTCAGTTAGGCTAAACAAAATTCTAATTTGAAATCCAATCTAAACTTGTTATATTTGTAGAAATGAGTTGTAGACTGATTTTACAGTTCGCATTTTAGCTTTGATGGTTTTCTCTTACTGTGATTGCTTTTATCTGAAGTTTTTAAGTGATAATAGGTAGTGAAAGACGATGACAATATACAAATTGACAAGCTTTAGGTCACTGTATCCATGGAAGGTCCTCCGACCTACTTTATATGGACCGTTGTGCAGTGGATCCACTATCATACATCCTTCTCTAGCTGATGCTTTTGATTGGCCAGTTCATTGGCCAGTGTCCCTAAGTAGAAAAGTTGGATTATTAGAACAGTATAAAGGAGATTTTTAGCTCTATCATTGCTTTCATACATCTATGATGCTTCCCTGTTGTCCTCAATTTTATATTTCCTATTTGATTCGAGTGTAAAATACACTTTACTCCCTTATTTCCTATGCATGTAACTCAAAAATTCATTAGTCTTCTAGATGAATCACTGGCGGTTCTTAAATGGTCACCGGTGCTCCAGGTGAATATTATAATAAATCAATATAATGAAATTATCTTTTAACCCCTTCTATTTTGCTTCTCTCCTCTTTCTTTTCGGACATCATCCCCCTCCTCCTCTTATGCACCCGTTCCTTCCCTCCACAATTCCTGTTTCTCATCCCAGTCACCAAATTACACATGAGAAACTACATACTAGTCTAGTAAATGTGTGGAGTGAATCGAAAAACAACTGCGCATTCTACCAAGCACCAAGATTTCTGTGAATTTTGCTGGCACAAAAAAAATCAAAACTTTATTGATCACGCTGCTGCTTCTCCCTCAAATATGAACGTCGGTCTCTTGTACGCATACTCAGGATGCAGGTGCTTGCGAAGGACCTTCTCGGCATCAAAAACATCCCCGCACACCTCCCAGAATTGCTTGTGTACCTTGCGGGACCTCACTTGCAAGTAAATGTCAATATTATTTCTAGACATCTTAAGATTAAGAATTATTATTGATTTGCCTGACCCAGACCCACTTTATTGCACATGAAAGAAATACCTCCGGCCTCAATCTTGTCACGACTTTCTCACTCAAATGCTTTGATCACGCATTGACACTTGCCCTACATTGATAACACCCACACTATAAAATACCTCATGGAATAATAGTCAGGGGGTTCACTCTTAGTCGTGCAATTGCAAACACTCCCCTCTTACTAGAGAGCTCCCTTGCTTCTTCTCCCAACTAGCTATCTACCATCGAGTCTCTCTCCCCCCTCCCTAGATTGAGACTGAAACAATCATGGACACAATGAGATATGTTTGCATTATACAACACCATGGAGGATAGTTGTAAATATACAATATTACAGGCCAAATGTTGTTATCGGAACTTTGCAACTTTGTAGTTTTAGAGCATATGTATAGCCTTCGCAACCTAAGTGGGAACACCTCAATGTTTTTGCTAGTTTTGGTTTCTTTTTGTTTTGGCTATCAATCACATATCCTATGTAGCTATTATTTTCATATGTTTTATGCCCGGATGCATTGCATTTTGTGCATCTTTCTTTTCCCTTATCCTCATCATTTTCCCAATACAACATGCAACTATTTGGACATGCATGAATTTTCTCATATCTCAAACTTAAGCACTTAATTATCTTTATTGTCTCATAAAAAGATGGTTATCGTTTAGCATGGGGGAAAGCATCATTTAAAAGGTGAATGATCATTGAGTATGTTTTATTAATTGCGCCACGTAAGACTTTTATATGATACAAATGAATAATGAATGCCAATTTGCTATGTTTCGTACAACCATGAGAGTTCTTAATTCCCATCCCTCAATTTATTTGATATCATATGTATCTTTCAAGGATTAAAGTGATTGCACACATATTAACTTTTAGGGACCCATTTGATGTCAAAAACTTCTAGGGACTTATGTTGATTTATTTGGGTTTTCTATCCGCCTAGCCTTGGCTCACCTCACCACTCATATAGAGAAACTTCCCCTATCTACGCCTTGATGTGTGCCTTGTATTAATAGTGGGTACTACCCACAAACCTTATAAATACCATAGCAGGGGAAAGGGTTAAGCAGCTTTATCCCAACCCATATACCAACTCTCCCCCCCCCAACTCTCTTTACCTCTAGTCAAGACAACAACATTTTAGCATTGTCTGTGGGAAAGAGGTAAAACTATTCCCACTATATATATTAATACCTCTATGTTGCATGCATCTCACCATCGATATGGATGTAATGTGTAGCACACAGAATATGACCAACCAAAACCAAAACTTACACACCACAAACCCCGTTTAATCTTTCATGTTGCCCTTTTCCCTGGTTAATTTGCTTCCTTGGCTATGGAGGACTTCATTATATCTCAGTACAATGAGGAAGTTTAAACTCTTTGGTCAAGAGTGACACAAGTGAGATTGCCACTCATACGGCTACGGCTTCTATGCTAGTTTGCTTTTCTAAGTGCTCATGTGTGCATGCGGTTGGAGTCAGTAGATTTCATGTGATTTAAAATTTTCATCTCAGCTATCGCCCTTGTTTTAACTGCAATATATTTTAAATAAGTGTTTGCTTATGTAATATGTGCACTTGCTCACCGTTAAAGTTTTTCCAAAATTATTTTAATTCACCAATATTTCATTCTTTTGGCTAATTAGATTGTTAGAATATCTTTAAACTTTGTGCAAACTCTTGGCTCATTTTATTATTCTTAGTGTATTCCTATTTGGATTAATTTATATGTTGTGTGCTTTTGATATTGATAAAGTGGTTATTGGAATTTTTGCAAACCTTGTAAGAAAAGAAAGAAAGAAAAGATAAAGAAAAAAAGAAGAAAAATAAAAAAAGTTGGGGAGGTGTTAGGCTATAAAAATCATAATGCTTTGAGTACCAATATTCAGGCTATACATGTTGCATAATATTAATCCTAAATAAGTACTTGTGGTGCATCTATGTCATTGGATGACTTGTGTAACATCCTAATAAACCCATACTACGTTTAAGTTGTATTACGGCGTTTTATTAGTTGTTACTTATGCTCGTGAAAAATTAAACTTCACTTGAAATTAAATTACGTGGAAAATACAGTAGGATTTTTTTTTTGAAATGCGTCATCGCTTTGGAAAGTAAAGCCTTGAGCGAGAAGGTAGGTAGAGAAAGAGCGTGTCGCATAAAATAAATACCCAAATATCATAAAATAAGAGAAAGGTAAACAAATAGAAATTCACAAATACATTGCATTAATTAACTAATCATTACATCCATATGAGTTCATAATATATATATATATATATATATATATATATATATATATATATATATATATATATATATATATTACATCGAAGAGAGCTCATGGTCGTGCCATGACCCATGTACTAAGTATTAAATACGAACTCTAATGACAAAGCTTCTCTCAAAAAGAATATGCGAAGATGTAGAGTGACGGTCGCTATGAGTCCCAAAATAGCTTCGTTTGGCATCCCACGTCGTACGTCTGCTCACAGTGTAGGGGATCCGTACTCCACTCCATCGGATGCGCCATCGGAATCTGGTGACGATGCGGAAAATAACTAGAGTGAGAAATGGGATTTCTCAGTAGGACTCGAACCCGACACGGAGGTGTCATCGTCATCGTCCCAGCCACTTCGATTTTATAATGAAAACAGTGAGCATGTATAAGGTTCAGTTCTTAGGTTTTCGAAAAACATGAATATCCGAAGTGGATTCAATTTTATCATACTCTTTAATCATTTACATCATAACATACGTGGGCATAAGTATAATCACATAAAGCATACAGGACTGTGCTATAAGCTTCCATTAACTTTCTCTCTTTAAGGGTTTGGACCGAAGTCTCTTTTCTTTTCTTTTCTTAACTTGACTTATCTTAAGTCATTTTCTTTTCACCCACTAAACATAAGTGGTAATGAGCTCATACCGTGGCCGTCGCCACCATAAAATTTCGGTACTTACACTAGCTGGGTCATGCCATGCCTCATGTAAGCCCTATCCCCTATACTCACACTAGCTGGGTCATGCCATGCCTCATGTAAGCCCTAGGTAACTTAAATTAGGTCACCTTCTCTTTTGAAGGATCATACCTTTAGTTCATTATCTTCTTATTAAAGCTTATGATGCAAAGTTAGTCTGATTCTTTTTTCCACATTTAGGCGTTACGTATCGCCGTCCCCAAATGTGGTTCCTTTACCAATCACCTCTAGGCGTTACGTATCGCCGTCCCCAGGGTGTTCATATTTATTAATTCTTTCAAGTACATTGTTAAGCATCATATCATCAACAGATCATATTCATATCATTATCATTCATCATCACATTACCATCATATCATTGTCATTCTTATCATCATAAAATTATCATAATCATCATCATCATAATTATCATCATATCATCATCATATCATTGTCATCATAATGACACATAAAGACATACGTATCACACAAAGTCTTGTGAGCTTAGCTTAGTAAATATGGTGCAAACTTTTAATTGAGGTTGCCTCTTGAATAAATTCTTTTATTAGGCATAGGACCATTTTCATCCATTTATCCTTTTTGAAATTTTTAAGTTGAATTATGAAGGTTATCCCATACTTAATGTGGGGGACTTAATATCTTAAAGCTTATTTCTTATTAACTCTTAAATTTTTACCATAACTAGTTTTACTTTTACAGTGGGGCAGTAACTTCAAAAATTCACCATAATTTCACCTTTAACTCTTTTATTTGGAATTTTGGTATGATTATACTTCTCTGAGTCTATTTTTAAACAAAAGAAACCCCACTCAAAAAATCATTTTGTAGCTTGAGTTATGCACATTTAATTCTGACTGTTTAGAATTGAAAGTTCATCTCGGGTCAGTGACTTTTAAACCTTATTGTGGACTCCTTACAATGAATTTGCCAAAACTGTTTTATGGGGATATTCCTCTATGTCTTAGCTTTCTAACAAACTTGGTCCCACTCAAAAATGTTCTGTATAACTCGATTTATGCACGTTTTATTACCTACTGCCCGGACAGAAACCCTTCTAGGAACAGCAAACTTTGAATATTCATATCTCCCTCGTTTTAGGGCCAAATCGCACATATTTTATATGCTTGGAAAGATCTTTGAGTCTAATTTCACAGAAAATTAGTTTCGTTCTATTTGGATCTATATTGAAAGAGTTATTAGTCGCGCCATACAGACTGCCATAATTTTCCAGTTTCCACGATTTTAGTTTCAATGAGTTTTCTTGTAAAAACCTTAAGTCTTTTTTTCAAGTGACCATTTTATATTTCCAAACCACTTTTATACTTTGAGATCTTGGTAAAAATCAATATTTTGAGTTCTAAAAAGTTGGGTTCCACATAAAACAAAATGCACAACCAAAGACATTTGCCAAGAAAAGAACAAAATCATAAGCAACCTCATATAATGAAAGCATGGCCATGAGGCCTTTAGAGCAAGCCTTAAAACCACCTAGCTATGGAGAGCTTAGGAGTTCTAAAGCTTGAAAAACATAGAAGAAGGAGAGGTTAGAGTCACTACCAAATGGGTTTCTTGAGGAGTAGAAAGAGTTGATGAGTTGGAGATGACCCTCCTCCTCCTTGAGCTTGATAATGGGGCTAAGTGAGTGTTTGCTCTGCTTCCTCAAGAACCAAAGAGGGTGGTCCTTGAAGAGCTTGTGGAATGGTGAAAGGAAAGAGAGTTGGGTGGGGTGTGGAAGTGGGAAGAAGAGCAAGAGGAATTGAAAGAGTAGAAGAGCTAGAATGAGACTTAGAGAGAAGTGAGAGCTTAGGCTTGTAGTGAGAGGATGAAAATCACCAATGAGAGAGTGGGGGGCTGTTTTGGGGCGCAAAAAATGGGGCAAAGTGGGCTGATTGCTTTGCCTCTCCAACAAGCAAAAGAGAGTAGGTGAGTCTTACTTCTTTTTCAAGCAAAAGGGCTAGGGACCTTGGGCTAAAAGGGTGAGTTGTGTTTCTCTTGAGTCTTAGCACTTGGGTAAAAGGCTTTGTAGTGTTTTTGTCAAATGGTTAAAAGCATGAGCTATCTTAGGATTGGCATTGAATGATTGTGATCACTCCAAGTGTCACAATCTTGATGAAGGAGAGTACAACTCTTATCATGACTTAAGGAATCTACTAACATGGACTCTTGATCTAGTGGTGCATGATGAGAAGGCAAATGGATGGTTGGATTTTGCTCTTGTCCTTGGCCAAGATTTGGTGCATCAATTAGGAGAAATTTTTAAATCTTCAAAGCTATTAGAATTACCTAAGTTGTTAATTCAATTTGATTAGTTAAATTGCTCTTTAACCGATTTCGATTAATTACACTTTTAAAACATTTCTCCTCTAAAAGAATTGATCTTATGAATTATGTAATTAGGGTGTAAGGATTAATCTATCTCAATCGATTAAGGTAAAACAATTGTCTTGTACTTAATTAATAGGATTGGATTAACTTAATTATATTTCTAAGTTACAAATTAATGAGGTTCGGATAATTATGTTTTAATTAAAACATTTAGTGTGTTATGATTCAATTATTAACTTGACTCAATTTACTAAGCTCTTGCTCATCGAGATTAGCCGATTAGTCCTCAGTTAATCGTTAATCTCTCTAATTAGCTAGGATCACTGAGCTAATTAGCTTAGACAAAAATTGGAGATGTTACAACTTGAGTAAGTAGATCTAAGAAATGCTTTAACACCTAATGCCTTGAGTCAACTGGAACAGGAGCCATTGATCGAACACTCCTGTAAAGAGTCATTGCGGGTAAAGCATTAGAGCTAGTCAAATCCTATAAATTAAATTTAATTCAAATATGCTAAATTTGTGGTCTGTAATTTATTCTTATACCATTGGTCAATTCATAAAAACTTGTGTGCTTAAGTTGTTTTCCTTTTAGGGAATCTATGGAAGAACTAGATTTGAGCCATCTTACCCTTACTTAAATTGATTAGAGCTTTCCAGTGATTCATTTAGGTTTAAAATCTGCTGTAATTTTGCAAGTTTATATTAAAGTTGACATTTATAAATCTACTACTTTTTGTGTTGCATACAAATTAGATATTCTATCCTTGGTAAATGGGAGGTTGTGAGACATGTTTCTCTCTTACTTTTTACCCCTTGTTTTGCTTAAGAACAAGCAAAAATTCAAGTGTGGGGATGTGATAACTTATGAAAATATATTATTTTTTCCTATATATGTGTATTAATAATTCCAAATTTAATCTTAACATGATAATTTACCTAATTTTTTTATAAATTTAAATTATGAGTGTTATAAGTGAGAATATTCTTTTGATTTGAATTGGAATTGTTCTTTTGAGTTTAATGAATAAGGATTCTTTCCAAATTTGTTTGGATGCAGGTTAAAAAATGGCACCGGCAGATGAGAAGATAAAGGAAAAAAATTCCAATGATAATTTGAATATTTCAAAAAGATTTGACAGATTCTTCAACAAGATTTGAAGCAAATTTGAAAAGAAGATAAAGATTTGAATAGAAGATTATAAAGAAATTAAAAGAAGATTTTGCTCACTTTGAAATAATTTATTATAAATTTATCACAATTCTTTTCCAAAGGGAAAGAGCTAGGGAGCGAGAGAAGGAAGTATGTCTTTTATTGCTAAGGTTTTTTTCTTTTTTCATATTTGCTTAGTTTCTTTACGTGTTGGAAAGATATAGTTTTAGGGAACTGATTTTTTTTATTTCATTTATTACTTTAATTCTCTTTTCCAATACATCGCTTAATTATTAGTGTTGTTAATGCATTTTTGGCCCGATCATCTATTAACTAATATATGATTTTATATTGTTGAAAGAAATTTCACTTTATAAAATAAATTAATGTAAAAATTACATTAGGTTGGAGTAGCTAGAAATAAAATTACTCACTTATCCGATCTTTTGAATTGCTATTGATCCTTAGGATAAGTTTAGAATAGTAAGGAATTAAAGTATTCAATTTATCTTAAGAAAGTTCTAGTGTCAAGGGATTGATCTTTGACTATTAGTTTTGAATAATTTGATGGGTAATGATATTGTTGACAAATTCATTTAATATTTTGATAATGCAAAACTGGAGAGCTTAGATGAAATCAACACCTAACATCTTCCTTTCTATTAACTGTTTTCTATTCTTTGTATGTTGTATTTGATTTTGTTTAATTGTTTGTATTCTCAATCTTAATATTATTTTTCATCTAAATAGTAACTGTTCTACATGAACTGATAATTGAATTACAATTCTTGTGGCAATGACAATTCCATCCTCATTACTTTATTACTTGTAACCAAATATACTTATTGGAGCTGATTTTCAAAACTCGCTAACAAAACCGAAAGTGCCTGAGAAAGTGAGATTGTTTATTGGCCCATTCTCCATAATGCTCTACCTGTCAAATCCGTACGTCATTAATCATTATCAGTGGTTCGCTTCCTCTCCTTTTTGCTTGAGATGCTTAGCGGCTAATGACACCATCGTCCCGAGACTGTCCCGGCTCTTTACATATCTAGTGTAAAGTATGAATTTCCATGCCAATTATCTAGGCGCGTGTGTGAAGTACATGGCTAAAATTGAGCAAAGTCTTCTGTTTTACAATGCCCTGTGGTGGTTACGGAGGTGGAGAAATAATCTGGTGTTAGATAAGGATCAGTTGAGCACGCATGCAATCTTTCGTGACATCCTTCTCTCGCACCACAATTTGGTGCATGGTGAATCCGTTTCAAGACTGGTGAGTCTTCATTGGTTGGTCGCCCCCTCTAGATGGAAGCATCAAGTTAAAGGTTGATGGTAGCCGTTTTTCTACTACAGGTGCTTATGGTTGTGGCAGTGTGTATCATGATTCTGAGGACCTGCGTAACTGTTGGGATTCTCAACCAGCGTGGCTATGTCAAGCGTCCCTACTGTGGAGCTCCATGCTATTAAACAGGGCCTCATGCTGGCATGGAAGGACTATTGCTATATCTATTGTAAAACATACTCTCTTCCTGTAGTATTGATTGCATTAATGGAAGTATTTTTTTTCTTCCCCTCCAAATGAAGGTATTTTCGTCTACTTAATTTATTTTGTACCATTATCAAGATTATTTATTATTTTTCTTAATTTGTGTGTTAACTCTAATTTGACAGCTATTTTAAAACGGAATGATTATTGCAGTGAGGCTTAGCTTATCACTCGATAACTGCCGCAACTTCAGTGAGCACCTCATGACACAGACTTCGGTGGGAGATTAGAGACCTAATGGGGAGGCACACTGCATCCACATACTTCGCACTGCAAGCATGTGTGCGGACCAAATAGCCAAGCTTAGAGCAAGAGATGCCTACGACCTTCAACTCCTGGGGACACCTCCAATAGAGCTCACGCAACGTCTAGCTTCTAATCTATGTAATAACATTATAGTTTCTTCGTTTGGTCGTGTTTCTTTTCCTAGCCTACCAAAAATAAAAACCGATTCTTTTAGATTGGCTTTGGTCCAAAGAGTTGTCAATTAGGCTCTACTTGAAAAAGATGACAGAAAGTAAAATGTTGGCTCTGCTCTCACCACACAGATCAATGATTTCTTAAACTGTGGTTTCTCTTTGCAGTCTAGACGAGAAAGAACAAAGTTCAAGTGCTTGCTATATTTTTTCCTCTGTCATTTCACTGTGTTCTGGCTTTCTTTCAATGCTTTAATCCACACTATGTTACATAAGAACCTTGAGAAGTGATGAGCTCTTACAATAAACATAGGAAGATAGAGGAGAAAAAAAAAAAAAGAATAAGCATAATAGAAGACATGGAGTATACCTTTCCGCCACCACTTGTGCCAACAACAGAAACCATTGAACCAGGCTGCAGATTCCAATGCAATGCTCTAAAGATGAACAAACTGTATACTAGAAGTAAGCTGCTACTTGGAGCACTGTACGATTGGGGTGTAGTGGTGATGGTGAAATAAGTGAGGGTGAAGATGAAGCCCATTGAAATGTAGGTGATGAGAGAAATGACTTTGGCTCTAAAATTTGAAGATGCAACCGAGAATTAGATAGACTAGGAGTGCACTACTGCTTATGGCACAGATGTTGAGAGATTGTGGAGCAGAATTATGGAGAACACCATTTGGCCATGAATTTCAGAGGGTGACACCGTAGCTTGAGGAGTATTGAGGGCAGTGGGTAAACATGAGCAAAAGGCTTTCAGTGGAAATTGCATGTTAGAACCACGTAAGATGCCACATATTTCAGGCACCCTTACTAGGGCACATTTTGTGGCTGTAGAGCATATTTTAAGCTTACATGAAAGCAGCTATACCTTTCACATCCATGTACTGAAATAGTCACAACAAACAAGGAAATAGTAACTAAACACATTAATTGTACATGCAGTGTAACTTGACGATGCAGTCATAGAAACAAAACCAGTTTATCATACAAAGACACTTTACTTCAGGGGGAACATTTTTCATTTTGTTGGATTTCATGCTCAAGCTTTCAAAATTGATATATACCTACATCCAAATCATGAAGCTACTCCGTTTACTTTGTCCCCTTAAGTTAGACAGCACTGACAAGTGACAATTCACCAACAACAGTCCTACACTTTGCTCCAGCTTTGTCAACTACTCATGATTTCTTCATTACTACCTACAGATGATGTTCCAGTTTAATTGCATCTAGCAACAGTGTAATCTGAGACAACTAAGCAAAATATTTATTTGTGTCTATAATTCAAATATCTATACATAAGAAGAATAGAAATGTTCCACACAAGCCGTATCTACAATTTTCTTTTCAAGAAGTCAACTTATTGAAGTTGCAATCTGGGAGTTTAATGAGTAATCTTAATTGAGGTGAAGGAAGTAGCCAGCAAAGAAAAATAATAAAAAAGCATACCTAATGGCTCTCAATCAGGTTTTTTAATTATACTCTGAATAACCACTGTCCTTGCTCTCCTTGTCTGCCGACTACATTTATCAGTGTGTGCACTTAAAGACTCAATGGTTTCTGAAAAAGTTTCTATTTTCTTCTTAATCTCGTCGATTGCAAACTTGACCACATCCTCATTTCTAAGAGCAAAATCAGCATTCTGCAACAATGATTCAAGCTCTACTTCCAACTTATCGATAAGCAACCGAATGTTGTCCAAGTCCTTCAGTGTAATGTAAGTACCAAGCTGCATTGAGCTGATTACTTGCTGTTGTCCCTTTAGCGCTTTCTCATAGCCATTAAAAAGTGAGTTGCACCATTTACCTACAGATCCTATTGGAACAGCTAATGCAGCAGCTAAAGCTGTCACAAAAGGTGGTGCAGCAACAGCAGCTGCTACAACTGAGAAAATCAACACAGAAACAAAAGCAGCCACAAAAATGGCACTTGATACCCTCCTCCATGTCTTGAGGGATTTGAACTTCTTATCAAGCTTTCTTTTTCTTATTTGCAATTTCTGCAACATTGATGCCTGCTGCGTATAAACTGATTGAAACAACAAATAAAACTCTTCTGTAAAGGGGTCCCCAGCATCCTTAAAATTCTTAAGCTCTTGCAACGTCTTCACATACATCGCCTCTTCAACCCCGTTTTGCGCCTCTTCCTCGAAGTAGGTAATCGCTGACTTCACTATGACCTGCTTCTCGCGTGCTCGCCTCAGGCATTTCTGAAGAGAATTACAGAATTCCAACGTCTGAAGGCTATTGTCAAAATAATCGTTCACCAAGGAGAACAAGTCCTTGTTGCCCCATATATCTTTCTTGCAATCCAGAACGAGTTTGACTACTTCCTGGTCCATCTCAAGCAGACTGTCAGTCACTTCTCTCAGTGAGTCAAAAGATAAGGAACGAACCTCAACCCCATGAGCAAGGGAACTAATCACCCTGTTGGTGCGCTCCTGAATGGTTTCATCAAAGGATTGCAAGTTTGGATCTTTCACACAAGCAGCTTCATATGAGCTCAAATCAGCTGCATACAGGGAATGGTTACCCATTTTGATGGGTGTTGGGGCATCAGCACTACTCATCTTGCTGGATTGCCCTCCCATCTTGAGAACTCAGAAATACAAAAAGATCAAATCCAGCTTCTAAAAAAAGTATAGAGCAAAACTCAAACGGATCAGCCAATTCTTTCCTCCCTCCACCTCCAATCAATCACAAATAATAGTCCTACACCTCAGCAAATGAATCCCCAAAAGAGTAAAGTTTCAAAATTTGACAAGATTGTGCTCAATTGGATCCTGGCTAACTAGAGGAATAAGACAAAGAGATGGTTGACTTTGGCCAGATCCAGTAGTAACGAGTGATGACTACAAATAATGAACACCCAAATGAAAGTTGCAATTTTTAAGTATGTATCTGACCAAGAAGTGTTGATTACCTAGGGTTCAGAAACTTGGGATCTTTCAAGAGAAGCGGAATAGCCAATACCTAGATGGATAATTGAGATATTTAGCAGTAACCTACTGCTGTAATTCAAGCCTTGATTTGGAAGTTGTTAAAGGCTGTGGTCTAGGCCGCGTATGTGATTAAGAACGAAGGTGGCTTCACTGGCTTGCGAAGTTGCAAGCCTTTGTGTTATGTCAAAGGCTGAAAGCCAGATAATGGGGAAGCAAATCACAAAAGAGACCGGCTTCTTGAAGGGTTGTGTGGTACATTAGAGTATAGTGGATCATTGAAAATAAGATTAAGAATAATGGCTACTTGTTATTAAATTTTTAACTACGCGTTTTGACTTTTAAGTTTTCCAATAAAATTCTTAGTATCTGAAAGATAAATTTATTATCAAGTTCTTCAGCAAAACAAAAAAATTATTATCAAATTAGTATTTAATTTTTTAAAAATTAAATTTTTAATATCTTAATTCCTCCATCCAAATAATGAAATTTAATATCAATAATTAGTTAATTTAAGTAATTTGACACTTATTTTTTTAAATAAATTAAACAAATAATTTGAAAATAAAATAATAAGTACATAAATGAATAATAACCCTCAATAGAGACTAGTACAATTCAATTCAACATTTTGTTCATTTGGATCTGATTACCCAACTCAAGTTAGTTTAGTTAAAATCCAATAGATTTTGAATATTAGTAGTTTAAATAAAAAGAAATAATAAAATTTAATAATATGAAAATTAAACTTAAACTAAAATATTATAAATATGAATTCTAAGTAGCGGTGGAAGTAGGTTAAGTTAGATTAGTCTAGGTTTTAACTTAAACAGACTTAATTTGCATTATAAATATGCAACCCGAGGTTAGGCCTATCACCTGATATAGGCTTTTTTAGGGTCTTAACATGGTATTTTTAAAAGTCTAATCTCGCCCAAAAACTTGTTTAAAAGCCAATTTGATCATAAAATTTTTAAATATGCAAAAATTTCTATTTTTAAATAAGTCAAAAGACTTTTTAAATAAGTCAAAAAATTTATTCAAAATAGATCATAAGACTTTATTTATAATTAGAATTTGTAAATTAATACTAATAATAATAATAATAATAATAATAATAATAATATAGTATAAATAGATCAGTTTATTTGACTTAATAAGTTTTTTTCATAGCCTATAGCATAGCCTATTTGACTAAAAAGGCTTTTTGAAAAGGTTAGACCAAATTAAACCGAATATAGACTAGACTGAAGGCCAAGACAAGCCACCTGTCCTACTTTCATCCCTCATTCTAAGTGATTAAATTTATAAAATTAATGTATGGAAGATTGAACATATTTTTTAAGAATTTGATTTTTATATTGCAAAAATTTTTTTAGTTAAATTTTTCAAGGTTTGATATTGAATAAATTCTCACTTTCATCCTTAGAATTGTAAGTATAAGCTGCTTTAGTCTCTAAAATTGAGAAATTATTTATTTAGTCCCTAAAATTATAAAATATGAATTAAGTTAATTTTTAAAATCAGATTAATCCCTCAAATTTTAAACATTGAGTCAAAATAGCCCTTCAAATTTAAAGCCTTCAAATTTAAAGCGATGTTATTATTTTTACGAACTATTTTGATTCAAAGTTTGAAATATAAGGGACTAATTTGAGTTATTTATATTTTAATGACTAATTTGACTCATATTTTACAGTTTTAAGGATTAAAAATTTAATTTTTTAATTTTAAATATCAAAGTGATTCATGTGCATAACTTCGCGGAATAAAATCAACATTTCGATATTCTTAATGGCATTGCCAAGTCAGGTTTTGTGTGTTCTATTTCTGGGTCTAACGTCAACGCTGGCCCTTGGAAATTTGCAGACAAAAGTTGTTGTCCAAGCAAACCGTGCAAGAAATTAAACATTGCTAGGGCCGAGATGGAAACTTCGGAGATGTTTCGCCATCTTGATGTGATGACCAAACCGCATTTGAATCAACGCACGCCTATGAACGTTACATGGAATAGGTGGATGTTACCGCGTAGATTAAGAATAACACTATTAGTATACAGTAATTATGATCATATATATAGATGGTAAGTTTGTTGATAACAAAATGTAAAGAATTATGTATTGATAATTGGGAGTTTTAACTATCTAATTAGTGAATATATTTAAAAGATTTTTCATACATTATCAATTATTTAATCCTCTTCACCAGAAATATTACTAAGTTTATACATTAATTGTCATATGTTCAAAATGGGGGTCTTTTTCTTGCATACGGTATTTGATGTTTAAAAATACTAGATTATGGGATTTGGGGGGATTATAGTGGAATATGGGATTTTTGAAGAAATTGAAAATTCTGATTTCACTTTGCGAGTTTTTTTTTTTATAAAATCCAAATTTAGAATTCGGAATTTTCGAATTCTAATTGTATTAAATTCAGAATTTTCGAATTCAATATAAAATTATAATTTTCATAAAGTGAAATCGAGAATTCCAATTTTATTATAGATAAATATTTTTCAACCTCTAAACTAAATAGAAAATTCAAAAAATAATAAAAAAATTAAAAACATAATTACCGAATTCAAAAAATGGAATTTCCAAATTCATCATATTTCTACTATATAAGTAGCCTCCTCCTCACTTCAAACCGTTGAGAGTTGGCTCCGAAATTGGAAGGGTCTATGTGTCAAAAAAAAAAAGAAGTGTTTGTTTCTAAAAAACAAAAAGTAACAAAGAGAGAGAAAATAGAAAGGAGTGCAAATATTATTATATATTTTAATGGTGGTATTCTAAATACAAATGAGGGTGTGACATTTGTATGTAAGATACCAGTTGATCTTTATATTCCACATATGATGTCATTTGCATAATTAAGGAATGAACTTTGTCAATATATAGATGCAGACGCTTCGAAGACAGTGGAAAATATAAAATACAAATATCCAATATCTATTTTTGGTGGGTTTAGGCAATATCAAACTATTCCAATAATTGATGACAACAACATGCGACAAATGTTTAGGACACATCAAGATCATCAGGAAAACATTGCTTGCATAGAACCGTATGTTAATTTCAGCGAAAGTGCACTTGATGATGTGGAGGATGATGCAAATGACGAGCAAGTGGCCAACCAACATTCATTCGGAGAGCCATCTTTCATGCATGCTTTAGATCTTCAAGTAATACATACATTCGAATTTCTAGAGTATGCAAATATGGGTATGTAACACATAACTAAAGTCTTAAATATACGTTAATTAATCTTTAAATATCGACCTAGTAGATATTAGTTAGTAGGATTTTACATATTTTATACACTAATTAGTTAAATTATTTTTGTATGAAATAATTAGTAGCTATATTAGTAAGGACATTTTGAAATTTTGTAAAATATTTACATTAATAGTATTTATTGTTGAGATTAAGATGTTAGAGTATGGAAGGAGTCCTATTACATATTTATTATGATAGTTGGTTGTGCATATTATCGTAATTTTTTTTTAAAATTCAAAATATCATATAAATTGGGTAAATTTTAATTAGCTTTACAAATTAGATCAAAGAATATATGCTAATTAGTGAAAAATATTAGTTTTTAAAATGTAAAGATTTATTATCACTAATGTGAATTTAATTTATTTTTTGCTGGTACTTTCGTAGATGCTCCTGCTGTGGTGAATTGTATATTGGAATACAATTTAGTGATAGAGAGGCTGTTATATGAGCAATTAAAAGCTATAATATATCTAGAGGAGTTGATTACAGGGTGTATAAGTCAGAACCGATGACATTTTATATTGTAAATATCCAATATGGCATAGATTGCGGATGGCTTATTACGGCCAGTTTTAGGAGGAATAAGTACTATTGAGAAATTAGGAAGTACAATGGCCCACATACTTGCATTCGGACAAGGATTTCCTAAGATCATACAAAGTTGAGTTTAGATGCAATTGCTGAATGTATAGAGCTTTTAGTAGGATCTAACCAATCCTTTAAGGCAAAAGCTATTATTGCAAAGGTTCAGTCTCGGTTCGGATACACAATTTCATACCGAAAAGCCTGGATGGCAAAGCAAAAGGCAATAGAAAAAGTTTATGGTGGTTGGGAAGCATCTTATGAAGCTTTACCACGATGGTGTGCGTCAATGTATGATATTGTCCGAGGGTCAGTTGTTCAATTAGATGCTGCAAAGGCTTATCATGGTGATGTCCTAGTTTCGAATACTCGACTATAACATCGAGTTTTTTGGACCTTCGGTCCATGCATCAGAGCTTTTAAACATTGCAAACCAGTTGTGCAAGTTGATGGTACGCATTTGTATGGGAAATACAAAGGAACTCTATTGGTTGCAGTTGCATAGGATGGTAATCAGAATATAGTACTAGTTGCTTTTGCAATTGTTGAGGGTGACTGTAGATGGATGACATTTTTTTTTGGACAATTTGCGCAAATATGTTATGACCAGGGATGGAGTTGACATTATTTCTGATCACCACGAGTTCATTCATGCAGCAATAAGGCGAAGCAATGGTTAGTAGGAGCCGCCAAAGGCTTTCCACATGTATTGCATTAGGCATATTGCTGCTAATTTCTTGTGAAGATTCAAGGCACCCTACTTGCACAAACTTGTTGACAGCATGGGTAATTTATTTATTTAATATGCAATTTTAAGAAAATAGTATGTAAACCATATTCTACCTATTATGCAGGGTAATCAAGAACTGAGTATGAATTTAATAGCTATTATTAGCGAATGTGCAAACATGGTCAAATATATACAGATTGGCTTGATACAATCCCACGAGAAAAATGGGTTCAAGCATTCGATGGTGGGCATTGGTGGGGTCACATGACCACAAACCTAGTTGAGTTTGTGAATTCTGTGTTAAAAGAGGCTCGCAATCTTCCCATCACGGCACTGGTTAGAGCAACTTATTTTTAGTTGCGTGAGTTATTTGCTCGGAAAGGTAGGGAGGCAAATGCGCAAAAAAATGTTGGACATGCTTTCTCAGAGGCTGTGATGACACGACTTTGGGCAAATGAGCATCCATTTGGAAATACCTGCATCAGTCAATTTGATCGATGAAATGAGGCTTTTCATGTTCAAGAAAGATCTAGTAGGGATGAATATAGAGTTGATATGAAGCAAAGATATTGCAACTGTGGGGATTTTTAGATAGATCGATATCCATGTAGTCGCATGGTTACTTGTTGCTCCAGCTAGAATGTTGATTGGCGAGTTTATGTGGACGATATCTATAGGATTGACGAGGTCTATAAAGTGTATAAGAAGGAGTTTGGGGTCGTTGGAAATGAGAGTACATGGCGCCAATATATAGGGTTAAAGCTTTATCTTGACCTTTCCTTGAAGCGAACAGTCAAAGGTCAGCCCAAATCAACCCATTTTCTAAACTAAATGGATATGCGCGAGATGCGGGGATCACGACGCTATGGTATTTGACGAGGCAAAGGACATAATCGCAGCCGATGTCCAAACCTTCTTGGGCCAAGTTCGTAGTGTATGTAATAGTTAATTATCTTTCCGATTTTTTTAATGAATTGTTCTAATCTTGTTTTTTTTGCATGAACGAGTTTAATTTTAAATTTGTATCGTAGTCTAGTTCGAATTGATTTTCAATGAATTTGTTCTTCTTATATCATAAAATACTATTGTAACGGTTTCAATTTATTATTATCGTACTTTACTGCTATCGAGCTTATGTTTCTATTAGTCTGAAACTAATTATTATTGATTTCTTGATAGGTTGTTGTAATGCAAATAATTGTGACATTTTAAAATTAGTATACATTAGTATGTTAAAACTAAATTCTTATTATCGTACTATTATTTAAATAAAGAATGGAATGCTTGTAAAAATAATAATAATAATCGATTGCACTTTCAAAGATAAATAGTATATATATATTAGAAAGTTTTAAGTGACTAATTCTTTCATATTTTTTAAATAGTATGCATATTACATAAATTGATACATTTAAATACTATTTGTAAATTTTGGGGGGTTTAAGTAAATTAAAATCTTTGCCTAGATAGTTTAAATAAATTTGCCATATTTTAAATTGTTACAATTCTTTCGTATCAACAATATCGCAAAGTATTACTTAATTTAAAAAGCAAAAAAGAATGATAACTATGACTTTGAAGCTTGTGTAGATTAAAGTAAACAAATATACAATTTTTTATGTACAATATTTGCATGAAAATTAAAAGAAATTAAAAATAAAACATAAAATAGTAGCATAAAAAGTAAAAGAGATTAAAAGGTAATACATATAATATTCGCATCAAAATTACAATAAATTAAAAAATAATACATATAATATTTGCATAAAAATAAAAAGAAATTAAAAAATAAAACATAAAAAGGTAAGAATCATAAAAACCCGGCCATGCATTGCCTTCGTCTTTTTCTTCTGCCACCCTTACCCACCACAACCTCATCTCTAGCACCCTGATCCTGATTTGTTGTACCTTCATCTGCAGCACCATCATCACCAGCACCCTGATCCCTCGTAGCCTCATCCCCTACGACTTGGCTAGATGCATGTGCGTCTTATGTCAATGCCCACTTCAACAGGGATGCCATCCACTGATCATTGGGGGAAAATACTGACTGAGACATATTCAAAACATCTAGTGTCATCATCTCAGGTCGATACTCTGATGGGATCATATGTGGTTGATGCTCTTGTCTGACAATCTGTGAATGTTGCTCTGGCATTACCATTTGTGGTCGATACACATCGTCTCGTCCAAGAAGTGACAAGGACAAGTCCAAATCACATCGTTGGGAAGATTTAGCAACATCTCCCGTAGTGGTGTTGGCAAATGCAACTCCAAAGTTTCCCCTAACTCCGCTCTGTATCTGGATGCCACTACTACTATCAACAGACCTTCTGCCCCGACTCTGACTGCTCCTTCGACTAGGACGAATGTCCTTTACATATAAGGACATTCACGATGGTTCCATGCGATTCGAATACTGCAGGTGTGAGGGCTGTTGTGTCTGTGGATCTGAATACATTTGATGTTGCGAGAGTTGCTCTTAGGTATGGTGCTGAGTCTAATGAAACTGTTGCTCTTGTGGATCCCAATAGAAATCCTCATTTGGTTATGGTGAAGGAGGTGGCTGCCCCATGTGGCCTTCCTACTGCTGAGGGTTGGCTACTCCATATGAGCGGACAACCGTAAAGGAGTGGCATGCTATAAATACTAGGACTAGTACTTGTTAGAAGGTTAGTAGTCTGCAGCTGATTGTCCTTGTAGGATGCGCTCATGTCGTTGATACCATAGTGTAACCCACTCGATATGCCTTGATCTCTAGTTAGTCCGTCCTTTTTCTCGTAAGTCTATATTATGGGAACCATGTAGATTACGGGGCTCGACAGGAACATGTTGAAAAATTCGATCTGATGCATTAAGCGATCAGTTGGGTGCCATTCAACACTTCGAAGCAAATCAGCAGTGACACCGTCGTCCAAACCGGCCACTCGACTCATATATTGTTTGGAATAAGGCCATTAATTATAGGCTCACTGTATGGTTGCCATACAAACGGCATGAATAAAAAAAATAAGATATGCATGCTTTATTAGCTGCAATATTACTAGAACTTGTATAATATATTTTAAAAATTACTTCATTAAGTCCCATCCGATCTATAAGCATCCTTAAATTGGCAAGATCTTTCAAGTTTTCTTGTTGTCGATACCGTGCATTACTCCATCTATAAGATATTATACGAATTAGATATAGTTTTCATGATATCAAACTAAATTTGTTATGCAAACAATTTTTACCTGGAAGCAATGGGAAAAGCAAAACGTCAAGTCGGCACAGGCGCCAAAAATAGGAGCTTGAGGTATGCCCACGCTTATAGAAGTACCAAGTACCATAGATATTGTATGTTGTTACACATGAAGCAGGATCTAATGCCCGATAAAGTATGGCAAGACATGCTAAACTCCAACTATATGATCCAAACTGGTCTATATGCTCAAGCAACTGCAGGTACTTTCCAAGGACCAATGAATCACTCTTGTCAGGCACTATGACATAGCCCAACAAAGACAATTTATAAGTGTGGGCAATCCGTTGTACAACGATATCACCATTACCCTCAAACAATCTATAGTGCTTTATCAACCACTATAAGTTAATAAAAATCTCATCTAAATTGCCCTCTTCAAGCCGAGCACCAAGAAAATACTCACATTGCTGCAAGAGTATTGCAGAATTTGGAGTAGTAACTCCAATCACAGCAATACTGTTCACACGGAGATCGAGCTGAATGTCAATATGTTCTAATGTCACCGTGCATTCTCCACAAGCAAAATGAAACGTGTGGATCTTTGGTCTCTACCGTTCAACCAATGCACTTATCAAACTATTGTTTATATTTATGTGGCCGAGCTATGCAATGTCATATAAAGCATCCTGCTGTAAGATCCCATGAATCTCAAACCTTGGTGTCTCCATATTCAAATGATGGACCTGCAACATTCTCGTTGCCTGTTACAGATAAAAACCTCAATTAATTTCAAGAACTAATATTTTCAACTAATTAATGTGTAGTTTATGAACTAATATGTAAAGATTAAATTTAATTAACCAATTTAGTTGATCTATTTTGAATTTACAAATTAATATTATTGCTATAGCTACTAAATTGTTTTCACAAATTAATTACTATATATTTCCCTATTATTTTTCCTAGTATATGAAAATTAGTTTTAAAAAATGCAATACATAACATAAGTCCACTTACGATATTTTTTACTAACTAATATCCACTACTTGTAGTAAACTAAATATAAAAGCTCAAATAATTTTTAGATCTAATATTTTCAACTAATTAGTGTGTAGTTTATGAACTAAGATATAAAGACTAAATTTAATTAACCAATTTAGTTGATATATTTTGAATTTACAAACTAATATTATTGCTATAGCTACTTATTATTTCATAAAAAGTAATTTAAGTAATTAGTATATAAAATATACAAAACCGTACTAACTAATATCCCCTTCGCTAATATTTAAATACTAACCACTATATAATTGAATAAATCAAGTCCTCAAATAATAACCAATTCAGTAGATATTATATTTTGAATTTAAAAACTAATATTGGTAGTAAATTGTTTTTTACAAAATTATTGCTAAATATTTTTTAAAATATTTTCTCTACTATATCAAATTTATTTTAAAAAAATTAAACCATGATTTCACAAAAAACCAACAAAGAAAAGTCCAAATTCCAAATTACTATATATGTAATTAACCTTTCTATTTAACGTGGTTTATATGATAAAATAAATAGTAATAAATGTAGTTTTTTTAAACTGAATTTATATTGAAATAAGAAGTATTAACATGTAACTTTTTATAATTTTAAAAATAAATTTATCAACTATAATGCAACTAAAATTCTAAAATATCTACAAGTAATTCTCATATGCTCTAATAGAGTTAAAAAGTGTCTAATTAACATTACTGATGATTTAATTTGAACAATTAGTAGGTGCACTTCAACTACACTATTAGCAAATGTCAAGACTCATGATAGTCAAAAGGTCATATTCATGCCGGTCTAAGTATTATATACAACCACTAACAACAATACATATATGCACGCTGGAAGCTACAAAAAAGTATGTATAATTAAATTTTTTTAATTAAATTATAATCTTATTATTTAATAGTAACAAACTAATTAACAAAATATTACACCCAAAAAAATATTCAAATATATTATTGCCAACAACACTATTTTACACAATATCAGTAAACTTTTGAAAAAATAAATATTATCACATAATAATGAATTA
The DNA here is from genome assembly GCA_031439595.1 of Pterocarpus santalinus. NCBI lineage: Eukaryota > Viridiplantae > Streptophyta > Magnoliopsida > Fabales > Fabaceae > Pterocarpus > Pterocarpus santalinus. The sequence goes on from CM062525.1 coordinate 27,600,831, forward strand.
AATTTATCAAAATAATAACTTACATTATGATCAAGAATTTCCTCAAAAATATATTGACGTAGATCCATTATTGTATCCTGAGCCATTTTTACAGATAATCTATTTTTTCTTAAATAAACTAATATTTTTTTAAATACAACTTTCACAACACAGCACACACTCTCTTCTTTTCTTTCTTTCCTTTCAAAACCCACACAAACAAATTGAATACACTCAACACAACACACACAGTCTTTCCTGTTCTTCCTTTCCTCTCACCCTTTCTATCCACTCTTTGTTGCACTCATATAGGCATCCTTTTCTGTATTGAAGTATGTTTATATAATCAATTTATATAAACTGTATGTATGTGAATTTGTACTTGCAAAAAAAAAAAAAAAATCCACGTGTCTTACCCCTATATAATTTGGAATTTTCGAATTAGCATTGAACAGGGTAGATTCCCTGCAGCCCTGCAGCAAAAAAAATCCACGTGTCATGCCCCTTGGAATTTGGAATTTCTGAATTAACATGATTCCCTGTAGGAATTCACATGTTGCATACACGGGGATTCAAAATTTTCGAATTTTGACTGACAAAGGAGAATATGCACTGTTCCTTCCTTAATTTGGGATCTCCGAATTTATTAAAAGCCATAAACCAGTAAATACTAGTAAAATGCCGTATTGGTATAGATATTACACTGAAATCCCATATAAAAAATAATTCCCCTCAAAATGGTGTCTAAAACCTATATATAAATAGCATTTTCCTAGACCAATGGGGATTGACTGATCACATGGTCGACCTTCCATTTATGTATCGTTATGAATTGGGGTCAATTATCATATTTTCCATGTTGCTAGATGATTTACAAGTGCTTGATTAGCTTGGAGTCATGCCATAACCTTGGATTAGGGCAAAGTATTTTGTGTGCCATTCATTGACAATTACTCCTAGAAATTATAAGTGTCTCCAATCAAGAAGAAGTTTGATGTATTTCCAATATTCAAGGAGTACGAAGCACAAGTGGAACTTGAATCATGAAAAAGGATTAACTATTTGAGGATAGACAATGCAAGAGAATGTGTAGATAGAAATTTTCTAGCATTTAGCAAGTAGGATGGTATTCAAAGGCAATTTACGATTGCGTACACATGTCAGCAGAATGGAGTGGTAGAGTGGATGAATAGATTCTCCTAAAAAGGACAAGGGTTATGTTAATAATGGCAGTAATAACCAAGCCTTTCTTGGTAGAAGTAATCAAAACTACATGTTACATGATAAATTGGTCACCATTAATTACAATTTGTTTAAAGACACCAATGGAGAGTTGGATAGGAAACCAACAGACTATTCTTCTCTAATGTGTTTGAATGTCATGCGTATGTGATGTACAACTCCCGAGAAAGATCAAACTTGGATCCAAAATCTAGCAAATGCATATTCTTTGGTTATGCTGACAATGTTAAAGGGAATCACTTATGGGATCCTACTTCCTGCAAGGCTATTATCAGTAGATATGTGATATTTGCAAAGCATGAACTATGAGGAAAAGAAAAACATAACACTTCTAAAGAGACTATTACAATCCAAATGGATGGAAAAGCTAGAAGTAATGATACTATAGGAGTAGAACCAGAGCATAAGCAAGATGAACAAGAAGTAGATGAGGCCAATAAAAGTGTTCGACGATTAAGCAAACCATCATGATACACTAAATATGTGATGACAAGCCATGTTGCATACTGTGTTCTAACAGAAGGAGAGCCCAATAACTTTTTTGGAGGCTATGAGTAATCCAAATACTTCTTTGTGGATGACAACAATGTCAACAGAAATGGTGGCATTATTACATAGGAATTATGCATGGGAACTTGCTCCGCTTCCACAAGCTATCGACAACAAATGGTGTACAAGGTCAAATAAGATAGTAACGACCAAGTAGAACGATAGTGTGTAAGATTGGTAGTCAAAAGATATGCTCAGAAATAAGGTATTGGCTTCAATGAGATATTTTCTCCAATTGTGATACTAACCACTATTAGAATAATATTGGCTAGATGTGCTGCATTTGATTTGTATCTTGAACAACTAGAAACAACTTTTCTTCATGGAGAAGTTGAAGAAGAGATATATATTTCAACTAGAAGACTTTAAAGAACACAAGACAAAGAAAACTTGGTTTGAATGTTAGGAAAATCTTCGTATGATCTAAAGCAAGCGCCCAATTATTGGTGCAAGAGATTTGATTCCTTCATAGTTAGTCTTGGATTTAACAAACTAGCTCAAACCATTGTATTTATTATAGAAAGTTAAGTAAGGATGAGTTCATCATCTTACTCTTGTACATGGATGACATGTTGGCAGTAGGCCCTAGCAAAGATCAAGTCCAAATATTGAAAGTATAATTGGCTAGAGAGTTTGATATAAAGGACTTGGGACATCAAACAAGGTTTTAGGGATGTAGATTCATCGAGACATAAAAGATAGGAATATTTGGCTTTCCCAAAGGAACTATTTGAAGAAAATCTTATCACATTTCAACATACAATATCATAGGCAAATTTTTACCTGGCTTCTTATCAAATATAAGTTATCCTCAAGCATATGTCCTAGCAATGAAGTGAAGACAATGGAAATGCCTTGAGTACCATATGCATCAATAGTGGGAAGCATTACATATGTAATGATCTATGTATGAGATTGGACATTGCTCAAACAGTTGGAATGGTAAGTCAATTTATGGTGGATCTTGGTAAAGAGCATTGAAATGCTGTTAACAAAGATCTTTAAATACATGAAAAGAACCTCAAGTGTTGTACTATGTTTTGGAGTATCGGAATTTATTGTTAGTGGATATATGTTGACTCATATTTTTCAAGTGATCTTGATAAGATAAAATCTACTACAAATTATGTATTTACACTTGCAAGAGGAGTTGTGAGTTAGTTATCAAAATTTTAAAGCTAAGTACATAGCAGCTACTCAAGCATGCAAGCAAGCTATTTGGATTTAAAGTTAGTAGAGGAAGTTGAGCACAAACAAGAAAAAGGTTTTTGCATATTATGATAGTTAGAGTGCTTTTCATATTGTCAAGAATTCAACCTTTCATTCTAGGACAAAGCATATTGGAGTACAATATCACTTTGTTAGGAAAGTAATCAAAGAAAGGAGTGTGAATATGTACAAAATACACACCAAAGATAATGTAGTTGATGTTAGGACAAAGTTAATAAGTGCTAATAAGTTCATGTAGTGTAGATCCTTGTACGACCTATCAAAAGCATCAATAGTATGAAATTAGCAAGAAGAGAAAGTTTTCCAAAGCTTACCAAAATTAGCTTTACATGGGAGATTGTAAAATGGTAAAGCTATTTTGGAGAAAAAGGAAAGTAAAATTGAAGAAGGGGGGGGGGAGAGAGAGAGTCTCCTATATTGTTACTACCTATCATTTTTATGGCAGAGAGACATGTATTTTTAATCTCTTATTATAGATGCATGAGAATGAAGAAGCTCACTTAGAAATTGAGCTTCCTCAATTCAACAATCAGCAATTCATTCAAAGAGAAAATATTTGAGTTTTTTTTTCTTATAGGTTTCTTCTCCTAATTTATGCATGTAAAGAGAAGTGTATTCTTGTTTGTCAAAAGAGAGTGTTGTTGTTCTCTCCTTGTGATAAAAGAGAAGTCGTAATAGTTCTTGCTCAAAGGAAATTATTCATTTCTTTTAATATTTGTATATAAGTTTCTATTTTCTCAGCCTAACACTTAAAACCTTATTTAAATTTTTACACTCTTTATAATAAAAATATCTAGTGGTGAGAATAAAAATGACAAAATAATTAGGAAGAGGATCAACTTATACCAATGTAAGTTAATCTTACACCTTACACCATTGAATTATTTCTCATTGAAGACATGTTTTTATAAAACTAGCCATTGGATTGAAAGTTCATATGTTATAAATCATGTCTATAAAATTTTACATTAATTCAAAATTGTTTAGTAAACTTTTTATATACATCTAGATCAACGTAATAAATACTTTTTAAATATATGTAAAAAAAGAATTATTTGATTACATTCTTATTGCTATCCAATTTTTTTAAAATTAATGTGAATGATCAACATAATATATTGTTATAATTCAGTGCTTGGATTAATAAGAACTATAATTTATAAAATATTATTAAAGGTGTAAGTGTGTCAAGTCTTACACCGGTATCAATGGATCCTCCTAAAATAATTACTATTACTTGGATATTCAAAAGTAATAGATTAATAGGCCAAACTTAAACTTCAAAAGTGATACATATTCAAAATCAAAAGAATTCAAAAGTGACATTCTATTGGACTAAATATATGGGCTTTATTGCTTGACTTAACAACTCTATAGCTCAACATAATATTAGCAAGCTCGGACCAGCACTATATAGATCGGTCATTGCCCCAAGGGAACTTATTACTATAATATCATGAAAATAAAGAGAATCCTCCATCTTTAATTACTAGACTTGCAGATATAATGTTGGGATATTATCATTTAATATTAGATCCCCTATCTATGCTAAAAGTTATATTTAATAATATAAATAACTAGTAACTTATATAGATATAAATAGATGAACAAATTCACATATATTATACAATGACTAAAATGTAAGTACAACGAAAATAATTAATATTGAGATAGAACAGCTAAAAGCTAAAAACAAATGAAAAAAGAGATGAGGAAATTTTACTTGAATTTCTTATGCATCCTTGAATTGTCAAAGTTACTAGCAAGACTTGTGAGGTGTAATGAGTGTTTCTTCAAACCATCCTAAACTAATTTCCCTTTCTCCTATTCATAGGAAGTCCTAAGACCTCTAAGAGATGATAATTATAATCGTTGACAGTTATTTTCATTCTTGGTGTGCTTGCTTTCATCATGCCTTAAACCCCCTCTTTTATACACACACATACACACAAGGAGAGGATCAAGTAAGAAGAGTGGTTAATTGTGAGTGAAATGAATAAATTTTAACCATTTGATCTTATATGAATGGTCCAGATTATAATATAAAGTCATGTGACTTTTTTAAGAGATTATGCAAACTTTAAATAATTTTAAATCTACACCATCTATATATGGTTATATGATTAAGATTTGTTCTTCTCACTTTCTCAATAAATCACTCCTCTTACTTGATACCCCGTATATATATAAACAATATTATTAATATAATCTGAGTAAACTCATCTTATCATTTGATTGAAAAAAGAAACCCTAAGTGTTGCTTCTCACTCTTACTCACCCTTTGATCCTCATCTCCTTCAACCTTCATCCCTCTGCCTCCCTTACATTCACTACCACTACCACGCTACTATCGACAACTATCTTTGGCCCTTGTCCCTCATCCCTTTTCCCCATTCCACTCCCAAAAATCCCTCCTCTGGTCCTATCACAATTTCTGTCCTGCCTTTTCCCCCCTTTTGGTCACCAATGCCGCCACCGCAAAAAAGATCGAGACTACTTAGCAGCCTACTACCACTACTGTGAAAAAGAACGATGATCACATGTCATGTTTGCCACTTTCCAGTTCCTCCAAGAATTGCATCTCTTTCAGTACTTTTATGGCATCTTGTTGTTCCTATCTTGCTAATAAACAAAGTTTCGGACTTTGGGCTTTTTATTTTATTTTTCTAGAATTTTGAATTTTTTTTTTATAATGTAATGAACATGGGGTTGAAATTTGTTGATATAGAGGTTTAAATATGAGAAATTTGGTATCGGTATCTATAGTTGCTACTTACCCTTGAAATGGTGATGAAAATTGTTGAAATAAAGTTTTAAAGCGTTGCAAATCTGAGATGAGAGCAGCACCATTTGTATCTTTTTTGAAAAATAAAGCAAGTTGACAACATTACCCAATCCATCTTGATCTAGATCGAGTTAGGTTGGTTCAGGTTCAGCAAAATATTTTCAAAAAATTGATCCAACCTAACCTAACCTCATTTGATTAGGTTGGACTTCATTCACCCCCGAACTCAAATTGTGAACACCCCCTAGTCGACATCTTAGCCAACCTTGCCTTCCATTGAGACTTCTTCTGGTTGAACTCCACTTTGTTGATATTCATTTAGCACTTGCTGCATATCATAAGTTCAGGTACAACCCCCCAGTTTTGACACTTTATGCTGTTAATCGACACTCGTTGCCCTTCCAACTTTGTATACTTGAAAACCTACCTAACACTTACCAATTCTACTAAATAAGATAATTCATGCAACAAGAATCCTACTATATTTCCTTAGGCCCCAAGGCTAAGAAGCTAGAAGTAGCCTGATAGCCATAAATTAAGAACAAATCTACACACTGATTGGAATGGCGTGGGATTGAGCAAATCATTCCTTATCCCATGCCCCTTTGCAATATTTATCGGGATAAGAGAATTTGTGGACCAACTTGGGATCGAGTAAACCATTCCTTATCTCATCCTGTTCACTCTTCAAGCTTGGGATAGGAGGGCTTATGAACCGACCTAAGACTAGGTGATTAGACACTTTCTTAGGTCAACCTCTTGACCTCCTAACCTTAAAGGAGAGAAAGAGTCCAACTTCAAAGCTTGGCACTTTGTCATACGCCCTTCTTATGCCTTATATTTGTGATAGCTCAACATTGGGGGGGTCCACCTTATCCAAAAAAAAAAAACCAAGATCATTGAATTTACAGCCTAAATCCTCCTCATATCACTTGATTAGGGGAGCCTAACAGGTATTGTCATTAATGATTCAAGATTCCCCTATTCCCTATAAGAACAATGGCATAATAAGGAAGAGACTTCTAGCCCTAAATAGTACCCACTACTCTCTACCATAAGCACAAATAGCAATACTAACTCAAATTGAATACTTTGGGGTTGGGCGTTGCGCACCTTGACTCAAATTTAATTTCATTTGTCTATCCCCAAAAAAAAAAATCACTTGAGTTACTTCGATAACTTTCCCAGTTTTAGGAAGAACCTGTATCTTCCATTTGTCAATTGATGATTTTGTAGGTTAAAGATATAGACACATTAATACATAATGCTTCAGCAAATCATAGGATAGTAACATTTTTGAAAGAAAGAACTTGACAACTTGGTTTGTTTTGTTTTCCATTTTGGCCTTTTAATTCATTCTTCCATAGCAAGAATGCATGGACAATGATCGTTGACTTGACTTCATTCGTTTTAGTTGTTTTACTGTATACATTTTATTTTTCTTCAAAGACATGTATTATGACATAGCCAAAACCGAAATAGCAAACTAAGTTCTCACAATTGCTCGATTAAAATGGTGGGTTGGTGACAGATTTAAAAGTTTTGGTCCATTAATGTTGAAGACATTTATAGGGAGTTAAAATGATAAAAGGGATTGACCCAAAAAAAAAAATGATAAGAAGGAAGTTCCAATAAAGCAGACCATCCCATAAATAGATGGAACCTGAGTTACTAATGACAAAGAAGCTACTATCTATGCAGAAAGAAGGATGGAATGAATGACAAAAGAGCTACTACATGAATGTGTTTAGAGAGTAATACATGGCAGAAGCTTTAGATAAATAATTCTGATACCATATCACACAAAGGAATGAATGAGTGGAAAAGGTGTATTTCTCATTGATGAATTGGCTCATATGCAGAGCCTACAACTGATACAAATCTAGCAGAAATAATAAACTCTAACTCACTACTACTAAATAACCATAACACAAGTGGTGTTAATTAATTTAATCGTATACTCTAATAGAGAGATTAATATTTAGTGCTACATATCAAGTAAGTGCATATAATAAGGTACCTCTAATGTTAACATTCAAGATAGAAGTTGACATCGCAAAACCTATCACCACAATTTCATGATATTCTAAGAAATATGGGGTTAGAGTCTTTTATAAATAAGAGATGAAAATAGGGATGTCAAAAATCACCATCTGATAGGGATCTCCATGGGGATTGCCCCCATTTGAGACCTCAAGTTTAGGGATTTTTTGCCCGCAAGGATAGGGACAGGGGTAAAAGTCCCCCCAAGACAAGTTCAGGGACAGGGGTGGGAATCACTCTCCCCATCATACAGGGACTTATATATATAAAAAGACTAAAATGCCATTACACATTATACACTTTATCTATATAAATGTGCATTTTTGACATTTCACAGTTATTAATTTAATTTTTAAAATTAAATTAGAATTCCTAAGTTACACTCTTTCACACCAAAAACCTAACTCCGGCCTTACACTTTTGTGAGCTTCTTTGCCAAATGCTATTGCCGCTTCCAGCCCCCTAAGCCAATCTAAGAGTCCGAGATTGTAAGAATGACTAGCAATTGGGAGACTTCGACCACCTCACTTGCGTCTACTTCTTCTAGGAGATTTCATGTGACATTAAGCATGCTTCCTATTGACCGGGATTATAGCGACCAACGCACCATTGCTCTACCATCCTACAAGCATTATTCCTCTGCTTTTTCCTTTTCTTCTTGCAGATTTGGCTCATAACAGTGGTGTGATGGTTTATGTGACTAAGGCAATAAGGGTTCATATGATGCAGATAGGGGCATGAACGCCACAATGGCAAGGCCCTGGAGTCTGGTTACAATGGTTCGAGGTTGTGCAATGGTGGCAATCTGAGGTGAGACAGGGTAGTTCACGGTGGAAAACCATTGCCGTGTTCTGTTTTTTTTCTTTTTTCTTTTTTGAAATATGGTTGGAATAGTTGAGAAAGTTCATGTGGTTTTTGGATTGCTAGAGATTATTGAGCTATATATATATATATATATATATATATATATATATATATATATATATATATATATAGACGGGTTAGGCACCGGACATCCCACCAGGGTCAAGGCACGGTCCCCAGGCCATTGAGCACTTACATGGGTTCTTACGTGATTACCCACAAACGAAGGCCTCGCAGCGGCAGGGAGGACTTGAACCTACGCCCTTTTGGGGTACATCCCGAGCCTTTACCACCTGTGCCATGCTTCATTGGCATTGAGCTGTATATAATATTGCAACTTGTTTTTTCTTTTTTTTTTTTCTTTTCTTATTTAGGCTAGGATGCATTTTTTATTTTATTTTATTATTTTAGCTTTTTTCACAACGCAACTCTTTAGAAAATACAAATTTGTAGGTTCTTAGATGCATTGTTATACATTTTGATTGATTCTTCTTAAGTCTCCATTAGCATGTCACTTGTGCTCTATTTCTTTATTTTTTATTCATTTTTTCAATTTTTTACTTGAGCTTGGGGATCCCCGTGGGGACCTATGGGGAGACAGGGAATGGGGATGGGAAAGAAAACCCTCCACAGCCGGGACCAGGAACTGGGGTGGGGAGAATAGAGTGGCAGGGATGTGGAGTGGAGACGTGGAGTGGGAACGCACTCCCCGCCCCCGCCCCACATGGGTGACGTCCCTAGATGAAGAATAAATGGCAGCCTATTGCACAAGGTTCTCGCTACTACCTCGGAGTCAAATAAGTTGTCATACAAGCTTGAGAGCAGCAACGCATGACGTTGTTCTAAACATTATTCCTTAAGCTGAGATATCATTAGTTTCTTTGTTGAAAGATATATCAACCTTTTGTCTAACTAAAACGTCTTCCTTTACAGCAACATCAGCTGATGGACCCATTCAAAGACGGCAGAGACGAAATTGGTAAAATACAATTACCTGCAAGGACGCAAGATCTTAACGGTCTTAGTTTCCACACCAAAATTAATATTTTTTCCCCAACCCCAAGTCCTATTCACCATTGGAGTATCAGATTCCGATGTTAAATTCAAACATTGTTGAAGTATGAACAATAACAAATAATAAGCGATTACTTTGCTTGAAAGAATCTAATAAAATAAGGAATCAACATGATTTAAGGGCTTCATATGATGATACTAGATTGTCATTTACCAACTCTATGAAAATAACTAATCAGTGAAGGCATCTTCACAGAAAATGCCCAATTAGGTACTGTAGCCAACTAATGGCTTCAGTAGCCTCCAAGAATTAGGCTGACTTTTCCTTCTCTGATTAAACATACACAGCAGAAGGAACCATGTGCGAATATGCGTAGATTAAATTAAATAAACGTTTCTCTTGTGCTTATATAAAGATGTTTGATTATTCCAAACAAAACAACACAAGCATCTTGGCAGAATCAGGTTATTTGCAAATTCAAAGTTGCAGGGCCTAAGACCTAAAGAGATCAGAAATAGAAAAACTTTGAAACTTATTGTATGGAAATTACGTCAATTTAATATGCAGGAACACCACCACCAGAGAAACATTCAGGTGATCTACTAAAACATAGTTTGTGAGACAAATCTGTCAAGCTTCAGAAACCTCTGAGGGATGCTCACTGCTGAAGAAAGATAGACCATGTTCTGTGCAGGATTCTAAAAGCGAATAACAGAGAAAAAAGGGGCTGCAAGTAAACTTGTTTCCAGTTGAAGAAAATCGAACAGATGATAAACTCAACATAAACTTAATAAGATGGGATAGCACATTTAATTTAATTACAAATTCAAGGGATTCTCCATTATACAAAAAAAAAAAAAAATCGAAGACAAAAGGCACAAGAGGAGTGCGATTGATTAAGTGGAAGGAATTATTCGATACATCCCTATTTGAAATGATCTTAAGCAACAAAATCCAATGATATTTCATAAACCTAATCCTCCTAAAGACAAACAATTGTTATACAACAGAGCCTAGTTCTGCCTGTAAGCAATGTAATTGGCCAAAGCAACCAAAGGAGCAGCCTTATCCGGATCAAACCCAGCAAGCTGTTCCTGAGCATCCTTGTTCAACTGCTCAGCAAACTCCCCGGACTTCTCCAGCCCCAAAAGCTTAGGGTAAGTGACCTTATCAGCGACCAAGTCCTTCCCTGCAGTCTTCCCCAACTCCTGTGACGACTTGGTGACATCAAGAATGTCATCCACCACCTGAAACATCAGCCCTATGCACCTGGCGAACTTTCTCAGCCTCTCCACCTCATCATCAGAGCCGCCACCAAGAATTGCCCCAAGAACAACGGCACCTTCCAGCAAGGCGGCCGTCTTGTGAAGGTGAATGAACTCCAATTTCTCTAAGCCGACGTCGTTAATCCCCTCCGAGGCGATGTCGACCACCTGCCCCGCGACGAGGCCCTCGGCGCCGATAGCCCTCGCGAGCTCGCCGAGGGCCCGGACGATCCTCGCCGGCGGCACGCCAGCCTTCGCCGTGTCGACCGCGATGTGCTCGAAGGCGAAGGCGAGGAGCGCGTCGCCGGCGAGGACCGCGACGTCCTCGCCGAAGACTTTGTGGTTGGTCGGCTTCCCTCGGCGGAGGTCGTCGTTGTCCATGCAAGGGAGGTCGTCGTGGATGAGTGACATGGTGTGGATCATCTCGATGGCGCAGGCGGCCGGCATCGCCATGGGCTCGGTGCCGCCGACGAGCTCGGAGGCGGCGATGCAGAGCACCGGGCGGACGCGCTTTCCCCCGGCGAGGAGGGAGTAGCGCATGGCCTCGTGGATCTTCTGCGGCTCACGCAGCGAAACGGCGTCGTCTAGGGCCCGGTTCACCGTGCTCGCTCTCTGGACCATGTAGGACTTGAAATTGAAGGCTGGTTTCTCTTCGCTTCCTTCTTCGCCTTTCAGGGTATCTTCTTTGGTAAGCACTGCGGAGACCGAGAAGGACGGAGAAGGATAAGGAGAGGGGGAAAGTCGATGTCTTTGTGGCTTTTTCGTGGTGATGGAGGAAATGGGTAGCTTTGTGAGGGTATGGAAGAGATGAAAAGTTGGGGATCTGGATCTGGTTGAGTGGTGGAACATGAAACTAGTGTTCAGGTTCACAGAACTCATGTTGGATTTTTGTGTGGATTTTTGTGTAAGATTTTTGTTGTGATCGTTTGTTGCGATTTTTGTGAGGGGTTGTCTGCTGTTAGTTCCCTGTAACTCTTTTGGTGTTGGATTGAAATAGAAGGCTTGGACTTTGGTTTTGGTGGTAGCTGTGAGAAGTTTGGGGGTGTTTGTAAGAGGGAGTGGAAAAGTGTTTGATTCGTGAGATCACATTATTCGGTTGTTCGCCATGTTCGTGGGTGTGTGACACGAAAGGAAGGAAAGTGCGAAGGTAATGGGACAGGAAAAAAAGAAGGGAGAGTGGGGCTGGCGAATGGCTATAGGTAAGGCCAGCTTTCCACCAATGAATAGTTGACGAAGATAGAACTACAGGATTTGCGATGAGATGGGTATCAACGCACAAAAAATGTACTGCGTTACTTCACTTTGTTCGTTCGATTTCGGGTCGATGTGCCGTTTGTATTGTGCGGCTCATGTCCAGCACGATACATTGAATAGCCACTTCATTTATCAAAGAGTTAAAAAGTGGTTAAAAATAGTTTTTGCTTCTTATATGTGTCTTAGGTTTTGATTTTAGTCTTTATATTAAAAGAATTATAGTTTATTATAAGGGCTTAAACTAAAATCTTTTAATGTAGGGATTAAAATTAAAATATTAAATACATATAGGAATCAAAAACTAATTTTAACCTCAATAAATTAAATGTTCTTATCTAGGTCATGATCCAATTGGGTAATTCCAATAAGTTGTGATTGCCTTGTGGTTGATATCTTATTCTAGTGGGGTACTTTCATGGTTGAGTTAGTAATTACCATGATAATTGATAATATTTTAATAAGAGTAGGGATTCATTCACTTTAGGCATAACTTTAAAAACTTACTCCCAATCCTCCTCACCAACCATTTCAATAAAATTTTATAGCTATAATCAACTTACTTATTCCCTAAATATTCACCATGAATGTTAATAAAATCTAAATGATTTCAGTAATCTCCTAACTTCTCAATTTTTTTTTTAATTCCTCTCACTTATCCTCGACTATTATCCCTTTGGGATGTGTCTTCTACTTCTCCAATGCCCTGCCACTGTCTAGAACACTGTCTATAGTAATAAACATTAGAAATATGTGCAATGACAGATGTCGAACACCACTAAAGCATCCATCTTATATAATTTGGGAAAAAGAAAAAAAGAGTCTTGGAACATAGAAGCATACAAGAATTTCAGTAGAATTTGATTTAAGGATTAAGTAATACCCCCAAGAGACTCAAATTATAGTAGTTTGATTAATCGCCATTATTTGTCCACTTCAATATGGCTTTCATATATATATGAGCCAGTTAGATTATAAATTGAATCAACCTATTTTAAACTATCAAAGATCACAAGATCAATGGAAAATAGGGGGAATTGAATTACTCATTTTTGTTTGGTAGATAAATAAAGCAATTCACCATATCTACCTAAATTTCTAAATATTGGATGGTTTAGTCCGTTAAAATTGAAAAACAAAAGTTAAATGAGGGTCGATTTTATAAAAAAATTAAACTTAATTCAATCATTAGCCCACCATGACCCATCACAACTCTCAAGTTATACAACACTGATTAATTTGAATCTCTTATGGGTATTGCTTGATCCCTAGATCAAATTCTATTGAAACTCTTGTATGCTTCTCTATTATAAGACCTTTTTTTCCCCCCAAATTATACAAGATGGTTGCTTTAGTGGTGTTCAACATCTATCATTGTAGATATTTCTAACATATATTACTATAGCGTATAGACAATCTTACTGACAATGGCAGGGCATTGGAGAAGTAAATGGCACATAGCAAAAGGATAATAGTAGGAGATAAGTGAGAGGAATTGAAAAAAAAAAAATCATGTGAAGAGTTAGGAGATTGCTCATATCATTTAGATTTTATTAAAATTAATGGTGATGATAGGGAATATTTAAGTTGATTATAGCCATAAGATTTTACTGAAATAGATGGTAAGGATCGGGAGTAAGTTTCTAAAGTTACACTTGGAGTGAATGGATCCTTACTCTTTTAATAAAAATGAATCATAAACCTTCTATTGTAACAATTCCTCCCATGTCACCCTTCTTGGCTAAGATTGCAAACTCCACTCTTATTCCCAGATATGAATATGCACACACATGGCTAAGTGTTAAAACTAAGTATCATATATCAAATAAAAATGTATATAGTAGTTATAGTCTAAGTTGAATAAATACCCCTAGCAAGCAACTTGCACGTCCATGGTATTCTCATGGTAGATCAAGATATATCAATGTTAAACAGTGTGTGGATTTTTAGATTCTGTGGGTTTTGAGCCATTTAGACACATTTCTTCTCTCATCACATTGTGGTGTAACAAGCACCATGGAGGCTGTGTTTGGCAACATCTCCAAAACACCCCATCAAAGCCCATTGAAAATAGCCTAATAGCCCCAGTGGACAAAGGAAAACAATGTAGCCATAGTGACCTCTTCTGTAAGACCATGGTTGGTGATGGTCTGAAAAGAGGAAAAGGCAATGGATTTTGGAAGTGAAGAGATGAAAAGGGTAAGATGGGTAACGCAATTTTTAATAAATATTAAAATATAAATATGAGTTCTTATAAAATTAATTTTTATAGCAAAAAATTTTAATCTCAATTGTTAGATGGGATTTCAATGGCTAAGATTCAGAGACTATGATGGTCACTAATTCTACCCACCCCACGATGGAACCCCACCCTTATTCTAAGATGGGTTCTGTGGTGGTTAATTTGAGTTAATGACCAATTTGGTCACCCGGAATATTTTGACATAAAAAGATAATAAATTAACTTTTTTACCCTCTTTTTCTATTTTCTCCCCTACGATGGATTGGTTATATTACTTATAGCCAAGAGCTATAACATGCTGGAATGATATGAAGATGCTCTTGGAGAAATTTTTCCTTGCCTTAGCTGCAATCAGAAAGGTCATTTGTAGAATTAGGCAAAATAGTGGTGAGACACTTCATGAATACTAGGAGAGATTCAGGAAGCTCAATGCAAGTTGTTCGCATAAGCAAATCAATGATTGGTTGCTAGTCCAATACTTCTATAAAGGACTTTATCAATGGGTAGGAGCATGGTTGATGCTGCCTTAAACCCTTATTGTAGCAGGAGAATTAATAGCGAACATGGTAATAACTGTGTAGTAGTTTGGTACACAAGCCATCTCTCTATCTAGAAGACTAAATGAAGTTCAAATTTTTAATGCTGGTGTAGAAAATGGAGAATGCATTGTAGGAGCTGACCTCCTTAGTCAGGCAACTAGTATTAGGATAAAAAGTCCAACCAGATGTAGCAATCTTCTAGGAATCTATTCCTTACTAGACCACTAAATAGATCAATGACCTACACTCTAAGAGAGAAGTGAAACTATGATAGGTGTCTTTCCTAGAAGACCATACTACCAATAGCAACAATCAAAATATGACCTCTTCTCAAATAATACAACCTTGGATGCAGAGATCATCCAAATTTACATTATCGCAATAAGGTCAAATTCAACAGCAGCCACAACAATAACGATTAAGAAACAATGCAATTGGGCCAAGCAACCAACAACTTTTGCAAGTAACAAAACAAGCCATGCCTTAGAGTAGTAATGCAGAGTCAAATTACGAAGAGTTGATTAAGTAGTTAGTATAGCCAATAACCTTCAGTTTTAGTAGAGAATTAAAGCTAGTATTCAGAATTTGGAAACTCAAATTAGCTAATTAGCAACCTCCATCAATGAATTAAAATCTCAACTTTTTGGATAATTGCCTTCATAAATATTCAACAATTCAAGAGGCAATGTAAATGTTATAACATTAAGGATTGACAAAGAGGTGCAAGCTCCTATTCAAGCAGAAATTGTGCAATAGAATTCTACACATAAATCAAGCAATTCCAATAAAAAAGGCAATAAAAAGAAAAATATGCAATTGCTATCCCCCTTCCTTTTCCTAATAGAATGACTCAATCTAAGAAGATAGCTAACATAGAGTTGGACAAGGAGATTATGGAGACCTTCTAGAAGGTAGAAGTCAATATACCTCTCCTAGATGCAACTAAGTAGATTCCCAAATATGCAAAGTTTCTAAAGGAATTATGTACTCACAAAAGGAGGCTTAAGGGAAATGAGAGAGTAAGTATGGGTAGAAATGTCTTTGCGCTTGTCCAAGCAAATATGTCTATTAAGTGCAAGGATCCTGGAACGTTTACCATCATTTGTACAATAGGAAGCAAGTAGTTCACCTATCCCATGTGGACTTGGGTGCTTCAATTAATGTTATGCCAAAATCAGTCTATGAATCCCTGCAAATCGAAGAGTTGCAGCCAACAAGAGTGGTCATTCAACTAGCAAATAGAAGCACAACTCACCTAGAAGGAGTGCCTTGGGGGTGTTTTGATAAGAGTAAATGATTTAATTTTTCCAGTAAATTTTTGTATTTTAATTTAGTGCAAGCATCTTGGTACATTTACCATCCCTTGGACAATAGGAAGCAAGCAATTCACTCATCCCATGTTAGACTTGGGTGCTTCAATTAATATGATGCCAAAAGTAATCTATGAATCTCTACAAATCATAGAGTTGTAGCCAACAAACGTGGTCATTCAACTAGCAAATAGAAGCACAACTCACCTAGAAAGATTGCCCTGGGAATGTTTTGGTAAAGGTAATTGATTTCATATTTCCGGCATATTTTTGTGTTTTAATTTATGCAAAAAATGAAACATGTTGCCATTGAGAGAATCTTGGATATGTTTGTGTGTTTGTGAAAGTAATAAGAGGGAAATCTTAATTTTGTGGGTTGGTGATACAAAACAGTGATATGTAAGAAGTTGACTTATGTTTCCTATGAGAAATAAACCATTTGTTTTGCTCAAGAGGCTGAAAAAGATAGTATCGTAGAGTTTAAAAGAAGCTAAAACTTTAGCTTCTTATGCTTTTTAACCCAAAAAAATGACATTTAACAATTGGACATAACAATGAAAGACTAACCATTTGCATGATTGAGGAGAAAATGGAGAGAAAGAAAATAAAAGAAAAGAAAATGAGAGAATTTTGACTTTTCGCTTGGATGTGAAAAAGAAAATAGGGAAGAAAAAAATAGGTGTAGAGCCCATAAAAATATTTTCTTATTTAAAATGATAATTTTATCCTCATTTTGTGCTCTATTTTAATTCTCCAAACTTGTAATAAGAATCAAAAGGTCATTTACTATGATTATATTTTCTTTCTCATTACTTTTCTCTCCAACTAAATAAGAGAAAGAATTGTTTCTCATTTTCTTTCTATTTATTTTCTCTTTATTTTCTCCTCTCTTTATTTTCTTTCCTTCCATTTTCTTTCTCTCCATTTTTTCTCCTCATCCAAGTAAATTATAACTTAATAATAGAACATTAAAAAAATTAAAAAATAACTTAGGGTTGCGATTGACTAAGAGAAGGGCAAAAGTACTTCCCTAATCCCCATTTCAAGATTCCAACTTGTTCCCATCACCGTCCCTAATCTCTACAATAGGGTAAAACTTTCCCCCATTCCCAGTCCTCACAAATCCCCTTTCCCCTACAAAAGGGATCCATAGGGACCCTGAAAATTATTTTAAAATAAAAAATGTAAAAATAACTTAATTATCCCAAAAATTTGAAATAAAACAAAAGAAAACCTAGAAATAATTAAACAAGGTTGATCCAAATTTTAAACATATAACAATTATAGTGAGTTCGAGAATGATTGATTTAATTCATTTCATTTCCTTTTAAAAAATTAATAATAAAATTATATATATTTGAAATGACTAAAATATCTCACAATACATCTACTATACACTATCATATAAGGGATAAATGTGACATTTGGCTCAAGAAAGGGATCTCTATGGTGCAAGGGACCACACCCCAAACTGACCGTGGGGGACTTTTGTCCCTATTCCAGTCATCGCAAAAAATTTTTTTTTTCCCAAAAACAGGATCTAAAAGCGGGGATCCCATGTGATTGTGCATTTATTATAGCAGCTCTCAAATTGATAACGATGGCTAAAGATAAATAATGGAATAGCAAGATCTACAATGGAATTATAAATAAATAAGTTATGTCTACTTAACCACATCATAAATAGGCTGTATAATTTAGGCCTAACTACCCTGAGTATGTAAGTTAAAGGGTTGGGCCATTAATTTATTTGTTTTATTTTTAGGAGTTTTCAATAAATTATTTAAAATTTTAAACTTTATTTAGATTTTTGAAATATATATCTAAAGTCTCAACGTTTAGAATATAGGTTAAAATTTAAAACTGAAATTGACCAACTCAATTTTAATTTTTATATTTAAAATAATATGTAAAATTGAAATTATAATTTTATAAACTAATCTTTAATCTTTATATTAGGAATTATATATTCTTTTATTACATTTTTGATAAAAGAGAATTAACTATTTTAAAACTTAAAAACTGAATGTCGCTTTCTTTCAATAAAACTTTTTAGATTTTGTTTCTATTCATTTATTTGTTAACAATTATATTTATTAAATTGAATGTTTTTATAGAAATATCATAAAAATAGTAGACTCTAATTTATTATTTTATTAATAATTTTAATTAATTTTAAATTGCATCTTCAAATAATAAAATTATATAAAAATTTATAATCACAATTTATATTATAATTTTTTAAAATATTCAAACTTAAAATTTAGGATTTTAAATTATTATCTTTTAGACTAATTAGAATTGAAACTGATTTTTCAATTATAATTCTACTTTCAATAATTTTAGCTTTTTTATTATTTTTTAAAGTATTATCTCACCCGATAAGTGAGAGGCTAATCTTCTTGGATACAGTCAGACATCTAAATAACGTCCCTTCCCAATAATGTTTTTTCTATGGATCTAAAAATTAAATCCGATTGGCCGGTCCGATTGATTAAACCGAAAATTGGTGAGGTCACTAGTCCAGCTGGTATGGAAAAATCGCCATTTCAAAAACCACTCATGAATCAGTAAGAAACCGACCAAACTAAACCAGTTCCACCGGTTGAGTAGTTTTTTTTTTAAATGAAAAAATAGCTATTCTTTGGCCAACCCAGAATGTTTAGAAAGGGGATGAATGCATTGTGTTTTTTCTTCTTGATACTGGGGAGGATAAACAACACCAAAGAACTATTTTATCCAAAAGTATGAGAAGCACAATTAGAAATTGGAATCCAAAAGTTTAATACCACCAAAAAAAAGTTATTCGTTGCCATTTTAAAGAGAGAGAGAGAGAGCGAAGAGAAGGAGAGAATAAGACTGAATATAGAACAGTCCTCCTCCAATGCCCCACCCTGTCTTTTGCATGTCAACCTCCACCCAACCCCAACATCCACCACTAGAAATGGTCGAGGATCATACATGCAGTGGCAATTTCAAATTAGTTCCTTTGAGGAAGATAAAAATGAGACAATGGATGGGGGGGGAGGGAGGGAATAATGAGAAGTAGAGGAAATAGAAGAGTGGTGGCCGCTAATTAAAAAAGCTAAGGGAGTAAGGGTTTTTTTTTTATTTTTTATTTTCCTTATGAATGATGGATAATTTTTATCTAAGCCCAAGTTTTGAAAAATAGTAGATGTAACATCCTCAATTTCATGCCGTGCTAAATTACCTCAGTAACCCTGAGTAATTAGGCACTTAATGAGAAATTGTGAGATTAAGGCTTAATTATGGGGTTAGTCGGATGAGAAAAGTCAAGAGAATGCTTAATCGAGATTAGATAATCTGTAATTAAGTAAGTCAAAGCCCTTATAGCTTAATTAAGCACTAATCACCCTTAATTAGTCTAATCGAGTTTAATTAAGGTTAATTAAACTTAATCGTAAAATTAATTTTTGTTAATCGTGTTTTTGTGTGTTAATCACTAATCCTTGCTTAATCATCTTAATTAAGTTGTATGAGCACTTAATCATATGATTAAATTCAAATTTAGTCAACTAGACAATAAAGTAAAGAGTGATGTCATAAAAGTACAAAGCCTAAAACAAGACTACTTTATGTAAGAGTTTGACCATATTTTGTCTCTCTATCATCCCATTTGTCCCCTTAATCAATAATTAACACAAAATAACACAAAGTGAAGCAAAAATATCTCATTCTCCTTCCTTTATGTAGACGCCACTTTCACACACACACACACACACACACACACACACACACACACTCACATTTTCATTTTCACTCATCCTATTCTCTATCATCAAACCAAATCCTCTTACTTCTCTCTAAAACTCTCTTCATCTTCTTCATCTTCTTCTTCCTTTCTCCACCACCACCACCACCACCTAAACCACTCACTTAGCCCTTCAAAGACCTCATCTTTGGGTCTTTGGAGACAAGATCTAAACACTACAAGACTCATTTTCAAGAGAACTCAAGAGTTTTCTCCTTGCTCATTCAAAACCGCCACCATCATCATCAAGAGAAGTCATCATCTTCTTCTTCCACTTCTCCTGTTTTTGCACCATCTTCAAGAAAGGTAGTGATCTTCATCTTTTTCATTTTGTTTGCTCAAGGAAGCTTGGAGCTTGGTTCTTTCATGACCAAGATCTCTAAGTGGAAACTTGAGAAAATCCTTCATGTTCTTCAAGAGCAAAAGTTTCCCTTTTTAGCAAAATATGTTCTTGAATGTTCTTGATGTTCTTCAAGTGTTTTTAACTTTCTACTTTTAGTAAAATATGTTCTTGATGTTCTTCAAGTGTTCTTAAGTTTCTACTTTTGGCAAAATATGTTCTTGAATGTTCTTGATGGTATCTTGCTTAAAGTTGTTCCTTTTCTTATGATGAGTTGATGATTAGAAAAGCTTCATCTTTTATGTTTCCATGATTTGATAAGACTTTGAACATTCTAAAAGCTTAAAACTTTAAAAAGTTTGCTTCTTGACACACAAAAAGTGGCGCAAGTTTTAGTGCCATCATAAAGTCTTCTTTTGTTTTGTTTTGAAGACAAGAATACATGTGAAAGTCTAAGCTTTTTGGTATAATAAGCCTTTTTAAGCTAGAGGAATGATATTTTATCACTAATGTCTTAGAAATCACACCTCAAAGAAAAGAACTTTCATAAAGTTTCAAACTTTAATTAAGGGTGAGACCTTTAAGTCATAAAAGTGTTGTTTTGTAACATTTAATTCATAAAGTTTAAATCTTGAACCAAAACAATGCAAAAAGGTGTTAACGTTTGTAAAGATCAAGACTTTTTAGTTAAAAAGCTAGTGACTTGTACCATTATTTCATAAAGATCTAATTTTTAAGATAAAAGCTTGAAGCTTTGTAACTTGATTAAGTTAAATCACCCTTGGCATCTAGTGAACATGGTGTTGTTGGGTTCATGATGTGGTTATGCACTGTCATGACCCAAGGATTAGAGGGATCTGGAACTCCTTGGAAACAGAAGTATGATTAGGGCCTTTGAGCATACCATGAACCTAGGAATCACTAAGTGCACTATCTCAAGGAAAGGAAACAATCACATAACTTAATTAATTTGAATAAGTGTTCCACAAGACATGAACTAAAGTAAAGAATAATTTCATACGAGAATCAAGTAACTAAAAGATCATGTACACACATCTTAACTATGTGATTCTCTCATGGGTAACCATGAGAAATCATATGATGATTCATAATATTCTTCACAAAGAATAGTGCAACTATAAACCCCTTCAAGGTATGAAGGTGTGATGCCAGGCGGCATGATGAGTGATGAGTTTGATTGTCTCATGATTGAATGATGAGTATGATGATATGATATAGATATGATGAACTATTGGTTAAAAGTTGATGATTGGCATTTTGGGGAAGCTCTGATTTAGCCGTTATGCTATCGGATTTCCGTCAAAATTATGGACTTAGTCATATCATTGCATGTGTCTAGTCAAGAAGTATTATGCATATAAAGTATAATGATAAGAAAAGAAACCATGGGATATGACCCCTCAATCACTTCCGGGAAGTGAAAGTCGGTGATCCACAAGGAACCTCTATGAGGGAGGCAAGGGTGACATGGAGGATCCTCGAACTTAGAGATAACCAATATTGGCTTAGTCTGATTTGATTAGTACTGCGTGACGCCGGTCACGGAATGAGCTCATGTCCAAAAGCAGTCTATTTCAAAGGAAAGTAAAGACTGTTAAGCACATGCTAAAAAAAGGCAAGTAAAGCCAAAGTATAACCATGGTTAAGTTTATGATGATGCATGTCTTTGCATGTAATTACATTGTCCATTTACATCATGAATGTTCCTTCTATGTTTCAGTATATATGTTAGTTATGATGATGTAGTTATGATGTAAGTTTAAAAGCAACCCGCTTCAGAGTTTAAGTTTTCAAAACCATTAAAATTAAACTTATATCTGTCCATTGCTTTTACAATTAACCTGAAGTGGCTGGGATGATGACGATGACATTGTTTTTGTCTAGTCGCGATCCTACTGAGAAATTTAGTATTTCTCACTTCTATGTTTCCGTGTCGTCTTCGGAGGATGCCGGCGTCGGGCATGGTGGTGATTTTCATTGAGTTTCCAATGATGCATTGGCACTTTGACCTGGTGCTGAATGCATCTATGCGGACTGCTCAGGTAGCGATGCGGGTCTACATGTTCTATAGTTGCCAGTTCCGTGCACCTGTGATGAGCCCGTTTTTCTGCCCTTATGAGCCGTTCGAGGGCATCACTATGGATAACATTCGCCCGCCTTTCCATCCTCCGAGGTACCCCACTAATGGAGATTTTGATTCGGACACTCGTCTGACGCTGACAGTTTCGTTGGATTCCGATCCTTCGGAGCCGTCTTATCCGAGCTATCAGGTGGAGGCGGACCCGTCTGAGCCTTCCTACCCGTCTGTGATCCTTCTATCATTCGTGGGTTCACGGCCGTGGGTTCATTCGCACCCGTGCCGTGCCTCGTGGGCGTGGCCGTGCTCGAGGTGGGCGACGTGGTGATGTTACTCCCGGTGGATTCGGGAACGGTTTCCTCCCTCCAGATGAGTGAGGTGTTGATCTGTATGCGGAGCTGAGCATGAGGATAGCCCCCCTTTTTAGTTGTAGCGAGGGTTATCATTTTCATTCGGCATGTATGGGCAGATTGGGATTTCTTATGTATTTCCTTTATCATGTATTTTGTTAGGGTACTCTGTAGGGATGACAGTAGGTATCGGACCCATTATTATCTTCGTGTATGACTTCTGCTATCACTACTATTATATTAACTATGGAATGGCTATGGAATGAATGTTATCTTTATCTAGATTGTGATTATTCTCATTGCTTCTATTTATGTTAAATGTGATGTATGAATGATATAGCAACATTTGTATTGCACGTTCCCGATGCGCTCATGGCTCTTGGCTTTCAAAACAGCTTACTTGTTATTATTCAAAAAAAAAAAAATTTACCCCTATTTTCGTTAAAAGTAATTTCTAAAAGGTAATGTTAGTTCCGCGAGTAAAAGTAACAACTAATGATTCCACAATATGACTGAAGCATAGAATGGAACTATTAGGGTGCTACAGTAGATATTTATTATTATTATTATTATTATTATTATTATTATTATACAACCAACACATTAGACTTAAAAATAAATTAATTGTTAGAATAAAAAGTAAATAATTAGTAGAAATTCATTATTTTTATTAAAATATATATATATATATATATATATATATATATATATTGAATCGGTTGGATCAATAAATTATTAAATTAGTATTCAGTCTAGTTCAATGTCCAATTTGATTTTCAAAATCTTCATTTTTTTTACGCTCATAAATTTCAAAATAAATCCCAGAACCTGATGGTTAAGGAACTCAAGCTTTTATCATTTGAACCGATATTGAATGCATTGAAAGTGGGATTTTCCTTTAATTTGGGTTTGGCGGACTTCTATTTGTGGTATGATTCATGGCTTAAGGATGGTCTTCTTTGTTCCCTTAATTATGTTCACATCTCGGACACCAACCTCTATGGTTTTAAATTGCGGTTTGCAACCACAATTGCAATCATAATATTGTTGTTGTAATGCTTTTCGCAACTACATCGCAGCGACAATTGTGGCCACGCTAGCTACGTTTTCCCGCAATTTTCCACATCGCAGCGCAATCATAACCGCGACTTCAACCACAATTTAGAACCATGCCAACCTTAGGCTACGACATTTGTAATGGGAGGATAAATGGCATTTTGACTTTCTAGTTTCTAGCAACACCCGTTCCTGAGCATATTTAGCATTTCTTATAGGCTCAAAGGCTTACTTCTTTTGCTTATTGTGAAGCTTGTTGGACTTGAAAAGGGTCAGAATCTGGATTTTACTCTACATCAAGTGCCTATAAGTGGCCTATGAACTCTTTGATGCGTATGGTTGAAGGGAGTTCTTAGAGCTGGGTGTGGACAATTGATAGGCCAAAATAATATCGCATGTTCATCTAGCTAATCCTTTAGGAGGCCTTGTCGACCAACTGCTTTAAGCTATCTCAACATTTAGCTTCCTTAGACCTTTGTCTGTGGTGTCATCATGCAGTAGAAACCCCACTCCATTGTCTTCGAGATTGCGATATGGCTAAGCAACCGTAGTTAGCATTAGGATTTGGTGTTGCAAATCAATTTTTTCATGCTGACATTCATACTTGGGTTGAAATGCATTTTAAAGTTGTTCATAACACTTTGTTCCTATTGGTTGTTTGGTGGAATTGGTGTTAGCATGGCTAGTCCATTTTTTATGAGCATCGTTGGACATTTTAACAGATATGCATCATGTGTGGAATTCCTACACTTTGATCCTAGATACTCATGTGCATGCTAATGACAATTTTTTAACCCCCAGACAGGTGATGATGGGAGAAACCGAGCATGGGCGAGGTGAAACTCAACATTGATGGCAACTTGTTTGGGAACCCTCCTTGTATTGGGTTTGGTGGTGTTATAAGAGATTGGGTGAATGGTTATTCTGGCCATTTGGGTGTTAATTCTATCCTATATGCAGAGCTACAGAGTATTAAGCATGGCTTGATGCAAGTTTGGGATAAGAGTTATAGAAAGCTTTGGTGTGAGAGTGACTCTCTCCATGCTCTAAGACTTATTACTACAACCGTATGCTTGCGATTTCATTTGTTTGCAGGTGAAGTGGAGGACATAAAGGCCCTGGTGGGTCGTGATTAGCAAGTGCGTTTCTCTCATGTGTGGCGCGAGGAGAATAGATGTGCTGACACAATGGTTAAAGTAGGAAGTAAGGAACTTATCTCTTTGAGAACCTGGGATAACCCTTCGGACGGGATCTTCCGATTACTCCATGAGGACAGTGTAGGCACTATCTATTTGAGGATGTAACTTTGTCTTCTTTCTTTCATAATCTACCAAAAAGAAGATCTAAAATATGAGCCAACGACCAACCTACTGGTAGCATGGCACATTATGCCTAATATTTCCATTAGGTGAATCCCAATTTAAAAAATTCATAGTGAATCTCAAAGCTGATCCAATGAGGAAAAGACACATGGCTTATTGTTTAAAGTTGTTTTGTGTGGGCCAACTTTGAGTCATTTGGTTGGTTAAGAGCATAATCATACAAATAGTGGTATTAGATTTTAAATTTTAAAAGATGAAAAAAAAAAAACATAAAAAATCATTTTGCATCTCCTCCCTCAAAGCAAACACTCCTTCCCTTACAACCAAATAACAATCCGCAAAGCCAGCGGCATCTTACATTCTTCGGCCACTAACTTTTGAGCTCCCAGCGTCTTCCATCATCGATACTGCAATGCCCCAATGGTGGGCTGTTTACTTCCTCATGCCAAAGCCACAGTGGTGGCACCCTCCAGGTATGTTGTGATAGTGCTCACCCTTACTTAAGTTATAACCTATTTGTCTTGCTCTACTACTGGCGTAATTTTGAGCCAACGGTGGTGGTTAGGTAAAATTCTCTTTAAGGTAGTAATTTGAAGATTTGAACCATTATATTAGTTTGTTTGGAGTCTAAGTTTACTTCTAGGCGAATTCTATGGTGGGGAGGGTTGAGTTTAGGACCAAAATAGTCACTGAATCTTGACTACTAAAATTGAAGTCCATGGTTAAGATTAAATCATTTTATTACAAAGAAATAACTCAATAATAATTAAGATTTATATTTTAATTGACAAAAAATAAAATATCTATTCCACCCTTCCAGTTTTGTGACTTTTCTACCCACTTTGCTCTACTTGCTTCCCTACTATATGCCATCTTCTAAGTCTCCGTCGTCACTGGCCACAAGGTCACCACGCTCTTCGCTTCTGGCGTTGAGCTCATAAGCTTGTGCCAAATAGCATTCATTACTTGATAAAGATACCTCCCTTTGAGCATTCTCCCCACGCCTTCCAACACCAAGAATATGATATTTAGCGTAACTCCAGACCCCTTGCCATGATCTCATGCAGCGGAAGCATCTCATCGTCGTCCACGAGAGCAAGCTCGTTGCCATTCCTTCACTTTGGAATGCCGTTCGGCATCAGAATCTAGATTTTCATGGGAGCTAATTGTTGGAACTTTCTAGAAGGTGCAGACTGTGGAGGTGCTCCCTTCGAACTCTAAGCTGGAGGTCTCAGTAACTATGGAATGGTCCTCAACAAGGAGGAGATGGATGGATTTCAACGAAACACTTGTTATCGGGTTCTGATAGTATGACGAGGATGCCAGAGTTTTGTGACCGATCGAAGTTTCGGTGACGATGATTGTTCGCTTGCAAGGGAAGGCGTTGATTTTTGTGTTTGGAGATATCGGTGGTGATTGCCTCAGCTTGTCTGTCACACCTCGACTCATTATCGAGTTTCGATAGTTTTGCAACTAATTGAAGTTTTGGAAGTAGTGACTATCCATTAGTGACGATGTTTGTACCGGCTGGGATGGTCTGACTTGAAGTAATGAGAATGAGCAGGTGCATTATTGGAAGAGGAAGGAGGTGCAGAGCAAAGAAAAAGTGTCAAGTGAGAGAAGCAACAAAAAGGGCATGAAAGTAAATTTATTTTACTTCTTCATTATAATATCAATTTGGTCTAATTTGGTCACAAACTTATCAGGGACCACCCTAGATGCTGCCTTACTTCTACTGTAACTAACCACTTTATTGTCAAAACTCCAAAATAAATTATGGTTTGAGAAAAAAATTAAAAGATAAATTCACAAACATAAAGAAAAATTATATAGTGCATGTATAGAAAGCAACATATCCATTACATTCGAAAAAATCTGTCCAAATCATGAAAGGCTTTAAAGCAAAAACGAGTTAACAATAATAAAGAAAAAAAAAGATAGAAGATTGCTTGTGACTGTTAGTGTAGTGTGTTGTGCCAAGCTAGCTAGCTAGCCCACCTCCGAAACATTTTGAACCTAGGAAACACGAAAACACCAATTTAATGATGCATCCTCAAGCCTGACATAAGCAGAACACCGATGCATGTTAAATACCAGTATGACATATGTCTGAAATACAATCTTATGTGTTCCATTTAAAAATATTTTTTAGCTCGAACACGTGTCAGACTTGGCTAGACACAGTTCGGATATCACATGAACATGGTCAAGACACGGCTTGGACTTCTTCTTTTTTTCTTTTCAATTATTTGATGGACCAAAAAAGAATTCAAAGACCCAAAAATTCAAGTTCATTTAGGTTTTTTTTTTTTGAGATATCAATAGAAATAAGTTTCCATATTTTTTGGAAGGGCCATAGGAAGTACACATGACATATATTAAGAATGTTCCATATGTTTTGAGAGCAGTTTAGAAAGTAATGAAAATTGATAGTTTAACATCTATAAATATCTAAAAGTATTGTAATATGATAGTTTAAATTATGAATTTTTCTTTTATACATATATATACGTGTCCTATAATTTTATGAATTTGGTGTTTTTGTGTCCATGTCCGTGTCCATGTCATGTCATGTCGATGTCTGTGCTTCCTAGCTTCGAACTCTCTGCATCCTTCCTTGTCTTCTTTTTCTCTGCAATTTTTTCTCAAACAGGTTCATCTTTTTTGAAAACTAAATTCTTCTTCCCCTTATTCTTTTCCTTATCGAATTGCTTATTCATTTATTGCTATTTTAATCATTGATCCTTTCTTCCTCTATCTCATATTTGCACCTTTGATTCCCCTTTTTGAGCTGCGCCCTGTCTCGCTAAATTTGCAATTATCGAGTTTTTCATTCTTTTTTCTAGAGTTTCTTACTCCTTTTTTATTAAAGCAACTTTCTATTTTCTTTTTTCTGATTCTCTCCACTAGCATGAATTGATAAACCAAGAAGTTTTATCGTTTTAATTTCTAGCTCAAACTAGTTTTGGGCCTAAGACTTCAAGGTCAATTTTTGTTCTATTTGGTTTCATTATTTTTAATTTTTTATGGCATGGTTGCATATTATGATCTGCTTGTTGTTCCTTTTGGAAGGAAGTTGTGGATGATGTTTTCATTGTTAATTGTTATTGTTAATTTGCTCTACTTTGATGAAAATATATGTTTATTTTAGAGTTATGTTGGCACCAAAAATGGGCAAGGCCAAATCATATTGGATCATAATTGAGAATTAGCCGAGGGTGCAACAAGCAAAGAATCTTAAATATTACATTGGTAAGTAAGGGAGTCTTTAGGCCTTAGCTTAATTAAAGGAGGCATAGCACTCCAATTTTAGTCGGAGCATACATGGGAACATCTAAGGGGGTTTCCAATGCAAGAAGTGATCTAAGGGTTTAGACATTGAGCCAATGGGTAGTTACCAGAAGTTGAAGGAGCTAGCATTAGAGAGGATATTCACCTATAAATAGGACAAGACCTACCAGTGGCAAGGGATCTCTGGACACAACACATAATTCATCTACTTGTTATTGTTTTACTTTACTTTTCCTTACCTTTTTACCCCTTTTTAGCCTTTTAGTGTTTAAGTTTCATTATTTTCCAATATATTATCACTATTCCGATTTTATTGTAATTGGATCCTATGGGATTTTATTGTAACTCATTCTAGGATCAATAGAAATTGTACCAATTACTTTCTATTTGATCTTCCTTTGTCTTTGGTCTTGGTTACTTTATCTTAATCTTAGCCAGGTGCTTATCATTAAGTAAATTAGAAACCCATATCTAAGGAGTATGTTTCCCTTCTGAAAGTAATCGTTTGATTCTTGGAATCAAATGCGCTAACCCAAGGCTAGCTGATTTCAAGTTCTGGCACACCAAACACCAAATTCAATACCACCTTACCCGAAAATAGGCCAACATATTTTTGGCACACACGATGGGACTCCAATAGATCAACCACCAAAGTTTCTGAGACCAGGATTGGACCATACTTAGCACATGTTTCTAAGATGAAAAAACCTATATTATGCCAAGTCCCCAACCACTACGAAAGCAAATAGGCCAAAGGGTTGGAGGAACATAGGTAGTTGCATTGGGTGCACCCTCATGCACCTCCGAGGGGCATAGGCTCGTAGTTGATGCAAGAAGCCATGCGCCAATTGTTGGTAAATTTAGTTGTTTCTTCCTCAAATAGTACTCAATCAGCATCGACTGGGGCCAGAAGAAGGCAACTGGATGTTATGACAATCTTGCTTGTCTGTGAACAAATAAATATGGGGTTGAATGATTTAATGTTGAAATTGCCTAAACAATTAGCCAATATTGTTAAGCTGATGGTGTATAATGAAATTTAAGTTGCTCAACAACAACCCACTTTAAAGGAAAATTCAACTATATCTGTGCTGTGGCAAAATCCAACCCCAATTGGTGGATTGGCTAATCAACGTAAGGGGCGGACCTTTCAACCGCCTAACCTACAGCTTGGACAAGTTAGCATAGCTTGTAGGCCACCAAATAGTCCTAGAAACATTAGCTTGCCAGTGTTATCCTCTAACCAAAATAACCATATGTCATAAATTGGAAATTCACCCCATAAAACACTCATCATGGGCAGTTTCAATGGAAATGGGAATGTGGATATTGGTTATCCACAAAACCACAAATGAACTAAGTCTTTACACGGTAGTTTTGGCATATTATATTAAACATATCAGAAAAAACTAAGAAATACGTTATGACTTCATTGGCTAGTTGATGCAAGTAAGATAATATAAGCTTACTCATGAATCTCCTCTTATACATTAAAATAATGAATAATTTAATTAAATATAAAAAGGTAAAATTAGGACTAATTATTTACTGTATAGGATCTCCTTCACTCTTTTTTATAATATCTTTCATTAAAAGAAATAATAATAATAAGAGGAAAAATACAAATAAGAATATGTAAACAAATAGAAAATATTGTATGAATAAAAACGTTTAATGATAAATGAATATTTTAAATAAATAACATTTATATAAAATAACTATTCAAACTAATACAAAAATATATAATAATAATAATAATAATAATAATTAATTATTAAGCTGTAAATAAATAATAAATAATATTTAATATAAGTTTAACTATACATAATAAAAATAAAAAATTTTAATATGATTCTAATTAATAGATATTTTGATTATAATATCTATTTCTATATTAAATTTAAATAATAAATCATTTTTTAATATAATTTTCTTTTTTACGTATTATGAAAAATTTCAGGCAAAAGATATTATCTTAAAAAGAGGGTATTCCACATCGATTAATTTTATATGTTTTATTAATATGGGAAATAATTATTAAAAATATTTCAATAAATAATAAATATAGTTTCATACAAGTTATAATTTTAAGTAATAAAATTAATTGCTAATTTTAATTTTAATAAATATAATTAAAAAAATAATAAATATCTAAATCATTATATATATTTGTAAATTTAAAATTAAATATTTAATAATATTTAATATTTTATTATAATTTTATTTTTTTAAATATTTAACTTATGATTAAAATTATTTGTCATAGCAAGAAAATAATATTATACTTTACATTATAAAATATTATACGATATCATAGCAAATACTATATAATATTAAATTTGTAATAGGCCTTATCACATATTATCGAATCAAACCTATTACAACCAAAGCCTTATACCATTCGATCTTATATCATTAGAACTTATCCTACCAACCATGCCAAATAGATAATAACTGCACCTATGAAAATCATCTTTTTTCTCCCTAATATAGTAATATTTGACTACCTCTTACACTTGAACTGATTGTAAAATCTCACTATCTCACATTAACCATTAATAACTTCACATAGACATACACATCATAGAGCCCATGAACAAGGAATTACAAGAACCACACATATCAAGTATGAATTGGAGCAATACTTTTCCTGGAGATCTATCCATAAGCGAGTGCACCAAATCGAAGAGACAACTTTATTGTTCAACGTGACAATCAAAAACAGCGAAAACACTCCTCTAGCACACAACAGCAACACAGCGCTGCCAAGCTGCACATGTAAACGAAGGAATCTAAATTAGCACCGTAAAAATAAACAGGAGATGAAGTAGAAAACTAAAATTAAGGAGACTTCATGTGATTCTGTATTTTAAGAAAAGAGAAGTTGATGTTTCAAGCTGAAATAAAATAATTCTATAGGACTTCGTTAGTTTAATGATGTGTCAGTACAGCTGATTGATGAATTCTTCACATTAAGCAAAATCTTTATGGACGCGGTATTTCTGCCTACATTCCAGGCTGAAAATTTGTTAAGCCAGCAGAGAATCCAAGCTACCAGATCAAAGCTTCGTTCAACATTACTACATATAACTAACGAATAAAATACAAAATGTGTTAAGTGATCAGTAAATGCTCTAAGTACGAGTGAGCCAGCATTTAGTGAGCGTATTTAATACATATATTAGCATATATGGTTTTATAGTTATATGAAAGCTTTTATGATCATAACTGAAATGTACAAAGCAATTGGAAAGTTAAGAGTCACGGTACATGTTCTTTTGCGGATGATATAGTCCTATTTGAAGAGTTTAAAAAGGAAAGAAATGAAAAGTTAATGCAATGAAGACAAGCTTTGGAAGCCATTTGACTTTTGTTCAAGTTGAAGTAAGACAAAATATATGAAATGTAAGTTCAGCAAGAGATGCAGTAATTCTAGCGTAGTGATGAAAATTAGAGACAATACCATACTACAAATCATGCAGTTTTAGTATCTTAGGTCCATCAGACACAAAAAAAAGGGAAAATAAAGGGAGATAAAACCTATAGGATTCAAGCTGAGGTTGATGAAATGGATGAATGGTTCAAGCATTATTTGTGATAGATCCACTACGAGTTGATCAGATGCAGATTAGCCTAATAGTTAGAGGTAGAGGAAGATGATGATGATAATAATAATAATAATAATAATAATAATAATTGAAATTAAAAAAAAAAAAGAAAAACCTTAAAAATGAGATCATAAAGAAAGGACTTACTTATATGACTTGTCCATAAGCATGGTTTACAATAGGACACAATGACATTATTCAATCCATTTAGTTGACTTCACCTTGTGGAAAAGACTTTGATGGTGGGTACCAAGTATTGGTACTTCTTGGGTACAAATGGATACTTGCCCAGTATTTTGTTTAAATTTTGCTATTGACTACTTTCAGTGCATTTTAATCAAGCCTTGCTACGAGCTAATACTACTTAAATGGATGCTAGCCTTCGTAAAACACCAGAGATTTGTAACTACAATACTTAGTTTGCTACCTAGCCTTATGCAACAATAACAACAACTAAAACATAAAGGTGGCGTCAACTAATGGATTCAATGATGCTATTGCGTGATATCGTACATAGTAGTCAATAGCGGATGGCAGTCGACCCCAAAAACGCTATAGCCGGATAGCAGATAGCGGGATGCCCGCTATTTGATAAAAAGTATATAATTATCATGCAATTTATATAATATATATAAATGTTCAAAAATAAGAAATTATCCACAATTAAACTCATTCATATCAATAATAAAAATTCATAATCCATTCCATACTCTAAAAACATGCAATCACTATCAATCCAATGCATAAACATGGGCAGCAAAACAGGAAAAACAGCACTATCAAGTAACATAAGGGCAGCAAAATATAAGAGAGTAAAAGATAACACCAGAGGGGGAAAACACAGTGAACAGAAAGGGAAAAAGAGAAAACAAAAGACACCAAAGAAGATAGAAGAGGAGAAACAATCGAATCAAATCGAGCAGGATAGGAAAAAACAGAACAGAAATGCAAGAAGGACAAACTGCCGCCGCTGCCGCTGCCACTGGAGGTTGAAGGATTGCTGGAGTAAGAGGGGTGAGGGAGGAGAAAGACCCATGGATTAGAGAGGAAGAGAATAGAGAACATAGCCCTAGAACCACGTTCAGAACAAAGAAGGGGGGGGGGGTTTGAAATGACCTTGCTACTCCCCCTCAAACTGCCTAGAACGATCCAAAAACAGGGGTATAACTTGTTTTTGGCTGTCGACCTCAATAGCAGCTGCCACGGCCCGCAATAGTGGCTGCGATCTGCCACGACGAAGAAGCGCGATGCACCAGCAGCTGAGTAGCGTCCACCCTCTGCTCCACCGCGATCACGTGCAATTGACAACTATGATATCGTAAACCATACATATGGACAAATCACTTAAATCTAAATATTTCTTAATGGTTCCTCTTATAATTTTCTAGGTCTCTCTCTTCCTCTAACTATTAAATTGTCCTCCATCTAATATGCTATTCTTGCTGGAGCTGCTAAGGATTTTCTCCACACATGATTAAACCACTTAAAGTAAGAATCTACTATCTTTTCCATAACAGGTATTATAGTCTTGTGCCCTCTTTAAATATTTTTGCTTACTTGATATGTTTTATGATGCTTTGTTGAACACAAAAAGATAGAATGATATAAAAATCGTATTTATTGTATGATTTAATTAATTTATTATTTATTTTTTTATTTTATATAATATTATTTTCTCGCCTCTATACCCTAATTTCTTAAGAATTAATAGCACCCTATACCTATACCTATACCTTTACCACTACTAGTACTCTTACCATTATCCCTGCAACATTATCCAAGCCCAAACTAGCATTTGCTCAATTCAATTTTATGCAATACAAATAAATCTTTCCACATTTTTTAATCTCAAATTCTCAATCATTCTTCCAATTGAAAGTTTTGCCAAGAATCATATCCTCCATAAATCAACTTAAACTTTTAGGGTTAAACCTTGGAGCCTAGCAATTGTCTCTCTGTAATTGAACATTCCGATGATTGTAAGTAACTAGCTTGCTCAACCCCAGAGCCTAATCCATCCCATGTACCAGAGAGAGGGTAGAAAGTGAACCCCAAAATGTATGCTGCTGCTGCTGCATATTGAATAAAACCTCAACCTAGCAGTTTGGAAATTTCTATAATGGCTCACCCTAGTCATTTGTATATCACAAAAATTTTAACATAAAATTCTGACATTTACGATAAAAAAAGACTTGATAAGTCACAATGGCAAGAAAACTAAGACATTAGCTGCATTTTATATTTAATATAGGATTATGGCTTACGTATTTAGTTGGGAACACTAAGGCAAGCATTTTCAGCATTCTAGTATTATGATATGCAAATCATGTAATTGTGTCATCTTCTCAGGTCAAAATTCACCACATCTAGTAACCCAAACTCCATCCAATATAGGGCTCTGGCCCTGTTTCTATGTTAAAACATACAATTCTCGAATATAATTGCCATTCTACCAGAAAAAAGTAAAGGTTATCTTGTCAATCATTTGAAAATGGCTATAAGAAGACCATAAAGGACCCAAAGGGGAATGGCAGTGATGATGTGGGGATCGAAACCCACAACATAACCAAAACCCTCACTCATAAAGACATGGAGAAATACCAGCTAAGCTGCGGTCCACAGGTTGAAATTTTAATAATTAAAAATATTATAAGACGAAAGCCACAAGGATATACCACACCACACACTTAACAAAATCCAGGCTACAAATAGGGAAAAAAAAAAAAAAACAGAAAAACAAAAAGCATACCAGCCACGCAAGCATGAAAAACAGGACTCATCGTTGCGATGATGCTCCACGTGCTGGTGGTGATAGTGGCCCGGAGGAGGTGGCGGTGGATACCCGTTGTTGAAATAACCCTGGTACCCTCCATACTGTGGAGGCTGCGGCGGCCGAGGCGGCGGGTACCCTGTATACGGCGGTGGTGGCGGCGGAGGGTATGCTTCGTGTCGGTGTCGCGGTGGCGGTGGCGGTGGCGGTGCCGATGGGTACCCCGCATGCGGTGGTGGGTAAGGAGATCCGTACCCTGGGTTAGAAATAGTTCACAAATCTCATAAACAGACGAACGTTTCGAAGTGCGTTTGAAATAGAGAGCAAGAAATTAAAACCAAAAAAAGAATAAAAGAGAAGAGAGAAGAGATTTTCATTCTTCATAAGCACCTACCTGGTAGAGGGTGTGCTTCATGTGGTGCTTTACTCATTGGACTTCGACTTCTGAGTGTGCAATCTATTGGGCGAGGGGAAATCGGCAAGAAGCGGTGAATGAATGGGAGAAGGAGGACGACTCAGATATATAGTCAGTGGGACCGGTTTATTAATTGTTGGTAGCGCTGTTGCCAATAACATAGTACCACGTCGCCACACTAGACAGCGACAATTCTAAGCGTGCCATGACTTTTAGTCACCCGTGCCTTGCACGGAAAATTTAAAAAATAAATCAAAGAATAAATATCCGTTTAGATCGATGAGTTATTTGGTAAATCAAAAAAATAAGTTAACCATCTGTAATAGAGTTTAATCTTTAATAAATATTATTTGTTAATTATTTAAATATTTTAAAATTAATTTTTATTTGAATTAATTTGAAATTAAAATCAATTTTTAAAAAAATTAATTTTAAATTAATTTTATTTTGCTCTAAATTTTTTTCTTTTATTTTATATCTTTTTACTTCTTATTAATTAACTCGTTTTCTGTTGACCTTATCAACCATCCTCCGCTATCGTTAACCACCGTTCACCCTCACTGTCCACCACCGTTTGTTGCTGCTATTTGCCACTAGTTGCCACCTTCCGTTCCTAACCACCACCATTGTCCCTTGCCACTTGCTACCAACTGCCATCGTCCGTTATTGCCAGGTGCTACCAGCTGCCACCTTCTTTTGCTGCCCACCGGCACTGTCCATTATTACTGACCGCCACTACCTACCCTAGTTTGCCATTACCATTTGCCCTCTGTCGTCACCACCATTTGTCATCGTTAGCCATCATCATCTACACTGCTGGCCACCACCGTCTGCCACCATCTACCATCATTCGCAAAATTGATTTTTTAATAACGTAGTAAAAAAGAGAGAGGTACAAAAGGAAAAAAAGAACAACATTAAAATTAATTTTTAAGTTGTTGAACCAAATAATATTTAATACAAAAATTAGTTTATTTTTATACTGATTAACATAACTAGTTCTACTATATATTATGTTAACTTAATTTTTGTGGTTTCCAAACACCCCCATAATAAAAATTTTGATAAACAAATTATTTTTTCAGGATTTAAAAATTTTAAGTAATCCCTTATTATTTAAAAAAGAGATATATTAGTCTTTTTATGTAGATATATGCTATTAAAAATTCTATACAAAGAAAATAACATGTACCCTTTTTTGAATTTAATGAGCTATTTGGGAACTTTCGAATTCTGATGAACTAATTTATCTCCAAAAATTTTATCAGGAACCACAATATATATTTATTCAATTATCAAATATGATAAATTAGAAAAAAAATTAATTTTTATATACTATCAATGTAAACAAATTTTTTATTGTTATCTAATCATATGTTATCAAATTAAAAAATATGGTTAAGTTTTATATTCACTACTTGAATAGTCATATAAATAGAAAAATATGATTCATTGATTATGTAAAAATTTTAAATATTGTCTGTATATATAAATTATAACAATTTGTTATTTTATAGAATAAATTTTATTAATCAATAAAGCAAAATATAGTTTTAATGGAAATTTTTTGTCCAATAAATGAATACAAATTATTTTGGAGATATTAGCAATTAAATTACAAAATATATGAGATATTTTATGATGTGATTGTTATTTTCGAATTTGCATTCTTTGCATGTTTTTTCTTAAAGGCTCTGATCGAGATTTTTACTGTCATATCACGTCTTAGCAAAAGAAGATATAAGAGAAATGTTGTTGTTGTAAGGTTTATACTAAAGAGTCATGCCGTACAGGCATGATAGTCAACTCTAGGGGTTGTCCCATCAAAAATAATGTATTCGGATGGCACACACCACAAGAAACAAGCAAATTTTGATCATTATATCCGTCACCAAATATATAAAAAAAAAAAAAAAATGGATCGCAAATCACGTTTTTGACCAATTTCTCACCAATATAATGAGGTCTTAATTCTATAGGTTGAAAAATTGTTATAGTTTGAGACAATTTTCTTACCAAATTTGTTATTATTGACAAATTATTATAGTTTCTGATTAATATATTGGTTAGAATTGCAAATAAATTAAAATAATACAAAAAATTATGGTCACAAAATTTGGTCACTATTTTGTGACTATTTTTTAGCTATAAATTCATATTAATTAAAACAATACAAAATTATTAGTAGTCACAGAATCGGCTATATATATATATATTGAAGCAATTCCCATCTTGATTTCTGTAAACTTGTTATTTTTTGTTCAACATGAGTCAAATGATAATCAAATAGTTAACATTTGTATCAACATATTTGCCATCGAGGTATAACCTAGTAGTTATATTCAATATTGACATCCTTGACATAGAAAAAGGCATATTACATAACAACTCAAATATCACATTGATTGATTTTGATGTATATAAAAATTATAATAAATAATTTTGGATTTATAAAAAGTTTTATATAGATGATTTGTATGACCTTTACTTCCAATCTAACATTCGGTTTTCTAAATAAATCGTCAAAAGAAAAAAATAATGGTATAAGAGTTATTAAATTTATGTTAATATAACTTGATCCTGACCTTATGTATAATATTTTTCTTCTTATTGAAATTTTACTTCACACTTTTCATACGTGAGATTAATCATTAGGATGCTAAGGATGCTTCTCTTTGCAAGTTTTTTTTTTTTTTTTTTAATGTTTGGATTGATTATCACAGCCTACCAAATTGTGACCCGTGCATAGAGAGCATTTACTCACTGGCCAGCCTTATGCAACAATTCATGGGGAAAAGGACGGAGTTTCCTTTGAAAGTTGGACCTTTCTATACTCATACCTACAGAAACCTATTCAGCCATCACCCAACAATACTATAATATCAATATAATATTCATTACGCATGTATGTCCATTTGATTGCTCACTTCGCATGCATGTATATCAAACTAAACCCCATAGATAATCATCCAGACCTTGCTTGTGTTATATGGAGCAGTATGCATAGCTAGCTATACATAGCTTTTACAAAATAATCCAACTCAAGCCCACTCACAAGAGGCTCACCAAAATGCAGATTCAATTGTAGTCCTATGCGGCAAGAGGAGCAGAGCTCGCCACTATGCCTAAATCTAAAATAAAAGGAACAACCATAGAGTATGTACAAAATGCAGCGAGGAATAATATAATTATAAGAAGCATCGAATGGTTCCTAACTACCAATTCAAGGAATTAAATCATACAATTTAGGTCTTTATAATAATATACACATAAGGTTTCTTGGTGATCATGCCCAAACTTAACTAAGTCAACGTGCATATATAACTTACCCAAGTTTCTCAGTAGGTTATAGCCTAGTCCATATCGAGTGGCATCGACAGCCAAACCCCGGTAGTACCTTGTAACCGAGCGGTGTCGATAGTTAGATACAAATGAATTCATACGATTGAGCAGCATCAACAACCAGTCCTCGGTGTGTCCATACGTATATCTATAACAAAAATCGTCCTAATCCAAATTAACTCTCATGCATCCAGACAACCATTATTAATAAACATTCTAGTAAGCAAGTACAACATATACTAACACATCACATAAGAACTAAGAATAATGTGCATAAATTCCAAGGGCATGAGACAATGAGTAATAACTTAACACTTCCACGAACATAAATTTCCAAATATTTGTATAACCAACTATGCATATACAAGTGTATTTCCATTCACATTGTAACATCTCCATTTAACCATTTGTATAATTAATACTATTAATGATTAATTAACACTAAATTTATAAATAGGGAGGAGAATGTAGAACAATAAAAGTAATAATATAATATAGTTAAAATTTTATCGGTACTAAAATTTTAATTATACCGTAAAAATTTTAAGAATAGTCTCTTGAAACATAATAAATTGATCCGGTAGAAATTTAAAATACAAGAAAATCTAATTAAATTTGACACACTCAATTTATGTGGTTAAGAATTAACCATCATGGTCAAAAGCTTAGAGTAAATCTTGACCACAAAAAATAAAATTGACTTCATCAACTTGATAAAGTCAAAATAAAAGACAAAGAAACCATAAAAGAGCTCATTTTCTTTTCTTTCGTCCATCCAAAAATCGACAACTTGTAACACCCTCCCAGAGACGATCTTATGCTTAAGTCATAAGTACCATACCACTGAGTCTTTATCATACTGAGCGGACCTCGTCTGACAGACAACTTCAGTAGATCCTTGGAAACTTCTAAAATCATCCTGAGACGACATGGAAATAGGAGTGAAAATTATATAATTCTCAGTAGGATTCTCTAATCTTCATACATAGTGATATGATATTCGTCTCAGTTTGCTTGGTTTATTTTGAAAAGGATAACATCTTTGCACAAACTGTTTAATTTTACATTTCGAAAAGTGTCTTATCCGAAGCAAAGTTCATTTTAATTATACCCTTAGCATTTGGGAGACCCAAAAATTTCATTCAAATATAGCACCATGAATAATAACTGTAGCATATTAAAACACATCTAACATCAATATGCTAGGAATATAACATCTACACATAAACTTACTCGTACTTAAAATTTATGCCTATACATGAAACTTGCTTTTCGTTCTTCATCTTTCTTTTTATCATAAAATCTATACATGCCATATTCCAGAGTATGATCGCCATGTCATACCCCATCAGAGCGTGATCGCCATGTCACGTCCTTAGGAATATGGGACCTTCCTTTGGTACTTACACTAACTGGGTCAAGCCATGCCTCATGTAAGTTCTGTCCCCTTTATTCACACTAGCTGGGTCGATGCCATGCCTCATGTGAGTGGAGTACCTGCATAAGCTTTAATCTTTAATCTTTAATCTTTATTCTTTAGCTTTTACTTGGCACACCTAGGCGTTACGTATCGCCGTCCCTAGGGTGC
The DNA here is from genome assembly GCA_031439595.1 of Pterocarpus santalinus. Lineage (NCBI taxonomy): Eukaryota > Viridiplantae > Streptophyta > Magnoliopsida > Fabales > Fabaceae > Pterocarpus > Pterocarpus santalinus. The sequence continues at coordinate 27,641,097 of CM062525.1, forward strand.
ATTTATCGCCTGGGTAGCCTGGCCTTGGAGTGAGCTCGTCAGCATCACCCGTGACCGTCGTCACACCGACTCACCCACAAGGGGATTCACGTGCCTCTAGTCTTGGAGGGATCGATTCTGGTCACGTGCCTCTAGCTAAAGGGATCGATTCTGGTCACGTGCCTCTAGCTGAAGGGATCGATTCTGGTCACGTGCCTCAAAATTGAGGGATCGGTTCTGACCACGTGCCTTCAACATAGAGGGATCTCATCTGACCACGTGCCTTCAACATAGAGGGATCTCATCTGACCACGTGCCTCCAAGGTAAAGGGATTCATATCTTTATCACTTAACTGCCTTCACAAGGAGGGATTTCAAATAACTGCCTCCAAGTAAAGGGATTCACATTCAATACGTTCACGTTCTTTCATTCTCAAACATATTCCAGCATAGTTATACATATGCTACATCACTTACTCTCATATACCTCATAACATAATTACGTCATTCTTAAATATAGGGTTTCTATATACCCCTTTATATTTCAACCCATCCTTACATTTAAACATTCATGACTTCTTAGACTTTTGCCGTAAATCCAAAGATAACGGATCAAGTCCGTTTCCCCATGAATAGTGCCAGCCTTTCACGGACAAATTAGTCAAAGCAACATAATCAACTTAACATACATATAACAATGTCAAGCTGGCAATCCTCAATTCAAACCTTATATGTTCCACTAACACTTGTAAAATTATCATTGTGGCCATTCTGCCAATTCTATTCGGTTCTGCCCGAATCTTGTATAATCCACCTTTATTTCTATTCAACTCATCTAGATCCGAAATTTGGATATGTCATAGCTCTATATGTCTACTTTCTAACCTCTTTAGTCCCATGTCATTCTGATTTACATACTTCAAGATATTCAAATCTTACCTCAACTCGCTCAGTCACTAGCCCGAGTTACACTCCTGGAAGTATAAATTCACTAAAAATAGAAACTAAGCTCAAATCATGCGAAATTGGTCTCATATTAAAGCTAACAGGACAACCTTTCATTTGCCACAAGTTTCACTCCATTTGCTTAAGTATACCTCGAGTTATAAGCCTTGAAAGTCGACCTTCCTGAACTACTCCATTTTGGCCTAGATTGGACATAAGACAACTTCCTCAAATCACTGGGAACAATTGGGACCATAACAAACTCGGAATCTTATATTGGGGTGTTCCCCTGTGTGTAAGCTTTCTAACAAAATTGGTTTCACTCGATTTGGAGTTGTATAGGGTGAGTTATACCCTCCTCATGTCACCCTGCTCGGATGAAAGTTCTGAACCCTAGGTCAAACTTCAAAAATTCGTATCTCCTTCAATACTAATCCAATGACCTTATATGATATATCTATGGAAAGCCCTGAAGGTCTACTTTCATCTAAAAATGGCTTCATCGGATTTGACCGATTGTAGGCGGCGCCGTACACTCCGCCGTACGGACTGCCGTGGAATCTCCACCAAGACAGCACCCTCATCCATCCATTTCTCTTAGTTTTTCTTCTTCTACTTCTAATTGCCACTCAAGATTTCATATTAATCCCATATTAATCCAATCATACACATCCAATATATCATCAAATAATCATAAAAAGTAATCTTTCATGCATCCTTAGTTTAGAGAAATTAAGATTAGAGATTGAATCCTACCTCTTTGGAGCAAGACTTGGCTAAGTCTTTGAAACTTGGAGTTTGGATGAACAAGGCCGGAACTTAGCTTGAGTTTTGGATGTGTGAGCAAGAGAGAAAGAGAGCTGAAGGAGAAGAGGAAAACAATGTGAATTATGGTCTGAATCAAAGGAGAAGGATGTGTTATATAGGCATGAGTGGGGGTTAACTTGGAAGGTTGTGATTGGCTGAATTTCTTGTGGACAAAGTTTAGCTACGTCTCCTTTCGTAATAACTTGCCGCCATATCGTTTAAAATCGGAACTTGACTCCATTCTGCTTTAAGTCGGAACTAGTCCCTCTTATGATTGAGGTCGGAACTCGTGCGCTTTTACTCGAGCTTAAGCTGAAGCATGATATCGGAACTCGTACCATCTTGTTTGTGACTTGGGGAAATCGGTTTATGTTGAGACTTGGAAATCAAGGTCGGAGTTCGTAAGAAATGCAGCTGACAATCACTGATCTCGGAACCCATAGTTCAAAGTCGGGACTTCTTGAAATGTCGGAACTCGTGTGATTCGAATCACATTTCCAAACCAAGTACTTAAACTCGGAAGTCGTGACTACATACAGTGTGCTTGGTGACATCGGAAGCCGGTTATATTTTCCTTGAGACATGAAGTCGGATCTCAGGGAATCACGTTCATGTGTCCGGATGAGAGGTCCAAGTCGGAAGTCGGAATCCATGCATCTCCATTCGAATGACTCGAACTCGTAAACCTATTTAGAGATCTGATCCCCCGTTCCCCCGCTTGAAACAAAGTCGGATATCGGATTCTTGTCCATTCGGAGACTAAGGTCGGAAATCGGAAAATCCGACCAGCCACAAGACCTTAAGTTGAAGTCGGAAGTCGGAATGAATCAGTCTTGACGGCGAAGCCGAAATCGGAAATCGGGATGTTACACAACTCTCTCTCACCCTCCTTCTCCATGTTTTGCTTCATTATTTCTCAAACCTTGCTCTTTCTTTTGCTTCTTTCAAAGAGCATCCGTAATCAAGCTTCACCACCATCTTATAGCATCAAAGTGAAGCTAAAAATCCCCTCCCTTGGTCCATAGAAGCTGCTACCATCAAGAGGAAAGAAAGGGAATTATTGGTGCTTGGTTGTTTAGGGAAGTTTTGGAGCTTCAAGGAGTCAAGTTTTGAGGTGTATTTAGCTTTGAAACCAAGGTAAGTTTCCTAGGACTTGTCTTATATTGATTTAGTTTCCATAGAGCTAGGATTTTCAACTTATTTTACCATACATATTTAGGGCTAGATATGATGATATATGAGCTGGTCTCAATGATTTATAACTAGTAAAATTTTATTAGTGAAGAATATCAAGTTAGGGAATCAAAAGAACACAAAACAGAAACTTGGCTATATTGAGCAACCCTGGACAACAACTAATCTGTGAATTGTAATTCAAACTAGGAAATTGAAAATGAAGTGGAATCAATTTTAACAGAACTCATAGGAAAGTGTACCTACGAAATTTGGGTTCCATTAGACCTAAGATGAATAAATTATGAATTTTTGAATTAGGCAGTGAGTTGAGATGGATAAACCTGAGCAGTTTGTAACCTAATGGGTATAACTCACCTTATAGATCTTCAATTTGATTTGTTAGGAAGCTAACAAGTAGGAGAATAAGCATATAAAATCTTAGATTCAAACTCCTAGTGAATTATTCCTAGTAAATCTATGAAACTACCCTATGCTTGTTGCCCAAAATAGGAGTTCCCTTGACCATAGTGTTGGACAAGGATCTGAGATTCACATTAAGATTTTGAGAAGCCTTACAGAAGGCATTTGAGACAAAGCTTTGCTTAAGTACACCCTATCATCTCCAAACAAATGGATAAATGAAGAGAACCATCCAAACCTTGGAGGATATGTTGAAGGCTTGTGTTTTGGATAAGCTAGGCAAATGCGAAAGATATTTACCCCTAGCAGAGTTCGCATACAACAATAGTCATTATGCTAGCGTCGAGATGGCACCTTATGAAGCCTTTTACGGCCGAAAGTTTCAAAGCAGGCAGAAAAGTTATGATGACCAATAGAGGAAGCTTCTCGAATTCTAGGAAAGAGATCACGTATTTCTGAAAATCACTCCTGCCACTGGTATAAGTAAAGCGATGAGAGTCAAAATGTTGAGTCCTAGGTGCCTTGGTCCTTTTTAAATCCTCAAATGAATATGGATGTCAGCCTACCAAATAGCCTTATCTCCAAATCTATCAAACCTTCACAATGTCTTCCACGTGTCACAACTCAGGAAATACTAATCTGACCCCAGTCATGTGTTGGAACTAAAAAGTATACAATTAAGAGATGACTTAACCTTCAATCTTTTCGATTGTGAAGATCGTGAACAAAAGTACTAGGCAACTTAAGAATAAGTCCATAACTTTGGTGAAAGTGGCATGGCGTAGTGGGAAATCAGAGGAGTTCACTTGGGAACTTCAAGAAGATATGAGGAAAGACTATCCGGAATTGTTTAGAGGTAAATTTTGAGGGCAAAACTTTTTTTAGGAGGGGAGAAATGTAGCATCTCCAATTATCTCATTATTAATGAGTGATTAGAGTAATTAGTAAATTAATCAAGAATTAATTCACTAATTAAATGAGCAAAAGCTTGATAACTAAGAAAAGTCAACTAAAATGTCAACATAGTTAAGGGAGAGGTAAAATGGTAATTTTACTTACTAAACCAGCTTGCTAAAATTAAATGTTAAAAAATTAAAATATGATGGTGGGACCATAGGATACCCACGGATAAGCCTTGAAGAATTCAAGCTAATTGAAACAGGAATTTGAAATAACCATTATGAGATTAAATGATGATGGCTTAAATTTAGGAACAAACTTGGAAACCACCACTCCTCTCATAATAGGGCATGAATTTTGGAATTCAAGCTAATTGAAACAAAAATTTGAATAACCATTATGAGATTAAACCATTTGTGACCCCCTTCTCTATTAACTCTTCTATTCCACCACTCCCTCACTTTCACTCAACTTACAAACACACTCAAGCACGAGCTCCTCTTTTTCTCTCTTGCTAGCTGTGACCTCAAGTGCAATTTGGAGAAGAATTCTTCAATATTTAAGCTTATGGTTTTAGTTAGATCACTTCCTCTAAGATAGGATTCTTATCCCCTCTTTATTTGTTCTTGCGTGTTCACAATACATGAGTAGGGACTCTTGTAACATCCACCGGATTTTATCATTTTTTGCCTAGTTATTTGGTTTTTATTGAACAATTGAGATTGGTTAAAATTCGACTAAATATTTATTTAAGGTCAATTAATTAGCAATTAATTGAGATTAGATGTGAGAGAATTATATTAGAAGCACAGAAGATTTCATAGGAACTTTCTTAAACCGATTTACCGATTTGAAGGAAATCGGTAAGATTTCGGTATTTTAAGCTGTTAGGACCAAATTAATAGAATTGCATACCGAAATTCTATTATTTCATGGCTGAATACTCAGCCACTTAATCATCCTTTAATGGCACTACATGCATCGCAATTGGGTGGAGAGACTTGGTTAAATTACTACCACCTATTCAAGAGCCAATCAACATGTAGCAAGCCAACCATTTCATTAAAGCTTGATCAGATTTTTTTTTTCTCCTTCAAGCAGAATTTGCCTTCCCTTTCCCTTCTAGCCTCCTTCTTCTCTTCTCCTTTCAACTTACTCCATCAAACCTTCAAGTTTTGATAAGGTTCCACCCATCTAAACTCAAATCTAGCAAGATTACATCCAAAGGAGGTAGAGATTCAACCTCTTTTCTTGTTTCCTTGGTTATGGAAGTTGTTTGGGGTTTTAATTTTCTTCACTTCTTGATATGTTATTTGGATATATATGATGATTATTGGCTGGTTTGATGGCTATTTTCATGTTTAAATTGAAGAGAAAGTGAAAAAGAATGAGAATAGAAAGAAGGGAGATGCTGGATGATTAAAAACCCTACGGCAGTCTATGTGGTGGAGTGTACGGCTCTGCTTACAGTCGTTTAAATTTAATGAAAATATTTTTATTGAAACTAGACATCTAGGGCTTTCCAACGATATAGATTATAAGGCTATTGGATTAGTATTGAAGGAGATATGGATTTTGGAAGTTTGACCTAGGTTTTTGAGTTTGATTTTAGGCAGACAAGATTTTTCAGGGCAAAACTTGCCCTATATAACTTGGAATTGAATGAAACTAACTTTGTTAGAAAGCTTACATATAGGAGAACACTCTATAAAAATTTTAGAGTTAGATACGATCCCATTTACTCCCAGTAGTTCGAGGAATTTGCCCTAAGTCCAAACTGGGCTAAGATAGAGCAATTCAGAAAAGTCAAATTGCAGAGCTTATAACTCAAGCTCTACTAGAGCAAATGAGATGGGACTTACTGCAAATGAAAAATTATCCTATTAGCTTTAATATGATATGAATTTTGTATGATTTCAACTAGTTTTCGATTTTTAGTAAATTTTTACTTTTAGGTATGTAATTTTAGCCAACTACAGGACAGGCCAAGATAGAACCCTAATAACTTGAGCTACATTTATTAAAATTAGATGGGACTAAAGAAGTTAGAAAATAAACACACAACACTCTAACATATTCAAAATTTAGGTCTAAATGAGCTAAATAGAAATTATAACTTATTTTACAAAAACTAGGTTGAGTGAAAGTGCTAAGACAGCAACTATGCTTTAAATACAGCTAATGTTCTTATGAAGTTGATGATTGAATTGTGAATAAAGTGTTGTATTTCTCTATAAAATTGATTGTTTGAGTACTAGCACTATTCATGGAGAAGCGGACACATTCCATCATGCTACCGAAATTTCGGCAGAGCCTATGCATGAGTTATGATATACATTTAGATACATGTGCATTTTGCAAGAATTCATAAAGGTTATGTTATGATAAACGTTCCATAATACTTGGGCCAGCCCCAGATTAAAATTAAGGGGAATAGAGTGGTGGGAAAGTCAAGAAAAGTAAACCCGACATTCCTATATAGGAACGAGCTCGATCTTGAGAAGCAGACTATTACCCAGGAGTTGAATGGCCAAGAACTCCCAAGGGACCAAGTAATGGAAAAGTTTAAGATACTAAGTTTTAAGGATGAGTACCTGCATGGTTGCTTTACATAGCCATTGTTAGTTGTATATAGATTGACTATTGCATTCATTGCTGTTATCTGTTTATTTATTTTGCTCATTATTTTGTATATTGCCTTTTAGTAGTTTAATTCTGTTTCTTTTGTTGTCTCAAGTAAAATTGAACCTTGCCTCAGACCAGGTATTTCTTAAACTTATTAAATGTGGGTTGTTCACTTTGATGCCATTTTTTTATATAATTAAATGAAAACCGAGGTAACTAAGAATGAATGTGACGTCAGTTTAATATAGTACTCGAATCCTACTGAGAATTTCTTCAAATTCTCATCTTGCTTTATGTTTCCATGTCATTCTCAGACCTCGGCGATGGATACGACAGTCGTACTAATCATTGAGATTCCTGACATGCAGCTCCATTATGACTCTATGTTCGACTCATTGTACATAGTTGGTTCCTGCCACTTCCGTCTCTATCTCTTTAGTAATAGGAATTTTACTGCTCCTCTGTTTCACCCTGCATTCGACCCTGCCGTTCTGTACTTTGCGATCCCATTACATGTAACACACCCTACTCCTCCTCCAAGCACCTACAATGCCTGCAGCCCCTCTACCTGTATCATCTCTGCAGGTGGTCCCGGACATTCTGCTCAGTCTTGAGAGCGACCCATCTGAGGCTTCCAGCTCATCCTCCTCCTTTTCTGGATCCAATGCTGATTACTCCTCAGCGGGGCCTGGTATGGCCAACAGTTACATGATTAAGTAGGCTCCGACCAGCAAGCTACATTGTACAGTATCACACTTTTTTGGCAGTGTGTAGCATTGGGCCATAGACTCAGCCAGATGTACAAAGTTACGTAGATCAGTTACTTGAAATGTCCTCTGAGAACCTTGTAGGACTGCTTTCACTGACACGGGCTTTATGACTTTTTGGTGTATACCGGCCCCACATATATATCCTCTTTTTAACCTGTACATAAACTGAAGCGTTAGCTTCCGATATATATATATACAGGAGAAGTGACGCTCTGTATATAATAAACGTGATTGGCATAGCAAGATGTTGAAAATTAATAAAAAGCACAATAGAAAAATAAAGATGAGTAGTATATCATCAGCTGTTTATATATATATATATATTCTGCACTCCAAGGTATATTTCATCAAAAAAAAAAATAAAGAGAAAAATGGCATATAATATAATGAATAAATAATAAACGGAATACTAACACGGTAATGCAACTACTAAATTTCATGCTATGACTTAAGCATAACATTAAATTGATAGAGTGTTACAACTCTAGTCTTTCCATGGCTAAGAGCACCTATCTTTGTCAAAATGCTTTTTTGTGGTTTGAAACCTGATGTTCATGCTTTTAAAGACATTTTAATTGGTCAAAATTATTCCATTTGGATGTTTAAAAGATTTAATCAGTTCAAAACTTTTCCTTGAAGTTTCTAAAAGATTTAATTGGCTAAAAGCTTATAAAATCGTGAACTTACAGCTTTGTTGTAAAGAAAAACATTTTTAATTCGTAAAGTAAATAATAGTATAATCTCGGGAACCAAAAAACTTATAAACCTATAACCCAATGTTTCTAATCGTAAGGTTAGACAACACTATTCATATATGATTTAATCTCGAAAGTTGGAAAAAAAATTGTAAACCTACAACCTTTTCTTTATATAACCTCGAAAGTTGGTAGGCTAATAGAATATAACCCTTTTCATAATTTAACCTCAATGATCAGTTAAGAACATAATTTCAGAAATCTGTCCCAAGTTGACCTCAAAGATCGGTCAAAACTTAATCTTAGAAGATCAATTGGAAATAGATAACCTAATAAGCATAAACCCTTATTTATTTAATCCCAAAATTTGGTAACCTAGTAAACATAAAACCCTTGTTCATTTAATCCCAGAATTCAGTAACCCAGTAAGCATAAAACCTTTATTCATATAATCCCGGAAGTTGAGAATACAGTAAACTTGTGTAACCTTTTCCGTGGATTAACCTCGGAGATCAATCCCGATTTAGTCTCGGAGATTAGTCATGAATTTAACCCTGGAAGTCAGTAAACCTATCAAAATTGAGTTAACAACTTTCAAGACAAAATAAGATTAAAGATAAGTTTTAAATTAAAAACCTACACCTAATTACCTAAGCTTTGCTCATAAGATTTTGTTGCATAGTTAGTTTACAGCTAATTACCTATGCATGAATGAAACTGTGAAGTGACAATGTTGAGTTTACATGTGACCTTTGGGTTACATACCGATTTGAATTATAGTTGTTTGATGTTACATATGAATGTGTATCAAGTGGTATGTTTGAAATGAATTATGATATTGATGATTTTGTATGATTGGCTAAATTTGATTTTATTCATCATAGTATATTTACATGTTAAGTAAGAATAAGCAGTTAAGTTATGCTTTTAAGCATATGCATATATTATTATGTTAGCATTGTTATTTATTATGCACCATTATCACATGATGATTATGCTTTATCATTCTATGCTTTATACCCGTGTAAAGAGGTATGTTAAAATGAACCCACTTTAGCTAATCATATTTTCAAACTTAATCAAATATTGATTGTACGTACACCTTTTTCCGAATAAACCTGAAGTGGTTGGGATGATAACGAAGACACACTATTTGCTGAGTTAGAATCCTACTAAGAAATTTTTATTTCTCACCTCTACATTCCATTTCATCTCCGGATGAGCATGGCATCTCCGGTGGAGTACTTTGTGATGCCATCGAATGTTGAGTAGATGGGATGCATGATGCTATAGTGGTTACAACCACCACTATGACTTATACGCTACTATACTTGGGTCATCTCGAGAATGTAGCTGAGGTTCCTCCCACTCCTGTAATTGTGGAGCTTCCAAAGTTCCTATAGCCTCCCTTAGCCCTACCAAAGAATGAATTCGTGCCATAAGTAAAGCCAATTCCAAAGCTTGAGCCACTACTAGAGTACATTCCTTTGCCAAAGTTAAAACCTATATCTCCTAACTTGCCACTCCTAGAGCCCATTGTTCTAGAAGTACCAATCATCGAGATAAGCTCGTCAGATTCTCTTGTCCCAACAGCGAAGCTTGTTCAAACATCAAACTCATTTGAGTCAAATCCGTTGGAGCCAACATCTACAACAGCTAATCAAGTTTCTCGACGTAGTTCTAGACGTGAACATGCTTTCAGTCCACGTTGGATTTACACCCCAATTGTTCCCTGTGGGGGTGGTCGTCGAGGATATGGCAAGAGGCGTAGGAGGATTTATCTTTTTTAGATGTTTAGTAACAATAAAAATTATTTAGGAATGCCTATGACAGCTTTAAAGTGTAATTCCTTGTTTATTTTGAGATGATTGATGATATTATTGAATTGATAAGTTTATAATTAATGTTTGTTATTTATATTACTATCATATGTCCTATTATTATTCGCATTTACCGTCTCCACACTATTATCAATGTCTCTCTTATGACAATGCATCGCATGCGCAAATTATTCCATGATCAAGGCTCACGTTTTCAAAATATATTTTCAAAAAAAAAAATTACCTATTATTATCAAATAAAGTAATTTAAAGAAATGGGTAAGTTTTCCACAAAGCTAAAAGGTAACAACTAATAGAATTCAAATGTGACTTAAATGTAAGTTGGAACTATTAGAGTGTTACAAAGACCACCGTATACAAGTAACACTAACTAATCCCTACAATAGTCGAACAGCCTCTCAAAAAGTCCTACATACTCCCCTAATCCAACCTGGGGGTATGGAAGCTATTCGCTAGAATGCTCGGGATCGCCATGTGGATGTTCACTGCCTCCGAAAGGAGGAACTAAAGAAGAAGAGGAGTTCACCTCGAACAGATCAGACTCCATGGATGCTGGGGATGAAGGCAAGGTGGTGTAGCTGCTGAATGGGCCATAAATAAGGGGATCCCATCAAAAGGAGCCTTAAGATCAAAGAAAGGACACAAAACCAAAATTGGAAACGAACACTGGAAAAATATGTATAGTCAAAAACATGAACTAGTTATCAGGTATAGAGAGTTCAAGACAGGGTCATAGTGCCACTGCCACTCAAGGACCTCGGTAAAGAACATTATCGCCGCCATCGTCATCATTTAAGAATGACACGGATATATACAATTCTCAGTATGATCTCTTATACTATCACATGCACTGATGTCGTTATCATTCTCAGCATGCTCCAGTTTATTTCAAAAGCATTTGTAATATATATAATAGTATAAAGATTCCAGTTAATAAGTTCTTAAAAAACCCTTTTATTAGAAGCAGGTTCATTTTTATTCACACACTTGACAAATGAAAAAGCAATTTCATAACCTTGACAACTGGTCAATAAGAGAATAGAACTTATGCATAAGCAAATGCAAATCACTAATAATGCAAGTGCACTTAACTTTCTTTTCTTTCTTTAACTCATATCATAAGCAACTATACTTGGTCTCCTTGAAGTATTTGGCCATTTCTAACTCCTGGTAATAATCTGCTTTTTAAAATTGAGCTCGCTCCTATACGTGATTGCCGTATTTACTTTCTCTAACTCCCACCAATATGTTCCCCTTAATTTATTCTAAAGCTAGCCCAAGTAATATGAAATTATAATCATCTTGCAAGTTCATATGTTCATGTATGAAAATGCTTGATATACTTATGATTATGCTACATAGCTCATTCTCAAGATACTCCTGCTGATATTTCTATAGCATGATAGCTGTAATATGAAGAATTCCAAAATTAACAATAGAAATACTAGCCAGTCAGTCACAAGATATCAATCTCAACATAACACCAATAGGAATTTAGGCATAAACATTATCATAAAGGCATAGAAGACTTAAACTTAGAAATTTCAATGTATGGCTATATTGTAACACCCTAATAGTTCCATTCTGTGCTTAAGTCATATTGTGAAGTCATTAGTTGTTACTTTTGCTCGCGGAACTAACATTACCTTTTAGAAACTACTTTTAACAAAAATAGGGGTAAATTTTTTTTGAATAATAATGAGTAAGCTGTTTTGAAAACCAAGAGCCATGAGCGCATCGTGAACGTGCAATACAAATGTTGCTATATCATTCATATATCACATTTAACATAAATAGAAGCAATGAAAATAACCATAATCTAGATAAAGATAACATTCATTCCATAGCCATTCCATAGTTAATATAATAGTAGTGATAACAGAAGTTATACATGAAGATAATAATGGGTCTGATATCTACTGTCATCCCTATAGAGTACCCTAACAAAATACATGATAAGAGGAAATACATAAGAAATCCCAATCTGCCTATACATGTCGAATGAAAATGATAACCCTCACTACAACCAAAAAGGGGCTATCATCATGCTTAGCTCCGCATACAGATCAACACCTCACTCATCTGGAGGGAGGAAATTGTTCCCGAATCCACTGGGAGTAACATTACCATGTCCCCCACTCAAGCACGGCTACGCCCACGAGGCACGGCACGAGTGCGAATGAACCCATGATCACGAACTGGGGGTGGTGTGTGACGAAGGGCTGTAGAAGAAGAAAATGAATCAGATGACAGACGGATCACAGACGGGTAGGAAGGCTTAGACGGGTCTGTCTCCACGTGATAGCTCGGATAAGACGGCTCCGAAAGATCGGAATCCAATGAAACTGTCAGCGTCAGACGAGTGTCCAAATCGGAATCTTCATCAGTGGTGTACCTCGGAAGATGGAAAGGCGGGCAAACGTCATCCATAGTGATGTCCTCGAACGGCTCATGAGGGCGGAAAAATGGGCTCATCACAGGTGCACGGAATTGGCGGCTATGGAACATGTAGACACGCATCGCTGCTTGAGCAATTAGCACAGATGCATTCAACACTGGGTCGAAATGCCAATGTATCACCGAAAACTCAATGAAAATCACCACCGTGCCCGACGTCGGCATCCTTTGAAGATGACATGGAAACGTAGGAGTGAGAAATACTAAATTTCTCAGTAGAATCGCGACTAGACAAACATAGTGTCATCGTCATTGTCCCAGCCACTTCGGGTTAATTGTAAAAGCAGTGGATAGATATAAGTTCAATTTTAATGGTTTTGAAAACTTAAACTCTGAAGCGGGTTGCTTTTAAACTTACATCATAACTACATCATCATAACTAACATATATACTGAAACATAGAAAGAACATTCATGATGCAAATGGACAATGTAATTACATGCAAAGACATGCATCATCATAAACTTAACCATGGTTATACTTTGGCTTTACTTGCATTTTTTTACCATGTGCTTAACATTCTTTACTTTCCTTTAAAATAGACTGCTTTTGGACATGAGCTCATTCCGTGACTGCCGTCATGCAGTACTAACCAAATCAGACTAAGCCGATATTGGTTACTTCTAAGTTGGAGGGTCCTCCATGTCACACTTGCCTCCCTCATAGAGGTTCCTTGTGGATCATCGTCTTTCACTTCCAAGAAGTGATCGAGGGGTCATATCCCATGGTTTCTTTTCTTATCATTATACTTTACATGCATAATACTTCTTGACTAGACATATGCAATGATATGACTAAGTCCATAATTTTGATGGAAATCCGGCAGCATAACGGCTAAACCGGAGCTACCCCAAAATGCCAATCATTAACTTTTAACCAACAGTTCATCATATCTATATCATATCGTCATACTTATCATTCAATCATGAGACAAAGTTCAATCAAACTCATCATTCATCATGCCATGGCATCACACCTTCATACCCTGAAGGGGTTTATAGTTGCATTATTCTTTGTGAAGAATATTATGAATCATCATATGATTTCCCATGGTTACCCATGAGAGAATCGCATAGTTAAGATGTGTGTACATGGTCTTTTAGGTACTTGATTCTCATATGAAATTGTTCTTTACTTTAGTTCATGTCTTATGGAACACTTATTCAAATTAATTAAGTTATGTGATTATTTCCTTTCCTTGAGATAATGCACTTAGTGATTCCTAGGTTCATGGTATGCTCAGAGGCCCTAATCATACTTCTGTTCTCAAGGAGTTCAAGATCCTTCTAATCCTTGGGTCATGACAACGCATAACCACATCATGAACCCAACAACACCATGTTCACTAAACGCTAAGGGTGATTTAACTTAATCAAGTTACAAAGCTTTAAGCTTTTATCTTAAAAATTAGATTTTTATGAAATAATGGTACAAGTCACTAGCTTTTTAACTAAAAAGTCTTGATCTTTACAAAAGTTAACACTTTTTTGCATTGTTTTGGTTCAAGATTTAAACTTTATGAATTAAATGTTACAAAACAACACTTTTATGACTTAAAGGTTTCACTCTTAATTAAAGTTTGAAACTTTACGAAAGGTCTTTTCTTTAAGGTGTGATTTTTAAGACATTAGTGACAAAATATCATTCCGCTAACTTTAAAAAGGCTTATTATACCAAAAAGCTTAGACTTTCACATGTATTCTTGTCTTTAAAACAAAACAAAAGAAGACTTTATGATGACACTAAAACTTGCACCACTTTTTGTGTGTCAAGAAGCAAACTTTTTAAAGTTTTAAGCTTTTAGAATATTCAAAGTCTTATCAAATCATGGAAGCATAAAAGAAGAAGCTTTTCTAGTCATCAACTCATCATAAGAAAAGGAATAACTTTAAGCAGGATACCATCAAGAACATATTTTGCCAAAAGTAGAAACTTAAGAACACTTGAAGAACGTCAAGAACACATTTTACTAAAAGTAGAAACTTAAGAACACTTGAAGAACATCAAGAACATATTTTGCCAAAAAGGGAAACTTTTGCTCTTGAAGAGCATGAAGGATTTTTTCAAGTTTCCACTTAGAGATCTTGGTCATGAAAGAACCAAGCTCCAAGCTTTCTTAAGCAAACAAAATGAAAAAGATGAAGATCACTACCTTTCTTGAAGATGGCGCAAAAACAAGAGAAGTGGAAGAAGAAGATGATGACTCCTCTTAATGATGATGGTGGCGGTTTTGAATGAGCAAGGAGAGAACTCTTGAGTTCTCTTGAAAATGAGTCTTGTAGTGTTTAGATCTTGTCTCCAAAGACCCAAAGATGAGGTCTTTGAAGGGCTAAATGAGTGGTTTAGGTGGTGGCGGTAGAGAAAGGAAGAAGAAGATGAAGAAGATGAAGAGAGTTTTAGAGAGAAGTAGGCGGATTTGGTTTGATGAGAGAGAATAAGATGAGTGAAAATGAAAATGTGAATGTGTGTGTGTGAAGGTGGCATCCACATAAAGGAAGGAGAATGAGATATTTTTGCTTCACTTTGTGTTATCTTGTGTTAATTAGTGATTAAGGGGACAAATGGGATGATAGGGAGACAAAACATGGTCAAACTCTTACATAAAGTAGTCTTGTCTCATGCTTTGTGCTTTTATGACATCACTCTTTATTTTATTGTCTAGTTAACTAAATTTGAATTTAATCATGTGATTAAGTGCTCATACAACTTAATTAAGATGATTAAGCAAGGATTAGTGATTAACACACAATAACACGATTAACAAAAATTAATCTTGCGATTAAACTTAATTAACCTTAATTAAACTCGATTAGGCTAATTAAGGGCGATTAGTGCTTAATTAAGCTATAGGGGCTCTGACTTACTTAATTAGAGATTATCTAATATCGATTAAGCATTCTCTTGACTTTTCTCATCCAAATAACCCCTTAATTAAGCCTTAGTCTCACAATTTCTTATTAAGTGCCTAATTACTCAGGGTTACTGAGGTAATTTAGCACGACATGAAATTGAGGATGTTACATACATCATAACTAATACATCAATATAATGTCATTCTAGTATATAATTGCATAAATTCTCATTTAATCTAGCCCCCATATAGTTTTGGGGCCCATAAGCAACTTAATTTACCAGTTGGTTCAATTTCCTTAAAACCTGTCCAAAACTTACAAATTGCATTAAAATTCTATTTTAATTTATTTAATCTCAAATTTTATTGGAATATAGCTTTATTAATCTACTTTCAAACCTCTTTGGTTCACTCAATTTCGATGTATATAAGTTAGATTATTAAAGTTTTACTCCTTGCTGCCTTGTCTTAGGACAGACTTGCATATCTAAAACTAGAAAATTATTAAAAATCCATCTTATATTCTATTATGTGCTCAGGAGGGTAATTTGGTCATTCTATTATTGGGAAAAGAGCTTGTTTCTAGCAAGTTAGTTCTGCCTTGGAGATCAAGTAACACAAGAGCTTATATCAAGTTACTTGAAAATCAAGGAATCAAGCTTAATTAAAGTAACTTGAAGAGCAAGCAAACTGATTATGTTGGAGATATGTTTAGATTGTGTATAGATTCATTTTTGATTTGTTTTGACTTAGTCTAAATTTGTTTAGATTCAAACTGATTATGTTGGAGATATGTTTATATTGCATCTAGATTCGTTTTTGATTTGTTTTGATTTAGTCTAGATTTGTTTAGATTTAAATTGAATCTGTTTATCTTTTAAGATTTAAATCAAATCTGATCTAATTTATAAAGATCAAATCTGATTTAATTTTGTCAGGGATAAATCTTTTAGGTTAGAATCATATCTTTAATTTTTAAATTTTAGTTTCAAATTAAATATTTTAGATAGGATTAAATAATTTTCATTTTTAGAATTTATGTATAAATAGGCAACTTGGCCTATAGACAATTCAGAATTTATCATATAGTTTATCATGACTTGACTATCAATACAATCATGAGGTTTTCCTTATTTTGTTTCTGTGTGATACAGAATATTTTATCTTTTCCCAGTTATCTACATTTCCAAGGATAGATTTCTTGGGGGTTTAGCAGGGAAAGTTTTTATTCTAAATCTTATTTTTTGTCAAAGTGTGTGACTGGGGTTTCTGGATCTTTATATCCACGGGATTCTGTATCATATTCTTTTGCTCTGAAATTTTATGGGAGATACTTATATGAACCCTCTTTCAAATCCAACAAGTTCCACTCAATTTGAGTAAGCATAGCTTGAGTTATGAGCTCTACATTAGGACTACCTTGTTTCAATCTGTACAGAGTATAGGGAAACTTTATGGATTTATTGAGAGCAACCCACTACGAATATGAATTTGAAATTTTTTAGGTATGATCCCCTATGTGTTAGATTTCTAACAAAGGTAGTTACACTTAAATTGAAGTTGTAAATAGCAAGTTATGTCATTTACATCATGCACTGGTCAAGACTATAGGTATTAGCTAACAACCTGCTTTGGCAAATCATAACTTTCTCATCATAAGCTCAATGAACCTCAAATTTTGTGGATATACCCTCCTATAAGTGTATTTTCATTTAAAATTCATTCCATTTCAATTAGGATTTCCTAGCTTGAGATATTTCCCATGTATTAAGCATTGTTCACATGATTCTCAGTAGCAGGTTTTTTATTTTAGGATTATCTTGGTTCTCTAGTCTATTTCTCAATAGCAGCCAAGTTTCACCAACCTTAGATTACTACGACAACTTATATTTACATCATATCAATCTCATAATAGGTAGAACAACATGATTGAGGCAAAGCAAGCTCTCAAGAATCACTAAACACCAATAATTCTAGGAGCCTACCTTCATTTCAAAGCTTTAAACTCTTCAAGTTTTGATCCTTTGGGGCTCTCGATTTCCCAAAAACTCCAAGGTGACCACTAGCCTCCTTCTTACTCTTATATGGCCAAAATTATGTAGCCTAAGGGAGGGAGTTTTTGGCTTGTATATGAGTTCTTTAGTAGTGAATAAGTTAAAGGGTTGGATAATATGAGTGAACACAAGATGCAGGAGCTTGGGTAGATTGAAGATAAAAAATGGAGGTAGAGTTTGGCAGGTGATGGCTAAAATATAAGGTATAAGAGAGAGAAAGTGATGAGCTCTTTGTGCTCATCTTTGCTAATTTGGGGATTTTTATAAAATTTGAACCTGAAAGCAAAATTAATTTTCCTTAATTTTGTTTTTTGCGGTCATTTCAAAAGATGACTAGTGTAGGCAATTCTTAGCTACACATGCTAGGGTTTAAGGGAGAATATTTAGGTTTACTTGTATTATATATCTCTACTGGGTTAGTTTCTTGTGTTACAAGAAACTATTGGCAAAATATTTTCTCTAGTTGGGTAAAATATTATTATTTTATTATAGAGAAAATTTAGAGCCACAACACCTTATGGTTAACATCATCTTATTATCCTCTTTCCTATGTATAATTTATCTAATAATTAATTATTTAACAATGTTGATTATATACATTGTTACTTGGTGCATTACACCATAAGCCTTAATAAGTCTTAAATAAGTGAAACCAAGAAGTAAAATAAAATAAACATTGATGCTTGGTTGATGGTGGCTTCAGCCATGCTAAGGAAAAATAAAAAGGGAAAGATTTTGAAATTTTTAAAAGTTGTCCATAGTCTACACGTGTTATTAACACACTTTGTAACAAAGGAAAACAAAAATAGAACTTGGGTAGGATTTGAGTATAAATTCGACCTTTAAGGAGGGAAAAAAGAGAGGAAATATTTTTAATTAAGTTAGGGAAAAAACTTGATAAATCAAGATTTCAAGAAGAAAGAAATTAAAAGAGCTTGAGACCACATTTAAAAAGGGGTTTTAGCCCCATATCTTAATTAGAGAAAGAAAATAGTTTAGCTAATGAAGATATGAACTGTAAATCCTAAAATATCTAATTACATAAAGTTAATAACTTTCTTGAGAAATTAAGCTTGAAGAGTAAGCATAAGAGTTAAAAACACTATGCTAAAGTAAAATTGCAAGCTTTAAGGGGTAATAAGTAATGAAAAGAATTTAAAATCTCTCTTTAAGATTAATTCAAGAATTAAGGGCAAGATGGTAATTTAAAAGATTGCATCTAATCATCCAACCATGTTCATAACACTCTTGAGTGCATTGGTGTGTTTGTTCCCCAATCATGGGAAATGATAAAGTTGTTTGATATTGAGAATTTTGATCTGTGAATTATAACTATATTGGGATTGAGTGCTGTAATTCTTGAAGGGAATCCCACAAGCATCATGATCTTTGCATATGATGGATTAATTGTGGATGTATGTATATGGTATGAGTGTTATGAATGCTTGCTACTTGTAGGTTTGCAATTTTGAGGAATCTCCTAGTTTAGCCGTTATACTACTAGATTTTCATTAAAATTGTGGACTTAGAAATATTTGTCACATGCGTATAAGTAACTTATTCTAAGATAAGAAAGATTTAAGTCCTTTAATCTAGGGCACTCATGATATAAGATTTAATACTAAGGTCCAAGTTAAAGAAAAATGCTTGGGTGTGATCCTTCGATAAGAGAAGGTGACCTGCCAATGAACCCCCTCTGTCCACCAATTTAAGTTGGGTATAAAGACTTCAGTCATAGTAGGTATGAGCTCATATCCTAAGAGAAAGTTAAGTTAGGGGGTGTCTATGATTGATAAGAATGGGACTGCATTCTTGGAATGGCAATACGTAACACTTAGATGTAGATATACATAGTCACCTTAAGGACGATGAAAACGTAATGCCTAAGGTACAATCACACATGGTCATCTTAGGGATGGCAAGACGTAACACCTAAGGTACAGTTAAATATGGTCACCCTAGAGACAACGAAATGTAACGCTTGGGGTGGATAAAATTGTTGTTGCATGTAATGGGAAATATGAGTAGTCACTTGTAACTGTGATAAGTGGTATATGTATGTGTGTGTATGTATATGTATATGAGTGTATGCTAGTTTACACCTTATGATCCCATTATTTTCTTATGGCATGCTTATGAAAAAATGAATAAAAGTAGCCCACTTTGGGCATTAAAGATTTCAAACTTAATAAAATCGAACTTATGCATACTCTCTTCTTTTAGAGAAAACTCGAAGTGGATGGGACGACAATGATAGTACTCAAATGTCTACTTAGAGTCGTACCAAGAAATTTTATATTTCTCACCCTTACTTTCTGTGTCATTTTTAGATAGAGTTGATGGCATCCATGGCAATGCTTCTAGTGGCACCTGACTAGATGTGACGAGGAGTAGTTGCGCTATACATCCTTAACTAAGCATAATTGAAATAATGGTGTAGCATTTTTAATTTCTTAGGAGCCCTAGTCAGGTAGTTTATGTATAATTATGATGCGGAACCCAGTGGATATAAAGATCCAAAAACCCCAAGCACATACTTTGATAGAAAATAAGATTTAGAATAAAGACCCTTGTAACATCCTCAAATTCTTATCGTGCTAAATTACTTCAATAACCCTGAGTAATTGGGCACTTAATGAGAAATTATGAGATTAAGCCTTAATTAAGGGATTAACGAAGAGTTTATGCATCAACTCGAATGAGAAAAGCCAAAAGAATGCTTAATCAAGATTAGATAATCTCTAATTAAGCAAGTTAGAGCCTTAATAGCTTGATTAAGCACTAATCACCCTTAATTAGCTTAATTGATTTTAATTAAGGATAATTAAGCTTAACCGCAAAATTAATTTTTGTTAATCATGTTCTTGTATGTTAATTACTAATCCTTACTTAATCATCTTAATTAAGTTGCAAGAGCACTTAATCACATGATTAAATTCAAATTTAGTCAACTAGATAATAAAGTAAAGAGTGATGTCACTAAAACATAAAACATTAGACAAGAGTGCTTTATGTAAGAGTAAGTACTTGATTTGTTCCCCCATCATCCAGTTTGTCTCCCTAAATCTTAATTAACATAAAATTAAGGAAATGTCTCCCTCCCTCCTTTGATGTATGTTATGGCTAACACCAACACACACACTTATTCAGTTTTCATTTTTCAACTCTCATTGTCTCTCTTTCTTCCAAATCCTCCCACTTCTCTCTAAACTTTCTTCTTCTTCTTCTTCTTCATCTTCTTCTCCATTCTCTACCTCCATAACCAAAATTTCTTCACTTAGCCCTTCAAAGATCACATCTTTTGATCTTTGAAGAAAAGATTCAAACACTACAAGCTTCATTTTCAAGAGAACTCAAGAGTCCTTTCTTGGTTCATACAAAACTACCACCATCATCTACAAAGGAGGAGTCTTCTTCTCCTTCCTCAAGGGCGCCACTTTCATCACCAGGTAGTGATCTTCACTTGTTTATTTTATTTACTCAAGAAAGCTTGAAGTTTGGTTCTTTTCATGACCAAGATCTTCAAGTGAAAACTTGAGAAGATCTTTCATGCTCTTCATGAGCAAAAGTTTCTATTTTTAGTAAAAATATGTTCGTATTCTTGTTCATGAGTGTTCTTGAGTTCTTGAAAGTTCCTTTCTTTAAGTGCTCCAAAATTTCTATTTTAGTTTCTTGATGCATGAGATCTTGATATTTCTTGTGAGTTGCTTGAAAAAGAATGATGTTCTTGGTGGTATTTTGTTTAAAATTTGTTCCCTTTCTTATGATGAGTTTATGATTAGAAAAGTTTAATCTTTACATGTTTTTCATGATTTGATAAGACTATGAACATCCCAAGAGTATAAAACTCTAAAAGTTTGCTTCTTGATACATAAAAGGTGGTGCAAGTTTTGGTGCCTTCATAAAGTCTTATTTTGTTTTGTTTTGAAGACAAGACTACATGTAAAAGTCTAAGCTTTTGACATATGAAGCCTTTATAAGTTATAAAAATGATATTTTGTCACTTTATGTCTTAGAAATCAAACCTTGAAGATAAGACTTTTCATAAAGTTTCAAACTTTAGTCAAGAATGAAATTTTTAAGTCATAAAAGTGTTGTTTTGCAACCTTTAATTCATAAAGTTTAGATTTTAAGTCAAAACAATGCATAAAAGTGTCAACTTTTATAAAGATCAAAACTTTCTAACTTTAAAGTTAATATTTTATCTCCCTCATTCATAAAGTAGGAACCTTTTTGACTTTATGATAACTTTAGATCATAAAGTTGAGACCTTGATGGTTTGGGAATAAATAAAAGTGTTAACTTTCATAAAGAACAAGACTTTTTAGTTTAAAAGTTAGTATCTTGTATCATTATTTCATAAAGATTTAATCTTTAAGTCAAGAGTATAATTATAGAGGCACTTACTTTCATAAAGAATCAAACTTTATGACTACTTTATAAAGAATGATAATTTTTATAATACTTAAGGTAAGATCTTGCCATGATAATAATAAAAGCTTGAAACTTTGCAACTTGGATAAGTTAAAAATTACCCTTGACTATTAGTGAACATGGTATTTGTAACATCCTCAATTTTATGTCGTGCTAAATTATCTCAGTAACCCTGAGTAATTAGGCACTTAATGAGAAATTTTGATATTAGGGCTTAATCAAGGGGCTGACTCAGATGAAAAAGGGTCAAGAGAATGCTTAATCGAGGTCAAATAATCTCTAATTAAGCAAGTCAGAGCCTTTATAGCTTACTTAAACACTAATCACCCTTAATTAGCCTAATTGGGTTTAATTAAGGTTAATTAAGCTTAATCGCTAAATTAATTTTTGTTAATCATGCTCTTGTGTGTTAATCACTAATCCTTGCTTAATCACCTTAATTAAGTTGTATGAGCACTTAATCACATGATTAAATTCAAATTTAGTCAACTAGACAATAAAGTAAAGAGTGATGTCATAAAAGCATAAAGCATTAGATAAGAGTGCTTTATGTAAGAGTTTGACCATGTTTTGTCTCCCCATCATCCACTTTGTCCCCTTAATCACTAATTAACACAAAATTAAGCAAAATATCTCACTCTCCCTCCCTTAATGAAGACGCCACTTTCTTGCACACACACACACATTCACTTCAGTTTTAACTTCTCATTCTCTCTCTAAAGTTCTCAAACTCTCCAACCTCTCTCTATATTCCTTCTTCTTCTTCTTCATTTTCTTCATCATTCTCCACCTCCATAACCAAACCTTCCTCACCAAGCCCTTCAAAGATCACATCTTTTGGTCTTTGGAGACAAGATCAAAACACTACAAGACTCATTTTCAAGAGAACTCAAGAGTTCTCTCTTTGCTCATTCAAAACCGCCACCTTCATCATCAAGAGGAGCCATCATCTTCTTCTTCCATTTCTCTTGTTTTTGCACCATCTTCAAGAAAGGTAGTGATATCCATCTTTTTCATTTTGTTTACTGAAGAAAGCTTGGAGCTTGGTTCTTTCATGACCAAGATTTCTAAGTGAAAGCTTGAGAAGATCCTTCATGCTTTTCAAGAGCCAAAGTTTTCATTTTTAGTAAAATATGTTCTTGATGTTCTTCATGTGTTCTTAAGTTTCCTCTTTTGGAAAGATATGTTCTTGATGTTCTTCATGTGTTCTTAAGTTTCCTCTTTTGGAAAAATGTGTTCTTGATGTTCTTCATGTGTTCTTAAGTTTCCTCTTTTGGAAACATATGTTCTTATTGTTCTCTTGCTTAAAGTTGTTCCTTTCTCTTTATGATGAGTGAATGATTAGAAAAGCTTCACTTTTCTATGTTTCCATGATTTGATAAGACTATGAACCTTCTAAAAGCTTTAGACTTTGAAAAGTTTGCTTCTTGATTCCTTCAAAGTGGCGCAACTTTTAAGCTTCCATAAAGTTTTATTTTGTTTTGTTTTGAAGACAAGAATACATGTGAAAGTCTAAACTTTTTGAGTTAGAAAAATGATATCTTGTCACTTTAGGCTTTAGAAATCAAACCTTAAAGAAAAGACCTTTCACAAAGTTTCAAACTTTATTCTAGAATAAGATCTTTGAGTTATAAAAATGTTGTTTTATAACATTTCATCCATAAAGATTAGACTTTGACCAAAATAATGCAAAAAGGTGTTAACTTTTATAAAGAACAAGACTTTTTATTCAAAAAGCTAGTAACTTGTATCATTATTTCATAAAGATCCAATCTTAAGATAAGAGCTTAATGTCAAAGGCACTTACTTTCATAAAGAATAAGACTTTATGACTACTTTATAAAGAATGACAACTTTAATAATGTTTAAGGCAAAACCTTGGTATGTTATTAGTAAAAGTTTAAAACTTTGTAACTTGAATAAGTTAAAAGTCGCCCTTGGTGATTAGTGAACATTAGTGTTGTTGGGTTCATGATGTGGTTATGCGTTGTCATGACCCAAGGATTAGAGGGATCTCGAACTCCTTGGGAACAGAAGTATGATTAGGGCCTCTAAGCATACCATGAACCTAGGAATCACTGAGTGCACTATCTCAAGGAAAGGAAACAATCACATAATTTAATTAATTTGAACAAGTGTTTCATAAGACATGTACTTAAGTAAAGAATACTTTCATCCAAGGACCAAGTAACTAAAAGACTACAAACACATATCCTAACTATGCGATTCTATCATGGGTAACCATGGGAAATCATATGATGATTCATAATGTTCTTCACAAAGAACAACACAACTATAAACCCCTTTAGGGTATGAATGTGTGATGCCACTCAGCATGATGAATGATGAGTTTGATTAAGCTTTGTCTCATGATTGAATGATGAATGTGATGATATGATATAGATATGATGAACTATTGGTTAAATGCTGATGATTGGCATTTTGGGGAAGCTCCGGTCTAGCCGTTATGCTGCCGGATTTCCGTCAAAATTATGGACTGAGTCATATCATTGCATGCGTCTAGTCAAGGAAATGTTATGCATGTAAAGTATAAAGATAAGAAAAGAATCAATGGGACGTGACCCTTCAATCACTTCGGTAAGGGAAGTGAGAGACAACGATCCATAAGGAACCTCTATGAGGGAGGCAAGGGTGTTTTGGAGGACCCTCCAACTTAGAGGTAACCAATATCGGCTTAGTCTAATTTGGTTAGTCTTTGGCATTGACGGCCTCAGGGAATGAGCTCATGTCCAAAAGTAGTCTATTTCAAAGGAAAGTAAAGAATGTTAAGCACGTGCTAAAAATGAAAGTAAAGTCTAAGTATGACCATGGTTACGTCTATGATGATGCATGTCTTTGCATGTAAGTATATTGCCCATTTGCATTATGAATGTTTATTCTATGTTTCAGTATGTATGTTAGTCATGATGATGTGGTTATGATCTTAAGTTTAAAAGCAACCCGCTTCGGGGTCTAAGTTTTCAAAACCATTAAAAAAATTGAACTTATATCTGTTCACTGTTTTTATAATTAAACCTGAAGTGGCTGGGACGATGACGATGACACTGTGTTTGTCTAGTCGGGATCCTACTGAGAAATTTAGTATTTCTCATTCCTATGTTTTCGTGTCGTCTTCAGAGGATGTCGACATCGGGCACGGTGGTGATCTACATTGAGTTCCCGGTGTGGCGTTGGCGCTTTGACCCGGTGCCGAACGCCTCCGTGCTATCGGCGAGCGCAGCGATGAGGGTCTACATCTTCCACGGCTGCTAGTTTCAGACTCCCGTGATGAGCCCATTTTTCCGACCACATCAGCCATTCGGCGAGGTTACTATGGATGACATCCACCCCTACTTTCAGCCACCGAGATACCCCACTGATGATGATGAGATTGACTTGGATACCCGTTTGACTCCGACTGTTTCACTGGATTCTAATCCCTCGGAGCTGTCTTATCTGAGCTTCCATGTGGATACCGATCCGTCTGAGCCCCTCTATCCGACTCATTCTGGGGGATCTCACCGTTTGGGTTCGTCGCAGCCTTCGGTGATTCGTCTATCTTCTGATTCTTCTGCTTCATCTGCTGGCCCAGCTTCACCCCCGGTTCGCGGGCGTGGGTTCATTCGTACCCGCACTGTGCCCTGTGGGCGAGGATGTGCTCTAGGAGGGGGACGTGGTGGCACTTTTCCCGGTGGATATGGGAATGGTTTCCTCCCGCCAGATGCTTGATGTGACGACTGCATGCGGAGCCGAGCACGAGGATAGCTCCTTTTGGTTGTAGTTATAGGGTTATCATTCTGTTATGTGGCATGCTTGGGTAGTAGGATTTTCTGATGTATTTCCTTTTATTATGTATTGGTAGGCTTTTTGTGTAGGGCCGATGATAGATGTCGGACCCATTATTATCTCATGTATGACTTTGGTATGACTATTATTGTATTACCATGGATGGCCGTGGAATGAATGTTACATTTATCTAAAAATTATGATTACTCTTATGGTTTCTATGCTTGTTAAATGCGATGTATGTACGGGATAGCGGTGTTACTTTATATGTTCATGCTGCGCTCATGGCTCTCGATTTCAAAAATGGTTCACTTGTTTTGTAGAAAAAAAAAATTTTTTCCCCTATTTTCGGTACAAAGTAATTTCTAATAGGTAATGTTAGTTCTGCGAGCAAAAGTAACAACTAGTAATTTCACAATATGACTTAAGCATAGAATGGAACTACTACGGTGTTACAGTATTGTTGGGTTCGTGAGTGTGGTTATGCATTGTCATGACCCAAGTATTAGAAGGATCTTGAACTCCTTGGGAACAGAAGTATGATTAGAGCCTCTGAGTATACCATGAACCTAGGAATCACTGAGTGTACTATCTCAAGAAAAGGAAACAATTACCTACCTTAATTAAATTGAACAAGAGTTCTATAAGACATGTACTCAAGTAAAGAGTAATTTCACATGAAAACTAAGCAATTAAAAGACCACATACATATATTTTAACTATGTAATTCTCTCATGGGTAACCACGGGAAATCATATGATGATTTATAAGATTCTTCACAAAGAATAACATAACTATGAACCCCTCTATGGTATGAATATATGATGCAATTCGGCATGATGAATGACAAGTTTGATTGATCTTTGTCTCATGATTGAATGATTAGTGTGATGATATGATATAGATATGATGGACTGTTAGTTGAATGTTTGTGATTGACATTTTGGGGAAGTTCTGGTCTAGCCATTATGCTGCCGAATCTCCGTCAAAATTATGGACTTAGTCATATCATTGCATGTGTCTAGTCAAAGAAGTACTATGCATGTAAAGTATGGACTTAGTCATATCATTGCATGTATCTAGTCAAAGAAGTACTATGCATGTAAAGTATAATGATAACAAAAGAAATCATAGGATATGACCTTTCAATCACTTCGGTAAGGAAAATGAGAGATGGTGATCCATAAAGACTCAAGGAACCTCTATGGAGGAGGCAAGGGTGACATGGAAGACCCTCCAACTTAGGGGTAAGCAATATCAGCTTAGTCTGATTTGGTTTAGTACTGTGTGACGACAGTCACAGAATGAACTCATGTCCAAAAGCAATCTATTTCAAAGGAAAGTAAAGAATGTTAAGCATAGGCTAAAAATGAAAGTAAAGTCAAAGTATAACCATGGTTAAGTCTATGAGGTTACATGTCATTGCATGTATTTATGTTGCCCGTATGCAACATGAATGTTTATTCTATGTTTTCGTATGTATGTTCAGTTGTGATGATATAGTTATGATGTTAAGCTTAAAAGCAATCCGCTTCGGGATTTATGTTTTTAGAAATTATTAAAATTGAACTTATATTTGTCCACTGTTTTTATAATTAAACCCAAAGTGGCTAGGACGATGATGATGACACATTATTTGTCTAGTCGTGATCCTATTGAGAAATTTAGTATTTCTTACTCCTATGTTTCCATGTCGTCTTCAAAAGATGTCGATGTTGGGCACCGTGGTGATCTTTATTGAGTTTCTAGTATGGCATTGGCACTTTGACTCGATGCTGAATGCCTTAGTGATGTTTACAAGTGTAGCGATGAGGGTCTACATCTTCCACGACCGTCTATTTCAGCCGTCGAGATAGCCCACTAACGATAGGACTGACTTGGATACCCATCTGACTCCAACTGTTTCATAAGATTCGGACCCTTCGGAGCCTTCCCACCCGAGCTATCATGTGAAGACTAACCCTTCTAAGCCTTCCTACCCGTCGGTGATACATCTGACATCTAATTTGTCTTCTTTAACAGCCCCTCGTTAGACTCCACCCCCGATTTGCGATTGTGTGTTCATTCATGCCTATACAGTGCCTCGTGGGTGTTGGCGTGCCCGAGAAGGAGGATGCAGTGATGTTGCTCCCGGTGGTTTCGGGAATGGTTTCCTCCCGCCTAATGAGTGATGTGGTGATTGCATGTAGAGCCGAGCACAAGGATAGCCCTTTTTTGTTGTAGTTATAGGGTTATCTTTCTATCGTATGGCATGTTTGGGCAGTAGAGATTTCCTATGTATTTTCCTTTATGATGTATTTGTTAGGTTTCTTTTGTAGGGCTGACTATAAATATCTACAAGAAGTTTTGGAACCCCCTTTGGACGTTAGAAAGTAAAAGGCTTCACCAACATCATTATAAAGCTCCAGTGATTCTTTCACTAGAACTCACTCACACAACCAATCTAAGAGAGCAACACCTCCCCTGTTTCGACTGGAAAATAAGAACAAAATCACAACACA